>CAEKDK010000007.1:0-600000 GCA_903112645.1 Prunus armeniaca
TTTAACTAACAGAATCTGCTCTGCTCATTATTGCAAAAAGGAAACTCACTTTATGCCTTGCTCTCAACCAATGGATGTATAGAAAAGAACCCAAAATGATTCTAGGCTGCTTAATATAAAAAATCCTAATTAACGATCAAAATTGCATATAAAATACATCTCTCTTTTCTTGCACAGGCTTTGGGTGCTGTGGGTGGAGTACTAGCCATTAACGAGGTCATGCCACAGCAATACAAGCACATGCTTGGAGGGCCTTCATTAAAAGTTGACGTGCATACTGGAGCTATCGCTGAGGGGGTATTGACTTTCATAATCTCCTTTCTTGTCCTTGTAATCATACTCAAGGGTCCTCGTAGCCCGTTTTGAAGATGTTGCTACTTTCTGTGGTCACTGTCACATTGGTTGTTTCCGGTTCTGTCTATACCGGCCCTTCAATGAATCCAGCCAATGTAAGTAACCCATGCTTTTTTTTTCTTTTTCTTTTTTTTTCCCCATTAATCATAGTTATAATGTCGTTCTTTCTCTTCTGCCTACACCATATCGATTCCTTGCAGTAGTAGGAAACATATTAAATTTAATACAGCATCACTATAAAAATCTTACAATAATGGTTATACTTTCCCTGTGCTATGTGTACTGCTTTTTTGATAACTCGTCCTTAAGATGTATGTTTTACTATTGGAAACTCATGTTTAAGAAATTTATTGTTTCCCCTTGATCCATTACGAGGATGGGATATTTTCTATTGTAGTAAATGAGATACGCTATATCAGATTGGTGGTGCTTATCATAATACTAAGTGTGTTTGGTTACTATCATTGAACCCCTTGAGATATCTTTCTTTATTCTTTGACATTGCTATTATGCTCTTCGGCTTTTGTTTGTACAATATATGATTTATGGGACACATGGACAAAATGGAAATGGCATCTTCCTGTCTGTCAAGCAGAGTAATAACACAATTATGCTAAAAAATATAAAAGCTACAGGAGAGGAGAAAAAGGAGAAACGTATATCCTCTTTGGCTTCTATTTCAATGTACTTTCTATCTTCCTTATAAATGCCTTAGTGCCTCCTTGCACTATCACCTTTATTTTCCCCACATTTTTGGCGTTCACCCTCTCGAAAAAAACCTCTCCAGCCACTACTCTTTGTATGCTTCGTGTGTGTGTGCAGTGGTGGAGCCACTCCTAGGCCCATGAGTAATAATATATGGAATTAGTGATAGACAACTTATAATTTAAGTTAATGGCCCCTCTAAAACAAAGTAGACATGTTTAATTTAGAAATATTTAGCTCTCACATGTATCTTGAATACTTAGGTGTTTGATATACTTGTATTTTCTATTTTGGCCCCCCCAACTTTACAATTCTAGCTCCACCCCTATGTTCATGCGTGAGAGAGAGAGAGAGAGAGAGAGAGAGAGAGTTGTGCATAAATATTAGAACATGTTTATTTTCATCTGATTCATTGACTTTGAATATGCAACATTATCAGAGATTAAAAAAATTTATGGCCATCTTAGATTAGAAGTTAGACAAATGGAAAGAGAGACAGAGGAAGAGAGTTGCGCACAGATTTTTAGGAACTTTGTTTATTTTCATCTGATTAATTAAGTATGAATTCCTCTTCTAGTTCTATTTCTGTTATTTTACTATGGCCATCTTCTGTTCTTAAGTTCGACATAAATAACTCTTCAATTTGTTCGTGACAGCATTCCGTTAGTAGCATTAGTTTCAAAATTCTGTTGGTTGTAATATATCACTGGAAAAGTATTACAACAATAGAATGTAAGGACTGCTGTATTTACCACATTAGTGGTATTTCCGTAATGGTTATAATATTTTTTTGATAGGACCTTAACGGTTAAAATATAAATGCCAATGTTTCCTTATTGTTTAAAAGTTCCTCTCTACTTTCCCCTATCTGGAACCATTTTCCCAGTTTGAAAAGTCAAGCCACAAAAGATTGTAGGGTTGGGCAGGTAGTCCAAGTCCGTGAAGCGGGTTTGGGGGAATTTCTGAGTATAATAGAAGTCAAGGCACAAATAATTTCATTTTCTTGAAGTATCTCTCTGTATCGCTGTTATGTTTAGATTTTAAACAGTGAAAATTGTGGGTAATGAAGGAAATACAGAACTGAATAGGCTAGTGTGAATGCATTAATTACTGTCTCCTTGAAATGTATTTTGTTTTCTTCTTTAAATGAAAGATAATCTTCCAGGGACAAAGAGAGTAAGATGTATTAATTGGTGAGTTTCTAACTTCAGTTGAAAATACTTCTCTTCTATTTAAAATCTAAGGAGAGCTTCCAGTTAGGTTTATTGTTTGAATTAGTGTATGTCTGATGATGTTTTGCCTCTTCTTAATTTTGATCTTGTATTTCCTTTCTAGGCCGTTTGTAAATGCTTTGTTTATCTTTTGACAAGTCATTTGGTGAATGACAAATGCTTGACTTAGACTGACTAATAGTTGAAATGATAAGAAACTCAAAATCTTAAATGCGTTGATGACTTCTTAATCCAGAGAAAGTTGTTGCCAATTTGTTCAATCTAAGATTTCAAGCCATTAATAGCCCATTTCCCTATCTATCTATTTGACGACATTGAAAGGTTACTGCATTAGTTGATGAGGAATTTTGTCATCTCATATTGAATTTAATGTTGGATAATTGGTCTCATCAGTTTGGATTTACGGGAAGGGGAAATTTTAGAATTAGTGTAGTAGGAAAATTCAACAAGTATGGTGTCTAGGATGAGAAATATGGTGGGGTTTGATCTTAAAGTTGATAGCGGAGGACTAGTCTTGTTTTCGTTCCATGAGATATAAATTTTTTACATTACACTTCTTCAGTTACTAATGGCCTTCCCGAAAAAGCACAGTCTGAACTTTAATGGTCTTAAGTAAGGAGGATGGAGGTTTAGGTGTGGCCAATTTGAGTGAGAGGAATAAAGCTTTACTTGCTAAGTGGTTATGGAGGTATCCGAGGGAAACAAGTTTGTTTTGGCATAAGATGATAAGAAGTAAATATGGGGAGGCTACCAACAGGTGGGATGCAAACCTTTTAGTGAGAGGCTCAAGTTGTAGCCCTTGGAAAGATATTTCCTTCAGGTTTCCTTTATTTCTGTTGTGAATTTGAGTGAGAGGGTGATGTTCTGGGGGGATTGTTGGTTTGAGGTTGGACTGTTGAAAGAACTGTATCCCAGATTATTCTGACTGGCCAGAAAACATCAAAAGAGTATTTCATGTTTTGTGGATCCTTCTTTGTACCATTATAGTTAACTTTGGTCTTAGGAGAAATCTGAATGAGGCGGAGATAGCTGAGATGGTCGGGTTACGAGATAAATTGGAAGGGGCTCGCTTGTTTCACTCAAGAACAGTGCATGTACAATCTTCATCACTTCAAATAGTCTAGACCTTATATAGTTCCGATACATGCCGTAAATTTTATAGGCAAAGACTGATCGTTCATTGTTTTGGTTATTCCCTCGTGGGAAGAGATGGCAATTTATGTGTTGAGTTGTGCACCTTGGACAGTTTCCTTTGGATTGTAGTGAACTGACTTCACTTTACAGCTGTTAAGGTACTACAGCCATTATCCCTTTGTTCATTTCTTTTGGTTGAATAGTTTTCAGAATCTGAATCCTCTGTTGGATTGATTTATGAATGGAGAAGCAAATGGCTTGGCAACTGAATTATTTATGATATTTTTTCTTTTGTTTTTTGGTCAAGCTATTTCTCTCTTTTCTAAATCTGTTGCTGTTATTCTTTTGTATCATTTGTTTTTAAATCAAATAATATTAGATCTTTTTGTGTGTATCATCAATAGGCCAATCATCAACTATCCAAGCTTTATGGCCTTATAAAATGTACTACTTGTCGTGTTCGCAGGCATTTGGTTGGGCATATCTAAACAATTGGCACAACACATGGGAGCAGTTTTATGTTTATTGGATTTGCCCCTTCATAGGAGCAATATTGGCTGGTTGGATCTTCCGAGCTGTCTTTCCCCCCCTACCTGCCAAAGGCAAAAAGAAGAAGGCCAAGAAGGCCTGAAGAGAAGAGGCGAAGTGGGGTAGCTTCTTTCTGGTCATTTTCATCAGAAGATAAGGAGGACCAAAAAGTCCCTTACATAAATTGGCGACTCTGCTGGGGAAGTCCGATCCTGTAAGATATTTGCTTACAAGGTCGGTATTATCCGGACGCCTTGCACGTTGGTTGCTACAACTGTCCGAGTTTGATATCACCTGCAGGCCGTGATTGACATGTTGGCTCTATTTCCCGAAGTTGAAGAATCAACAATCTCTAAGGAAGTTCTGGGAGAGCTGCCGGAAATGGTTGCTGTTGTCACAGAGGCAGAACCATGGACCCTCTACTTCGATGGGTCTTCTACATCGAAGGGTGGAGGGGCAGGTGTGGTGCTTGTCAATCTCGAGGGGCAAGCCACGGCCTTCTCGTTTAAGCTAAATTTCCCATGCACGAATAATACGGCAGAGTACGAAGCTTTTGTTGCAGGGATGTCTACAGCAAGGGAAATGGGTGTCAAAGAATTAAAATTATTGGGGATTCAAACTTGGTGCTGAGTCAATTACAAGGAAATTTCGCCGTGAAGGAACCAGCATTGACACCATATCGTACAGCTGCTGAAAGGCTTGTTTGTTCGTTCAAGGACTCCCTCATGTATTTTGGCGTGTAAAATCCTCCTCGGACTCTGACAGGCAGTGGTTGGGTGCCCCACAAATTGATGATAACGGCAGTACCTAGGATCATTCTTTTCCTCTCGAGTAGGAACCTTGTAGGGTCTGACAGGTTTGATTACGCCATCAGCAATCATTGTGTCAAGGATAGCATGAAATTCTTCATCTTTGCATGGTAGTGGTGGATACGTCTCTCTATCCTTTCGTTTGCGTGAATTGTAGTCGTTGGATGGCTTGTCATCTATTGCTAATGTCTGATGCGCTTCCTTCTTCTCATTCCTCCAAGTCCTTTGTCCTGGTGGCTTGACGGACATGCTCGTCTTCCTCACAGCTTCCAGCACGAGAAAATTGACTAATGCCAATATTCTCCAAATACACTCTATAATCTGCCACGATATTGCTGATGCAAATTTCAACAAGCGCCTCCTCGTCTTTCTCATCATAGCAATCCAATGCCAGGTCCCGGAACCTGCGTACAAAGTCCACGGGATCCTCACCATGCTTTTGGCGAGTGTTGTTGAGTTGAGTGGTGGTGACTCGTTCTTCATGCTGGAAATACTTCTTACAGAACCTGCTTGCCAGACTTTCCCAGGAATGAATAGAGCCTGGTGCCAACGTTGTATACCATGTGTAAGCACGATCGGTGAGACTCTTTGAAAATTCTCTAAGTCGAAGATTATGATCACCAGCATACGGTCCCAAGGCATCGATGAAGCGATTGACATGCTCCTTCGGGCTCCCCTTTCGTCCATCAAAGAGGACAAAGGTCGGTGCTTCATAGCCTTTAGGATATGGCTGCTGGAGTAAGCTTGATGGATACGGCGGCTGAGGAAGATACTTCCAATCTTCCTGACTTCGACTCAGCTCCTTTTCCAGCATGGCAACAACGTCCTCCTGAGTGACAAAAGATGGTCCCTTCTGCTCAGACTCCTTTCCGGCAGCAGCAGATTCCTCCTGTGGGTGCTTCTCATTCACTTCACTTGGCTTTGGAGCCGAATTTTTGAGTTCTTTTATCATCTCTGCCATCTCCCTCTGGGTCTCACCCATAGCACGAATGGCTGCAACAAGATCTGTGAGGGTAAAAGTTCCCTCACTTGCACGTTCTTCTTCTCTAGAAGAGGCATGTTGCCTTGACTCTGAGTCAGCATGGCTTGGCCCATCCTGGGAAGTTATGTTGTTGCTTCTGGTCTTCTTTCTTGGAGGCATTGATGAAGATAATGGCTTAATCCCCAGTGAAGTCGCCAATTTATGTAGGGGACTTTTTCTTCCTGCAGCTAACGGGCTGGGCTGCTGCAAAAGGCGGACTGAGGAGATTGCCCCTTTTTGTTTAGGTTCGAAAATTAAGCCCCAAAATACCTCGAAAAGGCAGCGAAACCTTAGGAGATATTTTGGATAATCTTCACCAATGAGAATAATAGTGACTTGCAGATAGTTTTGGCATGCTTACAGATGGTTTTTAGCTCAGCATGAGTGGCATGAGGCATGGGGAGCAAAACCAACCTGGGTTTAGCACTAAGAGAGAAATTAGGCTTGGTTTATGAGAAATGAAAGTGTTTAAGTAAGGAATGAGGTGTTTTGTGAGGAATTTTGACTAGAGAAAGAGAAAAAGAGAAGGCAGGGTTCTTCCGGCAGCTGCCAGAAAAACAAATTGGAGAAGAAGATGAACAGTGCACGAGTCTGAGTTTTGCAAGATAGAGAGAAAAGCTTGCTCTCTGCAGGTTGTGAGTTGTGTTTGTTGGGTAGGGGAAGGCTCAATTTATAGCTGCCGGAAATCACCATTTTTCAAGAAACCCTAATGGCTTCTACTTACTTTGGCTGAGCTTTTCTTCCTTTCTCCTCCCCTTCTCTGACTTCCCTTTCTTGGCAAAGATTGCTTCTGTCTATTTTCATGAATTCAGGGGATTTGGGGGCTCAACATCCTCCTTTCCCGCGGCTGTGCAATGAGGGCTTCCACTCTTGGTTTGCTGTTTTTTCTTCTTTTCTTTCCTCTTCCTTGGCTGAATCTGATGAAGGAAAAGAGGTGAAAATATATGCTGGTCCAAGGGATGCTTCTGACAGCATGCGGGATGGTATTCATCGGTTCTTTGGATGTCTCTGGCTTGGGACTGGTTTCCAGCAGCTTTGCTTAAGGAGTCTGCCATCTGCTCTTCACGTGTTCTCTGTTTTTCAAAAGAGCTGAAGCTCTTGTGGGCTATTTTGGGTTTTTCTAAGGGCCAAGATGGCTTTCTAAGCAAATGGGCTTGTTGGGCTTCTTGATTTGGGCTTATTATTTTTTTGGTTGGGTTATCTCTTGGCTAGGTTATTTTGCTTGGGCTTTTGGGCTATTTTTCTCTCTTGTGCTTACCCACATGTTTGGGCCTAAGAAATGGGCTTGAGTCTCGAGGCTCCCAAGCAACCCGAGACTTTCCATTTCTCTGGTCCATCAATGGGTCTCATGTTGATTTATCACCATCCATGCCACAACCCACTCAAGCAAGCCCCGGGGTTTTTTGAGTGGCTTGGGCCCACCTAGGCTTGTAGCGTGGTTGGGTGCGAGATAACGGCATGGCATGTTGCTCGGCATATTTTACCTTATCGCCCTTGGGAAGGATTGTTTTAATTTTTAGCATGAGTTAATATTTTTATCGCGAATCATAGCATGATAATTTGTTTATTTAGCGTGGCATGTGGATTATAACTCGCATGCGATAGATCCTTTTTTTCTTTTCCCTTATGGAATATTGTATTGGGCTGATAATTGCTCGGGCCCAATCCATGGATTTTTGGGCCTCAACATTAGCCCCCTTAATTATAAGGGCCATGAACAGGTGCTGGAATGGGCCGAGTAATTAAACCCAACCCAAAAAATCAGATTTGTATTTGCATAGAACTCTTCTTCTTCCCGCGTGCAAAATGACGGCGTGCCATGATTTGTCCCGGTGGTTATTGCAGTTTCCCAACGCCAACTGCCTTCCTCTTCTTTTTATTATTATTTTTTTCCTCCTTTGTTTCTCTTTTCTCGCACCGGGCACAAACTTCTTCATTTTCCTTTCTTTTTTTTCCACTCCAGACCCAAAACTTCTCTCCAACTATTTTTCTGCTTTTGCTCTTCCACGAAGTCAGACCAAGGAAGAAAGTGCAATCGGGTAGGAATCACCCATCTCCAGCTGCTGGGAAGAAAGCCCCCAGTCCGACTCGGACTCAACCTCGTCGTTCCTCCTTCGTTCCAAAGGAGCCCGTTCGTCGCTGCTGGAAAGGTCCTCCTTTTGTGCGGGTTTTGCCTTCAAATCCCTGATTTTCTCCTCTTTTTGGTGCATTCGACGCCATTCCTTGGAAGATTTAACAAGGTACCCTCTTTTCTCCAGTTTTCCCTTAGATTGATTGGAGAATTTGTTGGGTTTCTCATACCCATGGATGTTGCTTTTTGTTTTGGCAGCCAAATACCAAAACCCCCCTTTTTACCCATCTTGTTTCCGCTGCAACAATAGTGCTCACGGAGTGGGTGCTAGCAAGGAAGGGCCCGCGCCATTGTCTAGGTTTCTTCCTTCGTTGATTTTGCTCGAGCTGCTGGAAAGGTAATATATTTTTTTTCCTTGTTGGCTTGGGTTTCTCCCCCTTCTCTTCATTTTTATTTTGCACGGGCTTCTTTTTTTGTGTGTAAAAGGCTAATTTGGCATGATGTGCTTTCCCTTTGTTATTTTTTTGTGCAGGTATACACATCTTGGGCATAGGTGAGGGTAGGTGCTAGAAACCCTTGACGTTTTGCTGCTGGAACCTTCAAACCCTTCAGTCTTCTAACTTAGACTTTGGTAATAACTCTGCCAACTCTGGGTATTTTAGAATAGGTGTAGACTGATGCTTGGCCTAGGCTTTCTTTCCTTGAGGACGTATGTGCGATCAATTGTCACTTGTGGAGAACAATTTTTTCTTGACAGAGTGGATGTTTCGTATTGCCTGGTTGAATATTCATTTTTCATTTGGAGAAGGGACTTGCTTATCCTGCCACAGAGCAAAACTCTTGTTTGCCATGAGCTTGGATTTTAAATTGCATGTTTACTCGGACGACCATAACCAGTCGTGCTTGATACATATCGCATGTGTGCTAATTCCATCTTGCTTCTTCCCACTTTTTTATATGCAGGTACCTATAAGGGCATCCGGTAATCCACCATTTATCATAAGGGATCATCTTTACTCCGTAGATGACAGGTTGAAGAGAGGGAGACCACCTCCCTTGCTTAAGGGCGCCGACGAGGATGTAATTATTGATGAAGAACCAGCGCCAGAAGCTACTCCAGTGATCGACCCCGCATCTGTATCAAGGTGCTGCATAGAAAGGGGTATGTTTCCGGCAGTTCCTTTGTTCTTTCAATATCCTTGCAGCACCAGCAAGGGTTGGTCGGAGTGGGTTGATGATGAACTGAAGAACCCGTCTACCCCGTGATATCCTAAGCCGGGCAGGTGTGTTGGAAGCCATCTTTGCTTCTAAGGCTTGCGACATCCATATTGAAGTCAAGACGCTTCGACACTTGGTTAGACGGTGGAGCACCGAGACACACACTTTTATTTGTTCGTGGGGAGAGTTCACTCCCACGCTTGAGGATGTAGCTAATATTTCCATCTCCCACTTTGCGGCAGCCAAGATCCTTTCCACATTGCATTAACCCCCGAAGATGGGCTAAAGCTTGAGACTTTGCGGAAGGGTGCTCCGACCTCTCCTAGTACCTCTCTAAGATTCAGTAATTGGATTCAGTTTTTTGGGAACAGTGACCGAGATGAGCCGTGTCGCCTTGCGGCGTTCGTGTCCTTGTGGCTCGGGAGGTTCCTCTTTTGTGATTTTTCTCAAGACTGCTTGCATGGGAGAGTGTTTCCGTTGGCTTTGGCAATAGCACGGGGTAGCATGATCCCTTTAGCCCCCATGTTCTTGGGGCACTTATATCGCTTGCTTGACCAGATTCAATTTCTTGAGAAGGGGGGCGGCCGGAACCATGGCTGTGGAGACTTTTGTAAACTCCAGTTTTCTGCAGATCTTTTTATGGGAACGTTTCAAAGGGATAGAGGTATCTCCACTCCCTTATTCAAAGGCTGAGTCACTGGTTGCTTCGGACGAGAATTCCTACATGCCGGGTAGTCTTCCTCTGATCTGTAGATGGTCCCGTCGCATGCAACGGAAGGGCCAAAACTTTTTAGAGCTGCTGGACGATGTTGAGCAATTTATTTTCCGTCCCTATTGTGCCTCATCAGAGGGCTTTAGAAGTATGCCCCTCTACGCTGACTCTGCTGCTTTAATGGAGGCTCTGGCCATGCCAACACAAGGTTGTCGGTTACGTAGAGAAGCATTGTTGAGTGCCGCATGCCTCCCTCTGCCCACATTCGGTGATGACCACTTGGAGATTTCTGTGCATTATTCCCCTTACCGGGTTAGACGACAACTTGGGTTTGACCAAGGCGTGCCCTCTCGTCCCAACCATGGAGGTTCCTTGACCTTGCACAGGGTTTTCTGGACTGGTGACAGTGTCCCGGGAGACGGCAGACCTCTTGCCCTTGCTCTGGCCAGCCGGCAGCGCGTTGGTAGTTTCTCAAAGGCCTACCAAAATTATTGGAACCGTTGCTTTGCCTCGTTCAGCCGATTCCATGCTGCCCATTGTGATAGATTGATTCCCACCATCATTCATCATGCCCGTTTAGTGTCGAAGAGAAAGCCATTTCCCTGAGCGAGAAGCGAAATCTGCCCTTTATCTCCAAAAACGGAGAGATTGTTGGTGACTTTTCGAAGCTAAAGCGGAAGTTAGAAAAGTCGGGTTCTCACAGCGCCGGGGAAAAGTGCTGTACATGGGAAACGGAAGCGCGAGGAAAGCTGCAGCGCCGAGAAAAGGCAAGCTGTAAAAGGGCCGAAAAGGTTCATCCCCAAGGTAGCAGCAAGTGGTCCTCCTAGCTCAAGAAAAGTTGCCTTGCCGGAGCCTTTACAGCAGCAGCCTGTAGCTTCCGGCAGCAGCGAGCGAGCAGCTCCAAAGCTTCATCTCCTCACAGTAAGTATGCTATTTGTTTGCTCCCTTTGTTCCCCGCTCTTTGCGTACCTATAAGTATCCCTTTTATCTTATTTTGCAGGTACTTCCCAAAGTAAAGGCAAGGGTAAGGGGTTTTCCGTGACCCCGAAACGTCGAAGCATGCGTATTCTTGAAACGCGGTTTGCTAATACCCGTAAGAATAAAGGTGAAGACTCGGGACCCAAAGTAATGGTGACGGTTGATGATAATAGTGATGATGATAGTGATGACAATGGCGCTGCGGGGACTGAGATTAACATTCATGAGCAAGAGAGCGCTCGCGATACGAGTGGCATGGATGAGGACCTTGATGAAGGCCAATACGATAGTCACGACGAAGACACCTATCCGGCCTTCGGCACTAGCTTGGGGGAGCTCGATGGCTCAGATACAACTCCTGCTTTGACTAGCGATTGTGGACAGCGCGTCGATGTTGAACTGGTATCAAATATCCCTCTTGCTTGTTCTGCTTGGAATATTGACATTGCATACTGCCCGTTGTGCCCTCTAGTTCATACTCTGCCTTTCTCCTGCAGGTCGTGCCCACCATTGAAGGCACGATAGGTGCTCCATCGGAGGCTGATTTTGCTCTTCCCACTACTGTCGCTGAAGCTGTCCTGAGCCTTCCGGCGGTGCAACCTCCTCCTTCTCCTAATCCATGTACTCCTGACATGGCTGTTGACGCCTCTCCGCCACTTCCAACAGTTTCCTCCTATTTCTCCAATTCCGAACGCACCTGACATAGCTTCCGGCACCACTCCATTTCTTCCAGCAGTACATCCCCTTACTCTTCCGATCTCGAGCACCCCTGACATAACTTCCGGCACCGCTCCACTTCTTCCAGCAGTACATCCCTCTGCAAAAGATAAAAGAAAATGTGTGTCAAAAAATAGCTGCTGCTGGAATACGTAATAAAAAAAAATAATGGATGAACTGAGTACCTGTAGGCTATGGGGAATGTCCGAAAAGAACAAAGGAAGCCCCAGGAGATAATCTGGCCGCTGCCTCCGTCACGCACTCAGCGCTGTCAACAGAAATACCCTTAGCAAGAAGAAGGGCATGCATCTCCCGGCGCTGGTTCTCCAACTCCTGTTGTTTAATATTCAAGGCATCTGCAGCAGCTTTTACTTCATCAGAATCATGCGATAATTGCATACTACGAATGGCCCGTGCTCCAAAGACGGCACGTGCTAAGCTCTTCACGAGTTTAAGAAGAAATTCCACGCGAAAGCCCAGAATCATGGCCTCACATATTGCATCTCGCCAACAAAGCAGTTTGTGATCCGTAATATCAAGGAGTTGCATGGTGTCCATCCCATGAAGTACTAAGCCAAGGGCTCGAAGGGCAGTACACCTTGAGAAAGAAGAGGTGACATCTGTAGCTTCCATCAAACTTCCGTATTTGTCCATAAACCTTTTCAAGGCTCCAACCGTCTCTGGATACACGAGGGCACCTTGGAATGTCGCATAACCATCGAATCTGTGGCAAAGCGGAAGAAGTTCATCAATGGATCTAAGAATGGTGACACCACCATCAAAAAGGCTTTGAATGCCGTGTAGGAGTTCTCCCAATCTTGCCAAGACATGCCTTTCTCGAATGAATGCCCTTTTGAGGAACCTGCGATAAAAGCATCACCATTTTTATGACTATTGTCAATAATCTCAGCAAAGGGATGTACTGCTGGAAGAAGTGGAGCGGGTGCCGGAAGTTATGTCAGGGGTGCTCGAGATCGGAAGAGTAAGGGGATGTACTGCTGGAAGAAGTGGAGTGGTGCCGGAAGCTATGTCAGGTGCGTTCGGAATTGGAGAAATAGGAGGAGGAACTGTTGGAAGTGGCGGAGAGGCGTCAGCAGCCATGTCAGGAGTACATGGATTAGGAGAAGGAGGAGGTTGCACCGCCGGAAGGCTCAGGACAGCTTCAGCGACAGTAGTGGGAAGAGCAAATCAGCCTCCGATGGAGCACCTATCGTGCCTTCAATGGTGGGCACGACCTGCAGGAGAAAGGCAGAGTATGAACTAGAGGGCACAACGGGCAGTATGCAATGTCAATATTCCAAGCAGAACAAGCAAGAAGGATATTTGATACCAGTTCAACATCGACACGCTGTCCAGAATCGCTAGTCAAAGCAGGAGTTGTATCTGAGCCATCGAGCTCCCCCAAGCTAGTGCCGAAGGCCGGATAGGTGTCTTCGTCGTGACTATCGTATTGGCCTTCATCAAGGTCCTCATCCATGCCACTCGTATCGCGAGCGCTCTCTTGCTCATGAATGTTAATCTCAGTCCCCGCAGCGCCATTGTCATCACTATCATCATCACTATTATCATCAACCGTCACCACTACTTTGGGTCCCGAGTCTTTACCTTTATTCTTACGGGTATTAGCAAACCGCGTTTCAAGAATACGCATGCTTCGACGTTTCGGGGTCACGGAAAACCCCTTACCCTTGCCTTTACTTTGGGAAGTACCTGCAAAATAAGATAAAAAGGATACTTATATGTACGCAAAGAGCGGGGAACAAAGGGAGCAAACAAATAGCAATACTTACTGTGAGGAGATGAAGCTTTTGGAGCTGCTCGCTCGCTGCTGCCGGAAGCTACAGGCTGCTGCTGTAAAGGCTCCGGCAAGGCAACTTTTCTTGAGCTAGGAGGACCACTTGCTGCTACCTTGGGGATGAACCTTTTTGGCCCTTTTACAGCTTGCCTTTTCTCGGCGCTGCAGCTTTCCTCGCGCTTCCGTTTCCCATGTACAACACTTTTCCCGGCGCTGTGAGAACCCGACTTTTCTAACTTCCGCTTTAGCTTCGAAAAGTCACCAACAATCTCTCCGCTTTTGGAGATAAAGGGCAGATTTCGCTTCTCGCTCAGGGAAATGGCTTTCTCTTTCGACACTAAACGGGCATGATGAATGATGGTGGGAATCAATCTATCACAATGGGCAGCATGGAATCGGCTGAACGAGGCAAAACAGCGGTTCCAATAATTTTGGTAGGCCTTTGAGAGACTACCAACGCGCTGCCGGCTGGCCAGAGCAAGGGCAAGAGGTCTGCCGTCTCTCGGCACACTGTCACCAGTCCAGAAAACCCTGTGCAAGGTCAAGGAACCTCCATGGTTGGGACGAGAAGGCACGCCTTGGTCAAACCCAAGCTGTCGTCTAACCCGGTAAGGGGAATAATGCACAGAAATCTCCAAGTGGTCATCACCAAATGTGGGCAAAGGGAGGCATGCGGCACTCAACAATGCCTCTCTACGTAACCGACAACCTTGTGTTGGCATGGCCAGGGCCTCCATTAAAGCAGCAGAGTCAGCGTAGAGGGGCATACTTCTAAAGCCCTCTGATGAGGCACAATAGGGACGGAAAATAAATTGCTCAACATCGTCCAGCAGCTCTAAAAAGTTTTGGCCCTTCCGTTTCATGCGACGGGACCATCTACAGATCAGAGGAAGACTACCCGGCATGTAGGAATTCTCGTCCGAAGCAACCAGTGACTCAGCCTTTGAATAAGGGAGTGGAGATACCTCTATCCCTTTGAAGCGTTCCCATAAAAAGATCTGCAGAAAACTGGAGTTTACAAAAGTCTCCACAGCCATGGTTCCGGCCGCCCCCTTCTCAAGAAATTGAATCTGGTCAAGCAAGCGATATAGGTGCCCCAAGAACATGGGGGCTAAAGGGATCATGCTACCCCGTGCTATTGCCAAAGCCAACGGAAACACTCTCCCATGCAAGCAGTCTTGAGAAAATCACAAAAGAGGAACCTCCCGAGCCACAAGGACACGAACGCCGCAAGGCGACACGGCTCATCTCGGTCACTGTTCCCAAAAAACTGAATCCAATTACTGAATCTTAGAGAGGTACTAGGAGAGGTCGGAGCACCCTTCCGCAAAGTCTCAAGCTTTAGCCCATCTTCCGGGGTTAATGCAATGTGGAAAGGATCTTGGCTGCCGCAAAGTGGGAGATGGAAAATATTAGCTACATCCTCAAGCGTGGGAGTGAACTCTCCCCACGAACAAATAAAAGTGTGTGTCTCGGTGCTCCACCGTCTAACCAAGTGTCGAAGCGTCTTGACTTCAATATGGATGTCGCAAGCCTTAGAAGCAAAGATGGCTTCCAACACACCCTGCCCGGCTTAGGATATCACGGGTAGACGGGTTCTTCAGTTCATCATCAACCCACTCCGACCAACCCTTGCTGGTGCTGCAAGGATATTGAAAGAACAAAGGAACTGCCGGAAACATACCCCTTTCTATGCAGCACCTTGATACAGATGCGGGGTCGATCACTGGAGTAGCTTCTGGCGCTGGTTCTTCATCAATAATTACATCCTCGTCGGCGCCCTTAAGCAAGGGAGGTGGTCTCCCTCTCTTCAACCTGTCATCTACGGAGTAAAGATGATCCCTTATGATAAATGGTGGATTACCGGATGCCATTATAGGTACCTGCATATAAAAAAGCGGGAAGAAGCAAGATGGAATTAGCACACATGCGATATGTATCAAGCACGACTGGTTATGGTCGTCCGAGTAAACATGCAATTTAAAATCCAAGCTCATGGCAAACAAGAGTTTTGCTCTGTGGCAGGATAAGCAAGTCCCTTCTCCAAATGAAAAATGAATATTCAACCAGGCAATACGAAACATCCACTCTGTCAAGAAAAATTGTTCTCCACAAGTGACAATTGATCGCACATACGTCCTCAAGGAAAGAAAGCCTAGGCCAAGCATCAGTCTACACCTATTCTAAAATACCCAGAGTTGGCAGAGTTATTACCAAAGTCTAAGTTAGAAGACTGAAGGGTTTGAAGGTTCCAGCAGCAAAACGTCAAGGGTTTCTAGCACCTACCCTCACCTATGCCCAAGATGTGTATACCTGCACAAAAAATAAACAAAGGGAAAGCACATCATGCCAAATTAGCCTTTTACACACAAAAAAAGAAGCCCGTGCAAAATAAAAATGAAGAGAAGGGGGAGAAACCCAAGCCAACAAGGAAAAAAAATTATTACCTTTCCAGCAGCTCGAGCAAAATCAACGAAGGAAGAAACCTAGACAATGGCGCGGGCCCTTCCTTGCTAGCACCCACTCCGTGAGCACTATTGTTGCAGCGGAAACAAGATGGGTAAAAAGGGGGGTTTTGGTATTTGGCTGCCAAAACAAAAAGCAACATCCATGGGTATGAGAAACCCAACAAATTCTCCAATCAATCTAAGGGAAAACTGGAGAAAAGAGGGTACCTTGTTAAATCTTCCAAGGGATGGCGTCGAATGCACCAAAAAGAGGAGAAAATCAGGGATTTGAAGGCAAAACCCGCACAAAAGGAGGACCTTTCCAGCAGCGACGAACGGGCTCCTTTGGAACGAAGGAGGAACGACGAGGTTGAGTCCGAGTCGGACTGGGGGCTTTCTTCCCAGCTGCTGGAGATGGGTGATTCATCCCGAAATCCGTGGAATTTCTTCTTAAACTCGTGAAGAGCTTAGCACGTGCCGTCTTTGGAGCACGGGCCATTCGTAGTATGCAATTATCGTATGATTCTGATGAAGTAAAAGCTGCTGCAGATGCCTTGAATATTAAACAACAGGAGTTGGAGAACCAGCGCCGGGAGATGCATGCCCTTCTTCTTGCTAAGGGTATTTCTGTTGACAGCGCTGAGTGCGTGACGGAGGCAGCGGCCAGATTATCTCCTGGGGCTTCCTTTGTTCTTTTCGGACATTCCCCATAGCCTACAGGTACTCAGCTCATCCATTATATTTTTTTATTTATTACGTATTCCAGCAGCAGCTTTTTTTTTACACACATTTTCTTTTATCTTTTGCAGATTGCCCATCCTTAGCTTGGAGACCATTTAGCTTGGCACATGATCCTGCTTTTCTTTGTGACTCAAGGGCGCGTGAACCTTCAGCATATGCAGTTTTATTTTGCTTTGTTTGTAGTGTTGTTTTTTTTTTTGAGACTCTAACGACTACTTCGTTATGCCTTTGTAATTTTGATATTAAACTACTGAAGCTTGTATGAATTTCTGAATGCTTGAGGCATGTTGCATATTTCCTGTGTATATATGTATATGTACTGCTTTGTTGGCCAGAATTGTCTTTATGGACTGCTTTAAATTTTTTGACAGGTTGGATATCATTAAAAACAGGGTATATGCTGTCAAAATTTTTTTTTTAGAAGCAAAATCTTCGAAAGCTTCTTTTGCATGGCTTATCTAGATTCTAGGCTTGACAAAATAGCTTCCCACCTTTCCCAAAGGGTCGAACCAATATGTGCATGATTTCTACTTGGGCTCTATAAAGCTTCCAGGTGTTGTATCGTGTTGTTCCAGCATCTCAAAATTGCATGTTTCTCTGCAACATGCCTTATGCTATTTTTTTTTTTGCTTAAGCGTGATGCTTGGGGACCCCATCTAAGTGACTTTGCCCGGCATGTTTTACTACTAAGTAGCATGTTTATATATATATATATATATATATATAGATATAGAAAATTTTGATAAAGGGTTAATAATAGTAAAGTTTTGGAGACACAATATATATATATTTTTCAAAATATTCCTTCATTCTCATTGCAAAAGCCCTTGCTACCATAATGGTGCATCATACAAAAGTGTCTTTTTTTCAAAACGTGAAAATAAGACAGAAGGAGTCTTTTTTTTTTTGACAGAGAGAAAATACAAAAGTACTAGGCATAAAGTTAACTTAGCAGTAATAGAGCTTGAGCCACTTCCCATTGACGGGGTCTGTCAGCGTGCCTTCCTTGACAGAGACCAAGCGATAATAGCCGCTGCTGTGAACTTCTTTGACTGCAAACGGGCCTTCCCATTGTGGCGCAAACTTGGAAGGTCCCGACACCTGTCTTCTCACATGCTCCGCAACTTTTAGCACGAGGTCTCCTTGCTTGAAGGCGCGAGGCTTGACTGTCCTGTTATAGGCTTGAGCTACAGTTCTGTGGTACAACGCTGTCTTCTTTTCGGCTACCGCTCTTTTTTCATCCAAAGCTTCAAGGTCCAGCAGGCGCCATTCCGAGCATGACTTTGTATCCCATTCGAGGTCGTTAACAGCTGCTATTCTGGCAGTGGGGATGGTAATCTCTACTGGTGAAATGGCATCGGACCCGTACACAAGTGAATAGGGCGAGAAACCTGTGGCACTTCTTGAAGAGGTGCGGTAAGCCCATAAAGCATCCGGCAGGTGAACACTCCAACCTCCTTCATACTCATAAACCATTTTGCTTAGGATCCTCAATAAAGTCTTGTTTGTGGCTTCCGCTTGACCATTTCCTTGTGGATAATAAGGCGTGGAGCGACGATGCTTGATACCATAACCACTAAGTGTCGAGCTTACTTGCTTATTGACAAACGGGGTGCCATTGTCGGTGACAATCTTGGTCCCATCGCAAATCGCATACAAAATATTTCAACGGATGAAATTGGCAACGGCAGCTCCCGTGGCCTTCCGCAAGGGAACCGCTTCTACCCACTTTGTGAAATATTCGGTGGCCGTGAGGATCCATATGTAGCTGTCGGATGGTGGATGGATAGTCCCGATCAAATCAAGCCCCCAAGTATGGAAGGGCCAAGGAGTGCGCATGTCTTGCAGCAGCGTGGGAGGCTTATGACTTAAATTGGCATGAACTTGACATGTGTGACACCTCTTCACAAAGTCGTATGCATCATTCTTCATTGTAGGCCAATAATACCCAACACTCAGCAGCTGCCGGTAAAGCTTCTTCATTCCTTGGTGCTCACCACATTCTCCAGCATGAATCTCTTGCATGACTTGCTGTGCCTCTGACTTTCCCAAGCATTTTAATGGCTCACCATTAAACCCCTTACGGTAAAGAGTTGACCCATCTATGAAGTATCTTTTCATTGTCCTTTTGAGCTTGCGTGCATGCTTGGGATTGGTTGGCAAGACCCCATTGATGAAGGATGCCAAGTATGGAGCCCTCCAATCCTCCGCAAACGAGACGGTGAATGATTCCTCGGTGGAAGGTATCTTTGCACACTTGGGACAATTGGCTTGTATTTCAGCTGCTTGTTTCCTCATTTCTGGCCAGTAATAACCCTTGCGCTGCAGGCGCCGGTACAAGCTGATTATTGGCTCCAAATTGCAAGTGACCTCATGTACCTCTTGAAGCTTCTCCTGTGCTTCTGTTATCCCTATGCAGCGGGTCAAAATACCTCCCGGAAGGCGTCTGTACAGTTCCCCAAAGATGATCGCATAATCCTTCAATTCTTTGATGTTGCTTCCTTGGCCTATTTTTTCTTTCACAAGCCTCCTCCAGTCATCCTCTTCCAGCTGCTCCTCTTGAGCCATTGCTTCAACAACTGGCGTGTCCTTCTTGATTACTGCAATATTGGGCTGTTCTTCAATAAATGAGAGCCTCGACCCCAAAGTGGCCAACGCATCAGCATATCTATTAGTGACTCCCGGGATATGTTCCAACACAACTTGTTTGAACGAACGAACAAGCCTTTCAGCAGCTGTACGATATGGTGCCAATGCTGGTTCCTTCACGGCGAAATTTCCTTGTAATTGACTCAGCACCAAGTTTGAATCCCCAATAATTTTAATTCTTTTGACACCCATTTCCCTTGCTGTAAACATCCCTGCAATAAAAGCTTCGTACTCTGCCGTATTATTCGTGCATGGGAAATTTAGCTTAAACGAGAGGGCCGTGGCTTGCCCCTCGGGATTGACAAGCACCACACCTGCCCCTCCACCCTTCGATGTAGAAGACCCATCGAAGTAGAGGGTCCATGGTTCTGCCTCTGTGACAACAGCAACCATTTCCGGCAGCTCCCCAGAACTTCCTTAGAGATTGTTGATTCTTCAACTTCGGGAAATAGAGCCAACATGTCAATCACGGCCTGCCCTTTAATAGCTTTTGGGGTGGTGCAGGTGATATCAAACTCGGACAGTTGTAGCAACCAACGTGCAAGGCGTCCGGATAATACCGGCCTTGTAAGCAAATATCTTACGGGATCGGACTTCACCATGAGATGTAGCTTGTGAGCAAGGAAGTAATGCCGCAAGCGCTGTGCAGCATAAACAAGAGCAAGGCACAAGAGTTCAGTTTTTGGATATCTTACTTCAGATCCCCTTAGTTGCCTACTTACGTAATAAATAGGACTTTCTTCCCCACTGTGATCATCTTGAGCAAGTAAGGCACCAACCGCTGTGTTTGTTGCAGCCAAATAAAGCTTGAGAGGGAGCCCCGGAATAGGTGCTTTCATAGTGGGCAGCTTGGTGATTATTTGTTGCACCTTTTTGTAAGCTTCTTGGCACTTCTCACTCCATTCATACGGCTTGCCTTTCTTGAGCAATGGAGTAAAAGCACTCATGGTGGCAGCAAGACCTGGGATAAAGCGCCGAATATACGATAATCTTCCCATAAAGCTTTTCAATTCTTTTGGGTTTTAGGCGGTGCAAGAGAATTTATGGCTTTAGTTTTTTCAGGATCCACGTCTATGCCACGCTGGTGTACTTGAAACCCCAAGAATTTACCGGATGAAACCCCGAACGCACACTTCTTTGGATTCATCTTCAAACCGTACAGCCGACACCTTTCCAGCACTCTTCTTAAAACTTCTTGATGGCCTTCTCTGGTTTTGGACTTCACCACAAGGTCATCCACATAATCTTTGACTTCTTTTCCCATCATGTCGTGAAACACCGCTGTCATAGCTCTTTGGTAGGTGGCGCCAGCATTTTGAGGCCGAATGGCATGACCGTATAATAAAAATTCCCATACGGTGTTCGAAAGGCTGTCTTCTCGGCATCCTTGGGAGACATCTTGATCTGATTGTAGCCACTAAACCCATCCATGAATGACAACAAGCCTTGACCCGAGGTCGAATCAATTAAGATATCCATGTTAGGCAGCGGGAACTCGTCCTTTGGGCAAGCTCGGTTGAGGTCTCGATAATCCGTGCATATTCTGATCACACCGGTTTTCTTTTTCACAGGGACAATATTTGCTAGCCACGTAGGATGCTTGATTGGCTTAATAAATCCGGCAGCTAACAACTTTTCAATTTCCACCTTGATTTGCTTCTCAACTTCAGGATGAAAATTCCTTCTTGGCTGCACGATAGGTTTTGTACCAAGCTCAATATTCAGAGTATGACTTACTAAGCTTGGGTTTAAGCCAGGCATTTCCTCATAGCTCCAAGCGAACACATCTCGAAATTCCTTTAGCAAAGATACCAAGGCCGCCCTCTCCTCACTTGTTAAATGAACACTTATGGAAATGGGCCTCGGGCAGAGGGATCCTCACTCAAATCAATTGTTTCCAGCTGCTCAGCTACTGCTGCCGACCCATCTTGCATGTGTCTGGGTGCTGCCATTGGTTCTTGGAAAGCACAAGGCATGGGTGCCTTGTTGGTGGAACTCCCACAGCTATTCGTTTGCATTACTTTTCCTCCATACTCGGGGCTTTCCCGTAAGACACGGTCAAGCCCCCAACCCCGTCATAAGCGGTACACGATACGTCCATCGGGCAGCGTCACCTTTGAGCATTGGGGATGATCATAGGCATGGTTGTTGACTTCCGAGTGCCTCTTTCTCTCTCGATCAACAATGGTGATGAGCTCCTCATTGCTTAAATCACGAATTTCAGTCCACGAAGGAAGGTAGGTCCCGAAATCCTTGGATGGATTGCTTCCAGCACCTGTGCATTCAGTGTAGAATTCCGCCTTAGAGTAGTGAGCTTCATCTTTGTTGAAAGGTGCTTGGTTTCCAGGTATGCGTAGCGGCCTCAGCCCAATCCTTCCTTTTACGCATTGATGATAGGTAGAGACCACAAGCTTATGCTTGTTGAGCCATGGCCTTCCAAGCAAAGCATGGTAAGCCACATCCACATCCACAACATAGAACTTAGTAAGTGACCGAATTGGCCCAACCTTCAAATGTACTTGTAGATGCCCGACTGTGACCTCACTCTTATTTCCGAAACCACTGATGTTTGTTTGTGATTGGACAATTTTGGACAATGGGATACCAGCTGCCGTAAGCACAGACAGAGGTAATATGTTGACAGAGGAACCCGTGTCCACCAAAGCTCTCCTTATGAACACATCATTGATTTGTCCCTCCAAGTAAAGCGGCCTCCTATGGTCCGGGTATGGAACTTCCATGTCTTCGTTCGTAAAGACAATAGCATTGTCATTTCCCAAGAATGACCCTTGTGGTTGAGTTGTAAAGCATTGAGAATTAGACTCCTCAGAGATATTCATCAGGGCTACAGCAGCTGCTTCTCTTGCTTGAGGCCCGAAGCCAAGTTGGTCAAAGAGTGATTTGAACTTTGGGTTTCTTTGAAGGACCTGTGAAGCTGTGGGCCCCTGTTTCATGCTTAAATAACGTTCCATCACACTTGTTTCAGCTTCCGTGATATTATGAAATGTCACGGCAGCTGCTTCATGCTGGAAATACTTCTTACAGAACCTGCTTGCCAGACTTTCCCAGGAATGAATAGAGCCTGGTGCCAACGTTGTATACCATGTGTAAGCACGATCGGTGAGACTCTTTGAAAATTCTCTAAGTCGAAGATTATGATCACCAGCATACGGTCCCAAGGCATCGATGAAGCGATTGACATGCTCCTTCGGGCTCCCCTTTCGTCCATCAAAGAGGACAAAGGTCGGTGCTTCATAGCCTTTAGAATATGGCTGCTGGAGTAAGCTTGATGGATACGGCGGCTGAGGAAGATACTTCCAATCTTCCTGACTTCGACTCAGCTCCTTTTCCAGCATGGCAACAACGTCCTCCTGAGTGACAAAAGATGGTCCCTTCTGCTCAGACTCCTTTCCGGCAGCAGCAGATTCCTCCTGTGGGTGCTTCTCATTCACTTCACTTGGCTTTGGAGCCGAATTTTTGAGTTCTTTTATCATCTCTGCCATCTCCCTCTGGGTCTCACCCATAGCACGAATGGCTGCAACAAGATCTGTGAGGGTAAAAGTTCCCTCACTTGCACGTTCTTCTTCTCTAGAAGAGGCATGTTGCCTTGACTCTGAGTCAGCATGGCTTGGCCCATCCTGGGAAGTTATGTTGTTGCTTCTGGTCTTCTTTCTTGGAGGCATTGATGAAGATAATGGCTTAATCCCCAGTGAAGTCGCCAATTTATGTAGGGGACTTTTTCTTCCTGCAGCTAACGGGCTGGGCTGCTGCAAAAGGCGGACTGAGGAGATTGCCCCTTTTTGTTTAGGTTCGAAAATTAAGCCCCAAAATACCTCGAAAAGGCAGCGAAACCTTAGGAGATATTTTGGATAATCTTCACCAATGAGAATAATAGTGACTTGCAGATAGTTTTGGCATGCTTACAGATGGTTTTTTTAGCTCAGCATGAGTGGCATGAGGCATGGGGAGCAAAACCAACCTGGGTTTAGCACTAAGAGAGAAATTAGGCTTGGTTTATGAGAAATGAAAGTGTTTAAGTAAGGAATGAGGTGTTTTGTGAGGAATTTTGACTAGAGAAAGAGAAAAAAAGAAAGGCAGGGTTCTTCCGGCAGCTGCCAGAAAAACAAATTGGAGAAGAAGATGAACAGTGCACGAGTCTGAGTTTTGCAAGATAGAGAGAAAAGCTTGCTCTCTGCAGGTTGTGAGTTGAGTTTGTTGGGTAGAGGAAGGCTCAATTTATAGCTGCCGGAAATCACCATTTTTCAAGAAACCCTAATGGCTTCTACTTACTTTGGCTGAGCTTTTCTTCCTTTCTCCTCCCCTTCTCTGACTTCCCTTTCTTGGCAAAGATTGCTTCTGTCTATTTTCATGAATTCAGGGGATTTGGGGGCTCAACATCCTCCTTTCCCGCGGCTGTGCAATGAGAGCTTCCACTCTTGGTTTGCTGTTTTTTCTTCTTTTCTTTCCTCTTCTTTGGCTGAATCTGATGGAGGAAAAGAGGTGAAAATATATGCTGGTCCAAGGGATGCTTCTGACAGCATGCGGGATGGTATTCATCGGTTCTTTGGATGTCTCTGGCTTGGGACTGGTTTCCAACAGCTTTGCTTAAGGAGTCTGCCATCTGCTCTTCACGTGTCCTCTGCTTTTCAAAAGAGCTGAAGCTCTTGTGGGCTATTTTGGGTTTTTCTAAGGGCCAAGATGGCTTTCTAAGCAAATGGGCTTGTTGGGCTTCTTGATTTGGGCTTATTATTTTTTGGTTGGGTTATCTCTTGGCTAGGTTATTTTGCTTGGGCTTTTGGGCTATTTTTCTCTCTTGTGCTTACCCACATGTTTGGGCCTAAGAAATGGGCTTGAGTCTCGAGGCTCCCAAGCAACCCGAGACTTTCCATTTCTCGGTCCATCAATGGGTCTCATGTTGATTTATCACCATCCATGCCACAACCCACTCAAGCAAGCCCCGGGTTTTTTGAGTGGCTTGGGCCCACCTAGGCTTGTAGCGTGGTTGGGCGCGAGATAACGGCATGGCATGTTGCTCGGCATATTTTACCTTATTGCCCTTGGGAAGGATTGTTTTAATTTTTATCATGAGTTAATTATATTTTTATCGCGAATCATAGCATGATAATTTGTTTATTTAGCGTGGCATGTGGATTATAACTCGCATGCGATAGATCCTTTTTTTCTTTTCCCTTATGGAATATTGTATTGGGCTGATAATGGCTCGGGCCCAATCCATAGATTTTTTGGGCCTCAACAGCTAGCTCAGCTAAAATGTCCAACTCAGCAACATTGACTCCCTATGGACACTCCACAAGTATCAAAATTTGGAAGTTTGGACCAAAATTAGCATAGCCAATTTCCTAATTATTTGGGCAAATTCTATAAGCAACCAAGGCCCAATAAACAAAACCCATTGAAATGGTCAAACGTTCACCAAACTAGTCAACCACATGTCTAAGGCCCAGGCCCATCGAACAAAAGTCAACTCTAAATGATAAACATTGACCAACGCATGGTCAATCAAGTAGACCACGAACCGTCGGACAGAATGTGGGTCTGACATAGTAAGAAATTAATTAATGTAATTATAGCCAAGATGAATGGTTTTAAATACAAATTATGGTTAATTTAGAATACCCAGTTCATTCTCACACCGCAAATAATTAATTAACATACTTTAAAGTAATATTTCAAACCATGATGTTGCCCCAATCTTTGATTTGTTTCCACGAAACAATACGTTTGGACTGAGAATGCATAAAGGCCTAACAAAAGGACTCTCCGAGTAAAATGGGTTTTGGGCCGTTCAGAATTAGAAAACTAAATGTCCAAAGATTGGGGCCCAATGTCAATATTCTCCAAAAGATTTGACTTTCCCATAAAACCGTTGTTAAGCAACTTTTACCCGATTAATAGTGTGAGTACCCAAATTTGAACTCGAAGTTGATTTCGACAGCTGAAGAAGACTCGGGCGGCAAAGAAAGGTTGAGCAACCGCATTAAATGTGATTTAAACCATTAGACTCATCATCATCAACTTGGTAAAACACGGCTAAATACATGGATCAAAGTAAAATCAAAGTCCATCATTTCACCTGCAAAGAAAGAACAGGTACAAGGGTGAGACATCTCTTTACCAAACGTGCAATTTTAAGATTCAAGGAGTCTATAATGGAAGCAGAACTTACAATCCAAAGGACAACCAATCCTAAGAACAAACAACCAATTTGAACAATATTCAAATGCCCTCGACTCGAACACCTTGTCAAAATATCTCACAGCAGACCAAAGCCAAGATTTGAAGCAAATCCTCTCATATTCTTTGAGTTCCCAGTTGACAACTCCTGATTGGAACTTCTCCCAAACACATGATTTGTTTAATTCTCAGTTGACAATTCCTTGGAATTACATTGCTATTGTTTGTAACTCTAATGCTCTGCCAACTTTATTGCTTGGTATGATTTTAGAAGTTGGTCACCAATTCCAGCATCTTTAAAATCAAATTTGTATATATAACATCTTATATATACTGCATATATTGTTGACAAAATCTCATTGGACACATTGCACTATCTCAAGTAGATTACATTGGTGTCCGAGAAAAGTTGTTTCTGTCCAATATGGTTCCCCTGGGCATTGTTAGACCTTTTATTGTTTTCATTTGAATTTATTTAGGTATACTTGGACTTGTATTTGCTTTCTTGTAACTGCACCGTATCATCGAACCCTTTTTACCTTTAAACTTGTATTGTACTTTATGTCCAATATCTAGTTAAAATCTCCATTCCTTTTGAGTTTTATTCCATAGCAAGTGAAATATTGAAGTCCTCTTAGTTGAGGCTTAGAAAAGAACCTATCCAAGCCAGATTCCCCACTTGGAGCACAGTGGTTTTGGTTAGAGGTTAAGATCAAACGAGCGCAATACATTCACTACAACATTTCACCTTTTTCTACTAGGAGAGTGAAACATTAATAGTGGCACACCTAACGCACTTGAGAAAGACCAGTATCTAAGCCCATTCTAGGGCCCAATCTTTCATTTCTTGACCAACAAGTAAACCATAGTAGCCAAAGTATAGCCTGTTAGAAACCTAGGGCATCACAGTGTTCACCAAAAGCCCACAAATACTTTTGGCATGTACAAAGTTATAGTATTCTTCCCAAGTAGCCTATTATTTGGAATGGTGATGTCCAAGCCCTATCTGTGATAACAAGCAATGACAAAAAAGGAACAATAGTTAGGCCAACCAATATGCCACATATCAGTGTTCATTAAACTTAATTAGGTTGCAGTACATGGAATGGATGCGAAGCTAAGGATTTGTGCTGATATGACACCAATCTCAAAGCTCGATCAACCCTGACTTTTGAGTGACCCAAGGCTATAAATTGAAATGAGACATTTTGTATGTAATCATAGTTTAACATGGAAATGCTTTTTTAGCACATATATTTGTTTTTAAAACATAGTAGTTTCATTCAACTACATAAAATCATAAAACATAAAAATAAAATAAAACATCATATTGTTGACAACAACAACAACAACAACAAAAAACCATCAAACTAGAACAACTATAAATTTTTCTTGAAGGAAGTGTTGGATTAATTGCATATTTGCTACTCCAAACAAAATTAATAATTTTTAAAAATGAGGCCTTGTATTGTTAAAGATTTGAAATCATTTTTATTTGGACTCTTATATTTTTGAATTCTTAAAAAATCATTTTTTATATGGGCCTAAATAATTATATAATATATACATATATTAAACTTTTTGGGGCCTCTTGGTCTAGGGCCCTAGGCCGTCGCCCTTGATCTCAAGTACACAAAACACTTTCATTTGATTCTAAGCAGCTGTCATATTAGGGTTTTTAACTGTAGAGGTCCCTGAACTTCACCTCGAGTTGCAATTGGGTCTCCAAACTTTTTTTGGAGGCAATTAGGTCATCCAACTCTCTCATCTGTTTCAATTGAGTCCTTCGGTCAATTTGGCATTAATTTGATGGCTAAAACCGTCAATCTCAATTAAAATATTTTAAAATTTAAAAAATGAAGAAAAAAAATTGAAAAAGTGCAAAAATAAAATAAATAAATAAATAAACTTAAAAATAAAAAATAGAAATCCAAATCCTCTCTCTCTCTCTCTCTCTCTCTCTCTCTCTCTCTCTCTCTCTCAGGTCACCCTCTCTCCTACAACACATTCCCCCTCCTCCTTATCCCACCCCCTCAATACCCAGATCCCAACCCAACCTACAACCCACCCCCCATCTCCCGCAACCCCAACCCCCCTCCCCCCCAAAAAAAGATGCAAAGTGTTTGATTTTTTTTTTCTTTTTCAATTTTTGAATTTGCACAGAGAGAGAGAGAGAGAGAGAGAGAGAGAGAGAGAGGATCTGGATGGGTCTCAAGTGAGGCTGGGTGGATCTTGGGTGGGGACGAGGGTGGTTGTATGGTGGAGTTGGGCTTGGGGGTTTTTGAGTTTTGGGGTTTTGCCTCTGATGGCTTAATCCTTCCTAAAAGTCGAATTGTGGTTGTTGAGTTTTGTGATTTTGTGGGGGTTTTGGCTCTGATGGTTTCACTCTCATAACCAGGATCGTTGAGTTGGGGGTTTCTGAGTTTTGGGCTTGGTGGAGAACAGGGACAGAGCCAGCTAAGGCTCACTGGGTGCAGATGCCCCTACTCATCCACTCGAAACCATGAACCCAAACCCATCAATTGATAACAAAATTCATTCACACTCCCCAAACCATATCTTTGCCAAACCCACTCAAATTGTTTTCTTTAGTTTCCCTTGTTATTATGGTATAGACCAGAGCCAGAGGTTGCTAGGACGTACCTCATGATTCTTGCTTTCTACTGCAATTTCTTCAAATTCCGATCTTGTTCTTCCATGGCTGAATTTAATGAGGTTTGCCATTTGCGATTTTGTGTTTCTTTTTCTCTATTCTATGTTTCATGTTTCTGATTGGAACAAAGCCACTGGTGTGGCTTCCGGGAATTATCATAAAGCTCCAATGGCTGTTTGAATTTGAGAGGTTGGGTAAAGAGATTGAGGTGAGGGTGGTTGTGGTTGCCAAGGGTTGGGTAAAGGGAGAGAAAGAGGAGGATTAAAAAATTTAGCCTTGCCTTGCTTTCGGTTGTCACAGCTCTGTGCTCAATGCTCTTGTACTTTCCATTGCTCCATATCTGTCAAAGCAAAAACAAGTATGAAGCTCAAAGAAAAAAAATATTATTCTTCTCTTTTATAGTTCAATTAGGATTACTTTGCATTTGGATTCACTCACTACTGAAAGAGTGTTGACCGCCAGTTATCATTGTGAAGCTTTAATGAGATGCCCCCGTTGAAATTTTTTTCTTGCTCCGTCCCTGGTAGAGAAGGTTGTGAAGATATAGGTGGGGTGATTGGGGTCGATGATGGATGAAGAAGGTGGAGTTGGGGTCAATGATGAATGAAGAATTCGAAAGGATGCTTTTACCCCTTTATTTTGACGGACAAATTGACAAAGTTGGACGGTAGGACCCAATTGGAACTGTTTGTGGAGTTAATAGATGTAATTGCCTCAAAAAAAAGTTCGGGGACCCAATTGCAACTCGAGGCAAAATTTAGGGACGTTTATAGTTAAAAACCAATCATATTATTTCCGCCTATTCCTGAGAGTCTTAATATTAGTTGTGTGTGTGTGTGAGAGAGAGAGAGAGAGAGAGAGAGAGAGAGAGAGAGAGAGAGAGAGAGAGAGAGAGAGAGAGAGAGAGAGAGAAAGAGAGAGAGAGAGAAAGAGAGAGAGATCCTAAGTGTTCTCTAGTTTTTGGCATATATGTTGTATATACCACATATTTGGGATGACTTTGATTGTGCCTCATCTTGCGGGCCTGCTCTTTGATGTGTTATTGTTTGGTCATGGGAGATATATTGTTCATTGGTTTGTTGAGGGTGTGGAAGCAAATATTCCGGCTTCCAATCACAATGTGCCACAAAAAAATATCTCATAGGTTAATTAATTGAGCCCATTTATTTGGCCAATTAATTGATACTAAAAATAGGGATATTATCTTTATTTGGGAATATAATCACCAATTAAAAGATAATATCACCGATTTAGGATATTATCTTATTTTGGAGATATTATCACCAATTAGTGATTTGATCCCAATCAAATCCCTAATTGACACAATCTCCCTGCAACACATAGCCACATTCAACACATGAGGTAATTCCAAAACCAAGCAACTATCCCTGAAACCTCTCTCTCTCTCTCTCTCTCTCTAGCCGACGACCTCCCTAGTTGCCATCCTCTCCGATTTTCATCTCTCCCACACAGCCAAGTGCCGCCACACACGGTTCTATCCACTTGGCTCTCCCCGTGAGAGAAAAATTCCGTACCCTTTTTAGCTATTGTTTCTCAAAGATTCAATCGAACTAACTTAGACATCGGAAAGCCTTTAGCTAACACCTACCGGATGTGGTCTTTTACTCTTCTTTGTTTCGTAAGAACCGAGAAAGATAGATAAGGAAGCTCAAAAGGTGAAGAATCTACACGAGAATATTCTCCCGTGAGAAATTTGCACAAACAGAGGCCATGGAGTGACTAGATGGTGCTCTCTACGTTATGTCCCAAAGGAAGATTAACGACATTTGTTTTTCCTTTTTGTCAGTGTTAATTTAGTTCTTTAGTTTTAATCTTGTTTGTTCAAAAAGTTCAGAAACTCTATTTAGCTGTATATGTTATTTTTCTCTCATAATTTTAGAAACTTTGTTGAGTTTGCTGAGTTTTTCTCTACATATCTTTTCAGCTCTTCGGCTAGAGAAGGTTTACCTATGTCCGCTGCTAATGAGATGACTCCATTTACAATATTTGTTTTTTTTACTTTTTTTTTTTCATTGATCTAATAAATTTCTGTCACTATTTATAAATAAATAAAAAGTAGTAGCCAAATTGTTTATTTTATTTTATCATTAATTAATTTAGAAAAAGTGGTTTATTATTATTTTTGTTTATGTGAAATCCACATAAGCCAAAAAACATAAATACAAATTTATAAATAAACCCAATCCTAGACATGTATTTATAAAAAAACCCAAGCACTATTTAAACATAGAAACACACCCAAAATCAACCCCAAAGTCAACTTTTTGGGTGTGTTTATAAATGGATTTTGAGTGTGTGTAATGATGGGTTTTGGATGTGTTTATAAAGTGTTTTGGGTGTTGGATTTTTTTATAATTTCAACCTCCATTTTTGATGTTTTAGTGAAACTCCCAAACATAAATTGGGCTTACATCTGCCAGGGGTTTTTAGAAGTTCTTTTTTTTAGCAGAGGTTTTTAGAAGTTTGTCTAGTAATATAAAATGACTGAAAACTTGGTTCCCTGTTTGTGGGGCTTTCTCCTCCTTGCTCATTAAAAAGAAGAAGAGCTTTTACGAATAGAAAGGTCCAGCAAAAGCGAAAGAAGAAAGTAATACATGGGCCCAACCCCAACCCCAACCCAATCCTAGTAGTGAAGTGAGAAAGCACATTTCCAACAACTGAGAGTATGAGAGAGAGAGAGAGAGAGCGTGCAGGATTTGGAAAAATCTTCTTCTGCCTGCTAACTCTATAACCGCCTACTAGTCTCATTACATCAGTCTGGGATCTTCATCATCTCCTCTCCTCCAACCAATTTGTTTAATTCATTTCATTAGGTCAGTTACAATTACATTACATTACATATGAATCATCACGCTTTATACCAGTCAGTCAGTCAGTCAGTCAGTCAGTCGGTTTCTCACTCAATTATTTTGTCAATTTTCTTTTGTATATTATTTTATTATTATAAACTCCAACAAGGCTGCTTGCTTGAATCTTGAATCTTGGATATCCTTGAATCTTGAATGAATGTTGATGGTGTCTTCCCTTCTGCCTTTGACCAGATAGATAGACAAAGCAAAGACATCTGCTCTGCTCATATTTTTACTTGGAAAGACAACAACGAAGAAGAAAAGAGATCAGATATCAGATATCAGATATCAGAAGAGATGGGTGCGATTAAGGCAGCTGTTGGAGACACTGTGCTCACCTTCTTGTGGATTTCCTGCGCATCGACGCTTGGACTAGCCACCAGCTTCATCGCAAATGCCGTTGGGATTCAGGACCTTCCATGGCCGCCGCTCTTCATCACCACCGCCCTTGTCTTCGTCCTTGTGTTTGTCTTCACCTTCCTCGGAGACGCCTTGGGTGGGGCCAGCTTCAACCCCACTGGCACTGCCTCCTTTTACGCCGCCGGCCTTGGCGCCGACACCCTCCTCTCCATGGCCCTCCGCTTCCCTGCTCAGGTCACCTCACCCTAAACCCGAAGCCTTCCTTACTAATTAATCTCTCTCTCTCTCTCTCTCTCTCTCTCCCCTCGGTTTTGTTCAATTCTTATTGCCCATATCAAAACTATGCAATGCATCATTTAAGAATTTATCATCTGCTGCTGACTGCTCTGCTGTTGCAATTTAACTAACAGAATCTGCTCTGCTCATTATTGCAAAAAGGAAACTCACTTTATGCCTTGCTCTCAACCAATGGATGTATAGAAAAGAACCCAAAATGATTCTAGGCTGCTTAATATAAAAAATCCTAATTAACGATCAAAATTGCATATAAAATACATCTCTCTTTTCTTGCACAGGCTTTGGGTGCTGTGGGTGGAGTACTAGCCATTAACGAGGTCATGCCACAGCAATACAAGCACATGCTTGGAGGGCCTTCATTAAAAGTTGACGTGCATACTGGAGCTATCGCTGAGGGGGTATTGACTTTCATAATCTCCTTTCTTGTCCTTGTAATCATACTCAAGGGTCCTCGTAGCCCAGTTTTGAAGATGTTGCTACTTTCTGTGGTCACTGTCACATTGGTTGTTTCCGGTTCTGTCTATACCGGCCCTTCAATGAATCCAGCCAATGTAAGTAAACCATGCTTTTTTTTTCTTTTTCTTTTTTTTTCCCCATTAATCATAGTTATAATGTCGTTCTTTCTCTTCTGCCTATACCATATCGATTCCTTGCAGTAGTAGGAAACATATTAAATTTAATACAGCATCACTATAAAAATCTTACAATAATGGTTATACTTTCCCTGTGCTATGTGTACTGCTTTTTTGATAACTCGTCCTTAAGATGTATGTTTTACTATTGGAACTCATGTTTAAGAAATTTATTGTTTCCCCTTGATCCATTACGAGGATGGGATATTTTCTATTGTAGTAAATGAGATACGCTATATCAGGTTGGTGGTGCTTATCATAATACTAAGTGTGTTTGGTTACTATCATTGAACCCCTTGAGATATCTTTCTTTATTCTTTGACATTGCTATTATGCTCTTCGGCTTTTGTTTGTATGGTAGTTGTCAATATATGATTTATGGGACACATGGACAAAATGGAAATGGCATCTTCCTGTCTGTCAAGCAGAGTAATAAACACAATTATGCTAAAAAAATATTAAAGCTACAGGAGAGGAGAAAAAGGAGAAACGTATATCCTCTTTGGCTTCTATTTCAATGTACTTTCTATCTTCCTTATAAATGCCTTAGTGCCTCCTTGCACTATCACCTTTATTTTCCCCACATTTTTGGCGTTCACCCTCTCGAAAAAAACCTCTCCAGCCACTACTCTTTGTATGCTTCGTGTGTGTGTGCAGTGGTGGAGCCACTCCTAGGCCATGAGTAATAATATATGGAATTAGTGATAGACAACTTATAATTTAAGTTAATGGCCCCTCTAAAACAAAGTAGACATGTTTAATTTAGAAATATTTAGCTCTCACATGTATCTTGAATACTTAGGTGTTTGATATACTTGTATTTTCTATTTTGGCCCCCCCAACTTTACAATTCTAGCTCCACCCCTATGTTCATGCGTGAGAGAGAGAGAGAGAGAGAGAGAGAGAGAGAGAGTTGTGCATAAATATTAGAACATGTTTATTTTCATCTGATTCATTGACTTTGAATATGCAACATTATCAGAGATTAAAAAAATTTATGGCCATCTTAGATTAGAAGTTAGACAAATGGAAAGAGAGACAGAGGAAGAGAGTTGCGCACAGATTTTAGGAACTTTGTTTATTTTCATCTGATTAATTAAGTATGAATTCCTCTTCTAGTTCTATTTCTGTTATTTTACTATGGCCATCTTCTGTTCTTAAGTTCGACATAAATAACTCTTCAATTTGTTCGTGACAGCATTCCGTTAGTAGCATTAGTTTCAAAATTCTGTTGGTTGTAATATATCACTGGAAAAGTATTACAACAATAGAATGTAAGGACTGCTGTATTTACCACATTAGTGGTATTTCCGTAATGGTTATAATATTTTTTTGATAGGACCTTAACGGTTAAAATATAAATGCCAATGTTTCCTTATTGTTTAAAAAGTTCCTCTCTACTTTCCCCTATCTGGAACCATTTTCCCAGTTTGAAAAGTCAAGCCACAAAAGATTGTAGGGTTGGGCAGGTAGTCCAAGTCCGTGAAGCGGGTTTGGGGAATTTCTGAGTATAATAGAAGTCAAGGCACAAATAATTTCATTTTCTTGAAGTATCTCTCTGTATCGCTGTTATGTTTAGATTTTAAACAGTGAAAATTGTGGGTAATGAAGGAAATACAGAACTGAATAGGCTAGTGTGAATGCATTAATTACTGTCTCCTTGAAATGTATTTTGTTTTCTTCTTTAAATGAAAGATAATCTTCCAGGGACAAAGAGAGTAAGATGTATTAATTGGTGAGTTTCTAACTTCAGTTGAAAATACTTCTCTTCTATTTAAAATCTAAGGAGAGCTTCCAGTTAGGTTTATTGTTTGAATTAGTGTATGTCTGATGATGTTTTGCCTCTTCTTAATTTTGATCTTGTATTTCCTTTCTAGGCCGTTTGTAAATGCTTTGTTTATCTTTTGACAAGTCATTTGGTGAATGACAAATGCTTGACTTAGACTGACTAATAGTTGAAATGATAAGAAACTCAAAATCTTAAATGCGTTGATGACTTCTTAATCCAGAGAAAGTTGTTGCCAATTTGTTCAATCTAAGATTTCAAGCCATTAATAGCCCATTTCCCTATCTATCTATTTGACGACATTGAAAGGTTACTGCATTAGTTGATGAGGAATTTTGTCATCTCATATTGAATTTAATGTTGGATAATTGGTCTCATCAGTTTGGATTTACGGGAAGGGGAAATTTTAGAATTAGTGTAGTAGGAAAATTCAACAAGTATGGTGTCTAGGATGAGAAATATGGTGGGGGTTTGATCTTAAAGTTGATAGCGGAGGACTAGTCTTGTTTTCGTTCCATGAGATATAAATTTTTTACATTACACTTCTTCAGTTACTAATGGCCTTCCCGAAAAAGCACAGTCTGAACTTTAATGGTCTTAAGTAAGGAGGATGGAGGTTTAGGTGTGGCCAATTTGAGTGAGAGGAATAAAGCTTTACTTGCTAAGTGGTTATGGAGGTATCCGAGGGAAACAAGTTTGTTTTGGCATAAGATGATAAGAAGTAAATATGGGGAGGCTACCAACAGGTGGGATGCAAACCTTTTAGTGAGAGGCTCAAGTTGTAGCCCTTGGAAAGATATTTCCTTCAGGTTTCCTTTATTTCTGTTGTGAATTTGAGTGAGAGGGTGATGTTCTGGGGGGATTGTTGGTTTGAGGTTGGACTGTTGAAAGAACTGTATCCCAGATTATTCTGACTGGCCAGAAAACATCAAAAGAGTATTTCATGTTTTGTGGATCCTTCTTTGTACCATTATAGTTAACTTTGGTCTTAGGAGAAATCTGAATGAGGCGGAGATAGCTGAGATGGTCGGGTTACGAGATAAATTGGAAGGGGCTCGCTTGTTTCACTCAAGAACAGTGCATGTACAATCTTCATCACTTCAAATAGTCTAGACCTTATATAGTTCCGATACATGCCGTAAATTTTATAGGCAAAGACTGATCGTTCATTGTTTTGGTTATTCCCTCGTGGGAAGAGATGGCAATTTTATGTGTTGAGTTGTGCACCTTGGACAGTTTCCTTTGGATTGTAGTGAACTGACTTCACTTTACAGCTGTTAAGGTACTACAGCCATTATCCCTTTGTTCATTTCTTTTGGTTGAATAGTTTTCAGAATCTGAATCCTCTGTTGGATTGATTTATGAATGGAGAAGCAAATGGCTTGGCAACTGAATTATTTATGATATTTTTTCTTTTGTTTTTTGGTCAAGCTATTTCTCTCTTTTCTAAATCTGTTGCTGTTATTCTTTTGTATCATTTGTTTTTAAATCAAATAATATTAGATCTTTTTGTGTGTATCATCAATAGGCCAATCATCAACTATCCAAGCTTTATGGCCTTATAAAATGTACTACTTGTCGTGTTCGCAGGCATTTGGTTGGGCATATCTAAACAATTGGCACAACACATGGGAGCAGTTTTATGTTTATTGGATTTGCCCCTTCATAGGAGCAATATTGGCTGGTTGGATCTTCCGAGCTGTCTTTCCCCCCCTACCTGCCAAAGGCAAAAAGAAGAAGGCCAAGAAGGCCTGAAGAGAAGAGGCGAAGTGGGGTAGCTTCTTTCTGGTCATTTTCATCAGAAGATAAGGAGGACCTTAGGGTTGGTAAACCTGTCTTCAAATTGTGGATAAAATAAAATGACTGTCTAGTCAAAGTTGTGTTTTGACGTTGGCATTCTTTATGCACGTGCTGGCAATGAATTTCAGCGTGTTCAACGAGAGAGCATTGATAATAGCTGGGTTAAATGGCAGGCGTTGCCATCCGTTCATTAGATATTTCTCCCTTCCAGCTCTGTTTTCTGCCATCCTTTTTTTTTCTTCTTCCAGATTTTCTGCCATCTTTTTGATTGATCTACTTTTCCAAGCGATGCCCGATATAGTACATGAGGCATTTGGAAACGCCCACCGTGATATTCTTTGATTGGGGCATGTTTGTGCATGCGTGCGTTAGGTGGGCAAGCGCCTTTGGCATTTTGGTATGTTCAACAGGTTAGATAGAAGAAATAAACAGACATGGGTCAGACAACAGATGTACATAGTTCACCGGAATAAGCTTCGTTCGCAAAAAGAGATGTTCTCATTATAATAAGTAGTTGTGATTACATTGTACATAAGGGTTGATCCCAATTAGAGGGGGAAGAAGATGTCGAATACCCCTTCAAAGTGGAGAGTGGTCTCCCTTTATAGGTAGGTAAGGGAGAGCCCTCATGTCTTGCAATATGTCGATGTGGGATTCTTGACATTGCATCTAGTTGTTTGGCCGGTCATGGTACCAACACATGGTGTTTAAAGGTTTCAAAGAGAGAATAGCGAAAAGCATAAAGTTGAGCTTGTGATAACAACTGGGAGGAAGTGTTTACTCATTGCATGTAGTGGATAATCCTTGTCTAAGAGATTTAGCCATAATGGTTTTGGTGGGCGGGAAGATGAGAATGTGGAAGAAAAACTTGAAGTTGATAGCATGGTGTTTTTAGTAGCTAAGATTATCTCATAGTAGTTAGGAGTCATCTTTGCCTGGGCAGGTAGCTAATGGGTGGGATGCAAACTCTTACCACGCATCCATAAGGCCAACTGCTCTTACCATGCATGATAAAGTTGAGAGAGTGTCCATTGTCATGGTCACACCTTTAGGCCATCCTAACCTAATTACCAGTCTTGCACTAACCATTCTATGTAACCTATTCAGAAGTTTTAAGATATTGGATCCTAAAGTCATTCGTACATGATTCTTCACTCTCATGTCATTTAAATTGGAATAACTTATCGTCCAAAACAGGTGAACATCATATATATATAAATATTTCAACACTCGCCAACAAAAAATAATGCAACTTTGCCAACGAGGTCTAGCATAGTGGAAGAAGGCCTCAACTTGCAGCCCAATAGTCTCAAGTTTGAATCTCCATGACTCATGCTCCTCCTATGTGGTTTAGAATATAAATAAATAAACAATGCAACTTTTATGAAGCAATATATATCTCTCTTGCTTGAAATGTGGATTTTACAAATTCGGTATGTTTTCGAGAATCAAATATGGCAGCTAGGAATTGGCTTCCATTGGACATGAGAAGAACAACATTATTTTTATTATTTTTTATTTTTGCGATAAATAAGATTTTCATTAAAGAACTGGCTTCCAACTAAATCAGTACAAATTCACCAGAAACCAACTCATAATACAGAGCAACATCAACAAGCAATAACAGTGCCAAATCGGAGTCTAACATCCGACGAATCGCTTCATAATGCTACTGAAATGAGAAGGAGAGAGTGCCACAAAGAGACAGAGCATACCACTCAATTTCTCCTGGCACTAATCAAAGTACCAAAGCACCAACTCCTGTCTAGCAGGACTCCAACAACCAAACTATGTGAAATCAACGAATTGAATGACTTCTCCTCCTAAAATTAACCCTCAATCCTCATAAAATTGAACCCCTAAAGCTGTGAAGTAAATATTCTTTCTAATCAACATGACATATTATACAAACACTTATATAGAGCCTATTTGGAGAGAAAAACTCAAAATTAGTGACTCGTCATTTTCTAATTAGTTTCTAAAAAAATTTAACACACTAAGAACCAATTAGAAAATGACAATGATTCTTTATTTTTCCGTAGAAATTTGGGGCAAAAAGAAAATTGAGTTTTGAAGAGGTGCCCAAGTTTTTTGAGAAAAGAGGAAAAAAGCTTTTGAGAGAGATTGTATTTGGTTTTGTGATTTTCTTACTACATTGGCCTTAAAATTAATGTATGATTGTAAGAATTTAGAGATCCTCAGACAATGCTCATTCTAATCTTTGTTTTTTGTTTTTGTTTTTGTTTTTTTTCAAATTTAAAAACTTTGAGAGAAATGTGGGTTTGAAACCATAATGAAATTGGTAATGTATGTCTAAGGCTGGCCCCATACGAAATACGTGAAGAGGAACTTTCCGGGAAATATAAGAAATGTGTATACTTTTAGGAAATTCGTTTTATTTTTGTGTATACTTTTACTTTACACAAAGAGTTTTTCTTAAGATTAATTAATTGTTTATGGTAATGCAATATTTCATATTTTGTTTTTTTTTGGTCGTAAAATTGCAGCTACAAAATTCTAGGCAGTGGATGGGGCGTGAGGGGTAATGTTGGTTCATTCATCCCAAGTCCGCTAACATCCCAACCCAACAACCATTGCTCTCGTCTCTTGCACTCTGCAGACTCTGCACTGCAGTGGCCTCTCTCTATATATGTATGTATATGTATAGATTCTGGGAAGCAAAAGGCAAAAGGCAAAAGGCATTGTAGGTTGGGGGCTGGCTGAAACTCCTTTGCTTATCAATTCCTTTTGTACACAGAGGAGAGGAGATAGATAGACTGAGAGATTTAGATCCCAGGCAGAGCAGTCTGTAACTCGAGCGGCGGAGTTAGAGAGTTGGGATTATTTGATCCCAGGACTAATACTCCAATCTGGAGCCGGCACAGGAAGGGAAGCAGCAGCCCCTCAATCTCAACGGTCAGATCCGATACAGATCGCCTTCGTCGGCTGAACTGCTCGAGGCTCAGACTCTGATCCAGACCAATTCTCCACCGTCCGATCATTCCCATTCCCAGCACGACCCCCTAACCGACTACTCCGACAACAAGATGCTCAAGCGTCCCGGCGGAAGAGGAATCGGCATGGGCAATCCCCAATACGACTCCTTCTCCGACAAAATGTACAGATACAGGAGCGTCCTCCTCGTCATCTCTGTCCCTCTCCTCCTCCTCACCATGGTCCTCTACATCATGCCCGGCGGCGGCGGAGGCGGCGAGCTGTCCACCACCGTCACCACCAACCGCAACCACCGCAAGCTGCCTCCCAAGACCTCTTATGCCGTGATCTTTGACGCCGGCAGCTCCGGCAGCCGCGTCCACGTCTTCTGCTTCGACCACAACCTCCAGCTCCTCCCCATCGGCAAGGATCTCGAGCTCTTCATTCAGGTCAAGCCTGGCTTGAGCGCTTATGCCAAGGACCCTCGCTCTGCTGCCGAGTCCCTCACTGGGCTTCTCGACGAGGCCGAAAGGGCTGTCCCAAAAGACCTGCGCTCCTTCACTCCCGTCCGCGTTGGGGCTACTGCTGGCTTGAGGGCTTTGGAGGGCGATGCTTCTGACCGCATTCTCCAAGCCGTATGTATCTCTATCTTCTTCTTTCTCTTTCTTTTTCCCCGGAATCTGGTTAATTTTTCTGCCATTCATCTGCATTTCCATTTTTGAAACTCAATTGACATAGTTGTTTGTCTTTCTTTCGAAAGGTTCGGGATCTGTTGAAAGAAAGAAGCAGCCTCAGCTCCAAACCCGATTCCGTCACTGTTATTGATGGAACTCAAGAGGGTTCCTTCCAGTGGGTATGCTAGGAATTTGTTTTGTTTTTTTTTCTTCTTTCAATTTATGCACTCATTTATTTCACAGAATAAAAAATTGATAAAGATTCAGAAGTCTGAATGCAATTCCTAACGATGAAACAATGGTGTTTAATGTTGTTTATTTTATGGCAGATAATGGAGTATATTAAACAATCCAATTTTTTTTTGAAAACCAACTTATGAAATTGTTATCTGTGAAGCATACATAAGTAAAGATGGAGAGAATAACACCCACGATTTGGGGAATAATAGCCATACTTGTATGTGCATACTTATCCATAACCAAGAAGAAGAAGAATAAAAAAAAGCAGTCATTGTTTTACATTCTCTTGTCTTCAGGTGACAATAAACTATCTACTAGGAAATGTTGGGAAGAAGTATTCAGATACTGTTGGTGTAGTCGATCTTGGGGGTGGATCTGTTCAAATGGCTTATGCCATTTCAGAGGCAGATGCCGCAAAGGCACCGAGGTTATCAGATGGAGATGATTCGTATGTAAGAGAAATGACTCTTAAAGGAACAAAATATAACCTCTATGTTCACAGGTTTTTCTCTTTCTTCCTGCTTAATGATGTCAGGATTTATTTTTTCTGTTTCATTGTTTTGTTTTGCATTCATTTATTTCCTTGACATCATTTGAAATGACATAACTCTTATAGGATTGTGTGACTAGGTTAATTGTGTTTTAATTTTGTTTTTATGCAGTTACTTGCATTACGGGTTACTAGCAGCTCGAGCAGAGATTTTAAAGGTTTCTGATGATTCTGGCAACCCCTGCATCTTAACTGGATATGATGGTATGTTGATTTGCTCCATTTCCACGTGGACAGTTTTTTATTTATCCCTTTCTTATAACTATATCCCAAATTCTTCTTCTTCATCACTTTAGCAGAATCATCTTTTATACTTTTTTACTTCTTTGCTGCTGCATCTACATTCTCTAGAATATCAAAACTGTCATAATTTATAGGTCTTTAACTCTATTGACAGTATTCTATATTTTAAATGAGTCAGAAATCATCACATGTGGGTGGGCAGCTCTATGTGAAGTACAGGGCATTGAAATTTTTACATTCTGGTTTTGGATTAGCGCGTAATAGGCTGTTTTTTGGGAAATTTTGGTATGTTGTTCAGGTTCTTACAAATATGGAGGACAAATTTATAAAGCGTCGGCTTCCTCATCTGGATCAAGTGTTGAGGGGTGCATGACGGTAGTTATGAAGGCACTCAAAGTAAATGAAGCAACATGTACCCACATGAAGTGCACCTTTGGCGGGGTATGGAATGGTGGAGGAGGGGATGGACAACGGAACCTTTTTGTAGCTTCATTTTTCTTTGACAGAGCTGCTGAGGTATTTCATCATTCTTGATTTTTATATGTTTTTGTGTAATGTGCATGAAAAGTTTAGGGTTCATCTTACACAACTACATGGTTTGCTGACCACATATTATATATGCAGGCTGGCTTTGTTAACCGAAACGAACCTGTTGCCAAAGTTCGCCCTGGGAACTTTGAGGAGGCAGCTAAGCGTGCTTGTGAAACTAAACTTGAGGATGCTAAATCCGCTTATCGGGATGTTGAGGAGGACAATCTGCCGTTCTTGTGCATGGATCTTGTTTACCAATTTACATTGCTTGTAAATGGATTTGGTAGGTTTTATTCAATTATGATTTAGCTTGTTAAGCAAGTTGACAATGACATTTCATCTAAGATAAAATTGGATCTGAATTCTAATACGTCAAAACTGGTTGCATCTATATCTTAAACAGGTCTAGATCCGTGGCAAGAGATTACGTTGGTGAAGAAGGTCAAGTATAATAATGCCTTGGTTGAAGCAGCATGGCCACTAGGCAGTGCCATAGAGGCTGTGTCCTCATTATAATTGCAGGTCGCATTATCTGCTAAATCACCTCTTGCAAAGAAATTCAGTGGCCTTTTGAGTTTATGGCGACCGGTGGTCTTTGAGCGGCACGATTGGTAATGCTCAGAAGCCGACCTCATAAACTGATATTAGGTTGATTTGGGAATTGGATTTGGTCTATATTTTGGGAATAATGAGAGAATATAGTTTAATTTGTCTTCATTTGTAATTAGTTCAGACTTACAATTCTTGAGATAACAATTTGATTCAATTAGTTGTATTAGTTTTGCCGGCCGAGTAAGCAAAATGGTATCACCATTCGTTCGTGTGTGTGGGGCTGTAAGAGACGGATTGTTCTTCCTAATTTATGTCTACCATAACCATTCAGTTCGTTTCCTTTGGTTTTCTTTCTGCTTACGTGAGCTGGGAAATACGTCTAGTGAAGAGTGAAATGACGCCACTGTTTAATGTGACGCTGTGCTGAACTAGCTCATTTCCCTCTCAGATTATAAAACAGCCAATATTCTCACTTCCATATTCTAAATTGTAATCATCACTTGTGTGAGTTGAAAAATCATAATATTTAAAAGAAAAAATTTGTTACTGGAAAAAGAGGAACTCTCATGAAACCAACACGATGTAAGATATCCATACTAAACCAAACCAGACCAAAATGAAAGTCTAGAATACCGACTCGAACTGATCTGTGCCCAAAGCATCAGTTAATCTGTGCCCGAAGTATCGGTTATCAGTAGTGATTTTGGCTTATCCAAAATTTGGTATAAATTTGATATGATTAGCGGGTTAAGCTTTCTCGTGAACCAAACTGATCCATGCCCAAGCCTAGTAGAGTATAACATTTGGGCTTGAAATGGTAGGAGTGTCCTTTTCTTTCTGCTACTTGGGCCTTTGGCTTAGGAGTTGGTGGTGGGTTTGATCGCGGGCCATAGCAGAATTTTCAGCTGTGGGTGCGCAGAACAGAGAGTTTGCACAAGTTGCTAGTCTAGTGATGCATCATGCACATAATCTTAAGTTAAAAGTCCTTCCCACTGCCACACCGAGACTCTCGTCGCTCATTGATAGTGTATGAAGGCGAAATCATTCAGAATTTGAGATATATGGGCTGAAAATTTAGGATTGATTGCCTCTGCGTCTGCGTCTGCGCAATTGAAGGCCACCCGAAAAAAGGTACATCATATCCCTGTATTAAGGGATTAAAGGATTATTAAAGGATTGGTTTGGTTATTTTTACAAACAGTTGATAGGCATTGCTGTGCTTTGTAGAAATGATGCGAAACATGGCCAGAATAAAATCCCTGTATACGATTTTGCTACATAAACCAACGCCTAGCCATGCCTCTGTTTTTATGTCCATTGCTGCTGCCTTTGCCTTGAAGCAAGTCCCAGCTTTATCTTCAGCTCCAACGCATGCTTTTACTCCGGTGGTCTTCCTTTGGTCTTCTTCTACTAGCAGCCCACACTCGAAGTTGCAGAGCTCAGATGATGGCAGTTCCACAGCTAATAGCAAATTTGTTGCCCGTCATGATGATGTTGACGACGACGACCAGGACTTAGACGACGGCGACTTGAGACTCTCCGGTTCACATAGGGGTGATGAGGGTCTTGCTGGAGATGTAAAAAGCATTGTGAATATATTAAGTCTGCGAAAATCGTTGGGGTCTGAGATGACAAGGAAGCTTGATGAATGTTGCATAGCAGCCTCATCAGAGCTGGTGGTGGAAGTTCTTTCACGCGTTCGCAATGATTGGGAATCGGCATTCGCCTTCTTCCTCTGGGCTGGAAAGCAGCCAGGCTACGCTCATTCGCTGCGTGAATATCATTGCATGATCTCCATTATGGGCAAAATGAGAAAGTTTGACACTGCCTGGGGTTTGATTGATGAAATGAGAGGTTTGTCACTTGTCACTCCTCACACACTCTTGATCATGATTAGAAAATATTCTTGTGTACATGATGTTGGGAAGGCTATCAACACTTTCTACGCTTATAAACGCTTTAACTTGGTGGCTGGGATGGATGACTTCCATGGCCTTCTCTCCGCCCTTTGCCGCTACAAAAATGTACAAGAAGCTGAGCAATTGCTATTCTGCAACAGAAATGTCTTCCCCTTTAACACCAAGAGCTTTAACATTATCCTCAATGGTTGGTGCAATATCATTGTAAGTCCCCGTGAGGCCGAGAGAGTTTGGACTGAGATGAGCAAGAGAGGTGTTGTGCACGATGCTGTCTCGTATTCATGTCTCATATCTTGCTATTCAAAAGCCTCTAACATTAACAGGGTGCTCAAGCTCTTCGATCGGATGAAGGCAATGAAGATTGAGGCGGATAGGAAAGTTTACAATGCACTCATTTACGCTCTTGGAAAGCGCAGGCTCCTGAAAGAGGCTATCAATCTCGTGAAAACAATGCAAGACAAGGGTATTGCTCCCAATGTTGTCACTTATAACTCGCTCATCAAACCTCTCTGCAAGGCCGGGAAAATTGATGAGGCTAGACACATCCTTGATGACATGTTGCAGCGAGGCCATCTTCCCACAATTCAGACTTACCATGCCTTCTTCCGTATTTTGAGGACTGGAGAGAAAGTGTTTGAGCTCTTGGAGATGATGAAATACACAGGTTGCCACCCAAATACTGATACCTACATAATGTTGATTCGAAAATTTTGTCGATGGCGCCAGCTTGATCACGTGTTCAAGTTGTGGAGTGAAATGAGTGAGAATGGAGTCAATCCTGATCGTAGCTCATATATTGTGCTGATACATGGGCTCTTTTTGAATGGAAAGTTGGAGGAAGCCTACAAATATTATATGGAGATGAAAGAGAAACAGTATTTACCAGAACCAAGGACAGAAGAGATGCTTCAGTCATGGCTGTCTGGTAAGCAGATTTCCACATTCCAAACAACTGATAAAGAAGGAGATCAACTGGACTGTAGTCAGCCAGACATGAAAACTAGTGTAATATCCAATAAATCTCATCAGGAAAAAGATTTCCTTCGGCAACCTGAGACTAGGAAAGTTGTAAGGGAGCGGGGGTTTTCTTTTTGGGAGCAGTAGGTTTAAATGAAATAAGAAATCTCTGTGTACACATGGTCATGGCTGGTCAGAAACCTTCGGCATCAAGTTTCCATCGACTCTATACAGGTGCCTAACATTTTCTGTCACAATGTGCACTCAACTATTTACTTTGTTGTCACAAACAAAGAACTGAAATGTTCTAGACTCGTGGATCAAACTCACACATGCTGTGAAGTCCAATATGGGTTTTGCCATCATGCAAATTGGGCTGTAATTGGGTTATATCCTCTGTTAAACCGAGTGCTATCCTTTATTTTCTCAATGTAACTCATCCCATCTTGTGTTAACTTTCTTTTTTATACATATAATTTTTTTATTAAACTTTATATCGTACACTTCAAGTTATAAGTTTGAACAGAATATGGTTTGGAGAAGAGTGCCAGGAGAGTGCAAAATATTGAGAAGAAAATTGAAACATAAAAAATCTATGTGCATGCATAACCACAAGAAACACTTCCACCGAGGTGTAGGGACCATTTACTGAGGTTCAAGTTATAAAGTTTGAACAGAATATGGTTTGAATTATGTGATTTTACACAAGGGTGTCTTGTACCATTTTAATCTCTAAGTTAATAACAAATATCTCTTGTGGATCACGGACGCTGGTAGGAATTTTTGTTTTTTGTCTAAATTTTTTTCCTCCATTGTGTATTACCAGGAAGCGTTATTTCATTTTTGAATCTTGGTTTGCACCAATAAATGTTGACACTTTGTTGACTGTTTTTTGAAATCTTTCATGGCGATTCAAAAACATTCTTTTAGTTTAAAATCATTTATTCAAGAATTTGTGATATATGTGTTAAGGCCAACACACCACCTAAACTGTAAATTCTAATTGCGATTCCACTGCTATATTTGAACTGACATTATTGGTGACTCGACCAGGACTGAGTCATCCTGCAGTTAGTTCACTGATATGGTCTTTGCTGTTGGTGATGGCTGGTGGGTATGACCATACACACACTTGCGGTGGCTTTGTGGGCTGTTACGACTGACTGAGGGGCATCCTACAGTGGCAACTTCCTTGTAATTGCCCTGTAGCATACATTGGTGACAACCGTTGTGTGCTACTGTGTTGTATTTTTCTGGCAGTTGGTGACTAGTAGGGTACAGGTATGTATAGTAATGTGAAAATGGTATGGAGATTATATTACTAGAAATGATATTTTTGGTATGTATTGGAAAGTCTTACTAGAAATTATAATCTCTACATGGGCAAATTATATGTTAGTTGAAACACAATTAATCTCTATATGGGAAAATTACATGTGACTGTTATTTATGATCGGAGTTTAGGAGTAGTTCTTTTAAAGTTTTATTTTATGATTAGAGTACTGCTGTGTCGTAGTTTTCATTCCTGTTATGTTATGTTTTAGCTCTGTTTTGTAGTTATAGTTGAGTAGTCTAGCTTGTTCAGTGGACAACTTGTCCCCTGTTGTAATGTTCTTTTTATTAATAATATCATGTTTCTTATTATAGTGTTATTTGTGATTTGACTTAGGTTTTGTAATGGGTATAATTTTAATTTGACAGAAAGGGTTTCGAGATTAGTTGTAGTTATCTGCCTTATGTAATTGGAAAAAGAATAATCAAAACCATCATGCATAGTTTACTTACCGAACTAGTAGCTAATGCCTGCATTTTAACCATCAGGTATGAGTTGAAGAGAGAAAGTAAAGAGATTATTTGCAGTTAGGATTTCTCTAGTCTTTGTGGATATTCTTAGTAGTCTGTGGAAATCCCTTGCATTCATTTTTTTTACTGTTGTATATTTTGAGGAAAAATGGAATATTGACCTAGTTGGAGATCTTTGGATATTAAAGGTTTTTGGGGTTTGGGGCTTCAGTGTTATGGATTTATTATGAGTATTAGACAATTCCTTTATCACAGTTATTTAATGATCATCAATTGAAGTTATGGATGTTATTATATGATTGCTTGCATAATATGATCTTGATAATGAAAGTGTATATATACAGATCATGAAGTCAGTAAATGATCCTTGAATTTGAGTTTGTCAAATTACTTTGTAGTTGTTGAAATTGCATTTACATAAGTCCTGAAGTTGCTTCTAAACTTACGACTGGTCAAATTGTTCGGAGTACTTCATATCAATTTAATAATGATGTTTTCCTTATTTAACACTTCATGAAGTTTCACAAATTTTGAGAGTGACAATTAGGTATGAGCAAAATTACACTGGCATTTGATATCTTCTTCTTGCTTGCATATAGTAATGAAGTTTTATCAAAGAAAAGTAGTAGTCCTGAAGTTGCTATAACCTAGACATAGATAGAAGAGTGTCAGGCTACATCCTTATCAAAGGAAAGGGAAAAAGTAAAGAGTGTAAGACTCCTGATCTCATATACAAACTTCCAAGGGATACCATAAAGGCCCATTAACCCAACTATAGACTATAGAGGATCCCAAATAGTCCTCAAATCTAAGATGGATTACACCACTCTAGCCAATTGTAGTCAACTATAATTGTGTTACTGGTGGACCTCTGGTCAAAGTTGACCTGTGTCACTGTCACTTGATGGTCTGATACGAATGATTTCTGTGTCTTTTTAGTCCACTAACTAGTAGTTTTACATGTTGGTAGAGGAGATGCATATAGGTATAAATACACACGTACTTGCGTATGTGTGACGTTGATCTTGATACTTCACATTGATGTTTCCTTGAAAATGGTCTTCAGCTCACTCATGAAAGAAATTTGTTTGCAACTATAAAATGGAACTCATCCCCTCATTTGTAATTATTCCATTCAGAAATCTATCAAATCATTCACAAATCAAAGGAGAAGGTTGATATCCCACTTGAGTGAGTTTGTCATTGGGACCAGTGTCTTTGAGAATTTCTGGTGTTTGGTATTCTAAGTTTTTGTGATTACATTTCCGCTACTTTAGTGTAAGCGATTAAAGTTCATTCCTTTTCCTCTTTTCCAATGGCCTATGGGTTACACAAGGAGAGATTGTACTCTTCATCTATAAACCCCTCCAACTAGGCAGGATTTGATTCAAGTCTTTGGTACAACCCGAAGGGACTTTACCAACTATGGCAGCTGGTGTCTTTAAGTAAAGTTAATTCTGGTGTATCTTTCGTGTTGGCTCATTATCATAACAGTTTGCAATAAGAAATTGTTTCTAAACTCATTGTATGACGAAACTTTGGAGTTTTCTTAACTTTTAGTTTTATAGATGTAAAATAGTAATGGATTAAAGAAAGTGTGTTTATCTTGAAATATGAAGAGTATACTTCCAAGCTTCCCTCATTTCCACTCTTTTCTGCAGCATCCAATCAAATTAAATTGGTGCATAGGTGATTTTGTGACACTGTCTGGCAGACTGATGCTATAGTTCTTCAGGTAATGCTCACCCGTTAAAGGACTGGAATAAAACTTTTTGCTTCTGTGCTGTGAATATCTGTCATAGTCTGATCGCGGTTAAGTTATATAACATGCAGATTTTCGTGCTGTTAGAGGAATACTGAAACTGAACTTTTACCAAACTTTGGTTTACCATGGTTAGCTACTTTGGACTATGGAGCAGCCTTTATCAATTACTCATATTCACGGTTAGTGGACTGTTTTTTTTCCACCAGAAATTGATCTCTTTTGCCATATCATGTTTTTCATTTCTATTGCTTCTTCTTACTGCATTTATTTAGTCGTGATATTTTGTGTTGCATAAGCCTTTTTAATGACAGTGCCAGCACAGCAGTATTGTAATATTTAGGAAGGTCATTGAAAAACTCCTATATTGTTGAAATAAGTTTGCATTTCCTTTTCTATAGTGTTTTAACTATGTGACGTAGTTTCTGGTTAGGCCTAGCTCATGTTGTATTGTCTCAAAGGAAAAAATTGGTGCATGAGCATTTGACATTGGATAAGCATTATCCATTAGATTAGGTGAACTGCACGTGGAAAACTACTGGGGGTCACAATCAAGACTTTTGCAGCTGGAAATCAACTTATAGTACTCATTCTTATATGCTGTTCCATGCTTTTGACCATGTTTTTTTTTTTTTTTTTTTTTTTTTTTTTATTTAAAAACAAAAAAACATTACCCCATTCGCCAAATCAATTTATCTAACCAACTCAATGTGACAACCAATGACATTTTGTTTTAGGCTAGGAGTTTAAGTTGCTTCATGCATGCTTGGGTAAAAGGTAAGAACTGAGACCGGGTGTTGCGGAAATACCTATCATTGACCTAATCTACACTAAAATTTTAAATTAATACAGTAGTGATAAAATTAATCACCTGCCATTGAAAGGGATCACTTTGGTGGATTTGAATGGGAATATCTGACGGAGGGATCACTTTGTCAATTGTCACAAAACATTATGGTATGTTGGTTGGTTTCGGTCTTGCATTTTTGACATGTGAGTATTTGATTTTCAGGTGAAGAAGCCACATGGTATTTATTTGGGAGAGGAATGGAGGCAGGGGAAGAGCATTTGAAATTCCAGGTACTTTATTTTTCATCACGCATGACCTAAAGGAGTACCCGTGCATAAAACCAAAGATAATGTGAAGCCCATTGTGGGTTGAATAAAATAAAGCTCATCTTTGAATAACAATACTTTAATATGACTAGTGTAAAATCATCTTTTTTGGGTTTCATTCGTTTTCTTAATAGAAAAAGTTATTCGTTTTCTTAGCAGATGCTCCCAAAACCTTGCATCATCTTATGACCACACCAATTTGTCCCTTTGTTTGGCTTCATACATAAATACATACATACATACGTACATACATACGTACATCGTGGGAGCTCCCCAAATCTAGGATGCACTTGTCGGCATTTTCTTTTCCTTATAGGGAATCATGGCGTGCTCAATTTGAATGCTAAATGTTTTCAATGTAGTAGGAAATTATTATATACATATATAGGTATATGTTCCGTTCTTCTTAGGTATAATTTCAAAGTAAACTAGGATTTAATATGAGCACAAAAACAAACAAATTGCTGCAGATCTAATGTGAGTCCACAAACTAGGGCTGCTGCTTTGAACTGGTAAATCTCTGCATTTTGCATAACTCAGTATTATTATGGTATTTCAATGATGAAAAATTTAAAAAAAGGGCTGTGGACACTTGGTTTGCTATGGTTGGGACACGTGGCTCTACAGTTTAGGGTTTGTAAACTTTGATGAATGAAATATCATCCAGGCTGTTTTTGTAGGTTAGACTCTTGAAATTAGTTTGATGGTTAGATTCCTATTCCTTCTTGTTTGGTATCCGTAGCTGTAACACTAAAGCTGATGAAAGTCAAGTCAAAATTAACAGTCGCAAAACCGCACGTACTCCTCCACGTGTGGTACCAAGGAAGGAAGGAACCAATTAACTTTAGGTTGTTCTACATCTATGAATTATGTATGGGCTGCGAGTGCGAGTGTCCTTGTCAAGTATCTTTTTTCCATGGGATTTCCTCATCGTTGATGAATGAAATAAGGGTAATCGTTATCGTTGATGAATGTGGAGCCTATAATACATCAACCGTTAAGATGAGTTGGGCGACTGACTGCAACATCCCTCACGAAATGAATCGAGACTCGTTGCGGTTGCTTAACTTGACACATAAATCATGGTCAAACTTTTAAGGAGGTGCACAATAAATGGACAAGTCACGCGGAAATGTGAAAGCTTAGCTGGCATGATAGTGTGGCGTTGATTCAACAACTTGAGTTCACCTAAACCAAAGAAAATGTTCACCAAATAAATACCTCCAAAACTCCAAGTCTGTCTTTACTTAGCTACCTGCCTGCCTCTGCTTGACAATCTAAATTTCTTACTAGGACTGGTGAAGCATTAAAGAATACAAGTGAGCGGTCCCAACTCCAAATTACATGATTGAAGTTCAACCACACGCTCGAAATTTCTAGTTTCGTCTAATAAGTTTCTAATTTAGAGGAATTACATGCACTGTGAGAAGGGAAGTATGATACCAAGGATAGAACCACCTTCAACCTTAACTCAAATGTACCCAGGGAACTATTCTTATTACTCAACAAACACAATACAAATTACAATTCAACCTCTTAGTATAGTAAATTGGCTAGATTAAAGAAAAAGACTAAAACACCCTTGGGATACTGATTTTGTACAAAACATCAAATTAATCTTGTTCATTTCATAAATCAATCTGGTTTGAAATTTGATTTCTTTTTTTTTCTTGTAAATCTTGTATATATGCAGGCTTCATAAAGAATAATAATAATAAGAAAGAAGAAAGAAGAAGGAAGAAAAAAAGAAAGAAATTTGGTTCATAGAATGCCACCCACGTCTGCATCTGACAACTTTAATATAATTTGCTTTTCAAACTTACTTGCATGATTTCCAGCCAATCCCATCATCCCAGATGCTCCCTCCATTATTTTTTCTTGTGTTGTCTTCTTGTGTTGTTTGAGTACTTTGCATATTGAATTGACATACTTAACATCACATTTATTATCTCCTTTTTGAAACCTTCAAATGTATTATCATTGATTTTGAAGAAAAGCCATTAGTAATTTTTTTTAATCTTTATTTGTGAACATGAGTTATTATTGTTTTTGCTTTTTCCATAGTAAACATTATACGAATTTAGAAGATGACAAATTAGAAGACTCGAGAAAGAGTATAGAATGACAAATTGAGCACTTTCAAGCTAACACCATCACTCACGCATACTTTTACATAATGTAATTGAACGTAAGCGGGCGATAAAAACGCCATATTAGACTATCACTATGCCATAAACACTTACGCTGTCAAAGTTTGTATACCAAACTTAACACTAGGCTTGTACTCGTGGCAAGCGCACGCAGGGAGTGATGGGGGATAGGAATATTTCTATCTGCATTTTAAAAGTAACCTCAAAGTTCAAACGAACACTTGGAAAAATGAAAAAAAGAATAAAGTCAAGGTGAGATGCATTATTACGGCATGATGAAGATGATTGATGACTGGGCGGGCATCACAGGAGGAGCTTCTGCTTGTGAACTGTGGGGCTTCATCATTATGGGCTTGTGGGCCTAGCTTCTCCAAACATGAAAGAACACGTGTCACGATTCTATCTTAGAAGAGGTTGATGATGTCATGAGAGATTAAGCTCATCCTTGGACCTTTGTCCAGCCGCCATGCATCTTCTTTATTCCGTTCCATGATATCTATCTATTATCTTGTCATCTCTCATCCCTCTTCCCTCTTCTCTCTTCCCTTTACGAGAAAACAAAACTTGGGAAGGACAAAACCAACAGTTCCATTCCCTTGGAGATTGGAGATTGGAGATTGGACATCTGGACCATCCATGCATGCATACATACATACATACGTACTTACGTTTCGGTTGACAAAACGATGTTATGACTACTATAGTGTAAGGGGAATCAAACTCTGGTGTAAATGGACGGACATATTGTAGACATACATACATACATGCATATATACATACATACGTACGTGCATAAAAAATGCCTTACAGCTGGCACACATACGACACCGGAGGGGAGCGTGTGGTGTGGGCCTCGTATTATATTTCTTTCGGAAAATGTAACAGATGATTTGTTTTTTCCTCACCATCATCGGCTATTCTATTCTTCATCCCAACCCCTTGGCCTAATCTCTTCTTTTTCCGCATGCCGACAAAAAACCACAACCATAAAAGCCCTTCGTTTCTTTCTCTCCCAAAAATTTCAATTCTCCTCGTCTTTAATTTCCAGTTTGTCTTGTCACAATAGGAGTCTAGAGAGGCATAATCTCCCCCTCCTTCACTTAATTTCCACATCCATTTTCCTCTCTCTTACATAAAGCCAAGGCTATCTAGCTAGTTATAGCCTATCATATTACCCAACTAAACTAAACCAGACAAAGCCAGCCCCTTGTATTAATTTTAAATCCGGTGCTCAATTAGTACATATATACCAAGTATATCATATATTTTGACTGAGCTTAGCTATCCCTAGCAGAAGCAAATATTTATTTGATGATGAAAAACCCAGAATCAAGCCTGCCACCAGGGTTTAGGTTCCACCCTACAGATGAAGAGCTCATCCTTCACTACCTTACAAAGAAGGTGGCCTCCACACCCTTACCCGTTTCCATCATTGCGGAAGTTGATATCTACAAGTTTGATCCATGGGAATTGCCAGGTGATTAATTAACTTCCTCATTGGTTTATTAGTTTATAAGGTCGTTTTTTTTGTGCGTAACATGCATCTTTAAGCCATTAATTGCTAATTGCGTGTTCTTTATGGATGCTGATATATCGTTAATTAGCCAAAGCTGCGTTTGGTGAGAAAGAATGGTACTTCTTTAGTCCTAGAGATCGCAAGTACCCGAATGGCGCGAGGCCGAACAGGGCAGCCGCGTCAGGGTACTGGAAGGCAACAGGAACAGATAAGACGATTGTGGCGTCATTAGGAGGACGCCAGAACGTTGGTGTGAAGAAGGCTCTTGTCTTCTACAAGGGAAGACCCCCTAAAGGCATCAAGACCAACTGGATCATGCATGAATATCGCCTTCCAGAGAATCCAAACAACTTCACCACCACCAGCAAAACCATGAAGCTCAAAGATTTATCCATGAGGGTGAGCAACTATATATAACTTTTACTTCATTGCATTCCATATAGAGTCTAAATTATTTCCCCGATTTCGCTTTATATCATGAATCACGATGGTGTTTGAATAATTAACTAAGCATGCAGATCAGTTTAATTTAGAGCTGTTAACACTCTCTGTATATGAACTATACTTCGTGGTATATAATATGACCAATACGTACTCTTTCGTTGGTTTTTTTCTCTCCCAGTTGGATGATTGGGTTCTCTGTCGAATCTACAAGAAGTCCAACGTCTCAAGTTCAGCAGCGGTGCCGCCAATCGATCATGAAGAAGAAGTTGAAGAAGAAGAAGATTTTCTCCATGATGTCCTGTTACCAAGCCTGAAAAGTCCCCTTCCCGGCCTTGGTCACAACATGAGTAGTAACAATACTGATCTCATGCCCCAGAAATCTTCTTCCTTCTCCAACTTACTAGACGCCATGGACTACTCATTACTCACTAGTTTTCTGGCGGATGGTCAATACTCTAACCCAACTGGAACCGGACTCCAATCAACTCCGAATAGGTTTCCCTGTTCCGGGACTACTGGTTTGGACCAGAAACCGTTGTTCATTAATGACTATTCCAATATCATCAGCAGCAGCAGCAGCAGCAGCAACAGTCATTTGCTTCAAAAGCTCCCTCAATTCAATGGTTTGAACTTGCCAGCAATCCCAAGCACCGAAAACCGGCTCAAGCGCCATGATCATCCAATTGCAGATGATCATGGCCTACTATACCCATCAAAGAAATACGTCAATTCTAATTGCAGTTTCAATCACGCAACGATTCAGTCCGACAATATCTCTCAAGGACACTTACTCAACCATTCATTGCTGAATCATCAGCAATTAGTATTGAGTAGTCCTCAGTTCCAGTTTCAAGGATAAAACCAAAATTAAATCAAAAAAATTTACATTCATAAAGAGAAGGAAGAAAAAGAATAACTAGGGTTGAACATGCCAAACTTTGGTCAAATTGTACAAGTAGAACATGCTATGCTAGGGTTGAATTTGCAGATGAGATTTTCACACTGTAGATATATAGGTACTCGGTATATGAATATTTATGAGATCAACTGGCAGGAGGATCTTCTTCTTCTTCCCAATTAAATGTGATTCCAATTCCCCATCTCAATCAATATTCAACCTGTACGTGTAAAAGGATTTCCACCACCGTTGTCTCATGTGGCACCATTTACCACTTTATTCAAATTGGGTTTTTTGAGTTATTTTTAAGTTCAGGTTTTCAAAACTAGGCCTATCGAACAGATTTTTTGAGCTTTCGACTCAAATTTTGTTTTTAAGTTTATAAAAGTTGGATTCAAATAGAATAGCAAACATGTTCTTACTTTCTCTCTGTGTTTCACGACTTTTGGTGCCATCAACCTGGTATCATAGCCTAATTGGCCATGGGCAAAAAGGGTGAGCCCTCCACCGACCCCATTTCCACCATGGATGTGACTCTGGACCTTCAACGAGATCAGCTCACATCTCACCTCCAAGATTTTTAGGACACTGTTTCCACCATCAACGCTACGCTCGCCCAGATGGGTTCCAGACGGACCTCTCTGATATTCAGAAACTTGTCACTACCTTACACTCTCAACAATCCCAACATCGACCTTCAAAAATCGATGGTGGAAGAACTCCGATTAGATTACTGTGCCTCTAGTCTAGCAACCCTCCCCCGCCCGCACCACCCTTCCCTCTGATAACAGAGAGAGAAAAGAGAGTTGAAGAAGGACTGAGTATTTTTAGAGAGATTTGTATATTGATCTTTCATCATGACTGATTACAATAATGACTCTGTTGTTATATACAGAGTTAATCCTGGACTGATAACGATCTAACTAACATCACGTGGTGTCACATGCTTTGACACTAACTAACTCCTCATTATTATTACAGTTATCAATCCCCCTCAAACCCAGCTGTGATGGGTATCCTAATCTCAGATGTGCACAATGTTGTGAGAAAATGGGACTATGCAGACCTTTGGCAAACACATCGGCTAGCTGTTCTTCGGTTGGAATATATTGTACTATAAGATCTTTTCTCTGCACCTTTTCCCTTATGAAATGAAAATCAAGTGTTTGAACCTGGAGTGGTATACTGGATTGGAACTCAGAGCGATGGCAGCCAAGTTGTCACAATTCACTATAGGAGGATTGGGTAGACATATTTGCAACTCCTGCAAAACCTGTCGTATCCAAAAAAGATCTGCTGCATTGTTTGCCAAGGCTCGATACTCAACTTCTGTAGAACTTATAGAAACTGAGCTCTGCTTCTTTGATTGCCAAGATATAGGATTGTGACCCAAGAAAACTACAAACCCAATAGTTGATCTCCTGGTATTGATGTCGCCGGCCCAATCTGCATCACTATATGCAGTGAGGTGCCAAGGGCCCAACTCCCTTCCATATAGTCTCCTTCCCTCCGTTGTCCCTTACTTACACCACCCAATCCTTTCCTTCTCTTACTTCTGGGCAGACACTTTCAGACTTTCAGTCAAGTGGAAGCTGTCTTGAAAAGCTCAATGTTGGACAGATGACCAACTTAGGCCATCTCCAGTCATGGGCCACAACTCTAAAATAATGTAAAACCCATCTCCAGTCATAGGCTAATTTTTTTTTTTTTTTTTTTGTTGCCAAATTTGGAGGGCTACATTTGTCCATTTAGACCCCCAACTAGGCCAAATGTAGCCTAGCTTTGGCACATGCCAAATTTTTTGTGGGCCTGGCGCATGCGCTTTTCAAGAAAAGAAAGTATGGCGCGTGGGCAAGAACATGAAACATCTCGTGCAACTATAGATCCAAAGCCAATATTAAAGGCGCATTGACGTCATCGATGATGTCAGCTAGCCGTTAGGTTTTTTTTATTTTATTTTTAATAATCTTTTTAGATGTTTTTAAATTCGTTTTGTTTTAAATATATATATATATATAAAATTGGTTTCTGATCGTTGGAGGTCAGAATCATTGATTGAAAAGTTATTATTTATTTATTTATTAAAAACCTTTTTAAATGTTTTTAAATACATTTTGTTTAAATATATATATATATATAAATTAAAAAATTATTGTCTCTAAATCATAGTTTAATTAAATTAAACAATACATAGTTGTGGAATATATGAGTGTTATACCATAGTTTTTCTCAAAATAATAAAATATGAAAGACCCTAAAATATAGCCATGTCTGGCTATAGATGGAAAAATTTAGCCCTGCGCTATTATTTAAAAATTAATATTTTGGAGGGCTAAATTTTTAGCCATGGACTATGTTTAAGAACTATCCTGGATTGACTTGGCTAGGACTAAGTTGAATAAGACTTATCCTGCATTTGGTATAATGCTGGACTGGGATTGGGACTAGGACTTGAATAAAATACGTTTATTTAATTAATTAAATAAAATTATAAATATAAAAAATCAATAAAAATTTATTTTTTATTTAACCCAAAACCATAAAAAACAAGGCCAATCCCTAGCCATGAAGCTCATGGACTCCACTGGCTCTCTGCAAGGGAAGCGAGAGTTGCCCTAAATCATCCACACCATCCTCTCTCTCTCTCTCTCTCTCTCTCTCTCAATTTTGGTTTTTCCATTCCATCGCCATTTCATATTTTCCTAGGTATCGTAGGCACTAGCACAAGTCCTTGCATTGAATCAGATCCATGGGATTTGCTCGACGATTGGGTTCGAGCTCGATGGCACTGGGTTGTGTTTAGGGCTGGAGTCATTGTCCATTAAGAACTCGACATAAGGGGGATGATGATAATGACATGGACTTGAATTGAGCGGATGAGTATGAGCACAGAAGAGCGCTAAACGCATGGGATTGTTGAGTCCCCCCTTCTGCACGAAATTCACTAACACCTTATGAAGAGGTGTTTTTAGTGGGCTCTGCATTAGTAATCCCTACTTAGAACCAGAAGTAGGTGAACCAAATATGGGCCTAATTTTAATCTACTCTAATCCAATCCAGGGCTAGGAGGTGTACCAAACAAGGCCTAAAGGTACTTTTATTGACGGATTAAAACATGAAATCGAGGATGATGTTCTCCCCCTCACATTGGCCACTCTGGCCCGTGCTATTGAATTGGCTTACATTCTAACACCTCAAACGCAAGACCCAAACCTGTTTCGCTTCAAACCACTTCACATACACTAAGGCCTCGTTTGGTATGTTGGCTTGGACTGGTTAGGATTGACTGTTAGGTACTGAATTGAGCTGGTTCGGATTGGCCCGGATCTTAAGTCCAACCATGTTCAGTTTTGCCCCAAACAACATACTATAATTGACTTCAAAATTTTATTTATTCAATTTACACGCATTAGTATTTCCATCCAAATCCAATGCCAAATCCCAACTACAGAACCCCAAAATTGCTAAGAAAAACCAGAAAAGCAACATCAAAGAATAATACCCAACAAAGAACAGTACCCAAAGATTTACAGGACAATTTTATTTATTTATTTTGTGCAACCAACAAAGAACATCAAGCTGGGAAACAAGACCAGTACCCAACAACACAAGGATCTAGGAAACAAGAACAAGAAAAGAGTTTTTTAATTTGTAGTAAAAATATACAGATTTTTTTAATTTGTAATCAATCAAATAACACAAGGATTTGGGAAACAAGAACATTGTCCAACAAAGGGAAGAAGGAGACGAAAATGGATTTGATTGCCGAGATGAGCTTGACAGGTTAGGCATAGAAGCCGTGAAAGACATGCCGAATCAAAGCCAAATGAATAAAATCAAAACAATAAAAATCGAAAAACCAAAGTTTTAGATAGAAATCTTAACATTGTTTGAGCCAAATCAAAGCCAATTCAATCACTTCCTGAAAAAAGGAGAGAGAAGAAATTGAGAGGCATGAGAAAGGAGAAAGGAGAAGAGAGAGGAGAGGAGAGAGAGAGAGAGAGAGAGAAGAAGGCAAACCAGAGAAAGACCATGCAGTAGAGGTTGAGCGTGGGAGACGAGGAGGAGCTTGCGCTTGTTGTAAACCCATGTTTGGGGTTGGGTTCCAAAGCCATCATTATACTTGGATCCAAGGTTCAATATCCAGTCTATGATAAAATTAAGCCCATTAAACAACAAATTGAACTGGTGTCCATTTTAATTGAATACATCTAGTTCAGTTCAACCTACTAAACATGGCCTAACCGCTCAACATGACCCCACCCAATCCACTTCCTCCTTGATACATAACCCACCTACCACCACCCCTATAATTTATCGTCTTTCTTTGGTTGATCTTTAAGAATGTTGTACCAAACGGATTTGTTTCCATTGTGAGAAACAATTACCAGCCAGGGGATCGATGTGCTAAGCCCCAAATCCTCCTAATTGAGTCCTTTGACACTTTATATTCGAATCCTGATGCACCAATAGACACAGGGGACACAAATGGAGGCACCCACCCAATTGCAATCAATGCACTAACAGGTGTTGAGACCCAAAAAATTCATGGTTGGGCCCGAATAAATTATCAGGCCCAAAATGACATTATACTAAAAAGAGGAATACACGAAAACCCACCATATGCGAGTTACAATTCACGTGCCACGCTAAACAAATAATTCATGTTAGGAGTTGAGATAAAGTATACCGGCTCTACAAGCCCATGCCGAAATTAAACATCACAGTTATTCCCAAGGACGATAAATTAAAACATGCCAAGCATGAAATCGTTCTCTCACGCCTTACCATGCAACAAGCCTAAGTGGGCCCAAGCCACTCAAACGCTCGGGGCTTGCTTGAGTGGGTTGTGGTATGGATAGTAATAAATTAACATGAGGCCCATTAATGGGTTGAGAAATGGAAAGTCTCGAGTTGCTTGGGAGCCTCAGGACTCAAGCTCATTTCTTAGGCCCAAACATGTGGGTGAGCATAAGGGAAAAGAAATAGCCCAAATAGCTTATTGACTCAAGCCCAATGTTTAATAAAATAGCCCACTTATTTAATGAACCACCTTGGCCCATGAAAAACTTCACAATAAGCCACAAAAACCTCAACCCCTTGCTAGAAAAATGGAAGCCACGTAGAGAAGGTCAGAGGGTTCATTGAACAAAGCTGCTGGAGGTTCTAGCACATGGGGGGAGCAAGTTCCAAGCAAGAAACATTCAAGGAACCAAAGAATATTAGCTTGCAAGCTGCCAGAAGCACCCTTTGAATGAGCATGTATATCCATTTCATTTCCTTCATCAGATCTGGCCAAGGAAGGAAAAAGGAAAGAAGAAGAAAAATAGCTAAGAATTGACCCTCCGACTGGAACAGCTACAGGAAAGGGGGCATTGAGCTCCCAAAGTTCCTGATTTTGTGCCAATAGACAGAGGAAATTTCACTAAGATAGGAAAAACCAAGGGAGGAGAAGAGAAAGGAGGAGAAAAGTTTAGCCAAAATAGGTAGAAACCATTAGGGTTTCTTAGGAAGGGATGATTTCCAACAGCTATAAAATAAGGCCTCTTTTACCCAACAAAGGACAACTCAGAATTAGGGAGCAAGCTTTCTCTCTAACTTGCAAAAACCCAGCAATCTCGTGCACTATTCACCTTCTTCTCCATTCTTCTCTGGCAAACAGAATATCTGTCGAGCTACTGGAAGAGCATCGTTTCTTATTTCTTTCTTCTTAGCCAAATATCCTACAAACCTTCCTTCTTTCTCACCTAAACACTTCCCTTTTTCCCCTAAGAAAGCCTAAATTCCTCCTCAGTGCTAAACTCATGTTGGTTTTGCTTCCATGCCACATGCCTCTCATGCCAAGCTCAAAAGTTTATCTGTAAGCATGCACAAATTACCTGTAAATTGCTATTGTTTCGGCTGGTGAAGGTAACCAAAATACTTCCTGAGGATCCGCTGCCTTTCGAGGTATTTTTGGAGCTTAATTTTCGAACTCAGACAAAGGGGACAATTTCATTAGTCTGCCCTTTACGGCAGCCCAGCCCATTTACAGCTGCCGGAAGAAAAAGTCCCCTACAACAGGCAATCACAAACATTGGCGATATAATGGGATTATTTGATTTAGATCGTATTCGGACTATCGGATTGCACCTATCAATCGATATCCATTACGCATAGGATTCGAATCAAATCGGATTATTATCATATTTATTTTGAGATGTACAAAAAATCAAAATTTCATTAGTTGCCTCGTTCTTTTATTGTATTTATCTACTTTTTACAAATTTTGATATTTTAACATAAAAAATAGTTTTAAGTGTATTTAGTTCATATAAAACTAAAATTACTCACTTACACATAAAATATTAATATAAAGCATAGAAGAACTAAATTATACTTCATACTAAGTCGGATCAGATTATTATCTGATCAGATCTACTATAATCCATATATTTATCCATTTATAATTGGATTACCTAATTCATATTGTAATCGAATTAACGGATTGAGAAGTCCGTTGACAGGTCCAGTGGTGTTCCATCGAATCTCTCCCTATTTGTATTTTTATCGACTTAGGCGCTAACTGGAATTTCCTCAACCCCTATGTTGCTACTTGATTCGGCAATAAAATTGATGCTACAAAAACCTAATTTTGTGTGTGGGTTTCGAGTCGTTAATTAGGTCGCGTCAGAAATGGCCATTCCTACTCACAACTGGCCTCTCATCTCCCTTGCTTCCATACTTTGCCTCTTTGTTTCGACATCACACCCAGCAATCAAACCTTTACTCACATAATTCTAGGATATCTTCAACAACTCCCAAGGGTTGTCGCCCTAACGCCAAGTGGATCATCAATCCCCCCTAACTCCCATATCAAGGACGGACCCAAGATTTCAAAATGGGGTAGGTGGTGGGCTCGGGTGGGATGGGCCTAGGTTAGTCATATGTATGGTTTGTTCCTACCCCATATCGCTTCTATAAAAAATTTAAAGAAAAACTTATTAATAATAAACAATTAAAAACTTTAACCTTGGTAAAACCACCAATTTACAATTGGCATCATGAAACACAATTATTAAATAGAATAACATATTTGGTGTCACAAGATTTGTTGAGAGGAGAAGATTTAGAGCATTTCCACCACGTAGGAGAGGGCCTAGGCCCGCGAAGACGTTTCTAGCGCGCTCCAGCAGCCCAGACAAGACCCAAGGCAAATCTAGCCTGTTCTCCTACTTGAGGATTGGTGACGTCACGTTTCTATAAAAAAAATTTAAAGAAAAACTTATTGATCATAAACAATTAAAAACTTTAACCTTGGTAAAACGACCAATTTACGATTGGCATCATGAAACACAATTATTAAATAGAATAACATATTAGGTGTCACAAGATTTGTTGAGAGAGAAGATTTAGAGCATTTCCACCACGTAGGAGGGGGCCTAGGCCCGCGAAGACTTTTTTAGCGCGCTCCAGCAGCTCGAGCAAGACCCGAGGCAAATCCAACCCATTCTCCTACTTGAGGATTGGTGATGTCAGCGCACGATTTTGAATTTTTTTTACCATTGGCGCGTGAAGATTCAAAACTTTCCCCCAACGAATAAAAGCCACGTGGCACTTCCTTTCTGATCCAATCCAACAGCTGCGAATTTTTTGTGTAAAAAAATTGAAATCTTTTGTAAAAAATACCAAAATATTATTATTTTTTTCTATAAATACCTACCAATATTATTCATTTTCCACACCAAATCTTCATACAAATTCTTCTCCTTCCAATATTATTTACTTTCCACACCAAATTTTCTAATACAAAATTTCATTTACATAAAAATACAAATGACCTCTTCCATTGAAACCGGAGGGTCGTGTACAACTATGGAAGATGTTTTGTTGTGTGAGTGTTAGGTCCACAGGCAATGAGATGAAGTTCTCTCATATGTGGAGAAAAATTCGTGCCTAATTTTGTGAAAGATCAGGTTCAGCTCATACGAAAATGGCCTTGGATAGTAAGTAGAAAATTTTGAATAAAGAGTCAAGGAAATGGAGAGATGCATTGGCAAAAGCGAGGGACAACGTTCGAAGTGGCAAAATCTTGGCAACGAGGTAAATTATTCGTAATTGTCATTTTATTAAATTTTGTCATAACCCAATCCTAATTAGATTTTTAATTATTAATTTATTCTTGTAAAAGAATTTTGCTCGGGAAGGAATTTGGAAATTTTAATTCAACCGTTGCGTAGAGCACGTCGAGACGAGTCCGTAGACAAGTAATGGGCTCGAATCGAAGTCGTAACAAAGAAATTACTATAAAAAATAGTTTAATGGAAAACTTGTAAATATTTCGAAGTTGGTTTTAGAAAAATCAGAAAACCTCCATCTCTCTCTCTCTCTCTCTCTCTCTCTCTCTCTCTCTCTCTCTCTCTCTCTCTCTCTCTCTCTGACCCGATTCTCTCTCTCTCTTTGATTCACGGCCATCCGGCAGCCACCGGCCACAAGACCGGTCCCAAAACAACCACCCAACCGAGTCGTCCTACCCCAGCCCTTCACCACCATCGTCCATTCCTCCAGTAGCCAGAAAACACGAAAGTTCAGGCCGGTTTTCACCCGATTTTCCATCCGTTCTATCTCCCTCCTCCGGCCACCATTTCCGACAAGTGAGGTATGGATTCTCATCTACTCTTCGAGCTCTAGCTGATGGTTGGATGGGATTTGATCAATTTTTAGGCTAGGTAACCCGATCTGCAACCTTAAGTTTGGCCGGTTTTCAATTCAAAATTACAGCCACTTGCTGTCCGAATTGGACGTTTCCATAGTTGAAGAAAGTGTTCCACTCGTCGAGTAGTAGCTATAGCAGGAAGGATGGACCTCGGTTTTGAAGTTTTCAGGCCACCGGTATAGCTTAGGACACCCATGCACTGCCAGCCCGTGTGGCGGCCATGGGCACTGAAGCGGAGGTGCATTGTGTTCCAATGTGATCTCCTTGTTGTCACGAGCCCGTAGGTGTGCTCGGATTTCAATTTGGATATCGTTTGAATCTTGAACGGATTTCACCTATTGTGCGTTATTCGGGTTCGATATGTTCAAACCGTTGGATCATCTCTAATTTAATATATGTTGATCTAGGCACTCCTAGGATCGTGTAGGATTTCACAAATCGTGAATCAGAGTCCCGTATATTCCAATTCAATAATTTGAAGTTTAATTAAACGATAACTGTCCGATCGTGATCAATCCGATTGTCCGATTCTGAACAAACTTGCAGGACAGGTTTATTAAAATGTGTGGAACCTATAAGAACTCTCGGATTGGTGATTGGAGGTCATGGACCCCACGGGGTCCCTGGTTGACCTTTTTGAGAATTTATTGCTTATCGAGTCTCAGGTCTTTTCAGACCGTTCTAATGTTTGGAGATGTTTAAAGTGGGCATAAGAATGGTCTTAAACTAAGTGCACGCATTTTAGAAGCCGGGGATTAGGGTTTTGGATTAAATAATTATGTTGAACAATTTTATTAATTAAATATTTTTAATTGCTTAAATAGATACTCGGGCACCATCAGACCCGCATGAGGGACCCTCAAAGAGTCAAGCTAGCTTGGATGCCTAATGAGTGGACTTTTGTTTTATAAATGGATTTTATGCAATTGAATTTCATAAATTGATCTTGTATGAATTATTTATGACTATTACTTTCCAAGCATAAATATTTGAATTCAAATACCTTTGTTATATTATGTTTATATTTAAAATGAGAATGGCTTGGAAAGTAGAAAGGATAATGGTAACATGATTTAAGGAATAGTTTTATAATTTTTCAGGAAATGTTTTTAAACCACCACAGGTACCCATGTTGCCTCGGTTATTATGTTGCCTTCAGATTATTGTTGCCTTCGGTTATGTCAATGCGTTTGACAGTTTCCCCATGAGTCTTAGGGATATACGGACCGTGTGAAGCAAGGAATGCGGATCAGGTTGACTAAATGTCCCCTGAGTCCTGTGAGGTTTGCGACTCGGGTCGACTTTGTGTTACCTAGACTTGCGAGGACGTGTCACAAATTGTGACACGAGGAATTGATGGTATAATGTGAGAATTAAATGGAAGATTAAGGAATTGACGGATATATGATGGGTACACCTGGGTGGAAAAGAAATCTTTATTTTTCAATGCTTTAAGCTGGTTTGATGATTTGTGTAAACGTGTGAATTGTTATATAAATATAAATATGCATGATTGATTTTTGTACGAGTATAGCATATGAATTTAATTGAGTTTTCTAAATGTTTTAACAGTGGGGTTAGTATGTTCATATTCTATCTGCTAAACCTTAATTTTTGTCCACTCACATTTTTAAATGTTTTGCGCCCCCAGGCAGTAGTCGTGTACTAGAGGGCCACCATAGGGCAGTCACCACTCTTCACTCATCCTTTCCATTATGTAGGATTTCTTCTATAACCGAACTATTTCATTGTAAATTTATGAATTAGTTGCTCTGAAAATTGTCCTAGAATTGCTGTAAGGCCTAAGGCCATATAGTTCTAATATTGGAATTGTCGGAATGTAGACTTGATGCATGATGAATGATTGGAGATTTTAATTGCATATTGTACAGGTGAAATTTTTTTGGGAAACGAGCATTTACAAGGGAGACTCTGTCAAATTTTAGGCATAAGTCAAACTTGAAGTAAATTTGGTTTTTAGTTAGATGGGCAATTTGGTCATTTGTGCCCGTCATCTGCTAGATGTCAAACACGCACATGGTTTGACTCAGATTCCAAAGTGGAATTTGGGTCGGGTCCTATCAAATTTAATATCATATTTTTTGATATTTTCTTGCATTTCCAATTTATTTTTATTATTACAGATTATGCAAGCACAAATGTGGTTTGATGCCATTGGCCAAGGCAAAAAATCTTTCAACAATGACGAATGTTGGGAAGTTGTATAAAATTGTTCAAAATTCAAAATTATTCCCATGAGTCTGACCGTTGTGTTGAATGAGACGCTGCACCACAATAAATCAACATCGGATTCCCCATTGGACTTTCGGATGAATCAAGACTCACCAATCCAAAGGGAGCAGGGGCCTATTGAGAGAAAGGCAGCAAAGACCAAGAGAATGAGCACTTCGACCAGTGACTGTGCAAAATTTTTGGAGCAAATTGCTATCAACAGAACACTGAGAATTGAGAGAGACATGAAAAGAGATGTGGTTGACAAGGGCAAGAGATGAAACATTTGCAAGAGAAAGGGAGTACGCACACAAACAAGACATGGACAAGAAGGATTGGGAAACCATGGTCATGGATACGAGCCATATGTCCCCTGAAAAGAGATGTTATGAGAAAAATGTTTTTCCGTGACGATGGACCTAGCAACACGAATTGGTTAAATGATAAAAACCATTATGTTGTATTGATAGAGTTGTCATTTATTAGTTTGTTGTATTGCTTGTCTTTTATTGAATAAAGAAAGTATTCAATAATATAGCTATTTATTCAAAACATTGCATATATCAAAACAAAGCATAATTCATTACAAAACACAAAGAAAGCGTAATTCAAAACAAAACATAATTCAAAACTAAGCATTAAACTTGACTTCATTGACCATGATTGTCTCTCAGCACCCATAATGCTCTAAAGCACCTCTTCATCAAACATATGAGTAGCCCCCATAATGATTGCCCACCGAGCTTGTAGGATACCAAAACACCTTTTCACATATTTTCTATAACCCTATTGATAAGTAGCAAAGTATTTTTCCTTCTCCGATTGGGGTTGTATAATTGTTTTAACCAATGTCGTCCACCTCAGGTAAATTTCGTCTGCTAAGTAGTACCTTCCCGAGTAAATGGTATTGTTGATTTCATACATGTTCTGGGGGATTGACCTCTCAACACATCATTGAACACTGGGGATTGACCGAGGACGTTAAGGTCATTTTGAGATCCCTTAACTTCGAAAAAGGCATGCCCAAACCCAGGTATCGAGTAATGCAACGGCTTCTAGAATAATACTTCTTTGGCCCTTCATATTCCCATAATCTCCTTTGCGAGGCAATTGGGAAATTCTTCAATTGCCAGTGCATGTAGTCGATGCTTCCAATAATGCATAGGAAACCTCGAGCCTCAGCTTTTTGAAGAAGCCTTTGGAGGTCCCTAGGCATAGGTTTGCGAAGGTTATCCCTCGTGTAGATAGTTTCGATTGCATCACATAATCTAACTAAGCTTTCTAGGTTAGTGGATTTTCCCATCCTAACAATCTCATCCACCTAGTCTGTAGATGCACCAAACACCAGCATCCATAAAGAAGTTGTAAGTTTTTACTTTGGAAGAAGACCCAAAAACCCAGTAACATTGTACTTCTAAACGAAATATGCGTCGTAATTGCAAACATTATGCATGATTTTATTGAACAAATGGGGCTGCATTTTATATCACCCTCAAAAATCAAAACTAGAGTACAACAAATTTGGGATAAAGTAATCTTCCAAGAGATTCTTACCTCGAGAGTGCCTACGTCTGTCTAAGTTTAGGCCACGGCCGAGTTGTGAACCACGATGGTGTTGGCTTGATTGATCAAGCATACCCTCTGCCATGGTAACTTGATCATCATCTTCTTCCCACTCCCTTCTTCTTCAGCACGATTGGGCATTCTTTCTTCATTTTCCCGCTCGGCCCTCTCCAACAACCTCCTCGTGTAAGACATTGAGAGTCGAATGTGTTTTCTAAAATATGAGAAATGAAATGATAGAGAGGATATGGTGTGAGAGGTCTGAGTTGAAGCTGTGGTCTATAGAGAGATTTAGAAGATAGAGATGACACGTGACACAATTGTAGCAACTGAAAATGTTATTCGAAATATGAGATGTGAATTTTATAATAAATATGGATGCATGAAAACCGAAAATATTATCCGAAATACGAGATGTGAATTTTATAAAAAAAATATGGACACATGGCAATCGAAAATCTTATTCGAAATATGAGATGTGAATTTTATAGTAAATAGTGACACGTGGCAACAAATTTTTTTATCCAAATTAATAGTTTAAGTATAAAAAATAAAAATCAATTAAAGTGAATAGTAGTTGCCATTTGCCATGTAAATGGGTGGAAACAGAACTTGTCTTTTGCAAGGGCTAGCACTATTTGAGTGAATAGTAATAGCCCCTGCCTCCGCTTTCCCTCTGCCATGGAAAATGAGTGGAAATGCTCTTATGGTAGTAGGTTTACAGTGTTCACAATCATACCATCTCGATGATTAAGAAGATGAGGGTGAGGATGAAACTAGTGCCTTTTCGCTTTTTTTTTATTTCTTATTTTTATTTAAAATATAAATAGAAGCAATAGTCTAAGGGGGGGAGGGGAGTTTCTCTCATACACATACTACCAAGATGTCATGGGGGTTTGAACTCAAAACCACTTAGCTAGACCGCATTGATAATGCCTTTTAGTTGTTAATGCTTGAGAAGTGTTACATGTGATACCACAACCAATGTTTATATCTACAAAAAAACAAAAAAAAAAAAAAACAAAACAAAAACAAAAAAAAACAAAAAAAAACAAAAAAAAAAAAACCAATATTTCAGGTATGCCCAATTATTTGTTATCTTGGGAAGCCATGGTATTGCTCCTGGTCTTCTTCTTAAAAGGCATTAGTGAAAATGGCAGCCTGATCCCCAGTAGAGTCGCCAATATATGTAGGGGTCTTTTTGTTCCAGTAGCCTGACGAATGGGTTTAGACTGCTGTAAGAGGAAGACAAACAAAATTCCCCAAGTGCCTGAGTTTGAGAACCATGCTCCCAAAAGAAGTTTTGAAAAGTTTGTTGAAGCTTTAGAAAACACTTTTAGGTTCTTTTCACCAATAACCAAATGAACGTAACAAATTGATAAGTGACTTGGCTTGAGGAGCTTGTGGCATGGGAACTAAGCTTTCACAAGTTTAGCAATTTGAGAGAGAGAGAGAGAGAGAGAGAGAGAGAGAGAGAGAGAGAGAGAGAGAGAGAGAGAGGCATGAACTTTTTACATAGAGAAAATTTTCAAACTGGGGAAAAGGAAAATTAGAAAGATTTCTATCTCAGGAAGAGAGAACAATGGAAGTAGAAGATGGGTGTCTTGAGTAAATTTCCAGTTGCTTGATAAAGCTTGGTCACGCTCTGGATTGTGGTTTTTGCTGGGTGTTGAGACCCAAAAATCCAAGAGGCCAAGCTCAGGTTAATTATTGGCCCAACACAAATAATTGAATGCAAAAGAGGTTCAATCGGTACAAAGGAGAACTTGTACGACACACCAGTACAAACTACGGGCTACACATCATGCCAAGCAAGCACATGCAAGAGGGCCAAGAACATGTAAACTTTACAAAACGCTCACATGCTCATTAGGTGTCACTTGGCTCAATTATAACTTATCACGAAATAATAAAATTCAAGCACAAGCATAGGCGCCATGCAAGAAGAACCATTATTCTAGCACCAAGCTATACCACAAGCTTAAGTGGGCCCAAGCCATGAAATTACCCAGGGCTTGCTGAGAAGGTTGTGGTATGGATGGGTACGAGCAATCACAGGGCCTATTGAGGGTTCGAGGAGTGAAGGTTTTAGGCTACTCTCGAGCTCAATCCTCGGACCCAAATACATGGGTTAGCATGAGAAAGAGCAAAAAATGGTCCAAAAGTTTAGGAAGTCACCTAGTAGCCCAGCCCATATCAATAGAATGCTTAAAAGAACAAAGCCATTTCCAGCAGTCTGACAAAACCTATCGCGCGCTGGAAATAATGGACCTATAACCCAACACCATGCGTACAAGTCCAACCCAGCAACTTGCAAAAGTTTGGCGCTAAGTCCCACTCCTATTAGAACTCCTAAAAACGGTCACGAGGGAAAAAAGGCAGGTGGTGCGTCACCCTTATGGGGGAGGTCCAGCTGTGTCAAATCCCTAGGAGCCACAAAGGGTTCCTTACCCATACACCTTGGGTAGGAGAATTTCACCAAAATAGGAATAAATGGGGAACAACCAAAGGAAAAGGAAGAAGAAGACCAGATGAAATTACGGTTCTTCGCTCCTACAAAAGAGGGCCTCTTCTACCCAACGAAATCATCATCCAAAGCCTGCTTTGTCAAGCAACCTGGAATTTACTCAAGCCACCCAATCCTCTTCCTCCGTTGTTTCCTTCTTTTTCTAAGATAAAAATCTTCCTAATTTTCCTCCGCCCCAGTTTAAATTTTTGTCCTCTGTAAGAAACTCATGCTTTTCTCTCTCTCAAATTGCTAAACTTGTGAAAGCTTAGCTCCCACGCCGCAAGCTCCTCAAGCTAAGTCATTTATCGATTTGTTGTGTCTTTTGGCTATTAGTGAAGATGACCTAAAAGATTTTTTCTAAAGTTTCATTAGACTCTTCAAAAACTCTTTCGGGGGCTTGGTTTTCGAACTCAGGCACTTGGGAATTTTTGTTCGTTTCCTTCTTACGGTAGCCCAGGCCCATTCGTCAAGCTGCTGGAACGAAAATACCCCTACACTTGGTAGAGGAAGCTCCCTTTTATAGGCACTTAGAAGCCTAATTCTATCGATCCTTCATTCCCACTTTTCCTTTACTTCTTTCCATTCACTTTTTTCTGGTAAAATCTCTTTAACCAGAGCGCATGGGTCACAGGCTCTTTGGGGTTCCAAGGTTTTTGTATGGCTAGACCTCCCTCATAGGGGTGAGGCACCACCTGTTTTCTTCCTTGGTTCTCACAATAGAGCTCACAGAGGAAAAGAGAATGGGTGGAGTCATTTGTCCAATGGGTACTTCTCTTACACATATGGATTTCCTTTGGTTCCGGCAATGGCTTCTCGTTGACTGTTTTTGGAGTTTTGACAAGGGTGGAATACGATGCTAGATTTTTACAAGGCGCTGGGCTGGGCTTTGTTTACAGTATTGGGTTATTGATACTCTATTTCCAGCGTCTAGTGGGTTTTTGTCAAGCTACTGGAAGTAGTCCATTTGTTTTATTTTGGGCATTTTACTTATGTGGGTTTGTCTAAGTGTTGCAGCAGACTATTAGACGTTCTCTTAGGGCATTGAATCTCTTTTTTCCCTGTCTCATGCTAACCCATGTGTTTGGGCCCGAGGAATAGGCTTGAGTTTTAGTGCTCCCAAGTGGCCTAAAACTTTCATTCCTCAAACCCTCAACCTTCTCAGCAAGCCCCGAGTAATTATGTGGCTTGGGCCCACTTAAGCCTGTAGCACGGCTTGGCATTAGAATAATGGTCCTTTACATGGCATTGCGTGTTTATTTAGCATGCTTGTGCTCGAGTTTTATCGTGTCACTATAAGCTATGATCGGACAATGTAGCATTGGATAGATTAGTAAGCGTGAATTTATAGAGCCGGTGCGTTTTGGCCCTTTCGTGTGGCGGGCCTGCAATCTTTCGCATGGCCCATGGCTCGCACATGTGCATCCTATAAGTTCTCTTATGTCCCAATTGGGCTCATTTTGCGATCAATTGTTTGTGCTGGGCTAGGAATAAACCTGGGCCCAGCCCTTGGATTTTTGGGTCTCAACACCCTACAATTCTTGAGATAATTAAAATATTTTGTTAACGTATCTAAATTGATATTGTCAACAACTCTTTTTTCAATATATACAATCATAGAACAATATTTTCCTAAAGACAATGCTTGGCTCTTGATATATCAAGAGTCATTTCTCCTCAACACAAGATGTGGCCTCTTACAAAATGACATATGTTTTTTTCTTTCACGCTCTTTTTTTCTCTCTTTTCACCCACTTGCCTCTCCTCTCCTCCCGTGCTCTCTCTTCTCTCATCTCTCCATCTCTTTCCTTGCAACTCAGATCTGGAAGAGAGAAAGTGACGGAGAAAATTTTTCTCCCCCAACTTCTACCTTGTTCTTCCACCATTCCCAAAATATCCAGAACTCCCCAATAAATAACTTAATAAAATTAAAAATTAAAAAGGAGAGAAATCAATACATAGTGTTCGAGTGATGATGATGGAGGAGGAGTGATTGGGTGATGGTGATGATGGAGGAGGGGTGATTGGACAGAGAACGGGGAATGTGGGGAGGGGGAGGTGACGCGGAGATGGAAGATGGTGGTCGACATTGATGCCGACGCTGGAAGATGGCACCGATGAGAAGATAAATGGGCTGAAAATTTCTTCTAAAGAGTTGCAGGGAAAGAGACGGATACGGAGAGATGAGAGAAGAGAGAGAGAGAGTCAGTGAAAAAAAAACACGTGTCGTTTTTTAAGGAAACCACATCATGTGTTTAGGAGGAATGGCTCCTGATATATCAGGAGCCAAACCCTTTTCCTAATGTGTTGTAGTTTATGGTAAGCAATATAGATTTTTTTTTGTTTAAAAACCTGCATTAAACAACAGCCAGACTTCATGGCTGACTATGTGAATTTTGTGATGTAAATTTTGTGGTATTGGAGCCCTGGGATCAAACTCTTTGTTGCACCACTGAGAATTGTCGTTAGGTTTGAACGCCATTTTGTTTAATATCTGCCCCTCTTGTCATTTTAGCCATTAGCTTCACGTTTCCCAAAATAATTGAAATCTAGCCGTAGAAAACCAAATTAATCTGGGTCTGTTGGAGAGTAGAAGAACATGGGCACACAACCATCATGTGGGTCCCTCGCCAAAAACAGATGGTGAGAGGGTAAAACTTATTCGTGCGTACGTGGCGCGTCTCTGACTCTGAGGAACCATTCCAAAGTTTCCTTATTTGGTGGTGGGCCGCTATATACGTGTTTTTTATTCTTCAAATCCAACAAAACTACCTGGGCTACAGCCCAGTGTAGCCTTATGAGTGGTTCCGCATTACAGGAACAGTTGGGAAGTTGTTGTTAGTAATGATGTGGGGGACGAAAGGACTAAATAAAATTATAATTTTATTAATGAAAAAACTCTCTACCGAAAAGTGAGCATATAAAAAAGAAAATCCTGACAGCAAAGATCAGAGCAATCAGCAATGGAATTCCCAAATGAAAGGCACCACCACCACCGTCATCATCAGAGGGATGATGATGAAGAAAGACAGAATTACCCACCACCAGGAACTGGCTTTGATCAACCTCCACCTCCACCTTCATACTACAGAGATGATCAACCTCCACCTTCATACTATAGAGAAGATCAACCTCCACCTTCCTATTATGGAGCAGATCAACCTCCACCTCCACCTTTATACTATGGAGAAGATCAACCACCCCCAAATTCATACTATGGAGAAGCAGATAGACCTCCACCTACCCAAGTGAGCCACGTGTCCCACTCTTCCTTCCATGGTCATCCGCCTCCACCCTCCCAAGGCTTTCTTCACCAACCACCACCCCCAGTTCACTCTTTCAACTATCAATCTGAAGAACCTACTCCACCTGTTACTGTGCATCATGTTGCTCATCAAGTTCACCATGACCAACAGTCCCCTGCTCAATTTGAAAGCCATCACACTTCTCACACTTCTCATTTGCCCTCCTTCCATCCCCATGCCTCCTCCTCTTACTTCTCAAACAAACCCACTTTCAGAGTCTTCACAAAGGCTGACCCCAATTTCTCTCTCGCCATCACAGAGGGAAAGGTCATTCTTGCCCGCTCCCATGAAACCGATGACTTCCAGGTGACTACCCATCTCCCTCAATTTGATTTATTTGCTACTTTCCACCAATGGGTTTGCTAATTTCTCTTAATTATGGTATGCGTTTGTTTGATTGGGTTGCAGCACTGGTACAAAGATGAGAAGTACAGCACAAGTGTGAAGGATGAAGAGCGCTTCCCGTCCTTTGCTCTGGTTAACAAAGCCACCGGGCAGGCTCTCAAGCATTCCATTGGAGCCACTCATCCTGTAAGATTCTTACTCCCCATGATTAAGATTTTAATTTGGAGTGCTAGGAAGTAATAAGTTTTTTAATCTGCACAGTTTGTTCCATACATCAGAGAAAATGCAGTTGCTTATTTGCATTCTCAGCTTGAAGTTCATTTGTTTCAATGTTAATTTGTCAACATACTGCTTTTTAAAATTTCTGTGTGATTTTGGAAACAAAATACATTAGCTTTAGGGTTTGCTTTTAGAAAAAAGGGAGAAGTGAAGAGTGTTTGGTTTCCCTTTCCAGAACTTGGACAGAATTCAATAGTTACACTTCAGCATTTCATATATGTATGTATATGTGTAGCGGGACTTGTTATTCCACATGAAGATCATTTTAGATTCAAAACCTCCTAGTTTATCCTGTTATACGTATTATTGCAGAAGTTTCATTTTCTCTTAAAAAAAGAAAGTTTCCTCATGTTTTTCCATATCTCTTTGTACTTCTAATTGATTTACTCTTGACAAGGATTTTTAGGGTATGTTTGAAGGTGTGCTGCATTAAGAGAGTGACCACGACCATAGAGAGTGTTGCCTCAGAGGGTCATGAGTAAGATAGTAGCCTTGCCAAAGATGAGAAACACCAAGAGAGAGAGAGAGGGGATGTGTTGGAGGGTAGTTGTGCCAAAGGAGGGAATGACTAGGGATAGTCTTTGTGCCAAAGATGACAAATATAAAGAGAGAGTGGTGCCCAAGAGAACTAAAACCAAAAGGGTGTAAGGGTATGAGAAGATACCAATAAGAGAGTAAAATTGTTGTAGCAAAATAAAAATAAAAAATAGTGTGTAAAAGTGTAAGAGTTAAAGAGAGTTGAGAGGTTGGGTGTGCTGGGGCTTATGATATTGTGAGTGTGTGAGAATGAGCCTTTTTTAATAGTAGATTTTCGATCTCCCTCTTTTGTTGCTGTGGACAAGTTTTCCAAACATGTGTTTTCTTTTTCTTTGTCTTTATTATACTTGAAGGCTATTCTCACATGGTTTGGGTGATGAGTGTGTATTTTGACACAACAGAGTTAACCTTTAGAAATTAGAAAGCACCAATTTTGTTTGCTTGTCGTATGTTCCAAAATGTTAAAAAGTTTCAGATGTTGTTGTTACCTGTCTGCCTTGTACCCTCTGACTTCATTTCTCATGTTTCATGTTGCTTTATGTTTTATATATTTGTATCGAAAGCTCTTAAAACATAATTTTCGTGTTAACTTTCCTTCATGTTAAACAGCTTCAGATGTGTTCCTTCTTCTATCTCCCATATCTCCCTTACTCCATTTATTATGTTTGATGTTGCTTTATTTTGTATATAAGTATACACCGCTGAAACATATGTATTGCATCCTTAGCTTTGTTCTACTGTCATATATCTCATGTTTGATGTTCATGACCATAAATTTCTTCTTGTTTTTGTTTACTGTCAATAATGTCAATCATGTCACATGATGGCTATCAGGCCTCCTCCATTTAATGTTTATAAGCAGGCCAAGAAGAGTTCTAGGGTGCAGCAGACCCCAGAGTTATACACATTTAGAGGTCTAGAGCAATCAGGCCTCCACAACACACCCACACACATACTAGTTCTGGAATTTTGATCTCTCGGAAAAATTAAACTATAGTGATTAGCTGGAAATGATTCCCAATTAAACTGTAGTGATTCTAGTTGTGTTCAACTTACTTTGTGTAACTTCCATACTCTTTCTTATTGCTTTGTTATGGATACATTTCCAGCACCTTCAATTGCTTTAGCACCTTAAATTTCCCTTATCATTCTACGTCAGTCAGTTCCTTTTTGATATTGGGGGAAGGGGGATTTGAACTTGGGACCTCTTCCAAGGAAGAGAGCACTAGACCAAGAGCTAGTTGGCATGCTCACATCAGTCAGACCCTTAAGTTCTTTACAAAGTTGGAATTTGAGATGGTAAAGTTGATATATGCCACTCTTGAGGCTGGGTGAGTAAAAGTTACTGAAAGACCTTTTGTCTCTTTTAATTTCTTCATTGTACTCTGCCAATGAAATGATAAAAACATCTATTATACTCTTCTAGATACTTGACAAGATTGGCGTCTATATCCCCTCAAACTTTCTTCCTAAACCTGGTCATATATGGTTCAATGTATTATTTTTGTCATTGCTAAGCTTTTCTTCCTACACCATGAATAGCCACTTGGACAAATTATGCAGAGGTGAGAAAAATAAGTCTCAACCAGATGCCCATGGGGGTGCTCCTTTTAATGCCTGTTTTCAATGATGTCCTCCTCCAAACACAAAATTTTTATTTAAGGTCTCATCTGCACCCCATTTACAAAATTTGATCTAAAATTTAATGTCTGATACATAAAGCAAGAGCCCCTATTTGGTGAAACTTTGAAAAACCCCACCAAGGCTCAAGGAAGAAAGTTATAGCTGAAAATCTATATATAGAAAGAATAGAATGGTCAAGAAAACCGAGCAAAATGTTCTAGGAAAAAGAAAAAAAAAAGAGAAAAGGACAAGGAATGCGAAACACCAGCGACGTTCTCTTAGTTAACAAAACCCACTAGAAGAAATCAAGAAACTTAATAGCAAAATAACTTCCTTTCTTGGTCCAAAAATATCTAAGTGTTCCTTGTCTCTCAATCTCTGCCAAACAGGTGTGGAGGCCGTTCTACTGAAATCTTCAGAATTTCACATTCAATCTCTTTTGGGTTTCTTTTTTCCTGCTACATATTTTTATCTTTTATTGGTACGAAGTGTGCAACTGTAAAATATGTTTTGCTATGAGTTAGAAACTTAGAAAATAACAATTTCTATTCTGAAAAAATAATCAATTTATACGCAGTAAAAAAGGTCTCTTCACAATGTCCACATGCATGTGGAGAGACTAGTAAAAAACCATGTTATTTCCAGACTTACACATATGTAAAGTATAATGCATGTGATTCTAAGTTATGCATTTCTTTGTGCAGAATCTAGAGATACTATGAAAATTTCAACATTTCTTATTAAATTTATCCCATTTCATCTGCAGGTGCAGCTGATACCTTATAATCCAGATATTCTTGATGAATCTATACTATGGACTGAGAGTGCGGACCTAGGTGATGGTTTCAGAACTTTTAGGATGGTTAATAACATTCGCCTTAATCTGGATGCTTTTCATGGTGATAAGAAATCTGGAGGTGTTCATGATGGCACCATCATAGTTCTGTGGAATAAAAACAAAGGAGATAACCAGCGATGGAAGATTGTACCTTATTGTAAGTTTTGACTTGTCAATAATTTTCCTGAGCAATATTATATCTCTGATAAGTCATGAGTCCTAATAGAGAGGTTTAATGGTTGCAATATGAGATTCTTTTAATTTTTTTAGCCTCAAGTGTCTCAACGGCTGCTAATTTGTGTTTTGTTTGTTATATCCATCAACTAATTTATTCCTACTTTAATGATGCTAAATGCAGGATACTTTGGCAGCAGTTGTGCCATGCATTATCGTGATACTGTCTACTTAAAAAAGTATTGAGTTTGGAGGGCTACTTCTATTTCTCACGGTGAGCGATTTGAGTTTATATGTTTATTATGTGTGAAAATATCAAGGTGTGATTATAGTGTCAACTGTCAACTACTACAACTGTGGCTCGTATGTATAATGCGTCACCTATCAAAAACAAAAGATTGGTTGTATATTTTTTAATTTATTGACATTATAATCTAGTATTTCTGAAATGCCTTAATTTTGTGGTTGTCATCATTATTTGTTTGTTTACTGAGGAAGCTTATGGTTGTACCTTCTGGTATCAATCACAGATGACAGAAGCATGGGTTGAGTGTATCGTGTAAACGATGCGTAAATTTATTGATGTGTGATTGCAATTGGCTATTGTCTTTGTGGTGAAAGATTGCACTTGTCTATTGACCAGGCAGGCTATAGTAAATCTCCTTATGCCCAAGTGCATGTGCTTCAGTGCTTGGGTTGGCTAAATCTCCCCTAAACCAATCTGTTTCTCAGTTAATCCAACCATAAGCAAGGTGATGCAGCGAGATTAGCACTTACATACATTGAACCAAATCACCCCTATTTATTATAAACGATTATATCATGAAATGAACCTAGTGATTTTTCATACTTACCCCATTTCAGTTAGTAAACTTTTCTTTTTTGTATGCAACTTTGTTGCGTTTGGCATGGGAAATATGATGGTGTGGCCTGCAGCTACATTTTTTGCAAAATATGATGGTGTGGCCTGTTTTCGATCATATTGAAATCCATGGAAAACATGCATTTTGGCTTCTCCTAAATCTGATTTTTTATTGTGGGAAGAACCCAAGACCAACGAAGCAACATCGGGTATTCTAATGACTGATTTCTGAGGTATATTGGAATATAATGCATGTGAAAAGGCCTTGGGCTTTACTGTGAAAAGGCCTTGGGCTTCACTAGTATCCAAGTCCTGTGATGAATCCACGGAGGAGTAAGTGTGACGCCCGCAACGCCGGAATCATCCACATGAGTGAAGAAGTTTGACCTCTGTAATTAGGGCTGATTTTCAAACATATCAGATCGGTATCAAGGGATTCCAATTAAAATCCAAAAAAATTTTGAATGAAAATTCTATTCCAATTCCGTTCTAAAAAAATTTGGAATTTCCATATCCATTCTAATTCGGAAAACTCAGAATATTTGAATAAATCAATGCAAGACCATCAAGTGGCTCAAATCTTAGTAGTGTGGTGAGTGATATATATATATATATATATATTTTCATGTTTTAATATCACATTCGTAGTTATATTTACTGTTTGATAATTTTAAAGTAGTAGTTTTTTTTTCATAGAAATGATTTTTAAAAAAATTAGTACAAGCGATAGTGTACTACAGGAGAGGGAAATTTCTCACATACACAACTATGATGTCGTGGGGATTCTAACCTGAGACCTTTGGTCTACAAGTCAAGGTCTTTTTCCATTATGCTAGACCTAAGGTTCGTCATTGGGCCGGCCTGGCCCGACCTGAAAGTTTTGGGTTTGGGGCGAGCCTTCATGGGCTTTTTTATTTTTTGGACCGAGCCGAGGCGCCCATTGCCTTTTTTATTATTTTATTTTATATTTTGCCTTATTTCCATTCTAAACATTTAAGTAAATGGAGTAATATAAAAATAAAATAAAAAGACAAAACATTTACTTAAGTTTACAATGTAAATAAGGACTAGAAAATCAAATTCCCAACAAATCAAAAATATGAAAATCCAGTTTTAGTATAAGATACAGTTTATACCAATATTGATACCTCAATAAGTCAATGTATACTTTATACTAAAATCTCGTAAAATCGTGTTTGATTATTTAAGTTGTAAGGAATATAAACCGCCAAAAATATCATTGAAAACATTAGTATTTCAAAAGTCTATTTTACTTAGTCAAATTTTGAGAGAAAACATTTTTTCAAGTTATGATATGTAGTAATCTGTAGTATTGTTTAACAGTTATGTAAGGCTAACATAAGTCCAGGCCCTACTCAACCTTGTCGGGTAGGCCCAAGAGCGGGCCGGAGGTTTCAAAACCTAAGCCCAAGCCCTACACAACCTTATAATGGGCCAGGCCAAGAGCGCCTAACCATTGAGCAGGGTCATATTTTGGCCCATCCAGCCTCGGACTACCCACTTTAACCGGCAAGCCAAATGATGACTCTTAGCTAGACCCCGTTGGCGAGAAATGATAATTTTTAGTAGTTCAACAATACATTAATGAAATTGAAGGCGTTCAAAATATTAAAGTAGCAAATTTGACTCTTCCAATAGCCACATAAGTCAACAAAGTGTACAATTTGAAGAGTTTAGTTGTTGGAGATGTTGTTACTTTTCTTTTTAATACCCTTTTTATTATTTTGACATTGTCAATGTCACCCTCACACTGAATTTTATGTGATACATGATGTTATGTTGTGCATCAAGTCCTTGCTCATATTCCACCAGCTGAATCATCAAGAGCTTAAAAAATTTGAAACCCAGAGCAAGTATTACCTAGGAATTAAGTCATAGAGAGAAACGCTAACAGTTTTCTTGATGTTCTAGTCCGTTAGTTTGATCTAGTTGGGGCAGTTAGGCATATACATGTACATTGTAGTACGTTGAGAGAGAGACAGAGAGAGAGAGAGAGAGAGAGAGAGAGTTGGGGGAGGTTAGCCTAAAAAGGTCTGACTATTGACTATACATACCAAAAAGAAAAAGTCAGTATTGATTATTGACCGGTAGTGAATCAAATACCCACTTTAAATACTTAATTAGCAATTAATAATAAAAAAATTAGATGACAAAAAAAGGCCTTATCTCTTAATCCAACAATCCAAACTAAGTTGGCTTTTTAAATTTGTTTCCCTTTCAAGGGGGATGGGATTGGTCATTCCCCTATTTGTCTGAGTGATGGGGCCAGCCAACTGTCTCAGCCCATGAAACAAACAGTTATATATGTATATCACTAGGATATTTATATTAGGATGGCTGGCTGGTGATGCCTTAAGGGGAATGGTAAGGGGCCCCACTGCTGATGCTGGAGCTTACATTTTCCATAATTGATGAAATTCATTACAGATCCCTTTAATATATATATATATATATATATATATATATAGGTGATGATGCTTATGCAGATCCCACTTGGCTAATCATGCACAAAAAAGAAAAAACTATAAATATTATAAAAGATTAAGGATTAAGATTGCCCATGGTGATGGTCCCATCATGTGAATTCTCAAATCTCAAGTTATCCTGTATCATCTTGTTAGAAACAAAGAAAACAAAACAAGGGTTTGTCCCTAATGTATATAAATACATAGTGGTGTTGCTTAAGTAAGTTTAAGTTTTGGTTCCATATGTCTTTTCTGATTCAAAAGTTGTTTGTCTATGAAATTCCTCTTTAATAAAGCAGAGATTGCAGAGTAACAAAACAAAAAAAGAAACAAATATTCATATATATCTCTCTCTCTCTATAATTATTAGCTAACCTCTTGTCACTTGGAGGATGATGTTTTATATGAAAAATTATCATGATAACTACATATATCTTATTGTTAACAACATACATCATGATCTCCTCATTGAAATTGTTGGAATGATTGTTAATACTACAACATGGATTCACTTTTAAGGTGGTGGATAAATATTGGATATTAAACTCCGATTCGGATGTTTGCATGTTATTATTGTACGGATGTCATTGTAAATAGAGAGAAAAATCAAGAAGAGATAGTAGAAAATACATGGTATTTGCACGATAATAACGTCAGAACATTCTCATATGTTAATTTATAATTAAACATGTATATATATATAACATAAATAATATATAATATGATGGATCCGAGAGTGGGAAGAACGTGAATGAGTCATGTTCATAACAAAACAAATTCAAATTGCATCTTTATATAAAAGAAAATTATAGGAATTAACATTGTGGACCATGAAATGTACGTATAGTATCTATCTATCATGTATATATTGATGGCAGAGAGAGAGAGAGAGAGAGAGAGATGAGGTGTTCTGTGTCGTCAGAAAATGTCAGCTAAATGGTGGGAGAGGAAAGGGTTGTTTAATCTATCTATTGCTTTGCAGTATCGTTGTAGAAAAGTCAACAGTTGTGTTGTGTTGTGTAAGAAGAGAGAGAGAGAGAGAGAGAGAGAGAGAGAGTATGAAGCTAGCTAACAGTTTCTCTCAAGGCTAGACTCGACTAGCTTGTATTCCAATCCAATATTCCGAATAAAATCCCAAAATATTCCAATTGCCCTACTAGTTCCTATTGTGCGAAGGTGGCATCGAATGGTTAGGTGGGTCCACGCGTTTCTCTTGAATATTTCTTCGGTTGTCATTAAATTATTATATCTCCCACCGGAATTAATTCCGTTTTTTCCGTCTTTGTACCATTTTTCTAATAATTATTTTTGAATACAATACAATTCTTGGGTTTTGTTTTGGGGAGGTGATGACTCAATGTTGATTACGGAATTGATTACTTTTAGCTTAGTTCTTCTTAATTATGATCTTAATTTAATTATGATATTTTTATATCCAGCTCAACTATGTATGAAACATCAAAAATTCAACATGAGAGAATGTCAACACGTCGGGGTGAGGGATGGATTTCGTTGGCCCCTATCTCCTTTGTCTGGTATTAATCCATTAATTACTGTTAATTATAAAAATACTTAAATAATATGATTCATTCATTCATAATCATATTTCTAATTATAAATTAATCCACCAGTTATAGATTAAAGGCTGATTTTCTTTGTCGGCGGCCGTAATGTTCATTTCAATTTCTTTTATTTTTAAGAATAAGTCATAAACTATTTTTTACACAAACGATATTCAAATTTAATATAATTTAAACTACGGGGATGGATATTCGAATTCGGAAGAAGTGATGAATTATTGAAGAAAAATGAAGAGTGAAAGAATAGGACAGTGACATAGATGACTAGATGAGCACCTTTACACATAGGAGAGAACCACAACCCTTTCAACATTTCAGAGTCATAAATTTCAAATAAAATTACTCGATCATGAAAAGCTTTTATTTTATTCTTCATATTTTTACTTTTATCTAAACCTAAGAGACATTCCAAGAGGACCTAAAGCCATTAGATGAAATGGTTTTAGTTTGAGGTACTTGTCTCCCTTAAGTTCCAAAGGCCAAATGAGGTACTTGCGAAGTTGAGGTTGAGGTCCTTTTTGCACACTTCTACGCGATATGACCTCCCAAATTAAAGTGAGCCCATTCCATTTAAAATGCTACGATTTAATAACACACTTTTGATAGCTTCAATTAGTGGGGAAGGGATACTTATAATATATATTTTTATTTTTATTTCATTGAAGCTGCTTGGAAGCTGCAGAGTAGTTTCAACAATGAAAAATACCCTCAATAATATTCTCCCTAATTAATTATTATTTTTACAAATTATTTACACACAGAAAAGAAACTTGAAAAAAAGTTGGCAAAGCTTTATTGCTTCAATAAAGTCTTATATTACACATATATTCATTCATTCATTCTGGTCGATCATGGTTCCACAACGCCAGCTATTAATAACTTGGAAAATTCTGGGAAAATTCGTGTTTTTTTTTCTGGTGCTTTTGACTTATGGGTTTGTGAGGTCCCTCCCTAGATTCGCTCTAAAGGGTAGTAATTTCCTGCTTTGCCTTTTTTGCGGGAACGGAACCATGCATTTAAATTATTAATTTCAGCATATTATGCATATAAATTATTAATAGAAAATATATGATGTCTGTACGGTAATAACATAATTTTTTTAAAGTGACCAATGTGGAATTGGTTGGATGTGTGGCCCACTAAAAAATGGTCCCACATGATAAGGAGTGTTGAAGAATATAGAGTCTCACATCGAAAACTTGACTAAATAAATTACAACTTATAATAAGTGGTTCCACTCCTAATAATATTGAGGCTCTTTGTATAAAATTCCACACATGCTAAACATGTGGTTGAGTTAGGGACAATATCGATGTGGTTAGTGGTGGGCCACATAGTTAAGATTTTTTTGTTTTTTTGAGGACCTTTCCTATTGAAAGGAGTGATAATATACTAAACTCACACACACTACACATGGTTACGGATGAAAAACACATTTAACATTTTAACATTATACTTTGAAGCAGCAAGAGAAACAGAAAGCAGCTCATGAGCTAGCCAAGCCAGTAAGCCAATGAGCCCCTCCTAATTATAATTAAGTATTTAATTTATTTGACAAATTCATAATTAAGGATGAGAATCAAAGAAAAAAAAACTTATACAGCAGGCTAGCAGGTATATAAATAAATAAATAAATATATATAGATTCATGAATGTATATTGAGGCATGAAGAGGAGGAAAGATGTGAACCTTTTCCAGAGCTTTGAACAGAGACTTTTTGGAAAGATTTTAACTGATTGGAACATGCAATGAAAATTCTAAAAGAGGTTACAGATTCAACTATTCATCGAAGCTTCAATTTAATTAAATAATAATAAAAATTAATAGCGAGTGTGAAAGGGTGGTGGTACGCAAGGAAACATGGGTCCCTCCAACATAGAAAGCTCCTTTTTTCTTATATTATATTATATTAATTTTTATTTTTTAATTTGGGCGCTTTCTTTTTCAAACAGGTAGATAGAGTTGAGAAAGCACACAGACGCGACAGAAAATAAAGAAATCAGAGAAAACAAAAACAAAAACAGTAATAGAATAATGATGAGAGAAGGGAAATTAATAAAAAATTATGTGGCTTCCTCAGTAAGTGCCTTGCGGACCACGGATCTTGAGATTGTGAGCTGTTTTGATGAAGAAACTGGTTTCTATTTAAGCCTCCTTTTCCCATTTGTTCTACTTTCTTAACTGCTCTCTTACCCTTTCTTCTTCTTCTTCTTCTTCTTCTTCTTCTCTCTCTCTCTCTCTCTCTCTCTCTCAGATTCATCAATAACTTTCTCTTTCCTTTCTTGTGTTCGTTTCTGATACATACATATAGCAGCTTAATTCGCCAGCTGAAATTGTTTGTTGGGTTTAGAGAGAAGAAGAGAATACTTGTTGTTCAATTATATATTGGATCGATGGAACAAGACATGGTGGTGAACAGAGGAGCAGAAGATCAGCTCATCGAGTTGCCTCCGGGTTTTCGGTTTCATCCCACGGATGAGGAAATCATAACTAGCTATCTCACGGAGAAGGTCATCGACAGCAGCTTCGTGGCTATTGCAATCGGGGAAGCTGATTTGAACAAGTGTGAGCCATGGGATTTGCCAAGTGAGTAGCAATTAATTTTAAATATTTTTCCTCCTGAGTTTATATTTTTGAATTACTCTTCTTAATCTCTCTAGTCAACGGTTTGATTGATGCGCAGAGAAAGCCAAGATGGGAGAGAAGGAGTGGTACTTCTTCTGCCAGAGAGACCGCAAGTATCCAACGGGGATGAGAACGAATCGGGCCACGGATTCTGGGTACTGGAAGGCCACAGGGAAAGACAAAGAGATCTTCAATAATAAAGGGAAAGCTGGTTGTCTTGTTGGGATGAAGAAGACGCTTGTGTTCTACAGAGGGAGAGCCCCAAAAGGAGAGAAGACCAACTGGGTCATGCATGAATACAGACTTGAAGGCAAAATCTCACAGTACACCAATCTTTCCAAGGCTGCAAAGGTAACCTTAAATTAAATCATCATGCCGAGCTTCTTCTCTTTTTTTTCTTTTCCCCTTTTTTTGGCTACTTTTCTTTTGTTAGTTGAGATTTTCCTTTCATTGGGGGTAGGGGCCAGGTCTTTTTTTCTTCCTTTTCTCTTTTATTGCAAGTTAATTATCAATTAATAATAGAGTTTAATTATTATTTGCTGTGCTGCGCAGGATGAATGGGTTGTGTGCAGGGTTTTCCACAAGAACATGGGGCTCAAAAAGACCAATAATACACCAACCAGGATGAACTCTTTTGGGGATCATGATCTCTTGGATTATTCCTCCCTCCCCCCTCTTATGGATCCTACTAGTTTCAATAACAACATCATGAACAACAACGACAACAAGGCTTGTGGCTATGGAGATCATGACGTAAAGCCCGGCACCAATCTGGCTAGTACTGCACCATCTCTATCATCAGCTAAAGCGTCATCATCAGATGATCATCATGCAATTAATAGCAATAATTACCTCAGTTACTTTTCGATTGGTGGCTCCGGGGGTCAAGTCCAGAAGCCAAATTACAGCTTTCAGGTGCAGCCTACCAACAGTTATTACCAAGCTACTAGTCTCAGTAACCCCAATATGTTATACCCTCATCACCATCAGTTTCAAAATCCAAATCCAAATCCAAATCCTTCGAGTGTCTGGTTTCAGCCAAATCCCAATAATTCCGATTATTTTCAACAAGGCATGATCAGAGTTACTAATAATACTACTAGTGATCATGATGAAGATGATCAGGCCATGCTAAGAGCAATAGCTGCAGCCAACAACAACAGCAGTATGAATAATGAAACATCTTCATCAGCTGCTGCAGGCTTTGGATCATCAGGTGGCTTAGAGAGGCAGTGCAAAGTGGAGCAGTTTTCATCGGCACCACAGTCCATGTTTAGCCTCTCCCAAGACACCGGTATCAGCACGGACATCAACACCACCGAGATATCGTCATCTCTTGTTTCATCAAAGCAAGAATTGGGAAGCGCCGCCAACAATTGTTCATCGTATGATCAACGTCCATCAGTCGTCCCCATTTCGGACATTGAAGGCTTGTGGGACTTCTGAGAACATTCATCCAACTCAAAAACTATAGCTAGACTGGCGCCTGTTTGTTTGTTTGTCTAATTTAGGATTAATGGGGTTTTTTTTCCCTTTGTTTCTTAATCTGGTATAGGTGATTAATTAGGCGTCAGAAAAGTTTGTTGCATACACGAATACTGTATACTACTTTAATTTCATGGTTTCCAGATATTGATCTTAATTCTTCAGATTTACATTCTTTCCTTTTTAGATACCGAAAAGCGAGATTTCATGATTATTGTGAACCTCATGTAAATCTTTATTTTCTTTTTCATTATCAAATATTATATATATATATATATATATATATATATGTGTGTGTGTGTGTGTGTAATTCATGGTTTTTAAATTTGTTAACTGGCTTTCCTCCTCCTCCTGCATTCAAATTTGTTAAATTTGTGGTACACAAGAGGAGGTGATCTTTGATTGAACAGTATTCTTGGACCTAGTCCAAAATTATTTTGATATTTATCATCTCATTCTGATATATATATATATATATATATGAAATATTAATTCTCAATCAGAAGCTTTGAAATCTTTTTTGATTTCTTATGTCTTATAAATTGTTGTGGAATATTTATTTTTGTAAGGACCTTTCCCATTAAGTAAGACAATAACACATACTAATCTCACGCACGCTACACAGATGCTAGGATTCGAATCCAGAACTTTTCGTAAGGAGCAATTACTCCAAACCACTACGTTAGTTGGTTCTTTGTATCGAATAATTTTGATAAAAGAAAGAGTAGTATACATAATACCTAGCTAGTACAATAATAGTAGGTAAAAGGATATATGAAAGGAATAATTAAGAGCTAGAATCACGTGAATGGTTCCCTCAAAGTACACAAGCAGCTGATGCTCTTCACCACCATAAAAAGCTCATTTCATTTCAAAACAATCCCGAAGAAAGAAAAAAGAGGAAATAAATTATTCGTTGGTTTATTTTCTTTATACGCATGCGATCGACCCCTTCATATAGTTAAAATTGAAGTGGTAGGTTGGCTAGATTTGCATGCTGCATATGAATATGGCGTCATGCATGCTTTCTTTTCATGTAATAATAATTTTGGCTAAAAGTCCAACAGAAGAAGAAAAGGGAGATGGAGAGATAATAATAACATTCAGCAATGCATGCTTCATAACTTAAGGCATCCGTCGGTTATTATTATTGGAATGGGATTATGGGATTATGGGAAAAAGAAAGGCTCATGAGTCATGATCCATATTATTCATGTGATCATCAACCACAGAAACAGATGAATTGCACAACAATATTCCAATAATATTATTTGCTTTGCAGATTTTCATCCCGGAAATATACACACTTCCTTTCCATTCAAAGCAAAGCGTCCGTTGGATTTTCATTCTTGCAGGCAACTTTAACCGCCCTTTTTTGGCTTTCTTGGCTTGTTTGCACTTTACACTTTTAGACAAGATATATATATATGTTTTTTATTTTATTAATTTCTTTTTTCACCGGTGAAATAATAAAACGATACTGCTTTCCTCATTCTCCATACGGAAATACAATTCCTTCATGTAAATCACAGTTTGACATATATGCATAAATAATTCATAAACTTGTACACACGTCACACTTCTATTGACAATGATGTAAAAGCTCATACTTACATGATAAGGAAGGAAGTATTTTCCATAATAAAATAGCATATATTTTGTGTAAAGCAACAAAATTTCAAATCAAACAGCAGCATATTCTTCTCTCTTCTTCAAAACTGATATATTTTTATACAATATTTGACCCAATTGGAAAACCTAGCTACCCCTATTCAGCCTAGCTGATTTGTTGCATGAAAACATGGGGGTTCGCTGGCTTCACCCACCAATCATCAGCCTCCACCATATATGGCTGCATATAGGTAGCTATCTCCCATATCTTCTCCTTGTATGAGAAAACCAACTTGTACTTGTACATATTATATTGTAATATTTATACATATCAGGCCACATGCCCAACCTCATCTTATGTCATCTCATCATCTTTCATTTCTTTTGGAATCTTAACCCCACCCACTTCAACGACCTTCATTGGTCCACCACACTTAACTACACCTTCAATCCCCTTCCAATTTCAAATCTAAAATTTATTAACCAACCAGATCTTTATGATTTTCATGAGCCAACCCACAACAAAACCTACATACATGGCACCAATTGGGGCTACCTGGTAAGAATACTAGTACTACCCCTACCACACATTTTTCACAGGCATTTAAGCTGGTAGACTTACGGGGTGAATTTCTATTGAATGAGAACACAATCAATTTATAATATTCGAGTTTTCGAGTATTTCAGAGTAGAGAAAGATGAATTCCTCGATTTAACTCTTGCAAAAAAACAATACACTAAATACAAATGTCCCGAGGCAATTATGGCGGCGGCCTGATATTGCAAAGGCAGTAGGCACCACTTGTTTTTTTGTCCCGAGGCAATCGTTGTTGTCAGCTTAAATGCCATGCATACATATATATGGCCAATTCACGCATCATAATCAAATATATCACAAGTAAAGTATGGCCTTTACTGTCCAGTGGCTGATTCATATATCAAATTCGTTGCAATTTGACATATCGGTTAGGGATGTTATAGGAACGCATATTTTGGCAACCAATTATGAGGCTTCATGTAGATAATAAGAATATTCTTTAGGTCAATAATTGTGCTCCATTTAATTGGCTAATTGTTTAGACTTCAAATAGGAATATTACCATAAATTAGGGATTTGATTTTCATTAAATCTCCATGATTGATCCAATCTCTCCATTTAAGGGAGAATGCAATAGCACTATAAATACATGGTTATATCACACATACGAGGTAATCCGATTTCTACCCTAGAAATTCCCTCTCTCTCACGCTACTCTCTCCTTCACGGCTCCTGCCACCTGGCTCTCCCCGTGAGATAAGACCTCCATTCTTTATGTTACTTTTTTTGTATCTTTCTCAAGATCCAAATTAATTGACTTAGGCATCAGAGGGTCTTTGGCCAACACCCACCGGGTGTGGTTTATTTACTCCGGTATTTTTCGCATGGATCGAGGAAAAGGAGAGAGAAGAAAGCTCGAAGGGTGAAGGATCAACCCACGAATATTCCCGGTGCAGAAATTTTCTCAAACATTTTAGTGCTTTCATTGAGAGATTCGAGATATACTCAATGTGACGCTCTCATATCCGAATCAAGGGAAATCTGTTTCCCCCTTCGTTAATCAATTCCATCATCGATCCAAAGCCCTCAAATCACCATGGTGAGAGGCCCCACTGCGAGGAACACGACAAGCTCAATAGGGGAAAACCAAAACAACGACAAAATGAGAAGAAAAAAATCATGATGCAAGTTAATGCCTCATCGCCAACACGACCACAGAGCCACCGCCAGAGACGTAACCTTTCCTGCCATCACCAGAGGTCAACGACCTCCAAGACCGAGGAGTCACGCTGACGCCAGCCACTGGAAACCAGCCCCAAGCGGTGGTAAATTCTCCATAGCAACTACCATTCAAGAATCGATGACTTCTGCTCGTCTCCTGACCACTCAGCCATTGCTATCGGAGTCGTCAACGTCCAAACATCAAACGTCGAAACGAGTCCTCCGAGACGATGCCGAAAACTGGCTGGCGCAGCACTAGGAAATTTGGAGGTCACGGCCAAGCTCGATTGAGGACTATCTTGGTGTCTTTTTGCGACACCAACCACACCATCGGATTCTTTAGTGCTGGAATAGCAAATGCTGGAACAAGCCCTCTAAGACGATGCCGGCGAGCCGCCGATGAGCGAACTATAGTTCCTCCGGAACTTCCTAGCTCCGAGAATGCCATTCCCCTTGCTTCTCGCAACACTGCCACTAGCACCGGAAGCAGTAGACTTGGACCTGCGAGTTTCATGGAATTCTAGGCCTCGTCGTTGCTGCCGAAGACTAGGTGACATGAAAAATTGGATGGTGTTAAAGTCAGATGACAAATAATGGATTTTGAAAAATTAAGTTTTCTTTAAGGTGACAAATTAAAATTGGTGTATAAGTCTAGGTGACATTTCTATAAAAATTCTACTTTTTTTGTGATTATGAAAAAAAGTTATGGAGTAAAAGCATTTTCTAGAAAAGTATTTGCTTAAATGAACCAAATAATTATAGATAAACAGAACAATGATGAAAGATTGATTAAAATTTTGGAGCCAATAAGCTTAATTCCTTGTAAATATGTACATTAAAGTTTCTCGATTTACACCACGAGGTCTACTCAGTGGAAAATGACCTTGACTTGCAGTAGAGTAGTGGTCTCATGTTTGAACCCCATTATAGTGTGTGTGTAAGAGAGAGAAACACTCCCTTCCCCTTGTAATTTGGACTGTCTATTGTATTAAAAAATAAAAGTTTCTTGATTTACAAAAACTTAATAAAGAGTAGGTTACCAACTAGCTTTTGGTTGTCCTGACCCTTTGTGTGTCTCTGAGTGGATGTATACCGTATGTAGAGCTGACCCTAGACATGGGCACCGAGGGTGACGGCCTAGGGCCCTAGACCAAGAGGACCCAATTAAAAGTGATTTTTGGAGAGTTCAAAATTAAGAGCCCAAATAAAAATAATTTCAAATATTTAACAATATAAGGGCTCACATTTAAAAATTATTAATTTATTTTGGAACAACAAATATGCAATTAAACTACTATATTTATCCCAAAAAGAAAAAAGGAGGGTCCCTTGTGGTTTGTACAATTATTGTGTAGAATTTTTTTTTCTTTTTAAATTATGATTTACAAAGGCAAATTGAGGGCCTCATTTTAATTGTTGGCCTTGGGCTACTTAGAAGTCAGAGTCGGTCCTGATCGTATGAGTTTGATGTTGTCATTGGATCCCTCCATATTGATTGTAACCCTTTGTGGGTATTTTTCCTATCCCTTGAGGTGTGATTTATGAATGCCAAAATTTGAAATTAGAAGATATAAAAATTATATATAAAAACTAGTTTTTAGTTAGTGATAACTTTCTTCTTGAAATTGGAAGATATTCCAAATTCGAAGCTCCATCAACCATTGATCCATTGATTAATAAAAAAATAATATGCCAGAAAAACTAAACGAAGATATTTTGAGAATACATACTTGAGGAAGATATTTTCTTCCTGGATTTGTGTTGTGTCTTGGATCAATTGATGAAACCTGTCCTTTTTTGTTTTTGTTCTGTAATAACAATAGTGTAAACACGTTCACACAAGACTATTGTCAGATAAGGTATCAATTCGTTCACAGGAAATGATGTGAAGTTTCAAATAACCGAGTGATGGATGAATTTGTTGTGTGGATGCATTGACGTTTTTTGTATTATTAACCTAATTAATCGTCACAAATATTGAGCTCATATTTGACAAAGAAAGAGTAACCGCGTACACGTACTAGTCCAAAGATTAACTAGATCTAGAATAATATAGTAAGTGTTTGGATATTTCCTACAGATTAACTAGATCTAGAATAATATAGCAAGTCTTTGGATATTTCAATGAAATTAAGCATATATAGTCCCATTCTATTGAGAGATTTTTTAAATGATTTTATCTAAGAGACATCTTTTAGGGTCCCGTACGAAGTTGTTTTCAACAATCTAAACCATCTATTTTTCACATCCTCATTTAGAGATCACCCTTATAAAAAAAATCATGCAAATTGAAAATCATTAAGGCATCTAATTGGGACCAACAAAATCAATGAATATGATACTTGAAGAAAGCATTTAAACTTCAATAATTTAATTGAGCGGTCAAAAGATATCAAGTCATTTTTGGTTTGATGATCTTTAAATGAATATCTATAAAATAGGCAGTTTGATTAGTAAAATACAATGCAGAACGAGCCCTACAAGAGTGTCCCTCAAATTTGAAGGATCCCTCAATCAAATTTCTCAATATATTAAGTTTCCAACAATTACATGGTATAATTTGGCACATTTCCGACAAACTCAACTCCATGATACGACAACATTAAAACCAATGTTCTCCTAACCCCTTCAGAGTAAGTAAATGTAGGAAGTTTCATGGAAGTTACAACCAATTTCTCTTTCTCTTTGACGTTTTCAGGAACCTGTAAAAATCAACGTTAATACTTTATGCTTTGACAATGTAACTCATAATACATCACTTTTGTAAACTGGGTTATGCATGTATTTGTTTGGAACGGTTATTTTACTTACCATACCAAAAGAAAATTTCTAACATTTCAACTCTCACCACTATATAATAGTATAAATTATGTATCATTCTAGCCCAAAATATATAAGTTGGTGAAAAGTCACAAAATATGTGTGGGAACACGTATTACGCGCTCAATGAAATAATTACCCATGTACGAGGAGATGCACGCTAAGATAAATTATCATTTACTCCTAGTCCTTACGCATGAAAATAACACGCTTCTAATCACGCATTGATTAGAAGCAGACAGGGCCGTTAACTATGCCATCATATAGGTGCAATCCAGATTGTTACAGAAGCCAAAAAGTTATTCACACAACAACTCGGCCGCCATCAACGGATAAGTGTTTTCAAGGTGCAATCCAGAGCATTGGAGTATATCCCCTTCCCCTGTATTGGGGAAGATCCCACTTAGCTTGATACATATTTGTTGATTATATGTAATACATTATGGGCCAAATGAGACTGAATTTCTATAGCTTGATTTTGTGATAATTTTTTTATTTAAAAAAAAAGGGATTGTTACATACTTTTTGCTTATCAGGAAATATGGGATTCTCTTCTTTCGGTGTTTTATTCATGCACATAGAAAATCTATGGTTACAAAGTTTTCTATTTTCTATGTTGTTTTGTGTTCACACATCCAACATATTTTTCTAAACATGCTTCAGCGCCAATCGCTACAAAATGGAATTGGATTCATGACATGAATCAAGTAAAAATCAGTATTTGAATTTTAATTTACATCTCAGGTTGTCAAGATACTTGGTTATTGCAAGTGGTGCATACCATCTACTCTCCATTTCTTCACTAAGTTATGTCAGCCGCATATCATTTACTTTTAGCTGAACAAATTCATCTTACCAAAAAGAATAAATGGCTGGCTTGCTAATTTAGTCCTACATTGTTCTTCTTTGCTTCTGTGTTTTATCCACTCGGAATGTCTGATGCACAGTATGTAAATTCCTTGTTATATTATTGACAGAACGGGAAAAGGGACTTTGAAAAAAACACAATTTCCTTTATGATTTGGGCACTGCTGCGCAAAAGGCACACATGGTAAGCAGAGAATCGCATAACCCTGCTTTCAGAATTCAGGGTCAGTGCTCAATGAAGTGCTCTATAGACAGCATCTATGTTGGTAAACCATTTTCTTTCCGTTGCATTCTTCTTTTCATGTATCGTCAATTGCATTCGGTGCTATGTGTGATCATGACAGAGACTTCAGACACATACAGTCTCATCATATTATGTTTTATATGCTCTTTACACGCATCTAATGTGCATAATATTATACTTTATGCTTTGTTACACTTCCAGGCTCTCTATTTCCTTGACTTGAAATTCTCTTTTCCATGTCTGTTACTTGTCTATAACTGTAATCAACACTATGAGATAACACAGGTGTATGAGAGAACATGCGCATTCGATTACAGAAACAATTTTCAACACTATGAGATAAACCACACATCATAGGCATTAACATTTTGCCAAATTTTTCTCTGCATTACAAGTGCGATGTAGGCAATAGAGGAATATTACTATGATTTCCTACATGAACTCTGCTTCACTCAGGCCAGAAAGAAAAAGAAAAAAAAAGTGCTTCTTTACTAACTGGATTCTAAAATGCGTTAATCAGGCTTACTGAATCAGAGAAGTAACAATTTTTCACCGCAAGCAGAGAGGTATTTAGGATGAGAACTAATGAGTTCCTTGAAGTCGTTAAGGTCAAATCTGACCTGTTGTGGAATAGTTAGCTTTGGTTTGTTGAGAGATGTAGCTGCTAGCCACCTAATGCCAAATCCCCAAAATGACAGCAATTCCAAAGAGGAGTAGAAGTGCACCATCTCCCCCTGGTAAAATGGATGACCTGCAAGACCGAATGTACTTGTTTGTATTAAATCGAGTATGCACCTAAACAATCTTTCCCACCTCCATATAAGCTTCCAAAATTGACATTGGACAAGGATTATTGAACTGCACTACTAATTTTAGTTTGTCTGTGAATTCAAAAAAAAAATTCTTCCCATGTTAGTTGGGTTTTCTGTGTACTTTTTAAAATACCCCTGCTCAAGAGGCAAGGGGGCCAATGAGATACTACTCTAAGAAGAATCCATAGAAGAAGAGCATTGCAAATTTCAGCTAATAAGATACTACTACTCTAAGAAGGATGAGATGAACAGTAAACTCAATGCCTTGTAATTTTTTAAGTTACTTCACTGTGCAGAGGAAAGGAGCTCACCATTTAATTGTCTCAACATTTGTTTTTAAATAGACAGAAGATAATGTAATGTCCGAGACCTTTTCTAGTGTGTGAAGTTTGTTGCAAAATCCTTGTTGGCTTTTATGTTTCTTACAGAAATAAGAACAAGCATAACAATTAGCATATCAGAAAAAGAGGGAAACATGTTCATTGTATCCTTTTAGACCAATTTTGAGCTCAGAGTTGGTTATCTTCTCTTTCAATGGCCCAACATTTGTTCGTGTTCACTGTTGACAACATGTAGATATTGGCATTACCTGGATTTCTTCCTGGATTGGTGTATGTAAGCCATTGCCGGAGGAAGGATGCCAAATAGAAAGCAGTTTGCATAAAGCCCAGCAAAATCAAGAGCTCTGGAAAAGGTCGAGCGAAAGAAAGAAGCTATAAGCACTGGAACACCAAGTACAAGCGGCATTACAATGATATTAATGCTTGATCCCAATTTAGCTTCTGAAGCAGCACTACACCCTGAACTGGTAAATGAAGCCCTCCCTGCATTTCCAAGATTATGCCTTCCTGAATAAACAGCAAACCCAACTCTTCCAAAACCATTGCCTTCAGAACCTAGTTGTATTTCAGAATAACTTTGTTTTTTCAGGTTGATTTTTCCAATCAATTCCAGAGTATCGAGAAGCTGTTTTGGGAAGCTAACAGCATAACCAATCAAGCTGGTTGCCAAAGCAGAGAAGGCAAATCCTTGGACTGCAGATAAGGCAGAGGGATTGACTGAAAGCAGAAGGGATATAGGGTATCTGGAGGAGGCTGTTGTGTTTGCCCCAGAAAGCCCCAGCACACTCAAATTCCATGACAACACCATAATTAATGGAACAGAACCACCAATCAGAATGGCTTTCCGAGCCTCAGCTATTGTGTTCCCAGCAATCTTGCAAATGAAAGGGGTGATAACATGGAACCCCAATGTGAGGACAGTGACAGGAATGGCTGGTAAGATTGAAGGAAGACTCCACGAGGCATGTCCAAATGAAGCAAACAAGTTGGTTCTTGCCACAGATAAACCAATGGCCACAAGTGCAGTTATGGAGAAAAGCATGAGCAAGCATAGAAAACGGTTTGCAGCATCAATGACGTTAAAAGGAAATAAAATAATCACTAATCCAGCCGCAAGAGGAAAAAAAGCATGAGCAATTACAAGATTCATACGAGGAAACAACTGAGAGACAATTGAACCGATACCCGAAACACAGGCCACCAACAAGGCAAAGCTCAAACAAGCATAGACCACAGCAATAAATGCACCAAAGTGACTTCCCAATGCTTTTGTTGCAAGGCCAGTGAAGCTTACCTCTTCAACCCCATCTTCTTCCATGGCCGCGAAGCTGAGCTCAGCAACAAGGATAATTGAGGAGATGACATAGACCCAAGAGACGAGAATGGCAATAGTTGAGGGAAGAGGGCCTGATCGAATGGTTTCAGCGGGCAAACCCAGCATGCCAGGACCTACAGCAGTGCCAATGATCAAAGTAACAGCTCCCCAGAAGCTCTTGTGTTGGCTGCTCCCTTGTTCACCTTCCTGGAAATCAGTTGGGTTATCTTTATCAATGACCCCATTGTTAGCAGAAGTGGTGGTGGTAGCCGCTAAAGTTTTGTAGGATCTGAAGCTTTGAGCAATGTGAGTGGGATTGTGGTTGCTTGGAGTGAAAATGGGGTTGATTATAGTAGTAATTAGATTAGGGTTGTTGGGTGGAGGTGGGAATGAGTTATGTTTGGAAGGGTTGGGAAGACTAAGACGAAGGTGGAGCATGATGGGATTCTGGGTTTGGAATCTCGTGTGCTAAATGATTTGAAAATCATGAATATTGACTGAGAGAGTCCGAGACCAAATGGAAATAGAATCTTATTCCATCGCATTCCCATATGCTGGGGGCAAGAGGTGTCAGACGGACCGGATCGGTTTGAGCACGGTACAGACACGACCCGTTTAAGTAAAGTTTGATATAGCACGGCCCGTATTTTTGAGTAATTCGGTGTTATGAGCCGGACCGGCCCATTTAAAGCACATATATTAAATTATACTTGTTTTAGAGAAAAATAATACATAATATTATTACATTTATATCTTAAATTCAAGTGTATTTCTTTTCTTTAACAATATATTTTAAATTTTAATGTTTACTTTATATATAAAATAATGATTTTGTTTTCAAGTTTCAATTTTTAAAACCCAAACAATAATAATCTAGGCATTTTCTATTTAAATGTACTTTAAATAAAGTTATTGACCTTTTTTTTTCAACAAATAATAAATCTTATTAGTATATACATAATTGTAAAAAAGATTTAAAGGAAGTTGGAAATTTTTTTTTAAAAAATGCAATACATAAGTGAAATTTGACGTGGGCTCATATTATAGTGGCCTGGCACGGGATTGATGATTTTCCTAAATGGGCAGGCTCGGCACGGCCTGTTTGACAACTCCGTGTGGTGTTTAGTGGTTCGGGCTTGAAATTGGCCACTTAAAACATAACAAAAATAAATAAAGTGGGCCTCTCGAATCCCATCTTATTGTCGAGGATGTGTTTGACACTGAAAAAGTGAAAGTTCAAACAAAACCAAGAAAATAAAGGACTTTTCACAAATAGACCCATTTGAGCATGACATTTTATACAAAAATCGTAGGATAGCTTATTTGGAGAAAGAAAAAAAAACACTTAGCTAGCCACTTGTCGTTTTCTAATTGTCTTAGTGTGTTACTATTTTTCACTTGAAAGTGCATGAACATAAAAATTCTTTTAATAAAATGTCGTGTTAGAATGAGCGTAAAATAAAAATAGAAAACATCAAAGGCCCTATAAAACTAAATAAGCCATGCTGACCTTTTCTTCTTAAAATACTTTTTCTTTTTTTCAAACAGAAATGCATTACGCAGTAGTTCCTATAAGGAACCCTAATTGCCGAGTATTGTACAAAAATTTTACTGAGACATAAAAAGAAAAATTACTAAATCAAATATGAGGATTTACAAGTATCATACAAAATTTTTATGGGGACAAATATTGGAAAATTACGAAATCAAATATGAGGATTTGTATAATTATGACCATATGTAGCAAGAGTGTCAACAACCATGTTAGCTTCCCGATAAATACGTCGTACCACATTTAGTTGAAATTATGGCCAAAAAAAGCTGATTAATGTCTTGAATGATATAAGCTATCTGCCAGGGAGGAGCAGTCTGATGAAGAACAGAAGTAATACCAACACAATGGGCCCAACGTAAACCTATTTTTAAAGCACTCGCTTCTGCTTCAAGGATAGAAGTAAATTGGATAGGTTGCAACAATTTTAATAGTTCCATTCCAATCTTGAATGACAAAGCCAATAGTTGCAAACCATAACTTTTAGGAAAAACTTTACGTTTAGGAAAAAATTTAACACTTTAATGCAAAATGTTAAATTTGAATTTGATGGTTTATGTGGCAATCTGACACTTAGGAAAAATTTAACTCTATATGAAATGCCAAATATCATATTGTTTTATTATATTTCTAAAAGCAAATAGAGCTCATATGATGCATAAAATTTTGAAATATAGTAAATAATAGTAGGGGCCATGACAATAAAAATATTAAAATAATATTTGACATCAAAGTTTTTAATATGTAATTTTTAACATATCTCTTCTAGCCTTCAAATCCATGTATGATTTGAGTATTCGGTTGGAGCAACATTAACCTTTAATTGTTGTCATTTCACGTCCACGCAATGGCGAATCTAGGGATTTTTTTTAGGAGAGTGGCAATATTTAAAAGGCTAGAAGGTCATGTTGACACTCGGCATACACTGAGCCAGTTCGCCCAATAAAAACACGACACGTGGACCTCGCGCACTATAGCGGTAGAAACGTGCAAATATCCCTCGACCTCGAACTTTGAGCTGCCTTAGGGAGTTCGAGAGAATGCGAATCAGCCATGTCGATGACAAGATCCCCTCTGACCACCGATCCGTCGTACCTCATCAAGCATGTCGCGTCCCTTCAAGAGCCAGGTGTAAACTGCCTGATTTGCCACCTCCCTAAATGGGATTGCTACCATATGCAACATGCTACTCTTCTCACGCCCGCCTCCTAGTAGAAGTTTAAAAGGGTCATCATGAGCAGAGGACGTGGACGAACCTTGACCACCCAGCATCTGACAAGTTTGATGTGACGCAAACGGCTCGGCTCCAAGCCGAGGTGGCCAGCTTGTAAATTAATTTATTTTTGGTTTTCCCTATAAATAGGGCAGGAGTTTTATATAGAAAGGAACGGAAACTCCTTGAATAAAGAAAGAGAAGCCTTGTACCTTCGAGGCAATCCATAACTCCTTGTCCATTGAACACCCCCACTCTTGGAATCACATTTTCTTTATATGTTAGCCACTGGAATATTTGTGGCTCAAACAGGTAAAAAAAAATTTAGATAGCCACATAACAGTCTTAGGTGTCTATTACTAATTGATTATAGTCTATATAGTATATCAATTAATATAAACAAAAATCATGCTAATTACACAATTAGTGTACCAAATTCATATTAAATTATCAATTAATTTAATGAAAATCAATATGAATTAATCTAATCAAAATGCATATCAAATTATCAATTAAACAAACAAATTCTAATTGATTATACCTCGAGTTGTGCACCACGACGCAGCCTCTTCATACTTGAGTTTGGTACTGATCATGTGAATATAGAGAGAGCCAAATCAGAAAAATATATATATAAAAGAACCAAACAAAACCAAAATAAATAAAAAAAATCGAAGTGGTTGCGGAAGGGGAAAAAAATAATAATTTCAGAACCTGACCTTGCTGGGAAGGTATCAAGTTAGTTATTATCAATATCAACACAAGGCTTGGGTTGGGCTTCTTTCTTCAACGCAATGCTTGGGTTTTTCATGCATGCACGCGGCGCTGCAGCAACTGTGCACCAAAGAAAATAACTCTGCTCTTTGAGGCATTTTCATAGACAGTTGTTAGGCACCTGCAGTGGGGCAACTCCCAGCGCCACCAAAGCATTAAAGAGATTTTCGTTTAATATAATACATTATAAATTCCAAAAATCGTGTAAGAAACTTTTGATTATGGAAACCGTCACTAAAATATTAGGCCTTTTTTGTTTTTTTTTGTTTTGTCAAAAGGCCTTTTTTGTTTTAAAATTAAATTATTCCTCCCTGTGCGAGTTTTCTAACTAACAGTAAGAAATTTTTTAATATAAAGATGCAGAAGCCTAAACGAATTTGAACACGGTGAGTCCACCAAATCAATACCCATATACAACCAAATCTATATATAATTGATTACTCTACGCCAAATATCCTGAGCGAAAGAGCAATTATAGAAAGGGTACATAGGATAGGATCAATATTAGTAAACGGTGCCAATTTACAAACAAACAAAAAAGTTACAAAAAGAAGAGAAAAACAAAGAATGACTCAAGACTGATAATCATTATATCCAAAAGATGATCAAGATATACAAAATTTTATTGAAAAAAAAAGAAAAGAAGAGTAGCTAATGAGCTAGGATAGTCCAAAAGATGATCAAGATATAATAAATATTAATTATAAAAATCCACATTTATAATAACTTCAATTGATTGAAATGGTTTCTTTCAATTTAGTTTGGAATACTTCCTCAAACTCCACTTATTTTCATATCGTTTCGATTTTATCTTTACTTATATAAAGAGGGTCCCCAAATGAAGCTAAATAGCTGCATAAGTACAAGGCATCTAAACCTCACCTAGAAATATTGAAATTGCCAAGGTTAAATCACCTAGTACAAAATTCACATACCCATTTATTCGAACTTTTCTAATAAAAGTAATTGTTTTTCCATATTAAACCCATCTAAAACAATTTAAGGACTAACTTAGGGAAAAAAAATAGGGACTGAACATGACGCGAATTTATAATAAACACTTTTACTTATAAGCAAATTCACCTAATCAATTAACTAAAACATCAATCTAGATCTTGTTCACTATATATCAAATCAAAGTTACAATTCTCTCTCATGTGCAAATTGTTGTGAACAAACACTCCAAGATCTTGTCGTTGATTACACACAAGCCACACAAGAATAAAGCACACGCTAATTTTAAAAGTAAACACACACAGAGAACACGAGAAATTTATAGAGGTTCGGCGTTGTGCTTATGTCCTTTTGGTAATCCACCTGAGAAATTCACTAGGTTGAAAAAACCCATTTGGTTACAATGAAGAACCCCCTTTTATCTCTCACAAACCCTAGCTCTTGTTTCTCTCACCCTAGCTAAAACCCAATTTGATGCCCTTATTTTCTCTCTTGCAGTCGTTAGAGAAAACCCTAGCACTAGATTGCCTATTTACATTATATACTACTTTATTACAATCACACAAGGAATAGGAAACGTAAAGCTCCCCAAAACCCAAGGAAAAATTATCTTAAAATGAGTAGGTCCGCACAAACACCTCTTTGCAGCTCAAGTGCTGGGGCCCAGTCATGTAGTCTGCAATGCTTTGACTGATCTATTTTTTCTGTTCCTTTTGCATCTTTTAGGTGAGCCAACATCAACAATCTCCACCTTGGACACATTGTGAGAATTATTTACCCTCATAACGTCTTCAAAACCTCTTGGAAACCGTATTGGAAATTTCCAAGAGCTCCACCTCAATCTTTAGCATGCTACAATATTAAGCAAGCTCAAATAATGTCTGAACTTATCAGCTGTAACTGGCTTTGTCAAGCAATCCGAAGCATTCTCCACCATATGAGTCTTCTCAATTGCAATGACCCCCTTGTTCAACCAATCCCTTATCCAGTAGTACCATACTTCTATATGCTTAGACCTTCGGTAAAATACTTAGTTCTTGACCAAACATATGGTAGTTTGAATGTCGCTTCAAACCACTAGGAAGTCTTGGTTTAACCCAAAATCATTCGCCAATCCATGTAGCCATATTGCTTCCTTATAAACCTCCGTTAGTGCCATACAATCCGCTTCAGTAGTGGACAAGGCACAAACCAATTATAGCACCGCTCTCCAACTAATCAGTTCTCCACCACAAGCCAAAACATACGCCATAGTAAATCTCCTCTTGTCTAAGTCTCTAGCATAATCTGAATCCATATAACCTGACACACATGCCTTTCTTGTTGTCTTTCAAACAAGATCCCAAAATTCTTGGTGCCCTTCAAGTATCGGGGAATCCACTTCACTGTATTCCAATGTTGTTTGCCCGAATTCACCATATACATTGAAACCACACTAACCGCTTGAGGCAAGTTGAGGTGTGTGCAAACCATGCTACACATGAGACACCCTATCGCGCATGCATACGTAACTTTACTCATCTCATCCTTCTTTGGTACTCAATTTAAAGTGCTCTGCCAAAGGAGTACCAACATGTTGAATTTTTCAAGTACCTTAACTATGTACTTACCTTGTGATAACCACAATTTTCCTGCTTCTCAAACTCTCTTTATCTCCATTCCTAGGATCTTTTGTGCAGGACCAAGATCCTTCATGTCAAACTCCCTCCAATGCAAAGTCTTCAACTCTTGTAACTTTGACATATCTTGACACGCAATTAGCATATCATCCATATACAGTAGCAGCAAGATGAACTTCCCATACTTGAACACATGAGTGTACACACAACAATCAAATTCACATATTCTATACCTTGTCAAAGAAACCAAAAGTCTGAAAAAGCAAAAAGAAAATAGAAAAGGACATGCCCCTAATGATTATTGTGTACATCCCCCAAGTGAACTCTGATTCAAACACTGGTGCATGTAGGGCAATGAAAAATCTAGTTACAACTTACATAATACTACCAAATCAGCCAAAATGAGTACTATGTAAATATAAACATATGGGAATATATAATACCATGAAAAATCAATTCAATACTTCATCAAACTAACTACTCTAAGAAAAATTCACTTAAATACATAATCATTATTCACTAGGCTTCCATAAGCAAACATATTTACAGTATGAACGATGTAGACCAAAACAATACAGCCATTAATCTATACAAAGCCCAAGACTTGACTTCATGAAAAAACAAGAAATGCAAAAGTGAAAGAAAGTTACCTTTATGGTGACCTTGCTCTTCACTTAGGTTCCCAAAGCTTCAATCATTGACTATCGCAACCAACAATCCCCCAAGCCCATACAAGGTATGGAAAATTCAATATCACGAAACACTTGACCTAAATCTCTAAACAAAACAATACCAAATTAGATTGAGTATATCAAATATTTGATTGTTCGAGAAACTCCAAAAAGATAGGTATTAACAAAACCCTGTCTTTGATTGAATCGAACGATTATCTTCATAGTCATCTGCACGATGCTCTGATGGCAATGGCCTCGACGATGTTGTCGACCTGCTCAAAGAGATGCCATAGAGTCATTCTTGGTTCTTACAATAAAGATGAAGGCTCTGGATGCTCATAATTGGTTTGTTGAGGAGAGAAGAAGATAGTTCGTTGGTTGGGTAAGAAAGAAAACGAGAGAAAGGCAAGACGAAGAACTAAGAAGAATGGTTGGTATCATATCTAGATCTAGAATTGAGAGAGACTGTAGCAGAAAAAGGGATATAGAGTTTCATATATGTCTGCCTCAGTATTCCTGATGGTTTTCCAAAAAGTGTCAAGTTACTTCAGGTTCTATTTGATATTTTTTAAAGAATGTCAACAATATGAGATACATACTTGACGTTTTTCTACAAGCATCATGTAACCTATGTTATATTTGATATCTATAAATAAGTGTCACCAACATGTGATATAGTTGATGTTTTATACAAAAATGTCAACAAAATAGTGTCAACTAATGTGTTTTTTCTTGTAGTGATCCCATTATAAATCAAACCATCAAGCACACTACAAATTATATGCGAAGGAGGGATGTGATGCTCCAATTGTGGACAATCGCACCTACAAGAACCACAAGGAGTCATGTGCCAAAAAGTGAGGAAATCTATGTTGGTAATATGAGTTTCTTTTCCAATTTCATTTTATATGAATTATAATTTCGTGAAACCTTAGAGATGGATTTTTGTTGGCAGAATGCAATAGAAAATGGTTTGAATTGTAAAACGTTTTGTTTGTGATATGTATTTCTGATCAGAATGTCTTTGTGTAGGTGATAGGGAAAAAAAAATTCTGTTAGTATTGTTTCTTATGCTAAAAGATTCAGTTTTGTGGCGAACAATGTAAATCAGATTTTTCAAGTCATAGTTAAACCCTTGTATCAGTGCAAATTTTTTACACATCAAATAATGGGTAGGATCTAAAATTCTGGTAACTTATATAAGTTTATCATATTGCACTATTTAACGTTCTTGCCTATATAGATGAATTATGCTTGTGATTTCCAAAAAAAAACAAAAAAAAGTGGCTATGACTTTGGCTACAAGTTGAATATGGTTAACAAATGACATTTCCATTGCATTGTAGATTTATGAGCTACATGTTGTTGATAAGTTTGTAAATTTTACATGTGACTTTCTCTAATCTTGTGTATTAGTCATTGGATAAGGATTGTACCCACCGACTAATCATGTGGATTATGTGCTAGTTGAATGTTCACAGGTTTAACCAATGTGGGCAATCTATATGTAGATAAACACTACTACAAAAATTGAAATAGACGACGGGGAAAAAGAGTCGTCTTTTCTTTTGAAAACCGTCGTTAAATAGACAGCAATATTTTGAATGTTCAAACTACGACGATGATTCACCATCATCTATTATTTGTAAAGACGATGCTTTTACTCCAAACTGTCGTCTATTAATTGTAAAGACAACGGTTTTTTTAGAAAAAACAACTTCTATTAAATTTAAAGACGACAATTTGTCTAATAGAATCATCGTTTATATATCCAAAGACGATGGTTTTTTAGAAAAACCGTTGTTTATTAAATGTAAAGACGACAGTTTGTTTAATAGAACCATCGTTTATTATATCCAAAGACATCGGTTTATTTAAAAACCGAGTCTATTAAATCTAAAGATGACAGTTTTGTTCCAAAAAACCGCCATTTATTATCCGTAAAAATGATGTAGTGATTTTACATTTTAGCTCTTTATTTTTAGTTTTCAACAACTCTACAACGATTTTAACTAAAAAACAACCATAATGCTTTCTAAACAATAATTTCAGCTCCAAATCTTCTATTACCCACACCATACATATATATATATATATACTAAAAATTATTTCTTTCATAAAACTTGAAGATTCAATAGTAATTACATTGTTTACCAATCTTGATTCCTACTATATCCATACAAATACCATATCCATAGCATTAACCTATAATTACAAAATATCATATCCAAAGCATTAACCTATAGTTGTTGTATCTTCCACAATTTGTACTTGTTCTCCACATTTATCATCTTGGAGTAGTGTTCTCAGTCATCTTGGTCAAATGGATCTTCAATTGACACAATAGGGTACTCACTCACAAATGACTTGTAGAGGTCCTTGAGAGCATTTCTTGAGATCTTTTGGGAACCATCGTTTTTCTGTGCAAACAAACCAAACATAGAGATATAATAACAGACAACTCACCTCTTCCTTGAAGTTTGTTGAGGCCCAAAAAATCCAAGGTTAGGCCCAAATATATTTTTGGCCCAATACAACACTTAACCGGAAAAGAAGCCTGACTTGGGTATGCAAGAATTTGTCATATGCGCTTAAGCAAGTTATGGTCCACATGCCACACCAAGCAAACACACAATCTGCCATTCAGAGAGGCCGTAACGAGCTTGTAAGATGTACTGGTTGAACCTGCACTTACTGTCCCGTCAAACACCATTTAGCTCGGCTATAGCCCACTACACGTCAAGCAAAGTGCAACGCCAAGCGAAAAACCTTTATTTTGGCACCAACCCACGCTACAAGCTTAAGTGGGCCCAAGCCACGTGAATGCCTAGGTCTTGCTGAGCGGGTTGTGGTATGGATGGTTACGAATATTCATGAGGCCCATTGAAGGTTCAAGGAATGGAAGTTTTGGGCTGCTTGGGAGCACCAATACTCAAGCCCATTTCTTGAACCCAAACACATGGGTAAGCATGAGAGAGAGAAAAACGACCCAATGCCTTAGGACAATATCCAATGGTCTGCAACACTTAGAAAAATCCTACATTAGCTAAGACATCCAGCACCTTATCAAAAACAAAGCAAATAAGCTACTTCTAGTAGTTTGACGAAACCAAACTCACAGACCGCTGGAAATAGAATGCCAATGACCCAATACCTTAGAAAAATTTCCAGCCCAACACCTTATAAAATACCTAGCATCGCATCTAGCGTTGTCAAAAGCTCATAACCAAGTCAAATGGTAAGCCACTGCAAAAATCAAAGGAAATTCATATGTGCAGGAGGAATACCCATTAGACAAATGCCCTCATCCATATTTCTTTCTTCTATAAGCTCAAATAGGAAAACCAAATAGAAAAGTAGGGGGCGCCTCACCAACATAAAGAAATTCAGCTGCGTGAAGATCTTGGAACCCCAAAAAGGCTTTGTGCCTAGATGCGCAAGCTGGGGAAGTTTCACCAAATGAGGTTGAAATGGAAGAAAGTGAAGGGAAATTGAGAGAGAAGCCCGATAAAATTTAGGGTTCCAGCGCTTATAAAAAGGAGGCACCTTCTACCCAGAAAAGACACAATCTAGGAGCGCGACCAAGCTTTGTCAAGCAATTGGAAATTTACTCAAGACACCCAATTCTCTATTTCCATCTCTCCCTCTCTTCCTTAGTCAAAATCCCCCCAAATTTCTCTCTGCCCCTTGCTCTAAACCTTCGTTTCCATAAGAAATTCAAGCTCTTTCTATCTAATGTTAAACTCATGAAGGCTTAGCTCCCATACCACAAGCTTCTCATGCCAAGCCATAATATTGATATGTAACAATTGTCTATCTTATTGGTGAAAGGAGTCAAAGTGCTTCCTAAGACTCCACAAGCTTTTCGAAGCACTCTTGGAGCCTAGTTCTTAAACTCAAGCAGAAGGGCAAGCATACCCTCCCACTACTGGAAGCACCAAATTCAAGCTCTGGTTCTTCCATCTTCTCATTACACGCACACACACACACACACACGCACACACACACACACACACACACACACACACACACACACACACACACACATACACATATTTATATATATCTCTATTTCTTTCTCCAAAAACCCTATTCCATATCTGAAACACTTATCTTTTGAAGCCAAATTGAAATCATGAGCATCACCTTTTGGGTGAGAAATCCAAAGGCGCGACCAAGCATTCATCAAGCTGCTGGAAGCCCAATCAAACAAATAGCAGCTGCTAGAACACCTATTCCACTACGTTTCAAGCAAACCTTTCACCGTCTGCTCCACCTCTATCATTAAGCAATAGCTTCACAATAGGTTATGTATCCTTCTCATCAAAACTTTCAATGTACTGAATAGCCATTGAAAAAGACCAAAGCACTCCCTAAGGTTTTAACTCTTTCGGGGTGTTTTGGGGCCTGGTGCCGCAAACTCAAACAGGGGCTCAAGAGAGCTCGATCTACTTCGCAGTAGTCCAACAAGCCCATTCTAGCTCTCAACACAAAAAGACCCCAACAAAGTTCAAGTTACAGGTTTGGTTTGACCCATTAAAATCAGATGCAGCAACATCAATTACAATGCCAACCTCACAACTTTATCACAATTAAAACCAATAATTCTTGGTTCGACACAACTTCACAAAAGGCCAATTAATAAACAATGCAAGAAATAGAAAGTCCCTTATGTTTGTAAAATGTAAACCCAGAAATTCATGCATCAAGTTAGTGAATGTAGTGCATAACCAAACAGATAATAGATTGATATACAAAAAAGACCCCAATGAACAAATAAATCTAAAAGGAAAACACACCACGTCTTGCAGCATTGACAATGTGTTGAGCTTCTTGTTCTGCAGTAAGCAATGGTGGAATTCCACCTTCACCCCTGTTGTATGCCATACTTTCTGGTAGAAAAAGAACAGAAACCCATTCAAATTAGGGAGCAGACTCAAAGAAAATGGCAGCATTCATGTTCACACCAAATACCTTTCCTTTTCAACTTCTGATATTTTTTTCATTTGGCACTGGACTCTTTCCTGCTTTCAAAGATCTTCCATGTTTGGCAACAGCACTTCTGCCAAGGGCTTTGTGTTCTGGCAACATCTTCATCATGATCCCCATGACTATCAGCAATAGGCGTGTCCTATGCTGTTTTTCATTGCATGAACAACAAGATGTCATCTAGACTTCAACACATTGATAGAAAATATATGGTATTGAGGGAGAAGGTAAGTGACAAACTAGTAAGGTTTGTTCATATCATAACTCAAGATATGATTGCAGGTTCATTTACAAGGTTTCTGCCAACAGAAGCTTTCCTGAGACATGTTGAGAGCATGAGATTATTCCCTAGCTTTGATGCTACAATCTAGTGAGAGTCTTGTTTGTATTATGATAGATTTCCTAGTATGTTTATTTTGTTGTTTTCTGGATTGAGGGGCCTCTTAAATATGTAAATTTGGTTCGACAGTTTTGATTATTGAATCATTTTCTATCATTTTGATTGTTTAGCTCTTTAAACTTATTGTGCATTTTGATTATGTATGTGAGTTTATGGTCTTTATTTGAGATACTATTGTTTTTAATGACATTCGGGATTGACTCTTGCTAAGTCGTAAAGGGGTATATATGTACTGGAAAAAAAACATAAAGTTCACATTACATAATAGTACATGTTAAGGTTCATGTTTGTAGGTACTTCATGTGATTATAGATGGCATGTCTGATAAAGAATGGCAGTGCTTGTCTATAGTTCAGTTTGTCTAATTACTTTTCATTGTTGCTTGAAAGGAAGTACTTAACTGATTTAAACTCATGGCCAAATAAAGAATATCAAAATTTTGGAATACAAAAACTTAGTGTTCTAGTGCGTGATCTAGTAGGAGAATGTTATATTTTCCTATATCGATTCGTGCATTAGATGCTAGGTTATATTTTGATGGGTCATTGACTTATTAAGAGTTTAAATTTTGGTTATACATGTGGCAAAGGACTAAAATATCAATGCAATATCGAGGATATTATAGTGTTTTCGGGTCTAGGATATTTTAGAACATATCCATGCACATACCTTATAAGTATCGATAATATCGGAAAATATTGACACTGATAATTTCTCTCACACTTCAGCAACATTTGGCCAAAATATCGCTATAATATTAATAATATCGAGATGATGAAAACAATAAAATTTTGAAGAGTTATTTACACTAACACCCACTAAGGTTTCAATTTGTTTTCACAAAACCCCTTTTCATTGATTGTTTGTCCAAAAATTGATGATTTCATTGAGAAAAAAAAAACTTACGCAAATTACACAATTAACCTCAATGAAGTATATGCAATCACTGGCGGACCCAGAATGTTTTTAGCGAGGTGCAATATTGACTAAGTATGAAAAATAGTTTTTCAGAATAATCATTTTTTCAAGATAATTTTTGGCGGCTTTTATTCCTTACACATCAAACAAGAAAACTTGATTTTATGGGATTTTATTATGAAGTATATATTGACTTAATGAGCCATCATTTTTAGCCTAAATCGTATTTTGCACTAAAATCGATTTTTCATATTTTGATTTGGTGGGAATTTGATTTTATAGTATTTTTATTTGAATCCAAATAGGGGGGACTTCCTTATTTACATTGTAAACTTAAGTAAATAGAGTAATATAAAAATAAATGACAGTAAAAGGACAAAGACATTTACTTTGGAAATGGAAATAAGGTAATCTGTACACCAGTTCAGCAAATGGGCAATTTAAAACACCTACAATGATTTTTTCGACGAGGGAGGTGCAACCTTAATAGGTCCGCCATTGTATGCAATCTAATATCAAAGGCCAACTTTGTCATTTGGAGAATTGTTTTGTATAAAATCATTAATTTTTGAATGAAAAATCAATGAAAAGGAGTTTTGTGAAAACAATTTAAAACCTCATGGGGTGTTCTTGTAATTTCTAAAACCTCAAGGGGTTTTGTGAAACAGACGAAAACCTCAAGGGGTGTTAGTGTAAATAACTCAAATTTGAACTTTATAAGAACTCTATGTGGTACTAAGTCAGTCATGTATTTTACCACGCAATGTATAAAGTAAGGGAGGGCACAATCCGATTCTCACCTCAAATCGAAATTAGAACCGGTACTATTTAACTAGTTCGGTTCAGTTTGGTTTAAGTGAAATTTTATAAAAAAATCGATCGGTTTGGTTTTGACCATTTTCGATCCGATTCTTACTGGTTCTGGTTTTGAACTGGATTATTATTTTATGATTTTTTATTTTTCTTTTAAATATATATTTTAAATTTTTTTAAAAAAAAATACAAATTACAATAAATAAGTTATTTTTTGGGCTTGAAAATTAACAAATGATCCAATTCATATAATGAGAAATGTTTTGAAGTTGAATTTGGAAAAATATTAATTATAAAATAAAAAATATAGCATTTGATTTTAAAAATTTGTATAAAAACACACACACACACACACACACACACACAAACAACTGGTCCCGTCTTGTCCGGTCCGGTTTGTTCACTTTTTTGGTTAACCGATTTTTTTCATCCAGTTCAATTCGGTGTTTCGGTTTTCCTATCCTAATTCCCACCCCTAGTATGAAGTGTAAAATATTGTAGTAAATCATTATAAATAAATTATTATGGTGTGTTTAATCTTCTTTCATTTCTTACTACACTCGCAGTGTTTGTTAGATGCTATATAATCAACTTAAATCAATTAAACCCATCATGTAATGCATTTCCTTTTAATTTTTTGTGATAAAGTAATAGATAATTGACTAAATAAACATCCTCTAAAGTTTCAAGAAAAATTGCCAAGTTTTTCTTACAATTTCCATGGTTTTTATTCAATTTTTATCAATATCGATAATTTCCTAATATTTTCATACAAAATTATGTGTTTTTGGACCACTGATATTTTTGAAACCATCGATATTTTAGACCTTGCATGTGGCTCACGGTTGTGAGTTAAAGAAAATTTGTATCCAATTAAAGGATCTTAATAATTTCCTTTTGCGTGAATCATTGCTTGATGGAGTTAGCGTGCTAGTTATGTTAGGTCTTAGTGATGAGTAGAGACGACTTGACCTACTCCTATCGTATACGTTCTCTAACCCTTTGCCTCATCAGGAGGAGAGAACTAAAACATATCTAAAAAAGAGCAAGACCCAATAACCATTTGCAAGTCTCATGTCTCGTTGCTTGGTTTGCCGTTGCTATTTGGATGAGTTTTGAAGTTTTGTACTCTAGGAAGATGACAATAGATATGACTAAATATGTGTTTTAGTTTGTGTGAATCTCACTTACATATTATATTCTAACAGTGTATTAGTCATTGGATAAGGATTGTAACCACCAACTATCTCATGTGTATTTTGTGTCGGTTGAATGTTCACATATGTAACTAATGTGGACAATCTATATTCATATGACCCTTGGAAAACTTGGATTTTTGGTTGCGTTGAGGATAGAGAAAGTTTTAATTAGGTAATATTGTCACGCCCCGGACCCGGGGGTCGGTGGAAATCCCGCGCCCGGTGCGTGAGTAAAGAAAATAAAAACTAAAATAAAATAAATAGAAAGCCGAAACATTTGGTTTAAAATAAACTTCTCTTATAAAAATAGCTCCAAAATCTTACAACTTTACAATTAATAAATAAAACTCTATCACTCTCATCTAATTCAACATCAACTGGTTTATTCATTTTCTTTCCCACTAATTCATCTGAAAAATTAAACAGGGTGAGGGGTGAGCAACCACAGCTCAGTAGGGACATGAGACCTTACCACAGTAGATTGATATAACTAAATTAAGTGACATGTAATCACACAACCAAATATCACATTAATAATAATAATGCATGAATTCTCTTCATCTACTCCCGTTAATTCATATAACTGGACAAGCATACCTGCACGTCCCATACCATGCTTATACCACTTGGTCCCGAATGCTCATTTATATGAACTAACACCCATTTCAATCATCCCATAATTCCTCTTTTGTTAGTCATCTTGTCTAACTCCCTTTCGCCAGTCCCGAATCACCCAATAAAAATCATGTGCACTGTGGGATCCCTGAGACCTGGTACCTGCCAAGAGTTAGACTCAACTACACAAAAGACTATTTCCATTACCCTCTTTTCCATTATTATCTTCTCCACCCAACAACTCCAACCAATTACCATGACATGATATAATTATGCCAACATTATTCAAATAGTTCACAATACATAAATATCTCATATCAAAACATTATACAATATCACACATAATATAGAGCTCACGAAATTTAATTAAATCAATCTTATGTAAAGGCTCCCAAGAAATCCCTACCTCGATTCCAAAGCATTGCTCCAATTTAAGAAAATACAAGCTAAGCTCTATATCTCCTCCAAGAATTTCATCACCTCTCTCTCTCTCTCTCTCTCTCTACCAATATGGTCTTCTCGTTTCTTAAGCAAGCTATGCATGCCCTTCTCTAGATGTGTAAACCATTTGCACATGCAACTCTCTATTTATACTACTACATAGGCGGCAACTAATGGTTTCTAATTGGTTGGGGTTGCAGAGCTTTGTATAACTATTCATTGCAATTGGCGGCAAGACAAAGGATAATGATTCAAATACTTACTAGCCAAGTAAATTTTAGATAACTCTTAAATCTATTGACCAAGCATTTGTTGCCATCTACAAGGAGAAATAGCATCAGGTGTTTTCATGCTATGCCATAGATTGACAACAAACTAAGTCTAAAGTACCTAGCTAGTAAGTGGACGTGTCTCAAGCTAACTCTTTTTGGCTTTATCAAAATATATAGTTTATAAACTAAATATGTAACATTATATCTAATTTCCCAATATATATAATTAAAATTATTAAATTTGCATTAAGTGAAGCAAATAAAACATAGACTTCTATAAAAAAAATTATAATTATAATTTAATACTTACTAAAATAAAATATTAACATTTTTAACAATAAGGATTCTCACAAATATGGTATGAAGTTTATGTAAAAATTAATTACATAACTTGATTGGAAACATGCAGGCAATCACAATCTAATATCTCCTTAAAACACAGCAATCACAATCTAATCTTTTACAAACTCATAAACCAATATCAATAAAAGCCTTCGCTTTCCTGGTAAGGCCAAGATGAATGCACATCAAAGGCAAGGCTTCTACACTTTCTTGTTGGTTGTTGGATTGCAATAGCTAAATGATCATGTGTGACATGTGTGACACGTGTCCCACTCAAAGGAGGGGAGGTTGGCCTGCTCTTCTTTTTCCCTCACATGGGCTTCAACTTTTGTGTACTTGGGCCCCACCAAATTTTCCGCTTGGACTGAGAACTGGACCAATATTTCGCTAGATAACCAGTCCACCCAAATTTCCACCCCTCTTTATAAATGGGTTGAAAATTATTTTGGGTTAAAAGTGAGATTATTTGGGTTTGACCCCACATGGTTGAAGATGGCCTAATCGATGATTGCAAAAAAATAATATATTGCGTGATGACTCTAGCTCAAACAATTTAAAAAAGAAGAAATATATAATATTTAGAACAAAAAGAAATGGAGATTCTCTAATAAGTATTTCATGTTAAATATTGTTTACATATTTATAATCTAGACCGTGGGATTCCATGTATATTGCATATTAAATCTATCAACACTTCTAATAATATAATTCAACGAACGATATTAGAAATATGTAACAAATCTTTAACTTAAATACTTATAAAAAATAATCCCAAAAAGAAATACTTTAGTCGACAACATTATTGGTCAAATAAGTTCCCCGACTCTACCGAAAAAGGAAAAAGAGGGTGATGGCTTTTTGTAAGAAATGACCCACAATGACGATGACTCTTGGATGAGGTGGCGAAGAAGCTACCTAGAATCATATATCCAAATTCCATTACCATATCCCAAGATCAAGAATGCAAGATACTGCCACGTGTTTCAAAGAGCGCAGTTTACGACTTCACGTGGCCCAGCAATCCACCATTTGAATTTAGAAACGGGACCCACTGTCAATCAAAATAATCTTTACCCGTTATCTCTACGACGAGTCTACGGCATATGAAATGATGCACCCGCACACACAGACCACAAATTCCCACCAAATCCTGTTGTTTTTTTTTAACCGTTTGGATTAAGTACCGACGACATATCGTACGGTCAGATAAGGGTCCAGACAACATGCTAGATTTTACAGCTGTTACAAAGTCCCACATTAGAAGGTCTCTTTTTCTTCCCTTTGAAAAACTCTCAACTTTCCCACCCGCGTGCTGTTTGCTTCAACTTTGAGCAATTTCCTTTATTTTTCTCTCTCTCTCTCACTCTCTCAATTTTCAAATCCCAAATCTCAAGTCAAGAAGAACATCCCAATTTTTTGTTTCTGGGTTTTGGTGGAAATTGAGAATCCAAGGAGTTTCATCAATGGCAGAGGTTTTGAGCAAAACCAGTCTCTTCTCGTCTTGGCATCATCACAATCGTCAGAATCAAAGCATCTCTGTTTTCCCAAAGAGTTGTAATTACAATAAATCTGGGTCCTTTTGTTGCTCTCTGAAACTGAACCCAGAGATTTCATCACTTTCATTATCGACAAAGAGTGATTTTCATGGCAAAGGGGTTGCTTTTCAAGAGCATAGAGCCATGCCCAGCAGAGGGAATTTCCAATCCCAGGCTGCTTCTGTCGTTAATTCCCTGGTTGGTTTTTTTCCCTTTTTTTTCTATCTTTCTTCTGATTTCTCTGCTGGGTTTCAATTTTTGTTTGTGCTGTTTTTTTTATTGGTTGCTGATTTTTTCCCCAAAATTAAATAGATAGTCAAAATTTTGATCTTGAAATTTCTGGGTTTTGTCCTTTTCCCTTAAAGTTTTGGTTTTTGGTTTGAATTTTCTTTCCTTAGTTTTGATTACTTCAAAAGTTAAAGAGCAGTTTATTGTGTTGTGTGGAATCAGCAGACGGGTCTTCGGTTTGGGAAAGCTCTTAAATGGTGGGAAAAGGGAAATCAACCCAACATGAAAGAGGTAACATCTGCACAGGACCTCGTGGATTCACTATCAAACGCTGGAGATAAGCTTGTGGTTGTTGATTTCTTCTCTCCTGGTTGTGGTGGCTGCAAAGCTCTTCATCCAAAGGTAGCTACTCACTCCTTTCTTTCCATTTGATCCTGTAAATAGCTAAGAAACCAATTCGCATGACTGTTTGTTGATTGTGGTTGTTCTGCTTTATTTGTGGCAGATATGTCAACTGGCAGAGATGAACCCAGATGTCCAATTCCTTCAGGTGAACTATGAGGAACACAAATCCATGTGTTATAGCCTTAATGTTCATGTGCTGCCCTTCTTCCGCTTCTACAGAGGTGCTCATGGTCGTCTATGCAGCTTTAGCTGTACAAATGCCACGGTTAGTATTTGCGTTCCTTTCTTTCTAATGAATCACTGATTATGTAATTGATTGTCCCTCTATATCTGTTTGCTTATTGTTGAAAATACTTCTTTTTATGAACTGGACATATATTTTTCTTTGTTTCCTGTATCAGACATGAAAAGTATTAATACTGCAATCTGTTGCTTTCTGATGAGTTGATTATTGACATCTAATCTATGTAATCCGGATTCAAATGGAATCTTTTTCACTTCCTAATAATTAGTTGAATCTCATTTATTCCTTAGCTTGGATTTTTCTTTCTTTGGAAATTCGTGAGGACCCATTTACCTTCAAGCATTTTTTATCTTATATCTCTCTGGATAATGTTTGTTGCTCTGATGCCATTACAAATAATGTATTCCATTGTTTAAGTTTGCCTTTTCCCTGATTATTGTTTTCTACATGATTCCATTGACTTCACAGATCAAGAAATTTAGAGATGCCTTAGCCAAGCACAAGCCAGACCGCTGCAGCCTTGGGCCAACAAAAGGGTTGGAGGAAAAAGAGCTCCTGGCTCTTGCTGCTAATAAAGATTTCTCATTTAACTACACACCTAAACCAGTTGAAGCTGTGCCTACGCCTGCAAAGGAAGTGATTGTATCTGAAGCGGCACCATCTCGTCTTAACTCGGAAGCTCTTCCTCTTCCATCAATGACAGCCTCAAAGTCTGCTCAAGTGGTCACTGCTTGGAGATAACGTGGTTAGTTTTCACAATCCCTACCCTACCCCCTTGTAATGTACAGTTGTGTTTCTTCTTGATGATACATGCCAGAATGAAACACACACACATATATATATATAGTCAAGGTTAAGTGGATACCACTGTACGCATACTTACATATACCCCCATAAAGTTGCAGGGCTTTGGATTTGGTTTTTGGGATCCGAGCCTGTAAATGTCTAGTAATTTTGAAGAGCAACCAATTGTATGATTGTTGGTCTGCTCCTATATCTCTTCTAGGAAGAGAAGCCACTTGTGAATGTAAAGAGCTTATTTTTCTCTTAACTGATGGAAGAACTTTTTTCTCCTCAGTGCTTTTTTTTTTCCTTCTTATTGGAGTGTGGTATAACTGTATAAGTATTATATTTTGGGTTTGAATGGAAGTGCTGGTTCTGTAATTTTAGTTGTTGCTGATGTTGAAGCACATGTTGGTTTGAGTCATCAGGCTTAAAAAGCTGAAAGCACAGCAGCTGTTCAATGTCAACTTTCAATTTATAATTTACTGCAAGCAACATGCATATATAGAAAATTAAATGAAGGATATGAGGTTTTGATTGCCCCCATATATAGAAAAATTGGATGAAATGTTGATGATTTAGACCCGGGGAACATTGTCGACAAAAAGAGTTCATGTCCTTAATTTTCTTTAAAAAATGGTTAGGTTACAAGTTCAGACGATCCAAACTTTATGGGTTAGTAGTTGAAAAGAAAAACAAAAGTTTCGAGAGAGTGCATGAACTACTTAAAGGAGGGTTGGAAGGATGCATGGAACTCAATTTGGGTGGATAAACTTCATAGAGATAAAGAAGAGATAAAGAAAAGAAAAAGAAGAAAGATGGATAAGGTTGGTTGCTTGTGTTTGTGGAGGCATCGACGTGGCCTTCCTACTTTTATACATTCAAATTCAATAATGGATAAAGCCGGAATGCGCGCCCCGCGTGGGTTCCTATCACAGAAAGATACGCATTCAAAAATACCAGCGAAAATGGGGGTGGTCCTCCTTCCTTTTTGCTAGGGCTTCACATGTGTCCAGCAGGCAATTCCCATCAAAGAGATTTCGTATATTATCGTTTGGATCCCATTGTTTCCAACTTTGAAAGCGACCTCCAACCTGTTTCCGTTGTTTCTTACAATTTTTCAGGGGCACACGTCAATACGCGTGAAGATATTAAACCAGATATTCCTGGTTTAAGATTAAGATTAAGGCGAAAATATCCCATAGTAAATATCCTGTTCCTGATTGGCATTATTTTGAAGGGCGAACATTTATGATATTTCTAATAATCAATTTACTTGTATCCACATAAAATTTATAGCTGACCTGAATTAATAGGCGCTGGTATAAGAGCAGTTCCTGCCCGAGCAGTTCCAGCAATGGACTGCAGCCCGGGCAGGACAGAGCCCAAGTTCAGGGAAATGCTTCCACCAGACCTTACTTGTCAAGGCAAGCTATGGGACCCACGAAACTGGGCCAGCCCGCAGGGGCGGGGCCGGCCGTAGCTATTCAGTATGTCATCTACCTTCTTTGGATTTGTTGATGATATGGGACCCACGAAACTGGGCCAGCCCGCAGGCCAAACTAGCTTGACCTCTATCCTGGGTTTGCTGATGTCAACGATGACATCAGCAACCAATTTTTTTTATAAAAAAAATCTAAAAAAATACTAAAAATTTGAGATTTAAAAATAATAATAAATACTTAGTCATATTCTTCACTTCTTACACCAAACTCTATACAAATTCATCTCCTTATATCTCGTGTGAATAGTGATTGTCATGGCAATGGGTGAAAACACCACAACCTTTTGCAATGACTGCCACTATTCATGTGAATAGTAACAGTCCTTGTCTTGCCTTTACCCTTTGCCATGGCAAATGGGTGGAAGTGCTCTTAAGAGCAACTCCAACTAGACCTGGCAAACGGGTTGAATTAACAAGTTTCGGGTCGTGTTAACACAACACAACTCGTTAAGTTAACGGGTGCCAAATACTAGACCCAAATACGACCTGTTACAATTCGTGAATATCCGACACGACCCGTTAAGAATAAACCATTAAAAAAAAAGAAAAAAAAAAGGGAACAACTATCACAGCTTCTCTACCCAGCCAGCCAACACGCCATCTCTGTCTTTTTTCCCCTAAACCTCAACCCTAACTGTTCTTCCCTCGTTCCCTCTTCATTTCATTCTTCTCCACCACAAAACAGTATATATATCTCTCATACATATCTTAAAAAACCCAACAACTACATAAATTGAGGAAGAAAGAAAATTCAAAATTAACTGAGAGAACCAAAACCAACAACTCTAGAATCACCAATCACCCTCTATGGACTGACCCAAATACCTCCTCCTTGATCCCTGGTGGCTAGGCTGATGGAGTCTATTGAGTGGAGAGAAAAAGAGCAAAAGAAAAGAACGAGAGGAAGAAGAAATGGAAAAGGGGAAAGAAGAAAAAGACAAAAAGGAAAGAAGAAAAGTTAGAGAAGGAAAGAAGAAAAAGACACGGAAAATAAGAAAGAAAAGGGGAAGAAGAAAAGAAAAGAAAAATATTTTGCAAAATTACAAAATTAACCTCCTTAACGGGTGGCTAATGGGTTAACCCGTTTTCGACCCGACACGACCTGTTAGCTTAACGGGTTCACCCGTTTTCAATCCGACCCAATAAGCTCAACCCAAATACTGATAATTTTGTGCGAATTTGTGTTGTGTTAACGGGTCGTATGCAATATTGCCAGGTCTAACTCCAACAAGAGGGGCTAGCCTGAGCAAGAGGCCTCCTAGCCTCCCAATTCCGTTATAATGGCCAAGGCTTGCCAGGGCAAGCGCTGTGCTCCATTAGCTAGGGCAAGGCCCAAAGCAAGACTTGCCTAGGCAAGATGACTTAATGCTGACGTCATTATGACGTCAACATCCAATTTAAATAATAAAAATTTTGAAAAAAAAAAGGAAAAAGAAATTTAGATTTTTTTAAAATTATAAATACCTAGCTATATTTTTCACTTTCCACACCAAAACTCTACAAATTCCTTTTCTCATATCTCATGTAAATAGTGGTTACCTTTGGGTTGTCATGGTAATGGATGAAAAAGCAACAAAAAAATTGCTAGGGCATATACTATTCATATAAATAGTAACAGCCTTTGCCTCCCATTGCCTTTTATCATGACAAATAGGTGGAAATGCCCTAAGCAAAGATTAAAAATTTGAGGATTTATCAATAGGTCTAGCCCAATAAAAAGAGTCGTGATTTAAAGACATGATCGAGGATTTACTATTCAAACTTCACTATATTATTTTTCTATGCTTTTGGAAGAGTGTGTTGAAACTTGTTGAATATGTGGTCCCCCGCTGTGCAAACATACTTACAACTGAGATGGAAGGCAGGGAGAGATAGAAAGCTGAACGGAGGGTGTGGGGGCTCTAGGGTAATTGACAAAATTTGCTTCTGTGGGTACTTCAGTAGCTTTTCCGCTCAATGGTAAAGTTCATTGAAAAAAAGCGATACAATCCAAGAGACAACACACAGTGGGCACGAAGCAAATGGGCCACCATTTAACCCAATATTCTTGAGCTTGTTCTTTGTGTCCTCCCTTTGCTGTAGATGCCCTCGATTGCATCTCCTTGTGTTTTGGATTGGACTTTTATTTTGTTTTCGTGAGTTGAGTATTTGGGCTCTCTTGTAACTCTGTTACACAAAAAAGGAAACATGAAAAAAAGAACAATCACTGGATCATTAGATGTGGGACAATTATATTTGATCCACAAAGTCACAAGTACAAGTCGAAAGAAGTACAGTACAAAAGGAATATAATGAGTAAACAGAACTCAGAAAACATAAGCAACCTCTAAACATGGCAATATTCTCCTACGACGACACTAGTTTTTTTTCTTTTTCTTTGGAGAATTACAACAACACTAGCTGGCTATGCATACATGATTAGTGTTTGAAACAGCATCTAAATTAAGAAAAGGAGCAAAACAGCTGGGTGGGAACTAGGAACCCATTTTTTGTGGCTTTGGTAAGAGAAGAATAACCAGATTCTTGACTTGAGAATATGACCTATTGGCTTTAGTTTTGAGTTCAGATTCCATATAAATTCCCATTCCCATATGCATAGAATCTTTAGAAACTTTCCCTCCCCACAACTTTTTTCCGCAAGGAATAGCATTCCGTGGTCATTTCTCACTTTCTATTTCAGCCAATGCGATCAGATGTCGATCTCATGCATGTGTGTGTGGCGTGGTGTGGTGTGGTGTGGTCAAAAACTCACAACCAAACCTTCTTTCTACGCTTGTGTGTGTGAGTGTGGATATATGTGTGAGCTTATGATTGACCAGCCCATAATTACATTGTTATTTGATTCCCATATAAATATATATGCCATGTTCTCCTTTTTAGCCAGAGCTTCTGGTCCTCCAAAGTAAATGGTATTAATATGAAATCCCATAAAAGGAAAATGCAAGTACAAATCAAGAACATCTTTCCACATGCTCTATTCTAAAGCAACCAATAATTTATAAATATTCATTGACATATATTTGATCTAAGGAGAGGTAGGTAAAAGCAGTTAGTTTGATTGATCTTTGTAGTAAAAAAAAGAAAAAAAAGAAAAACAAACCCCCCAACCCTCCCCCTAAGTAAGTATTCCATGCATGTTTAGGCAACATCATGGAAAAGGTAAGTACTTTAGTTGTACCATTATGGGAAAGATGGTGGAGATTTTGTACTCTTGAGAGACATGAAATGAAAGTTGTAACACTATGCTTATTCCATTTATGGGGGCCATGGTTATAACCACTTTAAATGTTTTTTTTTACAAAAATGTTAGGCTTACCACATTTTTCATACCACAATTGTACCACCTCTCTAATAGAGGTGGGCCCCATTTTATTGGTGGGCTCCACCTCTATTAGAGAGGTGGTACAATTGTGGTATGAAAAATATGGTAAGCCTAGCATTACTCTTTTTTTTAAAGAGTATCTTCAACTGCATTGTCAAATTGTCACGTGGACATGAAATAACAAAGATTAAATGTTAAAGTTGCTCCAACGGAGCAGTCAAATCCTACATGGATTTGAAGGTTGTAAGAGATATGTAAAAAATGACATATCAGAAAGCTTGATGTCAAATATTATTTTAATATTTTTTTAAGTCATGGACCCATTATTATTTACTCTTTTTTAAAACTTTATACATCACCCATTTGCTTTTAAAAATATAATATTTGAATAGTCGATTGAAATGAAGGTTGACAACAGAATTAAGCTGGGGGCCGGCAATTAGCATATCGAAATTAATTAGTTGTAATTAATGGGAAGGCATATATCTATGCATATTATTCCAATGCACGTGGTGGCAAGCTATTCTGGGATTCTACTTTAGCATGTTGCCTCAAGGCTTTCCCAATTTCAATACAATAATATTCCCACATATCAGAATCAGTTGATTTTCATGAAAAGGTCGACTGGAACTGACTTGAAGATCATGTAATATTGTTTTAGCTTAAAGTAGTGGCAACGTTTGATGATCAATTATGTTGTTTAATTAGTTGTAGGAAATTAACAAAGCTTTTCTATAAATTAATGACCTCTTACATATTCTATATACGAGCCCCTTGGCACATGCTCACGAATGTACCAATTGGTTTTATTTTATATTTTTAGAATTAAGAAAAGATAACATGGGTAGTTATGTTCGATAAAAGTAGGATTTATTATCTAATTTTGTTTTTAATTTTAATTTTTTAAATATGAAAAATGTGAATTTACCATATTATCCTCATTTAATTAATAATTTCAATTCTTAATGTTTGAATTAACCAATGACATTTTCTGGTATTTTGAATGTTTCACAATTCTCTACCTTTTGCTTTATATATATATATATATATATATATATATAGATGTACCATTTCTTCTTCCTTTAATTACAATAAAATTACAAGAAAACGTCCCTCCATGGATCTTAAAGTCATCAAAATATCAATGTAACACATTATAAGGAAAATGACTAAACTAAATGGTAAATACATGTATGGAGCAAGGGAGGCCCTAGGCACAGGCAAGGCTGCCCATTTAGGTTGTTTGACTAGGGCCTTCAAAATGTAGGACCGCCGCCGGTATAAAGGAAGAATATGTCATAAATTTTCTAAAGTGTAACTAGAACACTCATTAAATTGGAATCTAATTAATCAAATATATTCTTAATAAATTTTTTTTATACAAGCGATAATATACTTTAAACTAATCTAAATTAGAGGGAGGAGAATTCAAATTCATGTGCAAAGTGGAGAGCACAGCTCCAGCCAACTTGACTAAGCCCATGTTTGCTAATAAAATATATCATTATGGTACTTATAGCTTGGTCAAGATAATTATTTAATTAATTAATTGTGATCTATATCGTGCAGGTGCAGGTTTAATGGTGGTTTGGCAGATTTGGTCGCCATAACTTAATTATACGAATTTATTCTTGAATAGCTGTTGATCATATAGCCCATATTAATATTCTTTATTGTATTTTATACAGGTAGCGTTTAATTCCTGATTATCAGCACCAGACCTAATTCCTTGAGCACAATGAAACAAAACAGCATAAGCATAATTCACATGCACGGCCTGTCAACTGCAGAGCCTCCTGAATAAGAAATCAGTTTATACTACATTTTATACACTTACAAAATTATCTTCACCTTCATTTTAAGGACTTTTTCACAAATAGCTCATTCTAACATGATATAATATGCAAAATTCTTTATAAAGCTTATTCGGAGAGAAACTCAAAATTAGCTACTTGTTACTTTCTAATTGGTTTTAATGTGTTAAAATTTTCTAAGAACCAATTAGAAACTAACGAGTGGCTAGTTTTGAATTTTTCTCTCCAAATAGGTTCTATAAGGTTTATATATATATATATATATTATTATGTCATGCTAAAATGGACTTATTTGTAAAAACCTATAATTGTAATTTGTAATTATCTGTAATGTATTAGGGCCTTTATTACTATGATCATAGAAGAAATTCCGGGTAAATTCAAAGATGTAAATTTACAAGTTATATGAGACTAAAATAAGTACAATTATATGTTGAGTGACGTGAAAAGCACGCATGATTGTTGAGCTTGACACGTAGATAGTCTTAAAAGACTGTAATTTTTTAAGCACTAATACAAGAAACCTTTCATTTATCAAATATGAGGTGTTCTCCCAACCAGAACAGTGGAGGGTAAGCAGTGTAATTGACTATTTTGAATCATATTATTTAGTTTTAGGGCACGACGACCTTGTCATGTGAGATGTCCATCAAATGCAGTGCAAGTATAGAAAGCAAAGTACAACCCAAAAATCTTATCTTTTTTTATTTTGCCTTTTGTGTTGGGTCCCGGCTGCTTAGGATTCGTCGGTGCGGGGCCGGCCGTTGCCAGTTGAAGAAAGAAAAAGGGAAATTCGGGTCCCACCTTGTTATATATTTTATACTAATATACCTTGTGGGCTGAATAAGTACCAAACTTGCTGAAGGAGACAAAATAGAATGTATTCCATATTCCATTCTTTGCCTTCATATAATCTCCAACTCCAAGGAGAGAGCATCTCATCTCATCTCATCCCATCTTTTTTTTTATAAATATTTTTATTTTAAGTTTTTCTTGTTTTTATCTTATTCCAAAGTTTGAAGCTAGCTTAGGTGCTCCAGTCAACAGAATCTTCTTCCAGAATTCTCCAGAAATAACCAGTTAAATTAAAAGCCTTCTTTTGGGTCTCCATCTGCCCACTTTACTGGTATAGATAAACATTCATCCTGCAAGTAAGGCCGGCCTCATTGATTTACAAAAAAAATAGTATCAATGCAATGTGCACATTGACAACTGGAGAAACAGCTCCATGTGGCAAGTTCTCGTAATGCATCTCCATTTTATTCGTTTACTCAAAAATACGTACACGCGCGTTCGCATGCATACTCGACGTCCCAAGAGTCAAGACCAAGGTGAAGGAAGGACAAGTACTGGTAAAGATATGCAAATTATAAGAATCTTCCATTGAGGACTTGAGGGTGAAGGGCGGCCTCTCAAGGCCATAGTGATAGTGGATTCCCCTCATCTAAAATGAGAGAATTAGATTCCCAGCTTTGGCATTGACAGGAGGACGAATGAATACGAATGCCAACATATAGAAAAACAAAATATATATATTATATAGAAAAACAAAAATTGGTGCAGGCATTTTACTTGTAGTGCTACATAGGAATTCAAATGGGTCTGTGGAATTAGAAGGGCAGGAGGACCCACAATCACAATAGGCGAAAAAAGAAAGTAACTACATAGCAAGGACAATATCTCTTTTCAAGTCGCTGTGAATATTGGATTGGCTGATCAGTTTTCAATTAAGATTCTATCCCTCACAAGCTTCCCTCATACCCCACCACCAATTTGCTTTATAAAGCCATCTTCAACACACCCTTTGGTTTGTGAGACATACACAGAGAGCAAAAGTGAGGAGAGAGAGCTAGCAAGAGCAGTTGTGGAAACTTCTAATCATCACCATCATCATCATCATCAAAGAAATATAGGCACAATTAAGCAAGTTTTCAGCAAATTTCAGGTAACAACACAACAGATATTTGTAGGTTTTTTTTTATAATAAAAAAAAATTCAGCTTTCACTCACCTCAAGATTAACTGATCAATTTAATTTACTTATTTGGGTTTTTATAGACACAATCTATAAAATGATGTACCATCATCAACACCACCATCAAAACCAACACCAACACCAACACCATCACCAAGGAAAGAACATTCACTCTTCTTCTTCTGCTTCTTCAAGGATGTCTATTCCTCCGGAAAGGCATTTGTTTCTACAGGGTGATCAAAATGGTCCGGGAGATTCAGGACTTGTCCTCTCAACTGATGCCAAGCCCAGACTCAAATGGACGCCTGATCTCCACGAGCGATTTATCGAAGCAGTTAACCAGCTAGGTGGAGCAGACAGTGAGTGTATATAATACTATTTGCATGAAATCAATTTACAAGGCATGCAATCTAAACTCCCAGCTCATCATTATTCCAATGTTATGATATTTCCAATGCAGAGGCTACTCCTAAAACAGTAATGAAACTTATGGGGATTCCAGGCCTTACATTATACCACCTCAAGAGTCATCTTCAGGTACTTCCAACAAGTTTGTCAATAACATGTTTGTCAATTGGTCCCCATAAGCCATATATGGCTTTCAATTTCTTTTATTCACTTTCTTTAAAAAGATGCAACAATGAAGTAATTCTTTCAATTCTGCATTTTCTTGATCTGCAAGCAAAAAGTGAAACTTCCTAATCCAATCATGTCTTATCCTCTGAAGTGTGAGATACAAGCAACTCCACCCTTTCACCTCACACTTTTGGGGTCTGGGGGTTAAGGGCTGGTTTCTCTTGTTGTTTGACTACATATATGCTAACTTCTCACCCCCATTTTCTTTTTGGTCTAACAGAAGTACAGGCTTAGCAAGAATCTGCATGGACATGCTACAAGTGGGACCAGCAAAATTGGTAGGAAGACTAATCTGTTCCAGTCCTTTTAAGAAACTTCCATTGTTTTACAGGAAATTTAGAATTTATTCAATGTTTACACCATGCTATTGTATAGGTACAGTTCCAGTGGCAGCAGAGAGATTATCTGAAGCAAATGGAACCCACATGAGCAATATGAGCACTGGACCCCAAGCAAATAAGTAAGAATACAAATAGCTAGTCATTTATTATGTTTGTCTCTTTTTGTTTATCATTTGAGCATTGGACCCCAATGAGACTTACAATAACAATGGTATTCTGAATTGCAGAGGGTTACATATAAGTGAAACACTACAGATGCAAATTGAAGTGCAGAGAAGGCTACACGAACAGCTTGAGGTATGGCACCCTCTTAAACTGTTGATAGACAAAAGACCATAATGAAATGGATTTTCATCTTCTTTTTTCTTTTTCTAAACTTTTGACAAACGATAGGATATTTGCAAAACACAAGTTTGATGATTTGTTGTGAACCGAACCAGGTTCAGCGACACTTACAACTTCGTATAGAGGCTCAAGGAAAATACTTACAATCAGTGCTGGAGAAAGCCCAGGAGACACTAGGAAGACAGAACTTAGGTACAGTGGGACTCGAAGCTGCCAAAGTTCAACTCTCTGAACTGGTGTCCAAAGTATCCACCCAATGCTTGAACTCTGCCTTTACGGAGCTGAAAGAATTACAAGGATTGTGCCCCCAGCAAACACAAACAACCCAGCCCACCGATTGTTCAATGGACAGCTGCCTGACGTCCTGCGAAGGATCTAAAAAGGACCAAGAGATACACAACAGTGCAATGGGGCTAAGAGCTAATTATAATGGCAGGGAGCTCCTGGATGAAAAAGAACCCATGCTACAGAAGACTGAGCTTAAGTGGTGTGAAGAACTAAAAGAGAATAACATGCTTCTTTCCTCCATAAGTAATGATGCAGCAAAAAGAATATTTCCTGTGGAAAGAAGGTCAAGTGACTTATCCATGAGCATTGGATGTCAAGGAGAAAGATGGAACATTGATAGCAACGGAAACTCTGAAGAAAGATTGAAAGGAAGAAGCACGGATGGCAGCTTTCTAGACCGTACAAACAACCGGGCGGATTCAGCTAAAGCAGAGACTGAGAAAGTTTCTCGAGGATATAGATCAGTGCCTTACTTTGCAGCAAAACTAGACCTAAATACTCATGATGATAACGATGCTCCTTCAAGTTGCAAACAGTTTGACTTGAATGGTTTTAGCTGGAGCTAAGAAGGCTTACAGTTTGTGAAGGGATAAAAACACTGCAATTTCAGCTTCATTCCCAAAGGATAGAAAGCATGACAGCATGCTGCTCTCTCCTTCTGAGAGTTGGCCAATGGCCAGGGAACAAATTGTTCAAGCCGAAAGTAATAAGTTGCAGGACAAAGATAGAATGCTCTAATTTGAAATTACATAGCAAGTAGCCCAGGAAGATGTAATATCTTATATAACATTTGAGAGTTCCAAGATTTCAAGCAGAATGTCTTCTTGATCTCAAGTGCAGTAAGCTCTTATGTTCAACCACCAACTGACTGTTTCAAGATGAGTTATGCAAATTCAACTAAACTCCTCTACATCAAGACACAAGTAATCAAATGCACTGTTTGAGGAGTGAAAATTGTAGTGGACCTACACAGTTTCTAGTTTTGTAATTCATTATTCATAAAGAAAAGAAGAAATAATTAACAAATAAAATAAAATAAAAGGAAGACAAAGTCTGACAAACAACATATATAGAATAATTCCTGTACTTTTGACTTAAAAAATGAAAGTATTGTTTCTGTTGTGCATTGGTTTAAATATTTTTAGCGTACGTTATGAAAAATTAGAGTATTTTAACCTAATTACTTTCAAACTTGGTTGGGGTATCCTTTACTAGATAAATGAATAATGTATGTGATGCTTACCCATATGTTTTGGTATAGCTCACTTTCAAATTGACACACTAGACCTTTACTAGGTCCGTGGCTCGATGGCCAAGACTTGTCAATCCTATTGTCGCTCCAAATTACTTGCAGGTCAAGAAATCTTTTCCCAAATACATAAGGATTTTCCTTTCCTTCTTCCAATTCCAGTTAGTGACCATTTATTGACAGATTAGTGATCCAACTAGGAATGCATACTGATCATTATTGACGGTCTGTTCATTTCAATCATAATGGTTAATTTATATTCACAGCATTTGACAAAATACTGACAAGGCCAATGCATATGGTTATATATATATATATATATATATATATTTATTTATTTATTTATTTATTTATGCATTCCCATGATGATAATTTTCTCCCAAATACAGGAGGGTTTTTCCTTTCCTACTTTCTAACAATTTATTACCCTTGTGAATGCAGAATGATCAATTACTGATAATTATTGACATGTTGTTCCTTTAAATCATATGGAATGCAGAACGTGTTTCCAATTTGTAGTTTTCATTTGTGTTGATGCGAAAAAGTGGTTTAGCACTTTTGAGCCAAACTTAGTGATGTCTGGGCCTTCGGAATGCTTTGAGCCTTGGCAAGAGCGCCTGATCTGCAAGATAAGAAACACTCAGTAAGACCTAGGGCACCAGTGTGGTACCGGCCGAAGGCTCTTCGATACTTAAGTAATGGTTGGACCAGAGAGCCACTGTGGGCGCTCATCACCATGTTGGTTAGGAAGGATCAAGTAGCAAAGCAACACCTGGCTTTGGATGTGGAGAACATTAAATGATCCCTTTCCATCACCAGACTAGCATTAGACGCATTGAGTGACTGACTCGATAGGGGTCAGGTCGTGTTAGAATATCAATGCATCTCTAGTCACACGTCATCTCCATGGCCGAGTCGGTGTCTGAGTGCCCCACCACGGGTGCACAGTCTCTCCCACCAAATTCAGCTAGGAAGCCCTTCATCGACACCTGGGGTGGTCAATCTGGTTGGGTCGGTACAAAGATGACTTGGTCTCTTATGGTGTACGTGCTGCTCTCTGATAAGTTCGGCTTACAGTCATGATATGAACCATCAACAAAAGCGTATGTGAGCACATTGCTTCTAAGTCCTAATCTATGCTTCAAGTCTTCAAGATGAAAAGTTTGGAGGTCTTTGAATTCTCCTTCTCAATAGTTGATACTTTCAGGAAGTTGTGTAATAGAATAATAAAAAAGTCTCAAATGAGCCAACTAGTAATGTTGTTCCTTTGGAGGTTTTGACATGAAGGGAACTAGAGGGTCCAATTTTTGGATCTTATAGTATAGGGGATGAATGAGACCGCTTAAGAAATTCTATCATTTCGTATTGGTGGTATTCACGTGGTACATGTTGCACAAGCTTCAGAATTACTCTTTTGCCATTTTAATTAAACTTAGTAATTTTTAATTTATAAACAATTACAATTTTAATTCAAATATTTAATCCATTTCTTTATTTAATTCAAATCCCATGCATAGTAGTAACCCAAGTCATTTCCTCTTTGGCACTGCAGTTTTCACCAAAAAACTTTCCAACTTTCCTAAACCCTAAAGCCCTTTTTACCCATTCCTTCGCACACACAAACTCCTAGTTAGAAACCCTCACTGTATCTTCTTTCCAATGACAGCCAAATGCGTTTGTTCATGGAATTTTGAAGAGGAATCCTCGCCCGATTCTTCTTGTGAAGAAGTGCAAGTTTCATTTGAAGAATGAGACAAAGAGGAAGAGGAAGAATCTGAATCCGAGTCCTAGGAACTAGAGACTCCAATGGTAGCACCCACACCTGAGTCCAAGTCCGAGGAACTTGAGCCTTTAAAGGTAGCACCTGCTCCTGCGTCCGAGTCCGAGGAACCTGAGCCATCAAAGGGGGCATCCACTCCTGAGTTCGAGCTCGAGGAATCCGAGCCTCCAAAAGTAGCACCCACTCCAGAGTCTGAGTTTGAGGAACCCAAGCCTCTAAAGGTAGCACCCACTCCCGAGTTCGAGGAACCCGAGCCTCCAACGATAGCACCCACTCCTGAGTTCGAGTTTGAATCCAAGAAGGGGCTAAACCCATATGGTGATATGGTTGACTTTCATGATTTTATCAAGAATTTGCTGAAAGCTGATGTGAACAAGACCTAATTGCAAGATAAGATTCGTAGGCTCAAAAAGAAGTATGAGACCAACGTGGCCAAAGGGAAGAAGTATAATACTGTTAAGCCTCATCAGCTAAAGGTCTTTGACTTGTATAAGAAGGTATGGGGCAGCAATGAAGGGTCAATTGAGGTCAGTGCGGGTTGGAGAGAGTTGGGGTTGGTGGAGGGTGGCTTGGAGTTGATTAGAGACCCCAAGCTAGCTGAGTTGAAGGAGCAGCAGAAGAAGCTGCGTGTTGCTGAATTTGAGCTTCTTGTTAGATGGGGTGAGTTGATGAGAGAACAGGTTAAGCTTGTTGGTAGAAGGGGTGAGTTAACGAGAGAACATGCTAAGTTGGTTAGAAAAGGTTAAGCTGATTAGAACCTTGGATTGATAGTCTAGCAATTATTGGAAGAATGTTTAAGTACAGCTTGCTTAGTGTGTTCCAATTGTTTAAGTTTCACTTTCTCTCCTTTTGACAGCTTACTAGTAGTACCATTGTTTTTGTTTTTGTCAATTACCTTGTTATTAATGGAGATCAATAAAGATGAAAGTTCAAAGCTCAAGACTCGGTTACACAAGCAATTGCTATGAAAGATTTGGGCATAAAAAAAGTAGAATATAATGACTTATAGGATTTTATTTATGGATTTCTATAATCAAGATTTTTTTACTTTTGAATTTTAAAGATTTATGTAATAGGATTTATAAGATTTGAAAGGACCACATGAATTTCTTCTTCGTTGGACATAAGAGTTTTTCAGAAAATATAGACCCGTAAAAGTGAAAAGCTTGTCATAACCTCAAAGGTTATGGATACCCACCTCAAGTCCATTGTAATTCCTCGATTATACCCATAATTATACATATCATTATAGGATTGTAACCTATGCACTAAATACTATATTTATCATTGGTTATAATGTTTTGTAACCCACTACTTAAGGGTGGTAAATGGTGATGTATTTCATAATCCTTTAAATTGTAGGCACTAAAACACTTGAGTATTAAGCTATTGAGAACCACTCTTACCTTTCATATGCTTTCTCTATTCACTTTTACAACAAAGCTAATATTATTTCACTGTTTATATATATTTCTCAATAAATAAAAATAAGAAATAATATTATTTCATCAACTTCCAAACTCTTGCAATGCGGTCCCAACATCCACGCTAGCATATAGGTTTGCCAATTGCACATGGGTAGAATCACACTGTGGCTCCAATTGCATAGGTTTGCCAAGCTATCTATAGCCTTAATGCCAATCCACACACTCCCATGAACCATACAAGATGAAAGGAATGAGGCCCAGATAATGGCATTAGCATATTTTCGATGAAACGTTGAGCCTTTTCGATGAAGTAATGTCAGTTGATAGGATTTTTTGTACCTGCGCAATAGGTTAAAATCACTGAAAATACTTGCAAGAATACAAGGTAATTGTAGTATAAATGCTTATGTAAGGTCGTTGTCCCCAAAGATTGTTTGACTAATTTGTAATTAAACTAACTCTTAATTAATAATTAAAATAGATTTTATCAAAGATTTGAAATTTATGAATTTGAAAATATTAAATTAACAGTAAAAGAAATCTCAAAGTTGGGAAATAATAACAGCAAAGAAGAAAAAAACGTTTTTTAAAATGAACAATTTAGAGAAAACTAGGGTTTAGCCATCACCATCACAATCCTATGCAATTCTATCAGTTACTTATGAATTTCCACATATATGCTTTGAAGGTTAGGTTTTCCTAATGCATATTTTCCTTGTGATGTTCAAGTGAAAACATATATCTAACATGCAATCTGTCTGTGATGTTCAGATCAAATATAAACATGCAAGACTCATTAAGCTTTGTGAAAACCCTTTGAAAAATCATGCAACCCTTGAGAGTGTGATGTTCGCCTTAAGTGAACGTACAACTACGAACCACAAGAAGCCCTCCTCAATTTCAGGGTGATGTTCCAACAGAATTTGCATTAAATTACTTGTCTAAATGTCCTAATGGTGATCAGTCATGAAAATAAATAGATAGTTTTAATCGCGGTGATTAATAATTCAAAGCAACATGCATTCATTCATAAGCAAATTAATAAAATTACATATTCATGCTAAGGCTTATGGCCTCACCCTAGCAATTCGAATTAGTTACGCATACTCATAATCAAAATCAAAGAAAGTATCATTAGATTGAATAAAAATGAAAACACCTTAAGGTAGAAAATCTTCAAGAACCCTAACAATTACTCTCTGTCTCCCAAAATTGCATCCAAGAAAGTGTCCCAAAACTAGGGCCGACTAAAACCTTAAATATCGCCCTAAAAGCTAGCCACCCAATCCCTGAGAACCAAGTCTCTTAATTCTACTAGGAAGGTGACTAATAATAAAATATATTAAAACATAAAATCCTAATTGAGTTAGGATAAATTGCACAGAAACTGTCCAGCCACGTTTTAGCCTCAAATCTCCTCCAAATATGCCCCAAGGTAGCTTGTTTTAAAGACAAGAATGTTCTGAATACATCTCCAGAAGGCCACGAACCCATCCGATGTCACCTTGGGCTCCAAAAACGCAATTCAAGCCCACTGCACATCGCTCCTTTATTTATTCGCTAGGAAAACACCGCTTGGTGGAAGAATCTGATATTTTGATACTATCATGCCAACTGACTCACGAACGTCCTCCAACTGAAAATACTCCAAAATTCATCTATTTGACCACGTTTTTCTTAAGAAGAAGTTGAAAGTCCTATATTGAAAATACAATTTAAAGTATCAACATTCTTCCAAAATATTAACCAAAATATACTAAGAATATGATTAAATAATATAAAATCTACTCATCATCAGCCTTCTTGAATGAGATCGACATGACGACACGAAGATAGCAAACACTCTAAATAGCCATCTAAAAGTTGTTGAGATAAAATATTGTAACATCTTGAATAAATACCTAAAACTGAGAAGATGAAATAATAACAAACTGAGTTGAAATAAATTTTTTTCTTCAAAAGATGTGTAAGTTAACAACTTAGTAAAAATTTAAGGCCTTAGCACGAGTATCCGCAAAAGTTATGAAAGCGCAATAACAAGATAATTGGAAACTAACACCTTCGAGCAAGATTCTGTACCCTAAGTCATAGCATATATTGCATGACATAGTACAAATAATTTAGATAATGCATCTATTTGACCACGTTTTTCTTAAGAAGAAGTTGAAAGTCCTATATTGAAAATACAATTTAAAGTATCAACATTCTTCCAAAATATTAACCAAAATATACTAAAAATAGAATTAAATAATATAAAATCTACTCATCATCAGCTTTCTTGAATGAGATCGACATGACGACACGAAGAGAGCAAACACTCTAAATAGCCATCTAAAAGTTGTTGAGATAAAATATTGTAACATCTTGAATAAATACCTAAAACTGAGAAGATGAAATAATAATAAACTGAGTTGAAATAAAAAATTTTCTTCAAAAGATGCGTAAGTTAACAACTTAGTAAAAATTTAAGGCCTTAGCACAAGTATCAGCAAAAGTTATGAAAAGAGCAATAACAAGATAATTGAAAACTAACACCTTCGAGCAAGATTCTGTACCCCAAGCCATAGTAGATATCGCATGACATAGTACTTCCTAGGGCAAAAAAAGAAGAAAAAAAATTAGCTATAATTTAGGAATCCCCTCATAATGCATTTCATCCAATCCAAAGTTATGAAGAAGCTTTTTGCACAAATGCAATAAGCGCAAATAAAAGATGTTGAAAGAGCATTTGGAATACTACAAGCTCTTTGGGCAATTGTTCAGGGCCCTACACGTATGTGGTTCAAAAATATTAACCAAAATATACTAGGAATAGGATTAAATAATATAAAATCTACTCATCATCATCCTTCTTGAATGAGATTAACATGACGACATGAAGAGAGCAAACACTCTAAATAGCCATCTAAAAGTTGTTGAGATAAAATATTGTAACTAGGGGTGGGCATAAAAACCGATAAACCGATCAAACCGACCGAACTGAAAAAGAGAGTTTTTTGACCAAACTGAAAAAGTCAACCATGAACCTGAATCGAACCGAAAGTCAACGGTTTGGTTCTAGGGTCAAAATTTTTCAAAACCAATGAACCTGAACCGAATTGGTAAATATTTAATTATATATATTTATTACACGTGGCGTCGTTTGATTGGCCAAAATAACAGGTTCAGTGAACCTGCTTGCAGCGTATCCTCAGCTTTTTTTTTCCCTAACCCTCCCTCACCTCACACGCGATTCTCTTTCTCACTCAGTCAGTCTTCTCTTCTCTTTTTGTGTCTTTTTCTTTCTTCTTCACAATCAAAACCCTAAGCGGCGCCTCTCTCTCCCGAGTTCGTCTCTCCAGACCTTGTATCTTTCGGCGACAGAACCGGCGTCGCTCCTTCATCGATCCCTCTCTCTCTCTCTCTCTCTCTCTCTTGTATGACAGGTATAATTTTTCTTTCTTCTATTTTTGACCTAAGCGGCGCCTCTCTCTCCCAACCTCAGATCTTGTCTCTCCCGATCTCAGATCTTTCAGCGACAGCATCGGCGTTGCTCCTTCATCGATCTCTATCTCTCATCTGGCAGGTATCATCTCTTTTCTCTCTCTCTCTCTAGCTGTATGTTTCTAATATTATCTTCTTTCTTATGTTTTTTTCCTTGATTTGCTAAGGCTGTTGTAAAAGTTCATCTTTTATTGAATTTTCCTAGTTTCTTCGGTTGTTTGCTTTTGGGAATTAGGTGAAGCTCTAGATACTGCTCTGTACTGTCTATTAAATGGCATTCACGTAGGACATAAGATTAGAAAGAAAGAGATGACGCAATTTGGGGTTTGGCTATTTGTGTTATATACAGGATTTGTGGGGAATATAATCAACTGTTGTAACAAGGGTAGATGAGTTATGGGTTCTGGTGATGAGTTTGAGTGATGTGTTTTGCTTGCTTTATAGTTCATACTGTTGTCTCTCTTTAGCTTTTGCAATTTTGCTGGTCGTCTGGGTTTTGGTACTGCTTGTGAACACATTCTCAGGTTTTTACTTATTAACTTTCTATCTAACACTTTTTTTTTTTTTTTTTTTTTTTTTTTTTTTTTTTTTTTTTTTTTTTGGTTCAATTTTTTTTTTTTTTTTTTTACCGCACCTTTTGTTGTGAAAAAAATTTATTTAACAAAGAAACAGAAAAAAAAAATCAAAAGATAATAAAACCGTTTATTTGTCTCCAATTGTTTAAAGCTCTAGACTTTTGGTGACCACTGAACTGAGCACTTGAATTCCATTGCAATGGAGGCTTGCTCCTTGCACTCACCAACTATAACCACAGTACCCTCTTTATTGCAATGGAGGCTAGCGGTGGTGAGTTTTGAAAATTTGCTTGCTTGATGTTCATGATATATTGGTTCTGAAATATGTTTGATGTTAATGAGATATTGGTTCTGACATTTTTGTGTGGTTATAGATAGACTTGCTGCTGTTTCGGTGGGTTGTAATTAGGTGTTTTACTTGTATTTTTTTCATGGGTTGTAAAATATAATTTGGTGCTTTTGAATTGAAATGGGTTTGGCTTAGTTTTTAATTCCTGTGATTTTTGTTGCTACAGTAAAGTAACAAAGTAAACTCTCTGCTTATTTGTTGTTATGTCCTAACAGTCATAAGATGTTTTGAATGATAACTGATTTGTGCTATAACGTGTTTTGATTTGTTTAAATGATTTGAGACAGAACTGCGAACACTTTCTTTTTTTGGTGAAATTAACTATCGAGTTGGATTATGATCTGGTGAGTGATTTTTAACTGATACAAGTGTATTTTTTTGCAGCTCCCTTATACACGTGAATCTTTTTGGTAAGTGATTAATATGCCATTAGTATCATTTGTTCAAACCTGCAGCTCCTTTATTTGTATTTTTTGTCATGGGTTGTAAAATATAATTTGCGACTTTACTTATATTTTTTGTCATGGGATGTAAAATATAATTTGGTGCTTTGCTTGTATTTTTTGTCATGGGATGTAAGAACCAACTATTTTGATAGTTGGATGATGCTTTTGATTAAGACACAGTTTAGAAACTTAAAAAAAACAGGTTATAGATGGAAAAATTTGTAAAAAAGGAAAAGTTCAAAGTGATTTGGGCTTGTTCATAAGAGCTTATTAGATTTTGACAATTTGACAACAAAAAAAGGATTTGGGCTGGAAGTGAATCTGATTTAGGCTTTTGAAAATGGTAAAATTGGGCTCAATCCCAAACCAATAAAATAGAGAACCGACCCGAGAATCGAGGCCCATTTGCGGTTCGGCCCATTTTCGGGTTTTTGCTCTAGACCCGACCCGATTCGAGAACCGAGCTCTCCATCAGTTCGGCCTGCGGGTCAGCCAAAATTTGACTCGACCCGAACCGTGCCCAGGCCTAATTGTAACATCTTGAATAAATATCTAAAACATAGAAGATAAAGTAATAATAAACTGAGTTGAAATAATACTTTTTCTTCAAAAGACATGTAAGTTAACAACTTAGTAAAAATTTAAGGTCTTAGCACAAGTATCTGCAAAGGTTATGACAAGCACAATAACAAGATAATTGGAAACTAACACTTTCGGGCAAGATTCTGTACCCAAAGCCATAGTAGATATCGCACGATATAGTACTTCCTGGGGCCAAAAAAAATATGATCAACTATAATTTAGGAATCCCCTCATAATGCATTCCATCCAATCCAAAGTTATGAAGAGACTTTTTGCACAAATACAAGAATGTGTAGATAAAATATGTTGAAAGAGCATTTGGAATAGTATAAGCTCTATGGGCTATTGTTTGGGGCCCTGCACGTATGTGGTGCAAGGATAATCTCAACTCAATCATAATGAGGTGTATAATTTTGCATAACATGATTGTGGAGGATGAGTACGAATATGTTGAAGAGGAATCTAATGATGAGGATACGTCTCCACAACAATCCAAAAGGGCCAGAGCAAGACAATATGAGCTGGAGGCAAGCATTATATACGAGTACCACCCAGATAGACAAACTCTCTCTTATTACATGATTCATAATAATAGAGTTCGATCTCCAATTGTGCATCAGAGTCTCTGACATGATTTGATTGATCACCTTTAGGGGAGCTTTGGAAATAGTGAATGAGGTCGACAATTGTTTCAATGTGTGTTTTCTTTTGGAAGAAAATTATATTTGTGGAATTTCAATTTTTTTTTTGTCACATTATTAAAAAAAAAATTATGAAGTTATTTTCAAAGATTAAATGAAGAAAAGTTATCCCAAAAAAATTAGACTTAAACCATTCTTAAACAATTTAATAAATGATTATTTACTATAGTGCCCTCTGAAACTACGATCAATTCCCAGATTGCCCGTCGGAAGTTAAAGTGGCCCATATGGTACTAAGGTTTGGTGTTCCACTTTGCCCCCTACCGTCATCTCCATCCATAATTTCGTTAACATTAATGATGTGGCAGGGTTAAATTAGTAATTTTATATACATGGGTTCTTTATCCACCTCCAAGTTGGACAAACAAATAATAAAAAATAATTTATATTTATTAAATACTTTTAAAAAAATTAACATAAAATTGAAAGAAGAAAAAAACTAGCCCAGATCCAATCTCCCTTATCCTCCCAGCACTTCAGCCTCGCCTTGCAAACACCACCACTACCCTTTCAATTTCATTACTCAGCTCATTGCCTCCCCAAAAATACCTACACCAAATCGCCACATCTCCTCAGCTGTGGGTTCATTAAATGGCCCAATGAGTGACATACTCATGTTGCTAATTTTGCTGGGCTAGGAACATAAGCAAGAGCAAGAAGAGTTTGTTCAAACCCAGCATGAAAAATTGATCCTTGAAGCCAATCAAAAGTAGAAGACTCAAGGTATGAATGAGTACTTCTTTGATATTCAACAACACTAGGCTCAATTGAACGAATTGGACTAGTCTCGCGAGAAATGAACTTGCAAATTGGAATTTGAGGTGGTTGAGGTGACTGCCGAGTCTGCGAATTCATGTGCGGGTTCAGAGCCGGGTTCGGCTGCTCCTGCGGCGAGTCCTCAGCATAGGCTATGGATTGATTTTTTGTGTTTCATCACTTCGCTCCTTGCACCACTATCCGTTAGATGGTTTGTGGTTGTGGGGGGTGGATGGGTGAAGGAAGGTCGAACATGTGGTAGGGATGGGGTTTTGATCAAGAAGGTTGTGTAGAGGGTGTGTGTGTGAGAGAGAGAGAGGGGGCGGGGATGAGGGGCTGGGAGGGTGGGGAAGGCGATTGGGCTAGATATTTTTTTTTCTTTCTTTCAATTTCTATGTTTTTTTTTAAAAAAAAAATTTGGTGTATAATTGATTTTTATTTTTTAAAAAGTATTTAATAAATATAAATTATTTTTTTATTATTTGTTTATCCAACCTGGAGGTGGATAAAGAACCCATGTATATAACATTGCTAATCTAACCCTGCCACGTCATCAATGTTAACGGAATTATAGATAGAGATGACGGTATGGGGCAAAGTGGAACACCAAACCTTGGTCTTCCGGGGGGCAATATGGGATTTGACCGTAGTTTCAGGGGGTACTACAGTAAATAAGCCTTTAATAAAGTTGCAGCACTCCTGAGTTCGAGTCCTTGGAACTAGAGCCTCCAATGGCAGCACCCAATCTTGAGTCTGAGTTCGAGGAAGCTGAACCTCCAAAAGTAGCACCCACTCCAGAGTTTGAGTCTAAGAAACTCAAGCCTCCAAAGGTAGCACCCACTCCTGAGTACGAGTTTGAATCTGAGTACTCCAAGAAAGGGCTGAACCCATATGGTGATATGATTGACTTTCATGATTTTATCAAGAATTTGCTGAAAGTCGATGAGAACAAGACCCAATTGCAAGATAAGATTCGTAAGCTCAAGAAGAAGTATGAGACCAATGTGGGCAAAGGGAAGAATGTTTAAGAAGATCAACAACACATGAATAATGATCTAGATCTGGTTGAATAACATGTTCATTTATCATTGAATGGAAGCAACGTCAGCCTTCTTGAATGAGATTGACATGATGACACGAAGAGAGCAAACACTCTAAATAGCCGTGTAAAAGTTGTTGAGATAAAATGTTGTAACATCTTGAATAAATACCTAAAACTGAGAAGATGAAGTAATAATAAACTGAGTTGAAATAATACTTTTTCTTCAAAAGACATGTAAGTTAATAACTTAGTAAAAATTTAAGGCATTAGCACAAGCATCTGCAAAAGTTATGAAAAGCACAATAACACGATAATGGGAAACTAACACCTTCGGACAAGATTCCGTACCCCAAGCCATAGCAGATATCGCACAATATAGTACTTACTGGGGCAAAACAAAAATGATCAGCTACCATTTAGGAATCCCCTCATAATGCATTCCGTCCAATCCAAAGTTATGAAGAGGCTTTTTGCACAAATGCAAGAAGCGTAGATAAAAGATGTTGAAAGAGCATTTGGAATACTACAAGCTCGATGGGTTATTGTTTGGGGCCCTGCACGTATGTGGTGCAAGGATAACCTGAACTCAATCATGATGATGTGTATAATTTTGCACAACATGATTGTGGAGGATGAGTACGAATATATTGAAGAGGAATCTAATGATAAGGATACTTGTCCACAACGATCCAGGAAGGCCAGAGCAAGACAATATGAGCTGGAGGCAAACATTATATACGAGTACCACCAAGATAGACAAACTCTCTTTGATTACATGATTCGTAATAATAGAGTTTGATCTCCACATGTGCATTAGAGTCTCCGACGTGATTTGATCGATCACCTTTGGGGGAGCTTTGGAGATAGTGAATGAGGTCGACAATTGTTTCAATGTGTGTTTTCTTTTGGAAGAAAATTATATTTGTGGAATTTCAATTTTTTTTTTGTCACATTGTTAAAAAAATATATGATAAAGTTATTTAAAAAGATTAAATGAAGAAAAGTTATCCATTTAAAAAAAAATTAGACTTAAACCATTTTTAAACAATTTAATAAAGTTGCGGACTTAAAATTTGAGTATGAAGGGTTGGGAGAAAATACGGTTTGAGTCCGGACAAAACCGAAATAGTTACTTTTTGGAGAGGAAAAATTTGAATTTTGCACCAAATGGGTTGGATAATGCCAAGTGGTTTTTGTTTTCAAATGTGTCTTCTTGGCTTTCTTGGGTTTGGTGTTCAAAACGTGCCCCAGGTTGTTTTCTTCGGGTTTGGGTTTCACTACTCGACTGTAACTCATTTGAAAATTTGATCTTAATCGTCAAATTATTTAAAATTCCACGCCAAATAAGCGCAAGAGAGATTGACAATGCACAAATGGGCTTATGGTGGTACTCATCCGATTTTATTGTCTTGATTGTTGACATTGAAACCAATGTTTTAAAAGGCGAGTCATAGAAATGAGGTGTCTTTAATCCGCTATGCGAGGTGTAAGTCTTGAAGCAATGAGGCGTATAAACGAGGCGTCTTTAAGCCTTTTGAACATTAATTTCATTTGATAAAAAAAATTATAAATAATATAATATAGATAAATTGTACTACTAATTCTTATTAAGCCAAAATATTCTATCAAATATAAATATTAATTGTCTTTCAAGCATAATAATCAATCCCAAAACATAAAATACTTATTCAACATCAAAAGAAAAACTCAATTCATGACTCCCACTCCTCATCACGAAACATCAAATGCTATGATATTTGGCATTTATGTGTGGACTTGAGTGTTAGGAGGGATGTATTCAATTAGGATTCTAGAGTGTTTTAAAAGATTTTGTTTAAGTGCAAGCTTTCATAGAACTTGATGGAATTTTATAATTCATATAGAATTTGATAGACTTTCAGAAGACTTCTGTATAATTTTTTAATAAAACCTTCTTAAGCTTTCATAGAACTTGATAGGCTTTTATTCCAAACTTATGTAGACATTATATTTCATTTTATCCCCATCCTTGTCATTTAAAGAAAGAAACTTGAATTTTTTTCAATCAAATTTGTTTTTGTTACCCAAAGCAAAAACAAAAAGTACTTGTTTGCGATGGAAGAACATATGCACAGTTCAAAATGAAAAGAATAAGAAGCAAAGTACCTATTTGACCAATGGATGCTGTGTCAACTAGAGAAGCAATTGGATCGGCTGTCAAAGCCAGTGCTGCAGGCAATGCATCGACGCTATTTCTAATCCAAGTTTGTCCAAATAAAAACAAACCTGCCCAAAGAAAAGAGAATCCAAGCATTGGTTGTCCAAATTGCAATAAAAAATATTTTGAATAATGGCTCTTGCAGGCAAAGACCACATAAATTATAAACTGGTCTAGCTTGAATAATAAGGTTAGATTAGCCGATGGATGAGAGTAAAAGCTTTGTTGCTTATTGAAAATATATGTCATTGCTTGTCTGCTAAATTCAACAGATTCAATGTTGTCAACGTATATAGTAACATTGCTATATATAAAAAAGATGAAATAAAATTTTAAACAACATGAAATAAAAAACCAAATTCATAACATCTTTTCCTACAACAACATGAAATAAAATTATGTTTAACGAAAAGCAAAATTCATAAGAAATATAGTGACAAATGTATTACAAATTTGAAAGAAAAGTTTAAGAAAAATATTTAACATTCATACATTATCCTTGATTCTCATTGTTGTCATTGTGCCCAACATCTCTTCACATATACAAAGCTATACCAACTCTCCATTCATTAGCATTCTGTCGTTGCTGTTCTTGTATTTGGAAAACTAGTTCAGGATCCCCTTCATTAACCGGTAACGATGAAGATGAAGAAGATTCGTCCTCCAATTCAACAGGAAATTCGTCAGATCTACACTCTTTTCGAAGAAAATTCTGTAGTCCTACACAAGCTAACACTATCTATGTTCGTGTCGCATATGGGAATAGAGGTGCAGACTTGAAAATTGTAAATCGTGACTTAAATATACCAAATATCCTCTCAATGACATTCCTCAAGGACAAATTACAAAGATTGAACAACTCAACTTCATTTGCAGGGGCACGACCTTGACCACCAACGAGGTATTGATCAAAGAAAAAATAGGGAGCATACCTTCACAGATGGAGGAAGGAAGTTGTTCGTCATCTGTTGTAGAGAGAAAAGTTAGGGCAAGAGAAAAACGTCTAATGAAAATACTAGGGGGGGAGGTTGGATTTATTATGGTCTTTGTTATTTATAGCTCTCCCCTTAAAACTACGAAAATTTATCACTTAATGAAATCTTTCCAAATATATGACATTTCGAATACACTTAGATTTGATTCAACTTTTTTTATAATCCAAATTGAATACACCCATATTGAATGAACTTTTTAAAAGTTCATACAAGTCTGAATTGAATACACCCAGACTTGTAAAACCTCTTTTAAAGTTTGTATAAATCCAAATTGAATACATCTGGATTTTTAAAATCTTTTTAAACGCTTTATAATCCTAATTGAATACAACCCCCTTATTTTTAGTGGATTTTATGGATATTGTGTTGTTTGGGAAAAAAAAACTAACATAAATAAATATATATATATATGTATATATGCATGAATCTAGTACAAAGAGAATTACATACCGGGATATACAGATAGGTCCATTAAAATTGACGGAGAGAATTAAAAGTGATGCAGATTATCCATTAATGTATTTATTTAGAAGAAAAAATAAAAGGGAAGTATTGTTTGTTTAAGTGGGGGTTAAAAGACATGATGTTTGCTTTATAAGAAAAAACACCCAAAACGTGCGTTTAAGGCACTCAGTTCCCAAAAAACACTTAAGTAACCAGATGAAACGACGTCGTTTCGTTAAAACAAACCTTAACAAAAAAATTCAAGCGAGGTCGTCTTCTACCTCGCGCTCTGGCTTGCAGACAGAGGCGCTTCTTCGCGCCTTCCACGCCTCGCCACGCCTCGCTACGCTAAGCGTGCAACAAGCTAAACATCCATACGCCTAAGGCGATTTCCCTCCGCCTCGCTCCGACGCGCGCTCCGAAGCGCTCTTAGGCATGCTTTTGAAAACACTGATTGAAACTAAGGCCAGGTAATAATTAGTTTGGTTTGATTGCTTAAATTTGTCTATTGATGCATAGATTGCTAGGTAAATTGGTTGGGTTCATAGGTCCATTGCTGATTGAATTTTAATGCCCACAAGGTGTTTGAAAAATTGCCTGAGTGAGTGTAATACAGGAAAGTCATATCAATCTCATTACTTAGAAATCCTTTGAGGTCCCGGTGGAGCTGGGATTCTGGTGCTTGAGGTCCCGGTGGGATTTCCTTTGTGGGAGTGGTAGTTGGAGTGGCACCAGTGGTTGAGAGAGAGAGAGAGAGCTGGAAGAGGATAGGCTTCCCTTTTCGTGTGGGTGTTAATAATGTTTGCTTCAACTTCTGTAAGAGCCGCTTCTCGCTCTTCTCCGAGTGCGATAAAAAGGTACTCTTTTTTCTTTCACCCCTGTTTTTGGTATAGTTTGTGAATCATCTATTGGACTGTCATTGATCGTTCTTTCTAGAAGTTGTGTGATTGTAATAAGTGCCTTGGCATTATGTGTACTTTGCTTTTGTCATTGTTGATATCCTATTTCGAAATTTTAAACTTTTGATTGTCTTAAGTACAGCCTCATGAAATTCTTCACCTTTTTTCTGCCTTACACTTGCTCCTACAATATGCTTTGAATTTTCCTTTTCATTTCAAACACCACTGATGACAAATCACGTCTATCTTTTATACAGGGGCTCTTTTGTCTGGTTCAGTTGTCTAGCACAAAATGTTTTTGATCTCTCTTTGCCAACCATAACACGTTTTAGACAGTCTCTTTCTTGCAATATGTGTATGCAAAGGCAAAGATACAGTGTATTGACGTCTTTCTTAGAAGTTCCATGTGTATCCTCCTCATTCGATTCTTCATTGGTGCGGAGATCAAATATTGTTGAGTGTCACAGTGTTCTTAGAAACTGTCTGCCTGCTAGGTGCATGAGTAGTACATCAATTGAGCTGAAGACAAACAATGATGTTGTGAGGTTTTCATTTGGTAAGCCACTTGATAAAACTGGTTCCTCGACCAAAGGGAAGAAGATGGCCAAACGAGCTGAAGTGTCCAAGAAGGCCAAACTGAATGAACTGCGATTTTACCGTCTAAAGGCCAAGAAGAAGATGAATTCTCCAAATCCAGAAGTTAGAATTAGATACAAACTTGAAAAGGTTGGACCACTTTGTTATTTATGCATAATTTGATGCCACTATTTCAGGACTTGTTTTACGTTTTGGTGTTCCTGATCCTGTTATCGTTGTTTAATTGAGCTTTCTGGTTTTGTGTCTATCCTCTTAGGGCAGAGTTTGTAGCAGGTTTCATGGAAGTTTTGTTTCTTACAAAAGAAATTGAATTTTTACAAATTTTCCCAAGTTTATGAAAAAATGTTTTCTCAGTAACCTTGATTCTGGTAACCACAGTTTATGGTTACGGCTAATATCTCTTTTAGGTTTTCTATTTTTCTCTGTTCATAAATTTCTGCATTTCCTGGGACATGACCATCTCAAATGATGTAGGACAGAAGCAGTAGGCTGCTGTCAGATTGGTGTTGCAGACCAAAACCACTCTAGAGGAATTTCCAGCAATAAGAAAACATGAAAAAAGAGATAATAAGCAATAGGATCGAAGTAGGAACATCGATAATTGAGTCCTAAGACCCAAGAGGAACTCTGAATCTGATTTTCTGCATAAAAAGCTGTTAACAAAGCCTCTTGAAAGAGTATTTGTACTAGAGCTACAGCAGCCATACCATCGTAGACCTTGATTATTTAAATAGTTACTTAATCCTAGCCCTACAACATACTAAAAACCTCACATGACTATTTACAAAAAATAGGAGCAGAACTCTAGTCTACCAGCTGAAATAAAACTTAAAAATAAAACAAGACAAATAATAGATAAAGAAAACAACTAAAACCCAAACAAGTTAGATGGCCCACTTAGCCTTGGAAAGCCTCTTAGATGCTCCTGCATCATCAAAAGCTCTAGAAGAAAATATTCTTATTTTCTGCATATGTTTAGTTTCCCAAGTACGTATGTTTACTGACCTCTGTCAACTTGTGTATTCTTTAGGCAAAACGAAAGGAAGCATGGTTGATTGAGAAGTTGATGAAATTTGAGGTTGCCAAAGCCCCTGCTGATATACATGATCCTGAAATTTTAACTGAAGAAGAAAAACATTATCTTAAGAGAACTGGTGAGAAAAAGAAGAATTATGTCCCAGTAGGAAGGCGGGGAGTTTTTGGAGGTGTGGTTCTAAATATGCATCTGCATTGGAAGAAGCATGAGACAGTAAAGGTTATTTGCAAGCCTTGTAAGCCAGGACAGGTTCAGGAATATGCTCAAGAGCTTGCTAGACTGAGTAAAGGCATTGTGATTGACATAAAATGTAATAATACTGTAATTTTCTACCGGGGAAAGAACTATGTTCAGCCAAAAGTAATGTCACCTATGGATACACTATCTAAAAATAAGGTAATTTTCAGCTATCCTTAAAATTTTCATTTTTTAGAATATGGTAGTCAATGCATGAAAGTATTTAGTCTGGAATTTTTACATGTTTTAATTTATCTATGTTTGGGTTATATATTTTTTATTTTTTATTTTTGTGAATGCCTGAAAGATATGGTGTGGTTGTTCACTTATTTGCATTACAAGGATGCATAGTGCAGTGATGGCTACTAGCTATGGTCGTATTATAAGCTAGCACCCCCAGGTGTGAGATGGCTTCTTCAAGTTAAGTTTAAGTTGCATCAGTAAATTTATTGGACAAATGGAAGAAGATTTGCAAAAACTCAAATTAAGTTTCAATGGATATAATAGATATTAATATTATAACTACATATAACACTAGTTGAGTAAAGAACAGTAAATACATGAATTATTGTAGTGGTTCCCTTTCGAAGAGAATTCTTTCTGGCATGATCTGATTAGAATTAAATATGTCCTTCAGGAGACTGGTGGGGATTACAAGGTATTGGTCAAGGTTGGGAGGCTTTTCTGGTTGTTGTCAGTTTATAGTTGGTAGGGTGCTCAAGATTTCCTCATCTTTTTCAGGCTATCTAGGGGTCCAAATTTTAGTGCAGTTTTTGTTGACTGAGAAGGACTGCTGTACTGAGTGGAAGTTGCTGTTTCTAAGTTTTAAAATGTAGATTAGGTGCTTAATCTTTCTACTCTTGCAGGTCAACTTTCAATTTAGCCTTTATATTTTTTCCTCAAAAAGAAAACAAAAATCTACTCTCTTTTGGAAGGTCAGCTTGTCTTTAATATAACGAAAGTAAATTGATAGTTCTAGGTTACCTATCGTGTTTGCTGCACTTTTTTTTTTGGGTCGAAGAAAAAATGAAGATGTACTTGACATGATGAACCATCACCCCCGGAAGGTTGTGATTTTGAAAGCGGGTAGATTTTTTAAAATATATTTTCTATTTTTATGAAGGCCAATTGAAAATTTGGTTTAAAAGGCTTTGATTCACACAAGAATGAAAAATAAATGTTACAGTTGCCTTTCTGTTTGAAAAACTGCAGGCCCTGGAAAAATATAAGTATGAGCAGTCCCTTGAACATACAAGTCAGTTCATTGAAAAACTGGGGAAAGAACTGGAAGAGTATCACAAGCACCTTGCTCGGTTTAAGAAAGTAAATGAGAATGCAACACAAGATTCTTTGATCAACACATGAATGGTAAGGTATTTTTCTTCTGCCCCTTATGCCACCCGCTCATTGGTCAACGTTGGATTTGATGCTTGGTTTTTAGTTTTATTTTTTAATTTTATAAAAGAAAATACAATACAAAGCGACCTTGAAAGCCAAAGGTTTCCTGGCTAGAGCATTATACTTTTTACTGCTTCCAAAGCTTGGGTGTGAGCTAGCGAACCCTTATACATAACCATACTTCCACCTTACAACACCCTTCAGGCTTTTTCCTACACCACAATCCCCCCTATAATCAGCGACCAAATACCTAGACAAGATGAAAGTCTCTTTGAAGCTTCTCTAGACGCTAAGTCACAAAAATTGTGATCTTAAACGAAGACGTAAACATGTATGTAGCCTGGGTATTCTGAAGTTTCACTCTCTCCTTTTGACAGCTTGCCAGTTAACCCTTCTTGCAAATCCCAACTCTCCTCTGCAGTCGCACAAAATTTTGCAAGGGACAGTGATTGGCAAAAGCTCCAAAATCTGAGTATCTGAAGTGCTACCACAAAATCTGATATTGTGCCTTGCATGTGTTCTTTGCTCTCTCTCTCTCTCTCTCTCTCTCTATATATATATATATATATGTGTGTGTGTGTGTGTGTGTGTGTGTGTGTGTGTGTGTTAAGGATGTCCTTATTGTAAGAAAAGTGCATGCATCCTTCATAGGGCTAGGTCACAATGCATTTCAACGATCGGGCCATCTATATTTTAGGTTATACTTCAAGAGTTATCCCTGCAATCTGGCAAGTGCAGGTTATGAACAATAATTACAACGCTAAAGATGGTAATGCAAATGCAAGGAATGAGAGTGACTTGGGAAAAATTTCAGACTTATAAGCCACCCTTATTTAATGGGGCTCCTAGAAGGCTGAAGCATGGATCATACAAATTGAAAACATATTTGATGCCATGGGATGTTTTGAGTGGGAAAAAGGTTATACTTGCTGCCTTTATTTATGCTTGAATGGGAGGGTTATTTGAAGATAATATTATTGCTTATTTCTAGTTTTCTGTATGTCAATTTTCTCTTTTGTAAGTTACTTCCTTATGGATGTCCTTGCTAGAGTTTATTTTGACTTGTATGGTATTAAAATCCCAAGGAAATCTAACTTTTAATGTATTTTTCAAAAAAAAAAAAAAAAAAAAAAAAAAAAAATTTTTTGAATTTTAATAGTGCATGGTGAAGAGCCTGGTAGTTTGAATTTGAAGCCTTCCTTTGAACTATAGGTTAATGGCGGTTTTGCTCCCTGAATTATACACATAATTCTCCCCCCTTTTTTTTTTTTTTTTTTTTTTTTTTTTTTTTTGGATAATTAGAACTTAAAGTATATAAAAATGGTCAATTTGGGACTATCTGTTAATTTTCGGATGTCCGTTCAAATTTCCGTCAATATTAGGGGTAAATTTGTAATTTCCTTTAAAAAAAAACATATATATACCCATCCCCTTCCTTGTACCCAACACAACAAACGCTCCCCCCCAGCTCCACCTCTCCTGGCCACCCCCAATGCTCTCTCTCTCTCTCTCTCTCTCTCTCTCTCTCCACCAAATAAGTATAGGGTTGGAAGACTAAATTGATATGATTTGCAAGTTGCAATACCAATTCAATTATTTTGAAGCGAATGTGAGCACATTACTTGTAAGTCCTAACCTATGCTTCAAGTCTTTAAGATGCAGAGTTTGGATGTCTTTGAATTCTCCTTCTCAATAGTTGATACTTTCAGGAAGTGGCCTAGTACAATAACAAAAAAGTCTCAAATGAGCCAACTAGTAATGTTGTTCCTTTGGAGGTTTTGATATGAAGGGAACTAGAGGGTCCAATCTTTGGATCTTATACTATAAGGGATGAACAAGACTGCTAAAGAAATTCTATCATTCCTTATCTGGTGGTCCTCCCCTTGGTACATTTTGCACAAGCTTCAGAATTTTTCTCTTATGCCATTTTAATTAAACTTGGTAATTTTTTAATTTATAAACAATTACAATTCTAATTAATTTTAATTCAAATATTCAAGCCATTTCTTTATTTAATTCAAATCCCACCGAGCATAGTAGTAACCCAAGTAATTTCCTCTTTGGCACTGCACTCTTCACCAAATTTATAAAATTGAGATTCCATGCTCTTCGAATGGTTGGGGCTTTGCTGCAATGCAACATTCGTACAGTTGTAAAGCCAGGTTTTACATTAGAGGGGTCCCTGCACAAAATTTTAAAAAATAATTTGAATAGGACCATTCAAGCACTAACTGGTTATTAAATTATTACCACACTAACTACTCGGTTTGTCCCACTTCATTATATCATTTTATATTGATTAGTATAGTAATATATACTAAGGGTGGTTGCGGTTCAGTAACCGCGAATTTTTGCTCAAACCGCAAACCGATCGACTATATGCGGTAAGATGATTTTTGAATCCGCAAACCGACCGCTTTTTGCAATTTACCGCAATGCGGTAAATCGCAAAAAGCGGTTGATTACTGTGAATTAACGATTTAAATTGAAAGTTCTTTTTGTGTTATAAAAATCCAATCTTCCACATTTTATGCCTAGTTTTGATGCTTCTTTTGAAGCCTTTTGAGTTCAAGCATACTTTACCCAAAAATATAAATTCACAACCTAAAGAAGTAAATTCACAACCTCAACTTCTCAAGCATATATAAATTCACAACCTCAACCTCAATCTCAACTTCACAACCTCAACCTCAACCTCAACTTCAACTTCTCAAGCATTCACAACCTAAAGAAAAATTCAATTCCAAATCTCTTAAAGTTACAAACAAAAGGAAAATGCAATGCAAAATGAATTAAAGTTACAACCCAAAGGAAAAATCCAATTCAAAGTTAATTAAAGTTACAAACGAAAAGGAAAATGCAATGCAAAATAAATTTAAGTTAGAATCCAAAGGAAAAATCCAATTCAAAGTTAATTAAAGTTACAAACCAAAAGGAGAACTCAAGTGTTGATGGTGGTAAGTGGATTTGAAGGACTCGGTTGCATTGTTTTAGCACCAATGCTATCTACAAATAAAACAACATAAGTTTAGTACATTTTATTATAAGAAGATGCATAAATAAACTAATTACTTACAAGTTGTCATATGTTTCATTTACTAAAATGCAATTATATTATTATTTAAAATATGATTGTGGTTTGTGGTAACCGCGAGTTGCCAACTTCATCAACTGCAACCGTAACTGCAACCGCAATTGCAGTACGGTTTCTAAAACTGTAATTTTCGGTCAGTTTCTGGGTATTACGGTTCCAATGCGGTATAATATCGGTTGGTTTTTGCGTTTTTGGGTCTAAAATGCCGCCCCTAATATATACCATTATAATTTTCTTGAATGTCATATTTTAAAATTATTGAATACTAATCTTATCATCTACACTATTAAAGACTATAAGGGGTCATTTGGTACACAGACTTGGCTTGGCTTGGCTTGGACTAAAATTAGTACTTTGTTTCATTTAATTCTAGTTTTAGATGGGATTGCTAATACCGAGCCCACCAAAAACACATCCTTAGGAGGGGACTACTAAGCCCATGTAGAAAGGGAGGATTAACTAATTCTATATTCACCAATGTATAAGATGCATATATTATATTGTAATACTAATAACATATATTACTACTATTATATTATTATTACTATTATTATTATTATTATTATACTTACATACACATATACTATAATGTACATATATACACATATATGTATATATATATATAAACACATATATACATATAATATATATATATATATATATATAATATGCATATAGATATATACACATATATTATTATTATAATATACCCATATACACATATACATATTAATATTATAATAATAGCATACATGTATATATGTAATATATATTATATTATATATTATAATACATATATGTGTATATATATATTATACCCATGTATGTATTATAATATACATATACACACGTATATACACATATACATTATATATGTATATGTTGTGAAATTAGAGAATTTGTAAGGAGAAATAAGAGGAAGAAAGAGACAGTATAATTTGCTCAAATCAACTTTTATTCCATTCATATTTGGATCCACTATTTATAGGAGAACATAGGCCTAAATCATTTACCAACCACAATTGGTAGGTTCCAAGTATATAATGATGGGTATTATGATAGGTTAATAATGGCTATTATTGTGGGCATCCATAACCTATAAACCCATAACATATGGATTTATAACACTCCCCCTTGGATGTCCACCATACAATGACATCATGTTGGACGTGCTAAATGTTGCCTCGTTAAAAACCTTGTCAGGAAAAACCACATGAGATAAAAACCTGATCGAAGGAAAAAAGAGTACATTGCACATACATCCGATGTAGTAAAACTGAGGAGTTTCTTGGATTGATATCTCCCCCTGATCTTCAACAGTCTGATTGCTTGTAAAGTCGTCGCATCCCTATAACATATACCAACTTCTGAAATATAGACTTCGTTAGAGCTTTGGTGAAGAGGTCTGCCAGGTTATCTTAGGAACGAATTTGTTTGACTTCAATCTCTTGATTCTTCTGAAGCTCATGTGGGTAGAAGAACTTTGGTGGTATATGTTTGGTTCTATCACCCTTGATAAACTCTTCTTTAATTTGAGATATACAAGCAGCATTGTCTTCATACATGATTGTCAGAGCATTTGTTGTTGAAGAAAGATCACATGTTTTCCGAATATGATGAACTAGGGATCTTAACCAAACACATTCTCTACTGGCCTCATGAAGCGCAAGAATTTCTGCATGATTAGAAGAGGTAGCAACCAAAGTTTGTTTTGTAGATCGCCATGAGATCGCTGTATTTCCACAAGTAAACACATAACCAGTTTGAGAGCGACCCTTATGTGGATCAGAGAGATACCCAGAATCTACGTATCCAATATGATTTGGACCGTTGGAAGGTTCGTTCGAATAAAACAGGCCCATATCAGTTGTTCCATGAAGGTAGCGCAAGATATGCTTCATACCATTCCAATGTCTATGTGTTGGAGCTGAGCTATATCTAGCTAATAAATTTACTGAAAATGCAATATCTGGCCTAGTACATTGGGCTAGATATAATAAAGCACCTATCGCACTAAGATATGGTACTTCTGGACCAAGTATCATTTCATCATCCTCTTCAGGACGGAATGGATCTTTATTTGTGTCTAATGGACGAACTACCATTGGAGTGCTCAACGAGTGGGCATTATCCATATAAAATAGCTTTAAAAATTTTTTAGTGTAAGCTGATTGATGGACAAGAATACCATTAGGATGATGCTCGATTTGCAAGCCCAAACAATATTTCGTTTTTCCAAGGTCTTTCATCTCAAATTCACACTTTAAATATTCAGCAGTTTTAATGATCTCATCAGGAGTTCCAATTAAGTTCATGTCGTCGACATACACTGCTACGATTGCAAATCCAGAATTCGATTTCTTTATAAAAACACATGGACATAATGGGATCATTGATGTAGCCTTCCTTAATCAAATATTCACTAAGACGATTGTACCACATTCGTCCGGATTGTTTCAACCCATATAGTGAACATCTCAACTTAATGGAGTACATGTTCCGTGATTTAGTGTTTGATTCTGCCAACTTTAATCCTTCTGGGACTTTCATATAAATATTGGCATCTAACTCCCATACAAGTATGCAGTAACAACGTCCATAAGACGCATGTCAAGTTTTTCTGAAACTGTAAGACTTATTAAGTAATGGAATGTAATTGCATCCATAATAGGAGAATATGTTTCTTCATAATCAATCCCAGGCCTTTGAGAAAATCCTTGCGCAACGAGTCATGCCTTATACCTTGCAATCTCATTTTTCTCATTATGCTTTCTTGTGAACACCCATTTATATCCCACAAGTTTTACACCTTGTGGTGTTTGAACCACATGTCCGAATACACCATGTTTTTCCAAGGAATTTAACTCAGCTTGGATTGCGTCTTTCCACTTTGGCCAATCGGGCCTCTCTTTGCGTTCATCAACATATTGTGGTTCAATATCTTCATGACCTTTTATAATTTCAGTAGCTACTGCGAAATAAAAAATATCATCGATAACCATTTCACTACGGTCCCACAATTCATCATTACATACGAAATTTACAGAAATTTCTGTATTAGGTATCTTTTCCTCTTCAGTGGCTTGTATCTTTTCAATGACACTTTCACTCTCTAGATGAATTGTAGGTTCAAGGTCAATCTCTTTCCCAATAATATCTTCATGAGCGTTTTCATTGGGGTTGGAATATGCTTTCGATTTTCGCTTTCTAGGAGCTGAGTCCTTCGAACCAACGAGTCTACCTCGCTTCAAGCGTGCAGTAGATGATTCATTTGCTGCAACATTGGTTAATCCGATTGGGATATCAATCCTTACTGGTGTATTTGCTGCAGGTATATGTGATTTTGTCACTTTTCCTATGTCAGTGAATGCATCTAGCATTTTATTAGCAATTTGCTGAAGGTGGACAATCTTTCGTACTTCATTTTCACTTTGAGTTGTACAAGGGTTAAGATGAGACATAATGGATATGTTCCAACCTAATTCACGTCGTTCTTCAGGAACGGTCTTTTCTCCCCTTAACGGCGGGAAGAATGTCTCATCATAGTGACAATCTGCAAAGCGTGCTGTAAAAGTATCTCCTGTTATAGGTTTGAGATAGCGAATGATAGTTGGTGAATCAAAACCAATGTATATTCCCAATCGATGTTGAGGACCCATTTTAGTGCGTTGTAGGGCTGCAATTGGCACATAAACTGCACAACCAAAAACCCTTAAATGTGATATATTGGGTTGTCTCCCAAAGGCAAGTTGTAAAGGGGAGAATTGGTGTTGGGCAACGGGCCTCAAGCGAACTAAAGTTGCTCCATGTAAAATTGCATATCTCCAAGCAGAAGTTGGCAACTTTGTCTTCAATAGCAAAGTGCGAGCAATAAACTGGAGACGCTTGATAAAAGCTTCTGCTAATCCATTTTGAGTATGAACGTGGGGAACTGGGTGCTCAACATCAATCCCAAGTGACATGCAATAGGCATCAAAAGTTTGGGAGGTAAACTCACCAGCGTTATCAAGTTGAATTGACTTTATTGGATAATCAGGGAATTGTGCTCGTAATTTAATTATCTGAGCAAGGAGCCTAGCAAAAGCAACATTGCGAGTTGACAATAGACAAACGTGTGACCATCTTATAGATGCATCAATTAAAATCATAAAATAACGAAATGGTCCACAAGATGGGTGAAATGGCCAACAAATATCCCCTTGAATTCTCTGTAAGAAAGATGGACATTCAAAGCCAAGTTTTGACGGAGGTGGTCTGATGATCAATTTCCCTTGGGAGCAAGCTTTGCAAGACTGGTCAATGGACAAAGTACTATGGTGAGGCTTTAAAGGATGTCCATTTGAATTTGAAATAATCCTACGCATCATTGTGGATCCAGGATGCCCAAGACGATCATGCCAAAGCATGAAAGTCTTTGGGTCAATGAACTTCTGGTCCATGATAGCATGGACTTCAACTGCTTTGATGGTTGTATAATACCACCCAGAAGAGAAAGCAGGAAGTGTTTCCAATATACGCCTCTGGCTGTTAATATTGGTGGTAATGCAAAGATACTCCACATTTTGATCCTTTCTAGTTTCAATATGGTATTCGTTCATTCGAATGTCTTTAAAGCTAAGTAAATTTCTTCTTGATCTCAAAGAGTACAAAGCATTATCAATGGTGAATTGAGTCCCATTGGGTAACCAAATTTGAGCTCTTCCAGAGCCGTCAATTAGGTTTGCAGAACCTAGTATGGTAGTTACCTTCGCTTTTGATAAATGTAAATTATCAAAATATTTTTTATCTCGAAGAATTGTGTGCATAGTTGTACTATCCGCAAGACAAATATCTTCGTCATTTCTCCCAAAACGAGAACATCCATGATTGTTTTCCATGCCCAGAGCTTTCGTGCTGATAACATGTTGTGAAATTAGAGAATTTGTAAGGAGAAATAAGAGGAAGAAAGAGACAGTATAATTTGCTCAAATCAACTTGTATTCCATTCATATTTGGATCCACTATTTATAGGAGTACATAGGCCTAAATCATTTACCAACCACAATTGGTAGGTTACAAGTATATAATGATGGGTATTATGATAGGTTAATAGTGGCTATTATTGTGTGCATCCATAACCTATAAACCCATAACGTATGGATTTATAACAGTATATATGTTATAATATACATATATACATGTGTATTATTATTATTATTATAACATACCCATATATATTATCTATTATAATATACATATACATATATATATGTATTATACCCATGTATATATTATAATATATATTATAATATACATATATACATGTATATTATTATTATTATAACATACCCATATATATTATATATACATATATACACCTATATACACACACACATATATATATATGTTTATATTATTTATAATATATAATATTATTATAATATACATATATACATGTACATACACATATATGTTATATATATATTATGTATGTATATACATATATATTATATATATTATAAAATACATTTATACATATATATATAGATATTTTTGAAAAAATAAAAAAATCTAGTCCTAGTCCAAGCATACACCAAACACAGGATAAGTGTTATCCAACTTAGACTAAGCCAAGCCAAGTCAAGACAGTCCTTAAGCATAGTCCATGCCAAGACAGTCATGTGTAACAAACGAGCCCTAAAGTTAATAATTTATATTCCAACATAGAGAAGAAACACAAAAAAAGGTTCATATATTCCAACATTAAGGTGCCCAACTCAAACATAAAAAGAGAACGAGAGAAAAATGTTGAGACGGAGGAGTTTTTATTTCAAATATTAGATACTAACCTACAAGATTTAAGGGAGAGAAATATAAGATAAATTAAGAAGTTTTATGCTTAATTTGTAAAAAAAGGAACATAATGTTGTAAATGCATGAGTTGCTAGATGACCACCATACCTCTTAGCATTCCCGCTTTCTAATTCTATAAAACTTATGCACTAAATATCATAGTTATGAGTTTATAATTTATAAGTGGTTAATGTCTTCATATCATTGTAAGCCTATAAATAAGAGGTGTTACCAGTATGAGAGATGCAAGTTGATTGACACAAGTTCTATTGTCTTTCTCTACTTTCCAATTCTCTCTACAATTTTCCCTTAGTTATATAACACGTTATCAGCACGAGCCTCTAACCACTTGAGGTTTTGTTTTTCTGTCTTAGAAATAGAATAGTTTCCTCTTACATATCGCAAGTATAGAACTTTTGTTACATAGGCTAACAAATGGAAATAAGTGCATCAATAAAAGGAAGCTGAACAACATGATTCCAAACATATAAGTTATTTTATTTTTATTTTCATTTACATATCTAGTGTATATGAAATTTGATATCTATCTTGTATATCTACTTACAAGATTTCAACTATATTTTGTTATTGGTCATAAATTCAAGATTTTAATTAAGAGTAAAGATCAATATCAACATGATATTTCATGTCACCAATCTTTATGAGCTAAAGTGAGATACTCAATAATTTCAATTCTTATATAACTAATGGTGGACAAGAAGTTCCTCAATTCTTATTTAATCATGTAAGGGCCAGAAGATCCTTAGATTTCAATCCTTATAATATAAATATTTGTGGACTTGAATTTCCCAAATTCTTAAAAGGCAAATGAAGATCTGAAGTTCTTTGATTTATTTTTCATTGGAACCAGAAGTTTCAAAAATTTATTTTATTGCAATATTTTAATTTTTGTTCTATTTTATTTTTACTTAGTTCTTTTCTTTAGTTTCATTTTTATTTTATGCAAAGACCCAAAGTCCCTAAATTATATAATTAAACAAAGACTCGAAGTATCTTAGTTCTCAATTCATATAATATCTATACAATGACTGGGAGTTTTGCAATTCTCAGAAAGCAAAACAAGACTTGGAGTTCTTTGATTTTTCTCTAACTTGGAACCAGAAGTTCCAATAATTTATTTTATTCCAGTATTTGAATTATTATTTTATTTTTATTGTTATATTCAGTTATTTGTTTTCATTTCAATAATTTATATTTAAGGACTGAAATTCCTCATATGACCTGAAGTTCAAATATCTTAGAACCTGAAGTTCTTATTATATCTAATCCAAACTATAAGTTTCGGCCACATGTACATTAAAATAGGTAAATTCGAGAACTTGAAGTTCTAATTGTGTCAACCTCCAAATCGATATTTTAACAAGTGCATATGTATTATGATTTTGGGCTGAAAATATACATCATGTTAAGATCCTGAAGTTCCAACATTAATTAGATTTCATGTCTTCTATATCGTTTTATTTATTACCTTGAACAATATCATATTACTACAATTTTGGACCTGCAGTTCAAAACCAGGTATTCTTTTTAATTTGATATAGGCACTTAAACCTGATGTTTCATATATACATTAATATATATCCAAAGTTCATAATTGTCTATTGAGATTAATATTAATATGAACCTGTAGTGCATATCATGTTAAGAACCTACAGTTTTGGCATAACATATATAAAATGTTAATTGAACTCGAAGTTCATAATCAAACATTTTTTTCTTTTATCTTTATCATGTTTTCTACAATGGAATCAAAATATTGGACTTTCAAGTTCATTGGTTCTTAGTTTTTATTATTCTTATATCTTATTAGAAAATGTATTTCTATATCACACAATCTAATTGGCACCAGAAGTTCTTCAATTATCATATCTATGTTATTGCTATCAAATTGAGCTTGAAAGACCTTTGATTCATCATTACATATTTTTCTTAAAATCAATACTTTTATGTGATCATTTTGAATTTCAAGATCAAATTCAGTCTATAGCCAGAAATTTTATTTATATGACTCGCTAGAATCCGAAGTTCTATACTTTAAAACTTGAAGTTCGAAACTTTTTAAATTTTCAGTTTATAATAGAAATTTACAAATATCTTCATATTAGAACATGTAATTCTATAAATTAAATTTATCTTAGAACCGTTTGATATATTCAACTTATCTTATAACCTTCTATTTTATGTTTTATATTTTATCATATTTTTAGAACTCAGTGTGATTATTATTGTAAGTTTTTTTTTAATTAGTACTACTTTATTGTCTTTGTGAATTATTTATTAATATCTTATTTGGACTAGAAGTTTCATGTTAAGCAATTAGTTGAAATTAGAAGTTTCATTATACATATTTGAAATACAAAATTTAATTTGAGATTATAAAAATATGAACTATTTGCAATGACATACTGAATTCAAAACCTGAAGTTTTAATAAACTTGGGAAAAAAAATTGTAAATTAAAAGTCTTTATTATGCATCCACGAATTTCATATGATTGGATCTATTATTTCTTGAAGAAATATAAACATACATAATTCCCTTAAGCGAATGTAAGCTTGATATCATTTTTGGAAACAAATGTCACTTACACATTATCCCGGAAGTAAAATGTTTTTGAAGTTAAATAGTATAAAGGGAGGGTCTTGTATGACAAAGCCTCTAAGAATTATGATATTTATTGTTAGTGAAACAACACACACAACCATTTGAGTTTTGTTGAGGCCCAAAAATCCAGGGTTGGGCCCAAATAAATTCTTGGCCCAACATAATGCCTTATTAAGAAAAAGACTCGGTTCGGAGCATGCAAAATTCCTCATTCATGCTTACACAAGCCATGACCACATAAATATGCAATCTCTCACGCTAAGAGTTGAAATAAGCACTGACTCTACGAGCCCATGCTAATTACCCCATCAAGCATCATGCCTCTATTCAAGGACGATAAAATTAAAACGCGCCGATTGACATGCCATGCCAAGCATGAAATTATTATTTCACACCCAACCACGCTACAAGCTTAAGTGGGCCCAAGCCACGCAAATGCCTGGGGCTTGCTTGAGTGGGTTGTGGTATAGATGGTAATAATCTTTCATGAGGCCCAATGATGAGCCAAGAAATGGAAGTTTTGGGCTGCTTGGGAGCCCCAAAACTCAAGCCCATTTCTTGAGCCCAAACACGTGGGCTAGCATGAGAGAGAGAGAGAACATAACCCAATGCCTTAGAAAGAATACAATAGCTTGTTTAGAAAACCTTATGTTAATTAGAGCACCCAAACACTTTGTCAAAAACACTTCCAGCAGCTTGATGAAGACCCATTTGATGCTGGAGATAACACGCTGATAACCCAACACTGTACATACAAGCCCAGCCCAAAGCCTTATAAAAAATCTGGCATCGTGCTCCATCCTTGCTAGGATTCCAAGACGATCAAACAAGGAACCATGGCAGGAACCAGTGGAAATCCGTGTGTGAGAGACGAATACCCATTGGACAAAGAACTCCTCCCATCTCTTTTTCCTCTGCAAGTTCCATCTTGAAAACCATGAGAGAAAGCAGGTGGCGCCTCCCCCTTTATGGGAAGGTCCAGCTGCGTCAAACTATTGGAACCACAAAGGGTTCCTTACCCATGCTCCTTGGATAGGAGAATTTCACCAAATTAGATCAAGTAGGAAGAAACAATGAAAAGGAAAAGGAAAAGTTAGATGAAATTAGGGTTCTTCAAGCCTATAAAAGAGAGCCTCATCTACCCAGAAAACCATCTATAGCCTAACCCATCTAGAGCTTGACCAAACTTTGTCAAGCAACTGAAAATTCACTCAATCCACATCCAGAGAGCAAGCTTCTTCTCTTGCTTCCAAAACCCAGCAATTTCGAGCCCTATTCCTCCATGCTTCTTCCACCTAGCAAAATAACCCATCCAAGGCTTGACCACGCTTTGTCAAACAAATTGGGAATTTTACTCAAGCCACCCAATTCTCTCCTTCGTTTGTTTTCCTCTTCCCTCAGGAAAGAAATCTGTCTAATCTTCCTCTGTTACACTTTAACCCTTTGTTCACTGTAAGAAACTCACGCTTATCTCTCTCTGTTCATGCTAAACTCATGAAGGTTTTGCTCCCATGCCACAAGCTCCTCATGCTAAGCCATTAATCGATTTATCATGCTTATTTGGTGTTAGTGAGATGAACCTAAGAGTGTTTTTCTAAAGTCTCATCAGATTTTATAAAAACCCTTTTGGGAGCTTGGTTTCGAACTCAGGCTTTTGGGGAATTTTTGTTCGTTGTCTTCTTGAGGCAGCCCAAGCCCATTCGTCAGGCTGCTGGAACAAAAACACCCCTACAAGTTTAAAATTATTTTTTAGTTTAATTACCACTCATTTTGGTAAATATCATATTAGGTTCTCCAAACCTGACCAAAAGCAATTACCATGTCAAATTATATTCTTACAATGTTTGATATTTCTTAGTTCCAAAAGAAACTTACATAGCTTTATACATACACACAATGGAGTTAATGTTGAAATTATGAATAAACATGACTGATACTTATGGTCTCGTGCCATAAACATATTAATCATAATTTGCTTCATATGAACTCATTTTCTAATAAGAACCAGAAGTTCTTTGATCTATAATAATTTATGACATGAATTATTTTTTTTTTATTGAATAGTTTTGAAGACCATGATATTTATGTTACACTATATATGGAGCGAATTTGAAGATTTTGTTTATATTATCATCTTTATATTATTTATTTTTGGTCCCTGAAGGACAACATTACCACTCCAATGAAATAACATTATTTTGATGAGACTAATTTTCCATTGTTAGGAGAGAAAAGGTTGTTCCTGAAAAACAACGTGAATTGCTATGAAATGCATTCATTATTGTTTCATCAAAATTTTGTACCACCTAATGTAAAAGTAAGGTATAAAAGAAATTTCAATCTAGAAGATTGCAAGTCAAATGCTAGAAGCATTTAAAAACACAGCTGAAGTGACAAATCACATCAAAATGTTGATGTCCTAATTAGGCAATCTAATATCATATGTTTGGGTCTGAATATGGGTTCAAGTTATTGGTTGCCTTTGTAATTATTGTAATCGAGTCTTTCGACTTTTATCAATGATATTTCTATTGTTTGACAAAAAAAAAAAGTTTGGCGTCAAATTTTCACAATAAAAATAAATGATGAATTGTTGAACAAAAAAAAAAAAAAGAAGCAAAAAGAAAAAAAGAAAAAAAAAAAAAAAAAAAAAAAAAAAAAAAAAAAAGCATTGAAGTTGATTTGCAATCAAGGAAAATGGATTGCAAAAAAAGAAATAATCTCAAGGGTTTTCCTATAAATGTTAGTTTTTATAAATTATTTCAAATATAGTCAAAAGTTACTCACTTAAATATACTCCAATGCCTTTAAAATTAAAATTAAAAAGGTTAAATACTTTTTTTGTTACTAGGTTTTACATGAAAATTCAATTTGGTCACTGAGTAAAAAATTTAGCGAAATTGGTCACCGTGTTCTCCAAAGTTTACAATTGATATACATTTTGTTATCTTTATTTAAGTGTGGTTTTTATTTTTATTTTTGCAGGTTGCATCTTCAGTCTTCTTCCTCTAAGTCAACAAGTTAAGGGTATATTGTGATAAGTGCCTTATTTCTTATTTTTTATTCCCTTTATATTTGGTTTTTGTAGGAAAAATTGATTAAAAAAAACCTTATCACTACTACAAAAATTGAAATAGACGATGAAAATCCACCATCGTCTAGAAGGTTTTTAAATTAACCATCGTGAAATCGACTGCCATCTTTTGATACATAAAACAACAACGGCAAAAACCCGCCATCATTAAGACATACAACATCATACCAAAATAAAAACCGACGTCTAATTACTATACAAACAGCGAAAAAGGAAAACTTTGACAATCTTAGACGGTGGTTTTAGGAAAATATGGGAGTCTAAAGCGTGTTACATGTTAAGAACTACATACATGCCGACGTAAAAAAAGTTACCCATGTCTTTATTTGAAAAAATATCATTGTGCAAAACGTCGAAACCGTCGTGGTTAATATATACTATGTTTACTAAATAAAAAAACTGACGTCTAAAGTCTATAAAAAAAAAGTAAATAATTTAAAAAAATGACAATTTTAGATGGCTGAATAATTTAACATGGCATAAAAATAAAAAAGCTGACGTCTAACATATTCCACGTCGCCACCCAGAAAAACACTGCATTGTTAAAAGTATTCCACGACTGTTTCTTACGAGAACCAACGTTTAAATGATGAAAAAAAAGACTACTTGAACAACGTTAGACGACGCTTGTTTTAAAACATTGACGTCTGAATAATTTAATATGGCACAATTTTATTACACCTCGACATAACAAACCCTAATCACGACCCAAGTGTTTACCCACAGTCATTAAAAATGATTTTGACGGTGTGAATAGGAAATAGAACGCCGTTGATCGGAGTTTGAATGGCGGTTAATGTAAATTAAAGGTCGTAATTAATCTTCTTATTATGTCCCTAGAATACAATTTGTCGACATTGTTATTTCACTCATCACGTTGGTTTTTGTATAGGACTGGACATGGTTTCCCTTTTAAAAGTCGCTTTTATAACCTTCATTGACGTGTGTATTATCTGAGACATAAAATGTTTTAGCCTAACCGACGTGCAGTAGAGCTATCACGACAGTTAATGGGACTGAGTTGCCTTTATTGCCCTTTTTAGATGATGGTAATTATTTATCGGTGGAAGTAGTGTTTTCCTAAAATTTGTCAGTTGGAGCACTATTTTGTCGTGTTATTCTTGAATCTACCATGTGCATTATTTTCATGACAGTCGTTGTTAATATCTATTAGCCGTGTGTAATTTAATTTTAATTAACCGACGTGTTTTTTTTTCAAATGGCAGTTTGTATTTCTTTATAGTCTTTTGCGTAGTCATTCCACGTCGTTTGTAAAAATACGATGTTGGTTATGTTTTAGGCGTCTGTTTTTGCGATTTGTTAATTGGACCGTTGTATTTTACACCTTTAACCCAGTATTTTAATTTTGGATTTGTCGTGCCCAAAGCCTGCATAATGAAAATGTGATGAGAATAATGTCAAACATTGAAATTTATTGCAAAATTAATGTCATACAGAGTTATTAATTAATGTCATACAATTAACTGCATAACTAATGTCATACATCACAACAATCAATCAATCCATATATCTTCACGCCCATCTCTAATATTTTCACTCCCAAACTCACCCACTAGGACATCAAATGTGTCAACATTTGGTATCCCTCTAGTAAATGATTCACACTCAATTCTAATATCACCTAGCAGATTATCACCAATATCATCATTATACTCTCTATTAGGCATTGATAACATTACCAACCAACCATGATGCAATGGGTCGTCAACAATAAATACTTATTTGACTTGAGAAGCCATAATAAATTGGTCATTCCTATGTCCAATTTTACTCATATCTACAAGGGTAAATCCAAGTTCTTTGACTACAAGGTCTGAAGTGTTATCTATCCAATCACACCTAAAGACTATGATTCTAAACTTTTGGTAGTTAAGGTCCCAAATTTCTTGAATGACACCATAAAAACTCATATTCAAGACTATAGGGTTTTTATCCTTGGCACTAGCAACTTGCATAGTATGTGAAAGTAAATAAACTCCACTATTTTGGAGAGTTCGCACATTATCTTGTGCCTTGGTGTTAAATTTAACACCATTAATAAGATAGCTCCTATATGATGGCACTGCCATGCTTGGACCAGTTGTTAGCCACCTTAAATTTTCTAATACGCCATTATTGTCTTCCCCATTAAGTTCATTTTGAACCTGCAAATTAATCATATATCTTAATTCAATCTAACATAGAAAGAAGAAAATTAAAAGTTCAATATGTTATTCAATAACATATACCTTAAAGCATAGTCATTGAATGAAAGTGCTATTGTGCTTATCTTGTAGCCACTTTGTTCTCTTTCTAAATTTTGGATAAGTGGTCTTGATGTGGATCATATATTCCCTACATTGATACGAAAAAATAAAGTATTACGGTCCTTTGTACATAAGATAAACATAAAGAATAGTTTAAAATGGCTACTTTAAGAATAAAACTCATACTAGGTATAAGGTAGGACTTCCTCCATATTCTCCCAAGACATATAGATGTGTCTGGTTCAACAGGTCCCAATCAACTAAGCTCACTATGCAACCTGATAATAGCTTTGAAACTCCCATCTTCTGGCTTGATGGCACTCCAACTGTATTAACATCAGATAAATGCTAGGTGCAAAACTCTACAACTTCTTCAACTCTATACCACTCAGCAATGTAACCTTCTGGACGAGTACGGTTCTGAACATACCCCTTTAGTACTTTTATATATCTTTCAAACGGATACATCCATCTAAAATAAATTGGCCTACATAGACGAATTTCTCTAACAATATGTACTACTAAATGAACCATGATATCAAAGAATGAAGGGGGAAAATATTTCTCAAGCAAACACAAAGTAAGTACTACATCTTCTTCCAAGTTATCTAGCTTGGAAACATCTATTGTCTTTGCACATATGGCATTGAAGAAGAAGCAAATCAAGCTATTGCATACCTTGTAAGTTTCTCCATAACAGAATGAATTGCCACAGAGAGAAATTGTTGCATCAAGGTATGACAATCATGAGATTTAGGGCCAAGAAGTCTTGAATCTTTTAAAGATACAAGATTTTTTTATATTTGAAGAATAACCTTTAGGGATCTTCATACCATAGAAAAAAATTGCAAACCGCTCTCTTCTATGCTCTTGACAAATTCCAAGGCCCTGGAGGCAAGTAGGTATGTCTTTCTCCATACTCAGGTTGCAAATCAGTTTTGACCCCTATGTTCAATAAATCTAACCGAGCAGCAATCTCATCTTTATTTTTTCCAGGGATCTCCAGCAATGTATCAATGATACAATCACAAACATTCTTCTCATTGTACACAACATCTAGGACATGACTCACAGGAAGGTATTTCCAATACTCGAGATCAAATAATTTTGATTTCTTCTTCCAACAAATTCTGTCACCATCATTCTCACCAACACTTTCCCCATTTTCGAGCTCCATTTGTAATTAATACTTTCAACCATTTGCAACACTTCTTCTCTGGTTAATGGCTTGGGAGGCGTACCATATTCAAGTTTCCCACTAAAAGCTGTGCGCTGCCTTCAATATGGATGATATGTTGGTAACCATTTTATAGTCCAATTTAACAAATTTTGTGGCCATTTTTCAACATGTGACTAGGTGTATCACCGCCGCATATTGGACAAGCTTTATATCATTTAACGACACAATCAGATAAGTTTCCATGGGTAGGAAAATCATTAATTGTCCACAGTAATACACCTCTGAGTGTAAAGTATTCTTCTATGTGTGCATCATACACTCCTCTAATCTCATCCCACATAGATTTTAAATCATCAATCAAAGGCTCTAAGTAGACATCTATATCATATCCGTGTTGTTTAGGACTGGAAATCAATAAGGTCAATATCATGAACTTCCGTTTCATGCATAGCCATGGTAGGAGATTATATGTAACTAAGATAACTAGCCAACAACTATATCTACTACTTAAAGAACTATGGGGATTGAATCCATCAAATAAGTGAGCCAATCTCAAGTTTCTCGGCTCTTTACCAAATTCGAGCCTTTTATCATCAAGAAGTTTTCAAGACGGGGAATCCGCTAGATGAGACATATGATTGAAACATCTTAGCTATCTTAAGTGATTGAAACATCTTTTTAAACCTAGGAATTTGCGGAAAATACCATACCATCTTTGCTGGCACACCTTCTTTCAAGATTGAATCTTTGCCTTCCTTCCACCTTGAGATACCACAAGTAGGATAATTAGTTGAATCTTCATAATCCTTCCTATACAAGATGCAGTCATCGGGGCTTGTGTGGATCTTCTCATAACTCATCCCCCAAGCAGACAAAGTCTTTTTTGCCTTGTACATAGAAGAATGTATTGTATTTCCTCGTGGAAGCAAATCTCCTTGAAATATCAATAATTCTATAAAACATACATCACTCATCCCATGTTTTGTTTTCAAATTATATAACTTCGTTAAAGCTGACAACTTCGTGTACTTACTGCAACCAGGGTACAAGGGAGTCACCGCTCCTCCTCTCACATCCACTGGTCGTCGCCATCACAGCCGTTCCTCTTATCGTCGGCACCTTTCTCTTGTTCCCCTTGTCGTCGGCACCTTTGTCTGGTGGTAAGTTCAATCCATCTCATCTCATCTCAATTGGGGATTTTTGAAATTACGGTTCTGTCTGTGTGGAATGAAATTGGGGCATTAGGGTTTCAGTTATTCATGATTTCTCTCTCTGAATGTCTCTTTCTATGGGTTTCTCCCTCTAGATTTCTCATCTCATCTCATGCATGTTGTAGCTTTTCCTTTGATCATTTGCTAGCTGGGTAAGTTGGCTAAATATATTATTTTAACTATTTTGAAAGAATACAACATTGAAGTGGTGAGTATATGATTGCATACTCAAATTCCAGATCCATACTTACTTCAAAAACTAGACTTAGCATTTGCCTGGGAATAGCAAGTGGTTCAGAGTAAGTTACCCCAAAAATTTGATCATTCTTCTCCCTTCAATTTCTCCATTATCCTTATCAGCTTATCTATATCTACACTGCATCTCTATCTATGCATTTTTAAAATTTTCATTTATTTGCTTGGTAGGATCCATGGCTATGAATTAAAAAATATATTGGGTAGTTTGTCAAATTAGAATCGTTCACTTCTTTTTTATATTCCATTGCTTGTTGATTATCCAATGAGATTTTACGTTCATAACCTTGCTTTTTTTTTTCTACTTCCACCAAATATTAGAAAACTTCATCTCTAATGTGAAAACTATATTGTTTTTCACCGACATAGCAGTGGTTACGAAGAAAAAGAAGAAAATGGACCCTTTCAAATTTGGCGTTAGAAATATATTGCTTTTAACAAAACATTACACGAAATTATAAGACAGTCAGATTTCTATCCTCCATTTGAACGATGCGAGGCATCTTCGATATCTCTACTTCCTATTCTTCCCAAAGAAGAACAGAGAGAGTCCTCTAGTTTCTCTAAAGAAGAATGAAGGCTCTGAAAGCAGGGAGCTGTCGTACTCAATCGTAAATGAGTTGAAGAAGCTGAAAGCATATATAGCATAGTATCCAGATTTTCCTATCACTTTTGATAGATACCTGTGGAATATCCGAAAAGTTGTGATTGAGGACAAACCTAACTCCTTCATATCTAATGTGAAAACTATATTGTTTTTCACCAACATAGTAGTGGCTATGAAGAAGAAGAAAATAGACAAAGAGTTTAAAAAACTGATTTAGTCTTTTCTTCTGTGTATGTGAGTCTCTATTATTATGTAAGAGTTTCTCTATTATTATAATATCAAATTTCTCTTTATCTAGGGTTTATGTATGGTCTTTTATTTTATGTATGTCTGTGAGTATCTGTGTGTTTCTGCTACATGCATGTGTCTGCAACTTATGGTATTGTATTGATAAACATTATCGTCATCCATAACATTCTCTTGTGGTTTTGTATTGCGTGCTAATATGGATAATAAGTTCGATGGTTTCTCGGAATTTAGTGGAAAGTGGGTAAGGAACACGTTGCTGGAGATAAGTCAAATTGTTTTGAAAAGAAGACACATGCCTTCATCACTAAAACCCTTGCATCCTAAGGGCAAATTGGAATGAATGGATGTGGGTCAGAAGGTCTTCCTTACATATGTTGAAGGGTTGCTGGTAGCCATCATTTCTTTTGAAATTCTAACCACCCTGGGTATCGTTGATGGGAGTGTAATAGTTGGGCATGGGATAAGCTTTTACCCGAAGAGAATGGTATAAGGGTTGGGAGGTCCCGAAGATTGTCACGGGTTGCCGAAGGTGATCTGTGACTAGCCCACAGAGCTACGTTTGGAGTTGAAGTATTCAACCAATTCCCATTTTCCAAAACAATCTAACTTATTTCCAGCAACATGTTCTTTACCCACTTTTCACTCAATTCCAAGAAACCATTGAACCTCTGATCCATATCAGCACACAACACAAATCACTCTGAAAGTATGAAGTTCAGATTTGGCTAGAGAAATATAATACTTTTAACAAAGCATTACATGAAATTGTAAGGTACATTCAGATTCCTATCCTCCACTCAATATCTCGACTTCTTATTCTTCCCGGCGAAGAAGAGAGATGTTCCCCCAGTTTCTCTAAAGATGAATGAAGGCTCCGAAAGCAACGAGCCATCCGACTCAATCACAAATGAGTTAAAGAAGATGAAAACATATATAACAGAGTATCTAGATTTTCATCATTTTCGATAAAGATCTATGGAATATTTGAAAAGTTGTGATTGAGGACAAGCCTAACTCCTTCATCCCTAATGTGAAAACTGTATTATTTTTCACCGACATAGCAGTGGTTACGAAGAAGAATAAGAAAATATACCCTTTAACATTTTCGAAGGGTTAATGTGGCCGAACCAATAGGTATTTAAGTTCCTGCTTCGTTTCCCAATTTTGAAGGGTCACTAGAAGCCATCATTTCTTTTGAAATTCTGACCACCTTAGATATAGTTGGTTAGAGTGTAATGGTTGGGCCTGGGATAAGCTTTTACCCGAAGAGAATGGTATAAGGGGTAGGTAGGTGTCAAAGCCTGTGACAGGTCACCGAAGGTGGTTTGTGACTAGCCCACAGAGCTATATTTTTAGTTGAAATATTCGACCAATTCCTATTTTCCAAAACGATCTGGCTTATCCCCAACAACTTGTTTTTTATCCACTTTCCACTCAATTTTGAGAAACTATCGAACCTCTAATCCCTATCAGCACGCAACACAAATCACTCCAACAGAATGAAGTTCAGATTTGGCGTTAGAAATATATTGCTTTTAACAAAGCATTACACGAAATTATAAGACAGTCAGATTTTTATCGTCCATTTGAACGATGCGAGGCATCTTCGATATCTCTACTTCCTATTCTTCCCGAAGAAAAAGAGAGAGTCCTACAGTTTCTCTAAAGAAGAATGAAGTCTCCGAAAGCTGGGAGTTGTCGTACTCAATCGTAAATGAGTTGAAGAAGCTGAAAGCATATATAGCAAAGTATCCAGATTTTCCTATCACTTTTCATAGGGATCTGTGGAATATCCAAAAAGTTGTGATTGAGGACAAGCCTAACACATTTATATCTAATGTGAAAACTATATTATTTTTCACCAACATAGCAGTGGTTATGAAGTAGAAGAAGAAAATGGACAAAGAGTTTAAAAAACAGATCTATTCTTTTCTTTTGTGTCTGTGAGTCTTTATTATTATGTAAGAGTTTCTCTACTATTATAATATCAAATTTCTCTTTATCTAAGGTTTATGTATGATCTTTTCTTTTATGTCTGTCTATGAGTCTCTGTGTGTTTCGGCTACATGCATGTGTCTGCAACTTATGGTATTATATTGATAAACATTATCGTCATCCATAACTTTCTCCTGTGGTTTTGTATTGCGTGTTGATATGGATAATAGGTTTGATGGTTTCTCGGAATTGAGTGGAAAGTGGGTAAGGAACACGTTGCTGGAGATAAGTCAAATTGTTTTAAAAAAGAAGGCACATGCCTTCATTACTAAAACTCTTGCATCCTAAAGGCAAACTAGAAGGAATGGATGTGGGTCATGAGGTTTTCCTTCCCTATGTGGAAGGCGATGCAAAGTGGATGAACATTTTTTTCCTGCCGATAGTTGAGGATACTCTTGGTGAAGGGACTAGGGTGTGGCTTGGTCCAAATGGGATGATGGTTGCGCTACTGCTCATCCTCGAGATGGTGAACCTTCTCAAATAAAAGTCAACATGGCCAGATTGGTATGAGGAAGGGTGTCGGGTGCCGAAGATTTGTGGTGTTGGGGAAGTAGTGGTGGATAAGTTTCATATTCTCCGAAAGCGTCGGAATGGTAAGGCTCCCAGTCCTTAGGGTGATAAGGTTCCTGATCTTCAGAATCACCAACCTCCTGGGTAAGGTGACGGGTGGGCTTTGGCAGAGGGCCAAGGTGATCGACTCGTGGGTCGTTAAGATCTACAAGAATCGAGGTGGGTTTCTACCGGAGCTCCGAGATTTGATTCTTGTAGTCCTTGTAAATCTTGGTTGGGGCATGAGATCGGTCCCTAGGTGAGGAAATTTGGAGTGGTCGTGACTTGGTTGCTTTAGGATGAAGGTGGCCTTTGCCTTGGTCAGGCCTACGCTGTGTTGGAGTGCTATGAAGGAAAATGGCCAATTGGCTCGGCAAGGTGCGCTTGATACCTTAGGTGATGTCATGCTAAGGGAGTTGGTGGTGAGTATTCTCATAATTACGCTTCAAGGTTCGGCACTTATGCTCCAACTCGATATTTTTGTATGGAGGTGGTCGTACACCTCTATCATTTTAGCAACGTCAGCATGAAGTCGCTCCACTTCTGCCTAGAGATGCATGTCAGTCGAAGGTTTCCTTCTGGAGGACTCCACATGAGGGGTGTGCTGCTGAGTGTCAAGGCTAGCATTGCTCGGCATTTCGGAGTGTGATGGGCTGAAGAGGCGACGAGGTCAAATAAGAGAAAGAGCTAACAAAATTAGTAGATGCTTGAGATTCAAGAGTCTTTTCTCACAAATGGCGCCAAACTGTTGACGCCCAAAATCGGGTATCAACTTAGATGGAAAGAGTATGGAGTCTTCAGCAGGACAAAGGGGATTGTGGACCTTCAACAAAGAAGGGTCTTCCATCACAAAGATATATTATAGAGGAAAGAGGGAAGAAGCAATCGTCAAGCTTCGAGTATTGGTGTGGTACCTGCCGAAGGCTCTCCAATGCTTAAGTCAATAAATATGGGATATACGGTAATTTTGGCAGAGTAACAGTAAATGTGAAAAGTAATTACCCTTTTTTACTTGGGCACTATTCCTTTTTCACGGAGAAGTGAAAGTGGGAGTTTGTACAAAGTTTCAATGTGGGACTTTGTGCAAGTTCTCATGGTGGCGACACCTGTCTAAGGCTTAGGTTATGTAACTAAGAGCTTTAGCAATCACCTTTGGCAGATAATTATTACATCGGAGGAAGGTGTCTTTGATAGCTAAGGTCACTGGTACCTAGGGATTCTCAGAAGTGCCCTACCTTCAGCAGGCTATGAGTCTATTCGCGCGCTAGTCCTCCAGTACCAAATGAGCTTGGTTGATTATGGTATAAACAACTGAGCTTGATATCTAGAAGATTGATAGGGATCTGAGGAATGAGAGGGACACAACAATCAGCTTGAACCAAGAAAAAGAGAGGCCGGCAACAGAGGTGGCCAGATAAAAGCAACACTTGGATAGCTTTGAGGATATTATGAGTGTGTTAGACTGATAATCAACCAAGCACATTTTGTTAGACTGATTGGGAGAAGAGAATGCTGACGGATATAAAGAGATATGCTGACGGCTATAAGTTATGTAATATATCTTACACTGCATGTTCTTTTACTCTACCTCTGTTTCTCAGGATGTTTCAAGGTTGGGATTCTCTTAGAAACCCCTCGTAGTATTTTCATGGAAGGCTTTGCTTCATGGAGAGGGGGAAGAGAACAATACCTTAATATTTGGGATAATATGATGTTGTCGCTTTATACCTAGTTAGTTTCCGAGGTTGTGGTATCCGCAGTGAGGATTGTTGGCGTCAACACTTGGCAGGGCAAGGACCTCAAACCCATGCTTCGCTTTTTGGAGTCTTGGGAGAAATTGCTACCTTTTGTCCTTCATGCCATCTGAATACATCAATCTTTCCCAAATTGAAGGATACAGTTGTCTTGTGGGAACCGCGCCTGGACACTGTTCCCATCTATGTGTGGGTGCTTCCATGGCTACCACTCTTGGGATACAAGTTGGAGGAATTGTATCACACAATACGTTTCAAGTTCAATAATGTTCTCAATGCATGGCCCCACAATTATGCCTCTGTCTATACCATACTTTCACCATGGAAGAAGGTGTTTGATTCAGCCAATTAGGAAAAGCTTATGCATAGCTTTATAGGAGTCAAGTTGCAGCTTGTCCTAAAGATTGCTTCTGTCTATTTACATGAATTCAGGGGATTTGGGGGCTCAACATCCTCCTTTCCCGCAGCTGTGCAGTGGGAGCTTCCACTCTTTGTTTGCTGTTTTTTCTTCTTTCCTTTCCTCTTCCTTGGCTGAATCTGATGAAGGAAAAGAAGTGAAAATATATGCTGGTCCAAGGGGTGCTTTTGACAGGGTGCAGGCCAGCATTCCTTGGTTCTTTGGGCGTCTCTGGCTTGGAATTTGCTCCCAGCAACTTTGCTTGATGAGTCTGCCAACCTCCTCCTTCACGTGTTCTCTGTTTTTCAAAAGAGCTGAAGCTCTTGTGGGCTATTTTGGGTTTTTCTAAGGGCCAAGATGGCTTTCTAAGCAAATGGGCTTTTTGTGAAACATTGGGCCTCTTGATTGGGGTTATTTTTTTGGTTGGGTTATTTCTTGGTTAGGTTATTTTGCTTGGGCCTTTGGGCTGCTTTTCTCTCTTGTGCTTACCCATATGTTTGGGCCTAAGAAATGGGCTTGAGTCTCGAGGCTCCCAAGCAACCCGAGACTTTCCATTTTTCTGGCCCATCAATGGGCCTCATGTTAATTTATTACCGTCCATACCACAACCCACTCAAGCAAGCCCCGGGTATTTGAGTGGCTTGGGGCCCACTTAAGCTTGTGGCGTGATTAGGTGCGAAATGATATTTCCTTGCTTAGCGTGGCGTGTCGTTTGGTGTGGCATGTGTGCAAGCGCATATGATGAACTTTCGCATGCCCAAATCGGGTTTCTTCTTGGTAAAGCATCGCATTGGGCCGAGAATTTATTTGGGCCGAACCGTGAATATTTTGGGCCTCAACATTAGCCCCCTTGATTATTGGGGCCATGAATGTGTATTGAAATGGTCCGAATAATCAATTTTCAGCCCAAAATAAATTACCGTGGCATGGCATGGCATGGGTTTAGGAGCAACTCAAGGATAACAGGTTAAGAGTCTCTGAAATTACAGCCAGGTCTTTTCCGGGAAGGTTGGAGGGGTCACAATGGTCCCGCTTAAAACCCAATCCTTCTTAAACACCGAGGGTGTTGCCTTGAAGAACTTTCCTAGACACTGTAATTTTGGAGGTCACTTACTAGAGTTACCAAGAGTTGACCTTATTTTGTGGCATGATATAGAAGAAAATGCTTGGTGGATTAGCTCAAGATAACTACTTAGCTCGCATGATTTATTTGCTTGAGTGACTAGAGAGGCTTGATTTTGCATGATTGTGGTTTGCAAGAGTTGCATTGACTTGTGTATCTAATATTAGTTATGTATGCTTGATTTTGGCTTGCATGATTTGCTTTGACTTGTATATTTGGTATTTGGCTTGATGCTTAGCATTGGCATGTATGCTTGATTTTGGCTTGATACTTGGTATTGGCGTGTATGCTTGATTTTGGCTTGCATGCTTGGATGCTTGGTTTTGGCTAAGGTAGCATGGTTTAATATGGCTTTTGGGACATTTAGCATGGTGGATGTCATTTGACAGTAGCCGGACGTGCTAGTGGATAGTGGGGATCCAATCTTAGAGTTGCGGATGCAATAAGCTTGGATTCACCATTGTGTTTGATTTTACAGCACCAGCCTCCGAACACTTTGAATTTAGAGGACAAAACTTCAATGAAGGTGATATCGTGCGACATGATGGCTAGATATTGGAAGAATGCTTGAAATAGGGCATGTGCTGGAAGGATGTTTGAAATAGGGCATGTGCTGGAAGGATATTTGAAATATAACAAGTGTTGGAAGGATATTTGAAATAGGGCATGTGCTGGTAGAATGTTTGAAATAGGGCATGTGCTGGAAGGATATTTGGAATATAACAAGTGCTGGAAGGATATTTGGAATAGGATAGGTGCTGGAAACGGTTTTGTTTGGCATGGAATAGGTGCTGGAAAAAATGTGACTTGGCTTGGCATGATTAGCTTGGACTTGGATAATCTAATGGTTGAGTTGAATCAAGATATAGCTTGATCTGGCATGAGGGTTCACTCTTCTGGTAGCATGAATATTGGTGTTTTGGAAAAACGATACCCCTTTGTTGCAATGAGGACAATTGGCATGATAGCATGACTTCTTCTATGTGCTTCCAGCAACTAGAACTGCCAAGTTCTAACATTGCCATTTTTATGATGACTGTATTGCTTGAAAAGCTTGATATTGTGATATTTGGTTTGGTTTGCTTGAAATGATTGCATCTAAGTGAAATGCTTGAGTTGCATGGTTTGCGTGGATTGATTCACAAATGCTTGTATTGATGGGTGGAAGAAGAGATACGAGTTTGAGAGAGCATAAGAGAGCTGGGCACGTTGTCTCCTTGCTGGCTTGGCCTTCAGATGGGCAAAATTTTGTTGCCCCTTCCCTTTGAATTTTTATTATTTGCAAGTGTCTACCCTCTTTTCCTTTCATTTGGCATGGCATGCTTTATTTTATGATTTTCTCTCATTCTCTTCTTTCCTCTTCTTCAAGACCCAAACCCGTGGGTATTGTGCATCAGTACATAAGTCATATTTCGGAAGCTCGGATCAGAAAACTTCCTTGATCAAAGTTGTTCATCTGCTCGAGTACTATAGCCAGTAAAATTTTCAGAATTTTTTGAATTTTTCTGATACCTCAAAGCTGGTTTGCAACTTCTGCATTCATCCATGGTTGGTGAGTTTTTGCAGATTTTTCTTCTGCATGTGTCTTTAACTTATGATGCTCGTATGATTGCACTTGCTTCACAAAATTTGCTTGAAATTATGTTGTTTATAACAAATCCAAAATTGAGGATCATCCACCCATTCTGGTGCTCTCTGCCTCCATTTTTCTAAAGCATGTTCATGAGTTGATGTTGATGCCTTTGTTGCATGCTTGTCTTCTATGCTTGAATGCTTGAGTTCCTCTGTATTTCCCAGAATTTGTGAACTAGAAATCGAATTCTAAGGTTGAGCTTTTGATTTAGGATTCTAGCTTGGTAATAAACAAGAGTTATACAAGCTCACTTGGGTATGCATGCCAAGTGTTTGTCAAAATATCTCAAAGTAGCTTGCTGGCTGTTTTTTGAACTTTTGAAATGTTTCTTTTCGAATCTGAGTTGGAGCTTTTGAGACATAAAAATGGACTTCTCAATGGTTATGTTGGAATTGGTCTTGCATCACTTGAAGAAAAAATGAATTTTCGGTGGAATTTCAAAGTAAGGGTTAAGGTGCTGGAGCTGTACAGTTTCTGCTGCATGGGCTGTTTTAGAAATCTGTTTGACATGCTTCCCTAGCTCGAAATGCAACGAAATTTTGGGAAAATGAAGCTTGATATGTCTAGTTCTAATCTGGAAAGTCTGGGATTTGTTGGTTGTAAGCTTGATTTATAGTGATTTTCTAAAGGTGGGATATTCTAGCTAGGATGGTTGGAAAGCTTGTGTATAAGTTTTGCTTGGCATGTTGCTTTTGCTTGGGAATTTAGCATGTCTTTTCTGTTGGCATTGAGTGCCGATCTGAGTATTGCTAAAGCATGTTCTTGAGCAATATTGTCGTGAGAGCATGAAGTGGAATGGTATTGTTGTAAGAGCATGAATTCTTCAATTTGCTTTGAGATGCCCGAATTGCTTGAAATGCTTGAATGAAATGAAATTTCTTGGCATGTGAATTGGTATCACACCTTGTGAATTTTGTCAAATGCTTGATAGATGAGTTTGCTTGCACTTTGAGAAAATTATGCTTCCGGCACATCCGTTTGTGTATGAGTACCTTTCCGGCGTCTGATTTTGGCTAACATATTCTCTTGTTTTAAAAGCTCGAAAGCATGATAAAGCATGAGAAGTCTAATTTGATAGCATGAAAGTGAGTCTTGGTCTCTTGCAACTTGTCTTTGGAAAACATTATGCTTTAATAGCGATTCTACTTCCGGCACCCCCTTTCTGTTTACAAGTTCCCTTCCAGCACCTGATCTGACCAACGTACTCCCTTATTTTTTTTCAGGCTTGATTGAGAGATTCCACAGCATGAGAAATGCCATCTTCTTACTAATTTGCAAGGAATTTGGTAGCATGAAGGTGAGTTTTGGTTGCTTGCACCTTGACTTGCGATATGAAGGCTTTTGGAAGATTTGAAACTGGCAGAATGTTTGAAATTAGGCATGTACTGGAAGGATGTTTGAAATAGGGTAGGTGATAAAAATTCTTTGCTTATGGAGTAGGTGCTAGAAGAATGTAACTTGGCTTGTTTCAAAAAGGGGAAATAGAAAACTGTTTCTCACCATAATGCAAGATTATCTAGGCTTGTTGTAATCAAAGAGATGATTTATACTGTGTGGCAAAAAAGGTAGATGGGTTTGCTTGTTTGGATGGCATGGTGTACTTCCTTGAATTTGCTTGGCATGAAGCCCTCAAGTCAGCTTGTTGAGGTCAGCAATTGGTTGCAGAGTTGGGTTATATTCTCTTTGGCTTACTCAGGGTCGAGAAACAAAGTAGAGGCCTGCTTGTATTTAATTTATTTATTTATTTTTTTGCAACTTGCTTCAAAGAAGATCTTTGGAAGAAGTAGACTGAAGATGAGAAGGAAGAGGCTAAGCGAGTTGCTGGAAGAGATTCATACAGCTTGTTTTCCTCCAGATAAGTAACAAACAGTTTGCTTTCCTCCAAGAGGAAAACTGAAATTTACAACAGCTTCAGGATTCTTGTCTCTCTCTTTTGCTTGGCATGAAGCCCCCAAGTCATTTGGAGTTTGCATGTGCTATTTGCTATGATGGATTCTCTTAAGCCCCCATAAGCCTTTCGCAAGATGTTTTGTCTGAAAAGCTTTAAATTTTGCTGTAGTGCAATTGCATGAATAAAGCTTGTGATTTTTCAGGAGTTGTCGTATAGCCATGAGAAGAAGTTCTTGCAAGTATTAGTTGCCGAAGTATCCATCTTCAGAAAGACCAATTCTTAAGTATGCCTGAAAATAATGATGGTGCCAAAGTCTGCGCAGAAAAACATGGGGACAATTGCAATGATGGGTCAGCTGGTTGCATAAATAATGAGATCAACAATGGTGATGAAGGAGATGGTAACGTGAAATAGAAGATACGATATTCTTTTAGCACCAACTACCCTTTCTCCCGGCACCTACTACCCTTCTTCCAGCACCAACCTCCCTTCTTTCTTGGTGCATTTGAGGTCGTCCTTTGAGGTGATTGACAAGGTATGCCCTTTCCTCTTTGCAATTTCTTGAATCTATCGAGGGGCTTGTTGGGCTCTTCATGCCCATGGGCTTTGCTCGTTCACTGGAATCTCAGGTCCTTCTTTTTAACTCTGTAGGAATAGATATAGACTGATATCTTGGCCTAGGCTTGTTTTTCGCATGCTTGAATAAATTTGGACTTTTCTCCCATGTTGTGGAAATAGAAATTGATAGAGTGCATGCTCTGCAATGCTTGAATCCTTTTGCATTTTGAGGAAGAATTTGCTTGTCATGGGAATTGCTTGAAAATTTCGCTTGCCATGGATAAATTGTATGCTGCTTGGGTATTTGCTTAAGTGTTTCCTTTGGCCTGAGCTTGACTTGCCCTGCTTGGCGTATATTTTGCGTGTGCTGCGTTCTTGACCCGCTTTTTTGTTGTTGAACTATATGCATCACGAGCGCATGCTTGTAATCGTATGATTAATGCATAGGATTAGAGGCTATTGAAAGCTTTGAGAAAAGCACCATTGGTTTCTTTTTTTTTTTTCTTTATGAGCTTAGAATTTGGTCATGGATAACTGTTTATTTTTTTGGCTTTATAGGGATAGACATAAACATGTGTATGATGGGTCTGCAAGGATGTGTAACTCGTAGGTATTTCGTTTTTGTGAAAAAGGTTACTATGAGGTAAATAGTGCTCAGTTTGTAGCACTTGCTTTGTGAAAAAGGGTCTGCTGGAATGATTGATTGAGCATGGAATGGGAAATTTGCTTATCATGAGCTCGAGTAATAGATTGCATGATGCTTCAAAAATATTTTTTTTTGTTTATGCATTTCGCTTGGCATGAGATAGCTTGCTTTGCTTGGCTTGTAAAGTTCATATGGCTTGCATGCTAGTGTGGAGATTGCTTGGCTTTAACACAGAGAACTAGCTTTATGCTTTGCCGTTTTTTCAGCGTATTCTTTGTTGGCAATTCTTGCAGGGATTCATCGCTTGTCAAGACCTGCCATGGCATCCACTAACCCGTCGTCAATTATTAGTGGCCACCTTTATTCAACGGATGATAAATTGAAGAGGGGAAGGCCCCTCCATTGCTCAAGAATGCTTGTGAAGATGTTGCAGTAGGCGAAGAGCCAGTGTCGTCTTGCTGCGTTTGTATCATTATGGTTCGGAAAATTCCTCCTCTGTGACTTTTCCCAAGATTGTCTGCATGCGCAGGTGTTCCCCTTGGCTTTAGCAATAGCGCATGGCGGCATGATTCCCATAGCCCCTATGTTCTTGGGACATCCGATGCAGGGGTAGACAATGCCCTGCTCCTTCTAGCAGTGCTGCCTCATACTCATCCTTTTCTCGAAACATCCAACATAGCTGCCGGCACTGCCCTGCACCTTCCAGCAGTGCTGCCTCCTACTCATTCTCTTCTCAGAACATGCGACATAGCTGCCGGCGCTGCCTTGCATCTTCCAGCGTGCTGCCTTCTACTTCTCCTCTTCTCGGAACATCCAACATAGCTGCCGGCACTGCCCTGCACCTTCCGCAGTGCTGCCTCCTACTCATCCTCTTCTCAGAACATGCGACATAGCTGCCGGCGCTGCCTTGCATCTTCCAGCGTGCTGCCTTCTACTTCTCCTCTTCTCGGAACATCCAACATAGCTGCCGGCACTGCCCTGCACCTTCCGGCAGTGCTGCCTCCTACTCATCCTCTTCTCAGAACATGCGACATAGCTGCCGGCGCTGCCTTGCATCTTCCAGCGTGCTGCCTCCTTTTATTTCGCAGGTTGTTTTCTTTGGCTTGGGGTCAGTTGGCTCGGTGCACAGCTTCCATCTTTCTTGATACCATAGGATGTACTAATCTCCAGCATGTGTAACCTTGTTTTTGCGATGGCTGTGTACTTTTCAGATAATCTAACGACTATGTCATTATGACTTTGTAATGTACTACTGAACCACTGGAACTTGCATTAATTTCTGAATGCTTGAGGCATGTTGTAATTCGTACATCTTATATATATATTGCTTGGTTGGGAGAACTTGCTCTTGTGAACTTCTTGAAATTTTCTGACGAGTTGGCAAGCCTTAAAAACAAGGTATATGCTGCCCAAAATTTTGACAGGACCTTTAAGCTAAATCTTCGATGCATTGCTCTTTAAAACTTTTGCAAGGCTTGTCTACTCATTTGGCCTAAAATGCACCCTCTTTCCGTGCCTTAAAAAGGGTCAGGCCACTGTATGCATGATTTCCACGAAGGCTCCTGTAAGAATTGCCTGATGTTGTGAAGTTTTTTTAGCATTCCGATTGGGAGTCAACGGTTTCGTTATTCCAGCGCCTCAAAATACACTTTTACTGCTTGTTTCTTTGTAATAGCTTGACTTTGCATACCCCACATCGTTTTGCTTAGGCTTGATGCTTGTTTCAGTTCGGGACCCCATCTAAGTGGCTTTGCTTGGTATAGTTACTGCTGAGAGGCTTAGCCTTTTAATGAAAAGTTTGTTTGTCTATTTTTTTTTATCAAAGAACATGTTTTGTAAAACAGAATAAGGTAAAAGCAAGGAAGAATTCTAGAGGCTTTTTCCTCTTCCAAAATACTCCATTCTCATTGCAAATATCGTCTTACACCTCGGCATGCTATAATGGTGGTGCATTTTAAAAAAGTTGTGAAAGCATAGGGTGAAAATACATAAGGAGTTCATTTTTGAAATAAATTTGAAAAGCCAAAAACAAAATGATAGGTGCAAAAGCAATTCAGCAATAATAAGACCTTAAGCCACTTTGCATTGATGAATACTCCAATCAAATCAAGCCCCCCAAATATGAAAGGGCCCAAGGTTGTGCATGACTTGCAATAGCATGAAAGCTTGTGGCTTAGGTTGGTATGTATTTGGCATGTGTACTAGGATGCCATGCTCTGTAGAGATATTTAACAGAGCCACAGTTGCTGCTTTGCTTGCCTGCAGCTCATAACCCAACTAATCAAAGAGTGATTTGCAGCTCCTAACCCATTGTACTTTCTTCAACCTCTGTGAAGTTATGAGAGGTTACAACAGCTGCTTCTTGATAATCTTGATGACCAAATGAAGCCTCCGAGTGGCTTTCTTCCAGCATGTCCAATGTGAATACTTCGCTGCTGGAACCATTCTCCCATCAATTAGCAAGTAGCCATGGGGTGTTATAGCTTGCAGATTTTGAATATTTGCTCAAGTTGGCCTTCTTCATATTTCCACAAGGTTCCCACATAGCCTCCGGTGGCTTTGGGTCATTCTTCCACAGGTGGCACAATACGTCGTCGTCGAGCAAGTCATCAAAGCACGTAATGACAGTAGCCATCTACTTTCCCCTTCGTTTTGGCAAGGGGTCCTTGTCAATAGCTTGCCTCTTAGAGTTTTGTCATGTATCTCGGCGTGTAAGATCTTCCTTAGAGTATGGCAAGCAGTGGTGGATGTTGCAGGTGAAGAATGGATGAATATAGGAAAATACGCTTCCAGCACCCCTTTTCTTGAAAGCTTGACATCGCTTCAAAAATTCTAATTGCTTGGTAAAATAAACTTCATCTTGACAGCATTTAGGTTCTTCCAGCAGTATCATAGCACTACCTTCACAATATTTTCCTTTCATTTGCCATGAATTGAGATGTTTTCCTTCTTGAGTAAAGCATAGTGCTTGGATTTCTTGACTAAGGCTCGGGGCTTGATGATGCTTGATTATGGAATTGTGGCAATTGAGACATCCCGATAGCCTTTTGGTTTTGACTCCTAAACTTGGTCATTGGAATGGTCAAGGCTTAGAAAGTGCTTGAGGCGTTGGAGCATATCAGTTATGGCAACTTAGGTATTGTTTGTTGCAGCTGTTGTGAACATGTTTTAGGAACCAAAAGCTTGGACTTGGCTATTGAAGCTTGAGCTTTGTATGTGGTCACTGCAGCAAATGTGTTGGGTTACAACAACAAAGTGATGGCGAACTTGGAGGTCATAGTAACATAATTGGGATTTCAAGGAGATTTTTGGTCTGGGAATAGTGGTTTTGGTAATAATGGATTTTTAAGCTCATTTGGGGTTTTGGAATCACTGCCGTGGTGATTGCAATGAATTCCTTCCTCAGCCCCCAAGTGCACCATAATCATCAGAAAAGGATTTGATGGGCATAGGCTACAAAAACTCTTGCAACATGGCCTTCTTAGTATTTGTTTGGGTTATTGCATGGCATGATGAACTTGGGATATCCCTTTGTTGCAACGGTGACAGTTTGGCATGATTCGGTGGTAGCATGTGCTTCTGGCAGCGACTCTTCCAGCAGTGGTGTTTGGATTTTGACTGGCTCTGTTCTTCTTCCACCCTTCCAGCGGCTCTTTCAGTGGTGCTTGAACTTCTATGACTGGAAGTATAGAGAGAGATTTGTCTAAGGAATGGATGATAATGGCAGTGTGTTGAGATGTTGGGTAGGAAACATGAGAGCATTTGTTTTCTTGTTTGTTGTTTGGAGGCTTGGGTCCCTTGCACATGACCGATATAATGCTGCATGACCAAAGCATAAAAATAATATAAGCATTGTAGCTTGCAAATGACTAACATAATTGACATAAGCATGCTGAGCAGGTATGATTTTAGTACTGAGCATGCATAGTTGGCATCTACATTGCAATGTGTAACTTGGATTGATTAACACAAAGGTGGATCGATACGAAATGATAAGAAGTAAGATAAGTGAATAGTGCGTGGAATAAGGCCCTGAGAAATTTTGCTGGAGATGCAAAATTGAAAGGTGGTTTAATACATAACAAGAAAATGATGCAAGCTGGTGCACCATATGAATAACAACTAATCAATCAATCTTTTTTTTTTGGACTTGAATGCACATGCTTTTGTCTATGCTTGAGATTGTTCAATGAAACATAAATTTTATGGATATCTTAAAACAACAAACAAATATATATACTATATTGAGATCAACAAGGCATGATAATAAAAATCTTATCTTGGTGAAGCCATTCGCAGAGATGAGGCTGAGAGCATTGAGCAAGTGTTCCTTCTCCCTCTCTCACCGTGTTTTCACAACTCTAGAGAGGTGAGGGCTGCTATGAAGGTGATTTACGGTGATGGCCAGACTTGCTGATGATGTATCATGGCGGAGAGGTGAACGGCAGAGCTAGCCTCAACAATTGACGACGGTGGTCAGCGGCTTGCACGTTGGCTGAAGCCCCCAGTCCTCTTACAAGATCTTGTTTTGCTTGAGAATGGAGATCTAAGACACAAGCAAAGGGAGCATGTGAGTAATCTATATTATGTTTGTTCTACAAAGTAGATAGCCAACGAAAGGAAAAAGAAAAAGAAAGAGGGAATGCTCTTATCTCTTTATTTCCTCCGGTTTACTGCTTCTGGTCTTCTTCTTTGGAGGCATTGGTGCAGATAGTGGCTTAATCCCCAGCAGAGTCGCCAATTTATGTAGGGGACTTTTTCTTCCTGCAGCTAATGGGCTGGGCTGCTGCAAAAGGGCAGACTGAGGAGATTGCCCCTTTTGTTTAGGTTCGAAAATTAAGCCCCAAAATACCTCGAAAGGGCAGCAAAACCTTAGGAGATATTTTGGATAATCTTCACCAACGAGAATAATGGTGACTTGCAGATAGTTTTGGCATGCTTACAGATGGTCTTTTTAGCTCAGCATGAGTGGCATGTGGCATGGGAGCAAAATCAACATGGGTTTAGCACTAAGAGAGAAATTAGGCTTGGTTTATGAGAAAAGAAAGTGTTTAAGTAAGGAATGAGGTGTTTTGTGAGGAATTCGACTAGGGAAAGAGGAAAAAGAAAGGCAGAGTTCTTCTGGCAGCTGCTAGAAAAACAAATTGGAGAAGAAGATGAACAGTGCACGAGTTTGTTGAGTTTTTGCAAATTAGAGAGAAAGCTTGCTCTCTGTAGGTTGTGGGTTGTCTCTCTTGGGTAAGGGAATGTTCAATTTATAGCTGCTGGAAATCACCATTTTTCAAGAAACCATAATGGCTTCTACTTATTTTGGCTAAGTTTTTTCTTCCTTTCTCCTCCTCTTCTCTGACTTCCCTTTCTTGGCAAAGATTGCTTCTGTCTATTTACATGAATTCAGGGGATTTGGGGGCTCAACATCCTCCTTTCCCGCAGCTGTGCAGTGGGAGCTTCCACTCTTGGTTTGCTGTTTTTTCTTCTTTCCTTTCCTCTTCCTTGGCTGAATCTGATGAAGGAAAAGAAGTGAAAATATATGCTGGTCCAAGGGGTGTTTTTGACAGGGTGCAGGCCAGCATTCCTTGTTTCTTTGGGCGTCTCTGGCTTGGAACTTGCTCCCAGCAACTTTGCTTGATGAGTCTGCCAACCTCCTCCTTCACGTGTTCTCTGTTTTTCAAAAGAGCTGAAGCTCTTGTGGGCTATTTTGGGTTTTTCTAAGGGCCAAGATGGCTTTCTAAGCAAATGGGCTTTTTGTGAAACATTGGGCCTCTTGATTGGGGTTATTTTTTGGTTGGGTTATTTCTTGGTTAGGTTATTTTGCTTGGGCCTTTGGGCTGCTTTTCTCTCTTGTGCTTACCCATATGTTTGGGCCTAAGAAATGGGCTTGAGTTTCGAGGCTCCCAAGCAACCCGAGACTTTCCATTTTTCTGGCCCATCAATGGGCCTCATGTTGATTTATTACCGTCCATACCACAACCCACTCAAGCAAGCCCCGGGTATTTGAGTGGCTTGGGGCCCACTTAAGCTTGTGGCGTGATTAGGTGCGGAATGATAATTCCTTGCTTAGCGTGGCGTGTCGTTTGGCATGACATGTGTGCAAGCGCATATGATGAACTTTCGCATGCCCAAATCGGGTTTCTTCTTGGTAAAGCATCGCATTGGGCCGAGAATTTATTTGGGCCGAACCGTGAATATTTTGGGCCTCAACAGTAGGTTAATTGTAATGTTATTTTTTTCAATTAATTATGAATAATATTAGTATTGTTTAAATTATAAGGATATTTAATTGTCTATCCTTTTTTTCTTTTTCTTTTGTTAGCTTTTAGCCTTTAAAAATTACACATTCGCTCAAAAATTCCTAAGTCTGCCAGTGATCAAGACCATCATATTTATCGAGAAGCCAACATAATCACTAGTAGTCTCGCTCATTTAGGACATGAGTATCTAGAACCTTGTATTTGGTTTGACAATTTCCCCTTTCATGTTTACCAAAAAATATTGTTTAAGATGTATAATAAGATATATATGCCGAAGATTTTCGTTATAATTTATTTTATTAAACAAAAAGAAGCATTGTTTAAGGAGAAAAACTTTCATATCTCTTGCCTTCTCTCTCCATCTCTCTCCTGTATTACTCATGTGATGTTATGATGCGAACAAAAACAAGAGTAAGTTATTTTTGAAAAAGGAATAGCGATGGGGTGGAGGAGCTCATGTCATGGCTAGCACTGGCAGCCCTTTTATCTTCTCCTCATAATGATATTATTGACGTAGTTGTTTTTTTTTGGGTGTGAGACACTAAAGATAAGAGAGGCTAAAATTGAGCCTTATCTAGTTAATATATGTAGTTAGTTGTGCCATCATTTCGCTCAATTAAGTTTATATACCAAAGAGAGAAAACAACAATCTACACCTGTTTAGTGTCAATCACTTTCCCTGTGGCCACTGCCAGTGAAAAAAGTGTCGTCACTTTATTATCAATGCCAAAATAAAATTAAAGAATTTACAAAACATATTAATGATGTTTTTCGTTCTCTCAGATAAAAATCTAAAAGACAAAAAGGAAAGCAAAAGATAATAAACAGAGCATGCATTAATTAAGGAGTGCTGCGTTTGGTTCTCATTTTTTTAAAAAAAAAACCAACAAAAAAACATTTCCAACTTTGGAAAAAAAAACTGAGGAAAAAACAAAAAGCAGTGGTTCCGAATCTCAAAATTGGATCGCATCTCATTCATTGTCGCAGTGACCGACCATGTAAAGTGAAAAAGGCCATGTCTTCACCTTCACGATCGACCACGAGGGAAATGACGACAATACCCTAGATGGTTAACGTTGGGGATTGCCCTTTTGGCCTTTGTGTTGGGCATTGATTTGTAGTGGGAAAGGGAATGGAAATAAAACGTGGGATGTCGGGCCGAGTCAGAGGGAAGTGGGCCACGTCATCACCGACTTATAATTTAATATAATTTCTATTCTTTCTCAAGAGTTTTTGGAAACCTACCGACCGTGCAGCTGTGCTGTGAGTTGAGTGAGCTTGTTTTTCTCTCTTTTTTCTTCATAATTATTATATTTTACGTGTCAATCATATCAAAACAAAAAAACACAAACCACACAACAAAAATATTTTCTAGTATTAATGAGAATATTAAAGAGAAAATAAAGAAGAAAATAAAAAAAAAAAAAAAAAAAAAAAAAAAAACAAAAGTGTGTTGGTGTTTGGTGCTTGTGTTTCAAAAGGTAACTTTCCAGACCAGAATAGAATCATAATTCAGAAAGAAAGAAAGCAACCCAAAGACACTTGGCAACTCACTATTTATTATTCCATTCCATGTTTTTTTAACTTGTTATTATAAATTTAATAAATTTATAGGTTTTTTAGGTTTTAGACATAAAAAAATTTTCACTTTTGGAAAAAGCCAAAGCTTTTTCAAAAAAGACAGAAAAACAACTCAACTTTCAAATCAAAGACATGCAAATGTATTGGATTCCTTAGGAAATCCAAAAATAAATAAGGGCAAATTTGTCCATTTTGGCTTCTTTTACCAAATTTCTCTCTCCTTTGGATTTTTCCAAAGTCTCCCGTTAATCGAATCTTAACATCCGTGTAGTGAATAAGTTTAGTATTACTATTGCCTCTATTGAAAATATTTATTTCCTCAAACAAGGTTCTGAATTCGAGTCTTATCATGAGTTTAATGTTACTATGTTACTCTCAATAGCAAAGATCCTAAAAAAATTAATAATAATAAATTGAAAGCTTAAATAACAAATTTATTCAGCTGTGTTTGGTGCCCAGATATTATTGTAGATACAGAGAGAGAGAGAGAGAGAGAGAGAGAGAGCTCTTTTCAAAAATCAAACTGCGTGTCAAAATCAAAGAGAGAGCTCTTTTCAAAAATCAAACTGCGTGTCAAAATCAAATTGTAGCCGTTAGGCTTAAATCTCCTCCTCATATTCTCTTTCTCTTTTCTGGAGAATTGAGAACTGAGACAGACAGCACAGCACCCACAAATTGGGTTTTGGGTTACTTTTGTCCTTGTTTGTCGTTAAGCATTTGGATTTTTTTGTTCCCATCTGCGAAACTTTCATTATCGTTTACAAAATCTCCCATTTTTACTCTGCTGGGTTTTCATATTGCTCTGTTTTTCTCTGCTCCAATAAAAGCACAACACATTGCTGCTGTTGCTGTTGCTGTTGCTGCTGCTAATCGTTTTGGTGGAATATAAGGTCGATCTCAGCTTTGTCGACTGGGAAGAGTCGGTGGCTCGGTGGTGGGTGCCCTTTGGCGGTCACGATTAAATGTGTGGTAGCTTTATACTCTTCACAAAAGTTATTTATTATTTGTATCTCGTTTCTCTTCAGCTTTCATTTGTTTGGGGTACTTTTAATTTTTCATATTAAATATTGAATTGGATTAGATTGGATTGGATTTGGGTTCTCTTTCTCTCACTTTCTCAATCTCCACTTTCGTGGTCGTGGAGATAAATAAAGGAAATAAGATAACTGGAATTTCGCCGATTCTCCCAACCCACCTGCAACCTTTTTCCCTCTTTTTTCTCTTCAGTTACCAAAAAAGAAGCTACCTTCTTATTTTTTCTTTTTTATAAAAACTTTCTCTTTCTATTAACATCATAGTAAGTAAACCCTTTTGCTCCCTTCCTTTGTTTTTTTATATATAAAACCCAGTATTTTCCCGGGAACTTGATTCATTTTCCTAGGAAAAGAAAGAAAGGCAGGCAGTGGAAACATGGAAGGGGTATGGTTTCCCAAGTGGGTCTTGCTTTTGGTTGTGTTGGGTTGCTTGTGTCTCTCTGGTTGTGTTGTTGAAGGTCTTGGTGTGAATTGGGGAACCATGGCAACCCATAAGTTGCCGCCTGAGACAGTGGTTCAGATGTTGAAGGACAATGGGATTCAGAAGGTGAAGCTTTTCGATGCAGATGAGTCTACTATGAGTGCCTTGGCTGGCAGTGGTCTTGAGGTCATGGTTGCTATACCTAATGACCAGCTTGCTGTCATGGCCACCTATAAACAGGCCAAAGAATGGGTCCGCAGGAATGTTACCCGCTACAATTTCAATGGAGGAGTTAACATCAAGTATGTCAAGCTTACATTTCTCAAATTTTTAAGCTTTTTAAAATCATGATGATTTTGATTGTTGTTACTGCTCTTTGATATGATTTCTGATAGCATTTTATTTGTTTGGTTTGGTTTACTTACTTCTTTGAGTGCCTATTCATGACGTGGTATAACTGCCCTACAGATTTTTTCTTTTCTATTCTAGATGTTTTATAACAGCACGACAATGAATTCATAGTAAGTTTAAGCAGTTAAAGCTACTTTGAAATTGCGTATTGGTTCAATTTTGATTCCTGAAACTGCTGATACAGAGGAGTTATGTGCATTGAATATTCTGTCTTTTAATTTTCTTCTCATAAGTTTTTTCTTCTTCTGTTATTTTTTCTCCAGGAATCCTATTGGATATGTGGTCAGTTTATTCTATTCATCTCTCTGTTTCAGTCCAGTTTTAAATTTTTCTTTGTCTGCTATATAAAGTTGCTGAGAAACAGAGCAGTAAGATCAACACACACCAATCATAAGAAAATAAATTAATTGAGAAAATAAAGATATCCAAACTTTTTGACATACTGTTAGTTGCATTTTTTTTATGTACACCTCACATTTGCCTAATTATGTAAAGAAGAGATCTGTTTGTAGTACTGGACCACCAATTTGATTTTTAATATTTCTGTATTTTTAGAAGAGCTGAAAGAGAAATGACATCAACCTAAATTAGTTTATGTTAGAGTTAAAAGGGGTTCCTTTTCTATTTTTTCTTTCTGTGTAATGCAAAACCTGACAATCTTTGGAGTCAATTGACTCCACAAACTGCTGGAATGGGACAAGAACTTTGCCTATTCGCAAATGTGTCAAAAGAATTCTTTTTTGTCTTACTATTTCTGCTACTTTTGCATAGGTATGTAGCAGTTGGTAATGAGCCTTTCCTCACATCCTACAATGGTTCCTTCCTGAATGTCACGTTCCCAGCACTTCAGAACATTCAAAATGCCCTTAATGAAGCTGGAGTTGGAGATTCGATAAAGGCTACTGTGCCCTTAAATGCAGATGTTTATAACTCACCAGAGAGCAACCCTGTTCCATCTGCAGGAAGGTTCCGGAGTGATATCAGTCCACTGATGATCGCTATTGTCCAGTTCTTGGCCAAAAATAAGGCTCCTTTTACTATAAACATCTACCCTTTCCTGAGTCTATATGGCAATGATGACTTCCCATTTAACTATGCCTTCTTTGATGGGGATACCAATCCCATTGTTGACGCCACCACTGGGATTCAATACACCAATGTCTTCGATGCTAATTTTGATACCTTGGTCTCCTCCTTGAAAGCAGTGGGATTTGGGGATATGACCATTGTGGTAGGAGAGGTGGGATGGCCGACAGACGGGGACAAGAATGCCAACGCAGGTAATGCTTACAGATTTTATAATGGGCTTCTACCAAAACTTGGAACCAACAGAGGCACGCCACTGCGACCTGGATATATCGAAGTTTACTTGTTTGGACTGATTGATGAGGATGCAAAGAGCATTGCTCCAGGAAGTTTTGAGCGTCATTGGGGAATTTTCAGATACGATGGACAGCCCAAATTCCTTGTCGATCTTTCTGGCCAGGGTCAAAACAAGTTACTAGTGCCTGCGAAGAATGTGCAATATCTTTCTAAAAAGTGGTGTATGTTTAACCCAAACGCCAAAGATGTGACCAAACTGGCAGATAATATAAATTATGCTTGCACCTATGCAGATTGCACAGCACTGGAATATGGTTCTTCTTGCAACACTTTGGATGCCAACGGCAATGCTTCGTATGCATTTAATATGTACTACCAGGTTCAGAACCAGGATGATCTGTCCTGTAACTTCGAAGGTTTGGCTACGTTGACAACACAGAACATTTCACAAGGGAATTGCAATTTCATCATTCAGATTGCAACTTCATCTACATTTTCTCTAAGACCCTCATTGGTAGGCTTACTACTAACGTCACTGTCAGCTTTGATGTTGCTATAGATTTTTGTAGATAGCTCAGATGTACTATTGTAATCCATTTTTTTCTTTTGGCTTCATGGATTCTGTGGCCTTCTGGGATTATTTTAGTTTTACTGATTAATTTAATAAATTTTACAGGATTTTCTATTATCATATAAAAGCTTTAACTTCTGTGTGCACGTGCCTTATATATTTTCATATCAGAATGCTATCGAATCACATCTTTGAAGAAGTACATATGTGGCCTCTGTTTGTGAACTCAACTTAGTGATCCTCGAGATTGCAGGTAGATGCTTTCCTGGCCATTGCAAGGCCCTTGCAGAAACAGGTTACTGAGCAAGGCACTTTCTTAGGTTGTAACTCTAGGCTTCCGACCAAAACAAAAAGTTGTAACCCTTGGCTTCACCAAATTTTTATCAATTTTAGCTTTTACCAAGTTATTAAGCCGAAATAACAAACTTTTTTATTTCTTTTGCCTTCATTGTACTCCAGTTTAAGTGTGGAGTAAGGGCCTCAACCTAAGCAAAGTACCCTAAACAAAGTCCAAACTAAAATACCCCAACCTAAGCAAAGTTAAAATATTCCTTTCCAAATATAACGAAGTAAAGTATAATTCAAATTACATCTCATCCACGAACTCTATGATCTCTGAGGAATGGCATCACATACTCATACCTATGTGTGCACCATCATTTAATGTCTTGAACACACGCAGTTTTGCTAGATCAGCAAATAAAGTGAGGAGATTTGATCTGAAATAGAAAGCCCCATCTTTTTTAGCTCATCTCCTGCAATGACCATCATCTTCTTTGTGCTCCTTTAGGCTGTGAACTAACATTTGCACTTTGGCATTATAGTACTACATCATACTCTTAAATGCATTGGCAATTGGGTTTTCACATGTAAGTCCATAAAGTATGGCGAGTTTTTAGGTCTAATGGTCCCTGAAGTTTGACTCGATTCGCATTTTGGTTCCTCAATTTCCATAATCGTTCCTATAGTCCTTCAACTTCACTTTTTTTTTAAGGACAAATGGTATTGCTGTCAATTTTTTTTTCTTCTCTTTTCTGTTAAATGCGGGGGCACAATGGTATTTTTGCATTATTTTTAATTTCCACCATCTGAATATTCCTTTCACCCAAAAAATAAAAAATAAAAACGTTCTTCCTATCCTCGCCATCGCAGGGAGTGTGGGTATGGTTTGGGTGGGGGGAGCGCCATCAGTTGTTGACGGACTGGTAGGTTAATTGGCTCAGTGTCGGGTGGAGGTTGTTCATGGCTTTGTTGGATTGGAGGAAGGGAGATATATCATTCTTTGATGGGTGGTGGGTTATAATGGGCTTGGCTTGGGGAGGGAGGGAGATACATGGATGGGGAGAGTTAAGTTGCAGTAGTGGGAGAGTGGGTGCGCCAAGAATTGCCCATGTACCCCAAGAGTGAAGCAATTTCTGATTTTGACCCTCAACAATACATCATGTGTCATGCACATGCTCAAATTTAACAGAAAAAGTTAACAAAATTGACGGCAGGACCATTGTCCTAACGACACTAAAGTTGATGGATCACGTGAATGATTTTGGAAATTTAGGGACCGAAATGCTTATCGGGTCAAAGTTAAGGGACCATTGAACCTAAAACCTAAAGTGTGGCCCAAAATATTTAAAAGCCCTACAATACTCAAACCTTAGGAAAAAGCTAATCTTGACTTTTCAAATGGACCAAATATACCATATAAGCCTTGAAAATTCTAAAAATTACAATACTACCATCAAAGTCTTTTTTTTCTTTCTAAAAATCATAATGTAAGGATAATAATCGCAAACTAGTCTCCCGTATTTTTAAATAAGCATAAACTACAAAGGGGTTTCCTTGATGGTTAGTAAGTGTCAGGTATAAAGGGCTTAAATTGACTTTTTTATAAAACGTCACAAAACACTAGTATATAGTTGACGTTTATTAACAAGTGTCAAGGATTAGTAGAATAATTGATGGTTTTCCAGTAAGTGTCAACTATGAAGTGTCAACTAAGGCCTATTTTCTTGTAGTGACGTTTGTTATTCCAAGTCTTCTTTTTCTTTTTCTTTTTTATAAATAATTTTAAATCTTCTATGTAAGAAGCATTTTTACTCTGTTATCTAATCTATTATCATAAAAATTTCACCTAATGGAAAATTTTCAATTCTTCACATAACCCAATCCTTGAACTAGCCATTATAATATGAAAAACACAGCCACTATAAATTATCTAATTCAAAAGAACAAAGAAAAGAACTCAAGAAGGAGTCCAAAGAAAGAAATATTCCAGAACCAAAAAAATAGACAGAAAACCTAAAAATAAAAATAGAGAAAAATCTCAAAACATCTGCAGAAAAAATTCATACCATAAAGTCGAGAGAAGAGAAAAATTGAGTACAATATTCAATCAAGTAGAGAGAATAGGAAGATTCATAGATAGAGAGAGTCGTGATATGTTGAGAAGCACTGGAAACTCAGTTCAGTTTGCTTGGGAAACACAAGACGAAAACACATGAACGCTCTAATTAGTGAGCATACTATTTGTCCCCCCTTCCACACGGGCTTCACTAAGAACACTTAAGGAGGTGTTTTTGATGGGTCCAGCATTAGTAGTCCCCATTTAAAACTAGAAGTAGGTGAACCAAAAATGGGCCTAATTTTAATCAAATCCAGTCCATACCTGGGAGGTGTACCAAACGAGTCGTGAGGGGGCTAATCCTCCAGTGTTGGAGATGGCCTTAAACCATACAAATGAGACATGATTAACTTAAGACTATCTCCAACCATAAAAGGGCTAAACCTAAATTTCTACCGTCCAAAATACAACCATTCATGTATTGCCACTTTATCAACGAAAAGAGAGTGAAAAAAATTAACAAAGTGAGAGGTGAAAAAAATTAACAAAGTGAGAGAGGAAAAAAATTGATTTTGGCGGGGTTTTTTTTTGTTTTTGTTTTTTTTCCTTTTTCACACTCAAATCATTTTGGGAAAAATTAGGGCCCTTAAGTGTTTTGCCCATTGACCGTCAAATTTGATTGGAAGAGAAATAAAAGGTTGTCTAAATGTTGCCATTGGATTGCAACGGCTACTACACTTGGGTGTGACAAGTGGAAGAAAGCCAATGTCTAGTGGCCTATTTTGTGAGAAAGACTTCTATGAAACGGGGATAACACTATTTTGATATTCCTGGCCAATAACGCTATGATACACTTGATAACACTACCACATGACATAGTATTATTGATCAGGGATAGTGGAACAATGCTATCCCCATTGCAACTAAATTTTTCTCCTATTTTGCAGGTGTCATCAAGGCCGGTCCCGTTTCTAGAGCACATGGCCTCTTTTCGCGCACAGTGGGCTTCACCATTTATTGTCTGGACTGCAATCTTGGGCCAAATATTGCCCCATTTTCCAGTCAACTTAAAATTCAAACCCCTCCCAAGACATGGGTTGTGGAGATGGTTTTGGACTACATTTTAGGATTTTGTTGGGTTTGGCCCATGGTTGGAGATTCTCATTTCTCTCCCTCACTCCCTCTCTGCTTTCACTGTCACTCCACCAGCACCTGCATCGCCCAAGTCATCCCACAGCGCCCACAACGCCGTAGTATAAGAGACGCATCATCTTTTCATTCAATCCAATTCCTAAATTTCCGATGTTTCTTATTATGTGCTCTGCGGCTTGAGAGCTTGCTTCCTCCATCATTCATTCTACTGCCACGTCCACCAATGGCGAAGAAGTACGCGATGGCTAACGCGCCCCTCTCTGAGTTCGGCGTATTGGTAGCGCAATTGGAGTCCATAGTCGCCTCAGCATCCCAGCAGCCTCCGGAGGCACTCTTGTGCTTCGATCTCCTCTCCGATCTCATCTCCGCCATTGACGAAGAGCCCAAGGTCCCTCTCGCTCGATTTTCCTTCCACTTTTGTCCTACTCGTTTCTTTTTTTTCACTCGGACTTTTACGCCTTAATGAAATTCGTACGAATTAGGATTTGATTTGGTATATGTGTAGAGCGTTTAATTTGATTGATTAGATCCAGCATTTCTCGTAAATAGTTCGAAATGGAGCGGCCGAGTGATGCATATCGACACTTGGATTGAAAATCTATTGCATTATAGTATTAGTTGTGAATAATGGACAGATTTATGTGCGTATGGAGACCTATGACAATTGGCGTGGAACTGATGAATTGCAGGAATCCATTTTGTTGTGGCAAAGGAGATGCGAGGACGCACTGTATTCCTTGCTTATTCTTGGTGCCCGGCGACCTGTCCGCCACTTGACTTCAGTCGCTATGGCAAGGGTTATAGCTAAGGGAGACAGTATTTCAATATACTCCAGAGCAAGCAGTCTCCAAGGCTTTCTTTCTGATGGGAGGAGGAATGAGCCACAAAAAGTTGCTGGTTAGTCGAAATGGCTGGAACTATTAGTGTGTTCTACTTTTATGTGCATTTTTTTTTGGGTAAACTGATAATGTACCTCTTTGGTACATTGGATATATGGTCTAACTCATAACAAATGTTTCGATATTGTTTACAGATACGCTCTCTGTCAAGTATTGTGTCTATCATATAGTTGTCGACTTGTTAATTCATGGAATACTAGAAGATTTGTTCTTGGTAGTAGAAAGGAGTTTCTTTGGAGGGCTGTAATGTACTGCATGTTATAGACAATTTAGTTTGGAGAGAAACAACAGAGTTGGCCACATGTTGTGCTTTTGTATGATATTATAACTTGCAGAAACAACTTTTTTGTTGCTTTATATGAGCTAAGGGAATTTTTATTAAAGAAAGATTTTGTGATATATGCTTGCCATCCTTTAAAAGGCGTTTGAATGATTGAGTGTACTTAGCATTCTCCTTTTTCTGTTTTCTTCCTTCTTTTTAATTCTCTTTTTGAATACAATTCTACAGGTGCTGCACAATGCTTAGGTGAATTATATCGACATTTTGGGAGGCGAATCACTTCTGGTTTACTTGAAACAACCATAATTGCCACGAAACTTATCAAGTTTCATGAGGTATTTTAATCGTATCTGCAATTGTTTCTGTAATATTTTGACTTTTCTTCCTTTTAATGGATATTTACTCTTTCGGCGATAAGTGAAACTTTCATCAAGAAATAAGTGGGAAGAATGAAGTGTCTGTCAAATTTCGCACTGATTGAACAATGTGTCCACACTGAATTTTTTATATTCCAACTAGTAAAGGACCTAGATTCTCCCCTAAAAAGTTGGAAATAATGGTCAAAATGCTTTTAAATAATGGTTATTAAAATGTATTTGACCAAGTATCTTGTAGGCTTATGATATGGTTGAATATTGAAAAACTTTCCTATTTTGTTTCCTTTTTGGGTTAAAATATTCCTTTTGTTTGTTCTGTTGTACTTATAAGTTGAATGCCATGTAACTCAGGAATTTGTGAGGCAAGAAGCTTTATATATGCTTCAAAATGCTTTGGAAGGCTCTGGTGGTAACGCAGCTGCTTCAGCATATACAGAGGCATATCGTATCATCATGCGGTTTGCAGTTGGTGATAAATCATTTCTTGTTAGAATAGCTGCTGCAAGATGTCTGAAGGCATTTGCCATTATTGGAGGACCGGGTTTAGGGGTGGCAGAACTGGACAGTTCAGCCTCTTATTGCGTAAAGGTAGATGATTTTATTTGCCAAGTGTTCTTTGTTGGTATTACTTTTGAGAGTTTCAGATTTCAATATTTTAGATGCCAACTTTATAGTTCTGTATTTACCCATTTGGCCGCTGCTTATAGTAGGCCCTTGAGGATCCTGTTTCATCTGTCCGTGATGCATTTGCTGAGGCGTTGGGTTCGTTGCTTGCTCTTGGAATGAATCCTCATGCACAGGTCTGTATATGTTTACATAGTATTTTCTCTTCATATTTTAGAGTTTTCATCCACCTAGGTCAAATATCTGACAGTGATGTATTATATTGCTCCTAGGTTCAACTGAGGGGAAAAAGACCTTTTCCTCCAGCAAAGAAACTAGAAGGTGGTTTGCACAGGCATTTAGCTTTGCCTTTCACAAAAGGTATTTTTGTCTTTTTCATGCTAGTTGATTTGAAAGACTGTTTATGATTCCTGGGATTAGTAATACTTTTCACAATTTTTGCAATGTGCAGTTGGAGCTCGGTCAAAGGACGTCCGAGTTGGCATAACCTTGTCTTGGGTATTCTTTTTACAGGTAGATGCTGATAATGATATCCTCTGGATTTCCCCACCTCCCCTTTTGTTGTTCTGGTTTGAATCCCGAGTAATTGAATTCTGTGTTCCTCATGAATAGCGAGAATTTTTTTGACAAGAAAAGTGATTATTTATTAAAAACTTCTTGTGTTATTTTTTTCATTGCATTTAACGTCCGTTATGTCTGGTATTTTTTCAAGGCCAAAAGTCACTTTTGGTCCTTGTAGTTTGGCACTTCAACCACTTTTGACCCTGTAGTTTCAATTCCATCAATTTTGCCATTGTAGTTTCGTATTTGTAGCAATTCAAGGACATGTTAGTATTCTTGTCAATTTTTTTAGCGATGTAAGGGGCAATTTCTTCAACCCAAAACCCTTGAACGTAAAAGTTTGTTTGAAATTCTCCCCATTTCATATTAAGGCTCGAAATTCAACCACTAATCCCAATTTTTGAAGCACCCTAAACCCAAATGACCAATTTCAAGCCCTAATATGAAATTAGGGGAGTTTCAGACAAGCTTTTATGCTCAAGGATTTTGGGTTGACGTAATTGCCTCTTGCATTGTCAAAGAAATTGACAAGAATACTAACTTGTCCTTGAATTGCTACAAATATGAAACTACGGGGTCAAAATTGACGGAATTGAAACTACAGGGTCAAAAGTGGTTGAAATGCCAAACTACAAGGACCCAAAGTGACTTTTAGCCTTTTTTCAAATTGGAACTGAAGCAATAATTATCGGTTGTGAAGGGTTCATGTCCATAGGAAAATAGAATAAGTGGATAAACTGTATGCTGAACAGGTCCTCTGTTTCTTAAGCTTTCAAAATTACTTTAGAATGATTGGTGTGCTTTATTTTGAGATTGTCTTGTTGGAGGCAGTGCTTGCTTGTGAATCATGTCATATTTGTTTCCTCTTGTGCATACATGATCTGTATTGCTAATATTAGGCTTAGGTTTGGATTAGGGTGTGCAAAATAATCAAGCACCAAGAAAGCTGCCCAAACCGACCTTGCCCGCTCTGTTTGGTGCGTTGGAAACCTAGTACTTTACGGTGTAAACTGAATAACATAGATTGCCAAGCATTCCTGTGGAGGCACTTAGTTGATAAGATGCATTTTTTCACCTTTTAATTTTAATGGCAGAAAAACAAACATGTGTAAACAAAACCCATAATGGTAGAAAGTGAAACACTTCCCCCTATGCTTCTTTTAGGGGAAAGCAGCTCGCTCATAAAAGGGCTCATGTTAACACACTTGCTGCTAAAATTCAAAATGACACTTTTTAGGCCTACATCCCAGCTGAGCACCAGAGAGGCTGAACCAAGAAATATCAGAAAATAGCGGATCATAATGGTTAGCATTTGGCTGGGATTTTCTCAATCTCACCTGATTGGTTTGTTTATAATTCCATAAACCAATCTGCCCTATGACAGCCATAGTTTGGACTGGGGTATGTAGTTATTTTACATTTCTGCCTGGGTAAGTAGTGCTTATTTATTCTTTGGATTGTATACTGCAGGCGATTCGTCTGAAGTACATGCATCCGGATAGTGAGCTTCAAAACTATGCAATTCAGGTTATGGACATGCTTCGTTCCGATAGTTCTGTTGATGCCTATGCACTGGTATTCTTCTAAAAATTCATGGCCTTAAACTCTTTAACATAACGTAGATTCTCTTCTTAGCTCTACCTTAGTAAAAAAGAATTTATCAAAACAAGTTTCTCAAAAGTCATAGTTTAGAGGCTATGTTCTTTGTGTGAGTTCAAACTACAAGTTTCTTTATGCCTCTGCATGAATAATGTAATATATTTGCTTTATCATATTTGACAAATAAATACCGGTGCATTTCTAGAGAACTTGAAGGATGAAAATGCTAATGTATGAAGGATGTGATATTATTTTGTTCTCTTTAGTTGCAGAATAATGATGGAGTTGTCAGTATATGAAGCATTACAAGTTTGCTGCATCATGGATTTGAAAATTAAACTCTTATCTTCATGAACTATCTTGTTACTATCTAAATCTGATGGATCCATGATATCATTTACTGTAATGACTTCATTGGTTGCTTATCTTCATGAATCTCCTTGTTGTTAAATATAAAGCTACTGACCCTTATCCCTCATTTGTTTTACTCAAGGCTTGTGTTCTCTATATCCTTCGTGTTGGTGTTACCGATCAAATGACAGAGCCAACGCAAAGGAGTTTTTTGGGTTTTCTTGGAAATCAGGTCTTCTAAAATGATTCCATTTTGTTTTTTGTTCTCATGGAGGTGTTCTTTCACTTATATCTTCTGATGGCTGCCTATTGTACTATGCTATCTGTTGTAAAGTTAAAATTTTCATGAACCTTGCAGCTTATGTCTCTAGATGCCAGTCCTTCCATGAAAATTGCTGCTCTACGTACTGCGTCATATACCCTGAAAACACTGGGAGAGGTAAGTGTCTTTATAATGATGTATACTATGAATGCCAAATTTTAATGTTTTCCGGGTAAAGATTATGGTATTCACATATTTATCATCTGAGGAATTATTCTGTTAAAATATTAATATGCTATGCTGATCTTATCAGTAATATCTTGTACGTCTTTCTTGCTGATTGACAACATAGAAGGAAAGAACACTGTGTTGTTTAGTTGTTCCTGTTGTAGTTAATTAGTTACATTGTGCTTGCTCTATCTATTTGCAGGTTCCAGTTGAATTTAAAGAAGTTCTTGACAACACTGTTGTTGCAGCAGTATCTCATTCTTCTCAACTTGTAAGCTCTTGATTTCTTATTTGAAATCAAACATCTTTGGTACATCCAAAGGTTCTTATTATTCCCTTAATGGTCAGGGAGTTGTTTAAAATATGTTACATTTTATCACAATTGTCTAAGACTTTTTTTGTTCCTTAGTAGTGTTTCAGTTTCTGACAACTCTTGATTATTATGCTTATGCATAGACTGTAACTGGTGTCATCTCGAGTATTACTTTAGTTAGGCATGTTGATAGAATCAGATTTACGGTAGAGGCAGTTGGGGCAAGAAAGCACAACTTTTTGTGCATAGATAAGGGCAGTGTTGCTCTTTTAGTCTTTTACGTGCCTTGAGCTGTGTATAACCTATGCATTTCCTGGTCACATTTGTTTTTGCTTAGGCTATGTATTCTGATCAACCTTTAAACAAGCCCTTGTAGTTTTGATATGTTTCTAGCTTTCTTGTTGTAGATTGCTGTCACATTAGTCTTCTGTACTGTTGCATGAGGATTGCTTATCCTCTTGTTATCAATATAACCGTTTCTTTTCAAACAAAGCCCATCAAGTTCCGGATATGCTCTAAGTCTGATTTTATTACTATACTTCTCAAACTGATATTTTGGCTTGAGGTTCTGTTGCGTTTCAATTCTTGGTTTGATTGCATGTGGTTATGGTATGATTTTGTTTTTGGTCCTATTGTTTAGTGATTCAGACTATCGTGAAACTAGCTTTTCCACAGCTGTTGGACGTGTGTGGATATTGCTCATCGAAAGTAAGTGGGCTAGTTGAAATAGGAAAGTCATTATTTTAAGTTCGTTAGAGGTTGTATATGTATATAGAGAAGGAAATTGTGGACACCATGATAATCCCCATTAAAAAATAAAGTGGGATGCTGTATTCCAGGACTGTGGATTTCATACTCAAATAAACATCATAAGCGTAAGAAAGTTGGTTTGTTTAGCTATGAGCCTAGCAAAACAAAAATTTGGAATTCAAGTTTAATTCAAATTAATCATCTTTGTTGAATCGGGTTTACGTATATTATAGGTGAAAAAGCGGTAGGAACTGGAATAAACTGTGTACTAGCAATAAATGTGCAAAACAAAAATTTGGAAGTCAAGTTTAATTCAAATTAATCATCTTCGTTGAACCAGGTTTACGTATATTATAGGTGAAAAGCGGTAGGAACTAAAATAAACAGTGTATGAGCAATAAATGCATTATGTTATCCCCAGACTCTGAAAAGGAAGGGGTTGTGCAGCAGAAGAGTTATCCACATCTTTCTGCATGATGACCCTATATATATATATATATATATATATGTAAATGCATTAACATCAGAGTACAGATAATTGGGACTGGAAATTCTCCGCATCAGTTGCTATCTGTTTATAAAGATGAGAGTATGTGAGTCCATATAATGGCATACTGTAATGGTTCTGCTATCATCCATAGGATTTTTGTTCCAACTTGTTTCTCTCCAATTGACACCCCAAGGAAATTTGCATTTCTTCTTCTTGTTTTTTTACTTTTTTTAAGTATAATCTTTTCTTCTTGTTACTTGTTTTGGTTGAAGTGGTCATGTGAGTTGAGGCTCTTGCTCTCAATTGTTGTTTATTTTTTATCTTTTATTTATTTTGCAAATTGGTTTAACTGCAGCATTGATGTGAATGGCTTATTATGCATGATAACTAAATTATCTCGTCATGCCCAATGTAACAGTGTTTAAAATTATATGCTCTTTTCATTAATATGATTTCTCCTAGTTGAATTTTGAATTGATAATCTTTGGTCAGGTACGAATTGAGGCTGCTTTGACATTGCGTGTACTAGCTGAGGTTGATCCCACCTGTGTTGGTGGTTTAATTTCTTATGGTGTGACCATGCTGAATGCTTTGAGAGAAAATGTGTCGTATGAGAAGGTGATGCCGTGAAGTAAACTGTTTGTCTTTCCAACTTCATTTTATTGTTTTCTGGTCAATTTATCCATTTTCTGATAATATATGTGATATATATTCAAGAGTGTGTTTCTTCACTTTGTTGTTTCATGATTAGTAATATCACTATAAACACAGGGACTTAATTTTACTGCAAAGTTTTTAAAACTTTGACATAATGGTGTACTCCTCAAGCAGCTTACTCTCAATCATCTGTTTAATATACATTTTTTTTAATGAAAAGAAAGGGAAATACTGTTCCCAGTCCCAGAATTTCATCCTGCGCTCCTTCTGTGAGTGCTTGAAAACAATAAAATATGGAGTTTGTAGTGCATAACAAACTTGGAGTGTGAACAGCAGCTGCGAAAAGAAAACAATAACCATAGAAACCCAGTGAATGAGAAGTCCACCCATTCTTCACTCAAACATTATATGAACAGTGAAACAACAACGTATCCCTTGGACACAGCTACTACCTCAAACAAATACACAAAAAGAATCTAAGGAACTGGCTCGCAGTCCAGATTCAACCAGAAGAATGGCAGTCTCTAATTTCATTAGAAACTGATGTCCATAACGATGCACAAAATCTAACCCTATCCTATAAAAGTTAAAAAGTATTATACAGGTCCACTTTTGCTTCTGAAAATCATGTTATTTCTTTTCATCAAAGCCACCCAAAAGATTGTGTTGTGTTACCATCTTAAGATAAGGGTCTGTTGAGTAAGCCGAGCTGGTTGTTTCTCTTTTGGTTGATGCTTCTACGTATAGTCTCCCTAGTAAATTACTGCTTGTTACCGTGTTTTCTTGGTCCTTGATGAATTGTGCAACTTTTTGCAACTTTTTTTTTGAAGTACCAATGTCTTCAGAGCACAGTTTAAAGTGAGAAAGTCACTATTATGAATGTTGTGTCAGTAGAATAATGATAAACTTTTCAGTGTTATTTTTATGAGTTGATTGTAAGCATTATTTGGAATGTTCTCTATTAATTATGATAACAGTTAAGTAGCTTGCTCTTATTTATGTTTTTCAGGGGAGCACTTTGCAATTAGAGCTTGATTCTTTGCATGGACAAGCTACTGTATTAGCAGCTCTGGTGTCCATTTCCCCAAAATTACCTCTTGGTTTCCCCGCTAGGTAATGGTGTCATCTTATTTATCAATACAGTGCTTATATCCATGAAAGGAGAGATCTATTTGGGACACACCAGTCATTGGTTGGGTGGTCAATATCTGTAATGTTTACATTTTAAATTGCATCAATTGTTGGAGCAGTTTCATTTTTTGTTGTTTTCACTTTCTTTTTTTTTATCTTTATGTCATATATACTGCCTGGCCTATTATATTGGCCTTTCAATTCCACTGTTTTGCATTTGGTGATAGATTTATGTTGTTATGGTCATTGTTACATTCCACACGTCCATTTCCTGTCACCATGAACTGTGGTTTCTTGAAAGCTAGTCTTCGAATGTCTCTCCCAGATTGCCCAGGTCAATTCTTGAAGTTTCAAAGAAAATGATAAATGAATCTAGTCGGAACCCTCTGGCAGCTACAATTGAAAAAGAAGCTGGGTGGCTACTTTTGTCATCCCTGTTAGCTTCTATGCCAAAGGAGGTAGAGGATCGTCTCTGTATCTTTTAATTTTTTTCACTATGCAATGTTCAGTCAAATCACCAATTCCATCCCTACCCTACTTTTACCTTTCAAGTCAGAGCCAAGGAGCCTGTATTCATGAAATAAAAAGGAACTATTTGTAGTTAAGGGGCTCTTCTTCATGCATGCAGGAGCTTGAAGACCAGGTTTTTGATATTCTTTCCTTGTGGGCTTCTCTCTTTACTGGAAATCCAGACGATGAAACTACCCAAACTGGAGATTTGATATGTAGGATTCGGTAAGCTATGCACTAATTTCTGTATACTGGGTTATGTCCTAATTATCTAATGAATGTTCAAATATTCTATATTCCTCAAATAGGACATAGGTAAGCTATGCACTAATTTCTGTACACTTCCTGCATCTGTCTCCAAACTCTTGAGCTTATCAAAGTATTTAATGCCATTGCAGTACGAGTGAACTGTCTTGCTGCCCATTCTTGGGCCAGGCTTACGGTTCAACATTTTGTTGTTTTTACTTTGTTTGTACAGTGAAAGTGTTGCAAATATAAGGCACATACTCTCTTATTAATTTTTGATATTTTTCTCGAAATATGAAATATCTTAAATAACCTATATCTGACTGTTTGTTTAAAGTTCAAGTGTTTGGTATAAGTTTTAAATTTTCAGAAAAACCACCAATGTAAGATATCACCCAAAACACCACATGTGCTATTGATCCAGAAAACATGTAGAACTTGTTCTTTGTCGTTGGTTTGTTTGCGTCCTAATTGGGCTGTTGATTCTAATGGTAGAATTGATTTAAATGACTTATGCTTTTGTGAATAATTATATATCTCTGACTTCCACTTTCTCCTGTTGTAGCATGTGGTCTGCTGCAATTGATGCACTTACCGCATTTCTAAAATGCTTTCTTTCTCCTAATGATGTGAATAATGGGATTTTGGTTCAGCCTGTCCTTGTATATCTTAGTAGGTAAGTTCATTTTGCAAGTTCAGTTTATCTCGATTTTGTTCTCTAGTGTATTCAATTCAATGCTGGTTCTGGACGCCACATGTCTTGCTGTTACAACGTTGCATATGCTTCAGTTGAAGTCAGAAGCTGTGTTACTTTTACATTATGTTCAAAACAATTTTCTGAGATGTGATGCAATGCAGGGCTTTATCATATATATCACTGATAGCGGCCAAGGAACTGCCAAATGTGAAGCCTGCTTTGGATATATTTATTGTCAGGACATTAATAGCTTACCAGTCTCTTCCTGATCCAATGGCATATAAGAATGACCACCCCCTGGTTCTTCAAATTTGCACAAGTCCATTCATGTAAAGTTAGCTGCCTATTTTACTGTCACATAACCTTGCATTTGATTTCTATTTTTCTCCTGTCTTGAAAAAGAGGACAAATAAATGTCAACTCCTATTTAAATTGTTATGTTTGAATTGACTTTTGTTGTTTTTGTATCTGACTTGTTTGTTCCTTGTTGCTAACATAAAAGAGAGGCTTCTGGATGCGAAGAAAGCACATGCTTGAGGTTTCTGTTAGACAAAAGAGATGCATGGTTGGGTCCCTGGATTCCTGGAAGGTAAATATACCTTTCCATGGGCTTCTTCTAAAAGTATTACTGAACATTGTAATTTCATTTGGTCAGAGCTTCATGGCTAATGTCTATACAGTATGACAACATTACAGTTTGGCTAATATTTGATTGTTTTAAGCCAGCTTCCAGTCATATTCTTCTTGGTTTCATTTTTTTTTTCAATTCATGTGATATTTGTTTCTTGGTAATTGTGTTTACTCAGGGATTGGTTTGAAGATGAACTTCGTGCTTTTCAAGGTGGAAGAGATGGCCTTATGCCCTGTGTCTGGGAGAACGATGTTTCTAGCTTTCCTCAGGTTTGTTTCGTTCTAGTTGATGGTTTGTTTACTGTTGTAAGTCAGATTTATTTATTTGTGCTTCTGTGAATATAATAAAGCTATTTAAGTCTGATCCTGTACTTAGGTTACTAGAGACATGTTTCTGTCAATATAGATATTTACTTTTTAAACTTGACCATGAAGCCGGAACCTGTAAACAAGACATTGGTGAACCAGATGCTCCTCTGCTTTGGCATCATGTTTGCTTCTCAGGTAGGGAAATGTGTCATATTTGGCCTTTTCTTACAAGTGACTGACTGGTTATTAACATCAGTCCGAATTCATATCCCAGGATAGTGGTGGGATGCTATCACTTCTTGGAACGATTGAGCAGTGTCTGAAAGCTGGAAAAAAGCAACCATGGCATGTAGCTAGCATAACCAATATATGTGTGGGGTTACTTTCGGGATTTAAGGTGCTGGTTCTTCTTTTCTATCTGCTATATCGTACTTCGCAGGGTCTGACCTTAATTCATGTTTGAATGCTTTCGTCAGGCTTTGCTTTCCTTACGTCCCCAGCCATTATCACTTGAAATACTGAATTCAGCACAGGCCATATTTCAGGTGCCTATTTTTCGTAAGATACTGAGATATGTTAGTGATCAGGAAATGTCATACTCACAACATCTGTACTGATATTTGTATCCTGATTTCACAGAGTATTCTGGCAGAGGGAGACATCTGTCCATCACAACGTAGGGCTTCATCAGAATGTCTTGGTCTTTTAGCTCGTCTTGGAAATGATATCTTTACAGCAAGAATGGTTAGTTCATTTCAGTGTGAAACATCACCTATGTTCTTTAAATGCTGTCATGTTGCTGACCATGCATCTTTTCATTTTCTCTCCCTCTCTCTCTCTCTTCATCCTCCCCTCCCCCACAACCACACCCCCCCCCGCGCGGAGGGGCTGCCTTTGCCTCCTTCACTCCTTCCCTCTCTGATTCATTGTTTTGGGTCACAAACAGACTAGATCTATGCTTGGTGACCTAACTGGGGCAACAGATTCAAACTATGCTGGATCAATTGCTTTTGCTCTTGGCTGCATTCATCGCAGGTGACATATTGAACTTCTCAATTTATTTTTTCGCATTATTTTGTTGGCGTGGACAGCTGTGTTTTTGTTAGTTGTATATGATTCTTAATAGTTATTTACGTCTGTTTGTAACTTTCATCTTTTATTATTATTTATTGAAAGTATGTTTCTTATAAGAATCATAATTATTTACATCTTTGAATATTGTGCTTGAAAGTGATAGCCAAGTTTGTTTCACATTGAAATTGATAATATATGGTGGCATTAAGAGGACAGAAGCGGTGCTTTGAGTTGGTCCATAAGCAGCATCTAACTCTAATTAATGAAATGTCTTAATCATTTGTGACTCTTCGAGAATTACTGTGTACACTGCATTTTCCCTTTAGGTGTCAATTGCATATAATTACCATTACAATTGCACTATCCGCATGAAATTGGAGAAGATATATCAATTTCGAGCTGACTCAAGGATGAGTATGTGAACTCATAAGACTAAATGTTTAAATTGAGAACCCAATGTTTATTTACTATACAATTGCTTAATTTATGAGTCAATTATAACTTTTGTCCTTTTTATGTTACTGCAAGGTTGAAAAAGTATGTGATCCATCATAATAATTATGTCTGCGCATGAAAAAGGTTGAATGCAATTTATTCAGAATTTCTGAATAGTTACAGAAATATTCTTTGATTGGTTCTCGAATTAACATATAGACAAGCATGTTCTATTGCTTTCTTTTGCTATCTTTTTCTTGGAAGCAGATACATGCCTAAAAGTTGGTGTCATAGTGTGACACTTGGGTTGTACCTCCCTTCTTGAGCTGTTAAATTTAAAATTTTCCTGAAAATGTGAGTTACAACTCATTAATCATTGTATTTCCAGTAGATATCTAGGTCATATTTGAGGGAGACAATTGTGATGATCACTTGATGAATAATGAAAGTAGGTTTATATATTGTTAAAGTATTTACATCACATCCAGATTTTAGGATGAGATTGCAGCTTCTTTTTGAACAATTTTTTCGCCTTTCACTGCGTTCACTAGTGTAGTCCTCCAATAATTTTTTCTTTAAAGATGAAGAATTTAAGACAGTGGTAAATTGATATCCTTCTCAATATTTTTTGTTTTGAAATTTTAATATTTTAAAATTAGTGATTCTTTTAACAGGGAGCTATTTATCTCAAGTCTATATTTTAAAATTAGTGATTCTTTTCTCACTGTCCTTGCATATTTTGCCTGCAGTGCTGGAGGCATGGCATTGTCAACTTTAGTGCCTTCAACTGTGAGCTCAATTTCTTTGCTTTCTAAAAGTTCAATAGCTGGTTTACAGATCTGGTCTTTGCATGGGCTTCTGTTAACTATTGAAGCTGCTGGCTTGTCCTATGTATCTCATGTCCAGGTAAACCATATTCTTGATGATTGTAGCATGTTAAGTAATGCTTTATGCATTGGCGTAATCTGTATATAATCTTGGCAAAATAAGGAAAGGTGAATTTGCCACCGTTGTAATATCTTCTTATGTTAGTATCTTTCCAGCGCTCATGAGATGGGAGTTTTTACTTATGACATCTTTGACTTAGAATGTATCTTTTCTTTCTTTTTATTTTGCTACTTCTTTGATGCATGAGTATTTTGTTGTTCAAGACCTCCAGTGATTTTATAGAAATATTTGGCATGCTCTTTGATCTTGGGATCTCTGAGGCAATCTGATACTTCGTAATAAAAGTCAGACTCTATAACTGATTGACTGTATGTAAACTATCAAAGGTAGTGGTGTTGATTAATGTCGTTTGTTGATGTGGTGTTGATTAATTAATAATTTTCTGCAGTGCAATATGGTACGACAATTTTCTTGTCTTACTATGAGTTAGATCTTTCTTGTGTTGTGTGCAGAAAAGTGATTTTACTTATTTTAAATATATAACTGCTAGGGTATTCTTTATTTAGAGCTAACTGAAAACTTCTAACTATGTTGGTTAGGCTTTGTTGTTAGAGCAGATTGTCATCTTAATTTTGTAGCTCTTATCAGATGAACTGTTAGTCTGTAGTTGACTGAACAATTTTCTCGTCACATTTCTGCTTCTTTGTAGGCTGTACTTGGCCTTGCTTTGGACATTCTTTTGTCTGAGGAGAATGGATGGGTTGCACTTCAGCAAGGTGTTGGCCGCCTTATAAATGCTATTGTTGCTGTTCTTGGTCCTGAACTTGCCCCTGGCAGTATTTTCTTTTCACGTTGCAAGGTATTATTTCTTGAAGCTTTCCATGGCCACTGGGCTTGTGTTTTAATGCTAATATGTTGTATCATTCTTGGAATTGACTTCCAGGACATACTGATTAAGTTTTTAGGTTTTTTTTTAAAGCTCAGCAGAATAACTATCTTCTCTTTTCATTTATATAATAGTTAATTCATGGAATGACGAGTTTGTTGATTTTTCTTTCTAGTCTGTTGTTTCAGAGATAAGCTCTGGGCAAGAAACAGCAACTATCCTCGAGTATGTAGTCCAATTTCTTCAACCCTTGTCTGTTTTTCATGTAATATGTTTTGTTCTGCAGTCATTGGTTTTGGTTCTGTGTTAGAGAATAGAAGTTGGCTCCATTCAAAACCTATGATTCTTGCAGGAGTGTACGCTTTACCCAACAACTTGTTCTTTTTGCTCCACAAGCTGTTTCTGTGCACACCCATGTGCAAACTCTTCTACCTACTTTGTCCTCAAGACAGGTTTTGTTTCTGTGACTGGTGAAGTTCTTATGCTTGTATATTCTGCTTCTTTCCATAGTACTAAGCTTTACCTTTTCTTTTTCTTTTTCAAGCAGCCAGCTTTAAGGCATCTAGCTGTTTCCACACTACGACATCTGATTGAAAAAGATCCGGTATGCCCTCATGTTACTTTCCATCGTCAGATTGAAAAGTCTGATCACAATAAGTCGGATCATTCTGTGATACTCTATTATACAGGTTTCCATTGTTGTTGAGCAAATAGAAGAGAAATTATTTCATATGCTGGATGAAGAAACTGATTCTGAGTATGTTAAGAAAATTCTTCTGCACACTTGTTACTTCACTTTTAGTTTGGTTTCTTGTAGTGTATTCTATTTCTATCTTTTGTTTGACATTCATCCTAAAATTTTATCTGTATCCCCCTATATGGTTATGCTTTAGATTGTTTCTTTCCTTGTAGGATAGGGGATCTGGTGCGCACCACAATAATGCGATTACTCTATGCATCATGCCCTTCCTGTCCATCTCATTGGATATCAATATGTCGTAATGCGGTAAGCTCCTTTTTTTTGGGGTTATTTTTTCCCGGAATGTCATAGAAAGTAGAGTTTTCAACAATATTGGATGTAAACTATATCTGAATATTCTTTGCATTGACCTTGGTTCTTGTTTAAAGATTTATAGTACTTGTAAATCAGTTTAATCCACAGGTTTCTTGATTAAAGAGCATGTTCTTTTTCTTGATGGAAGAAGACTTTGTAATATGTATACCTATAAACTGTACTGTCCTGGTAAATAGAATTAATCTGTTATGACGACTCAATGCTGTTTCTTTGACAATGTAAGTCCTGATGCAGTGAATCTTGAAATCTTTCTCAGATTCTTGCCACATCAATGAGGAGAAATGCTAATAGTAGTAACAGTTTAGAAAATGATCCTTCAAAGGGTACAGATGGTGACCCAAGTTTAAATTTTGGAGAAGACGATGAGAACATGGTTTCTAGCACTACAGGCGTGCCCCGTGGTTTTCTTAATAGAGATAAACACCTCAGATACCGAACCAGAGTTTTTGCTGCTGAGTATGTGATGATCTTTTCCATGCATTAAATCTATTGCACACATGCATGCCCACAAACGTGCCCTGCACATGTGTTGAAGAAGGCAACCTGAGTGTATGTGTCATACAAGATTCCACTAGGCAGAAATGAAATATTTTATGAAAGAAAAAAGAAACAAGAAAGTCCAGCAGAGGAGAAGTACTTAAGAGTAATATTGCTATGGACGTCAAGAAAATAATAATTAAAGAAACCTGTGAATGATTTTAAAAGTTTCAATTTAAAATCAGATGAAAGAAATTGCTTTCAGCATAAAATAGTAGTGTGCATACCATACAAACTAGAAGAATGATGTAAATGTGCATAGCCTGTGCCTTTAGATACCCTCTTGGGTTTGACCCTTACCAAGGCACAAGCCCCTCTTTCCTTTCAAAGAACTAGTCATGAACTTTTTCTTAGCTTATTGTATTCTTTGTTTGGTTAACTTAGTAGTTTGTTGCAATGTAGGTGTTTGAGTTACCTACCTAGAGCTGTTGGAAAGAATCCAGTTCATTTTGATCTTTGTGCTGCTAGGAGCCAACCTACTAATGGACAGGCTTCTGGTGATTGGCTCGTCCTCCACATACAAGAACTTATAGCACTTGCTTACCAGGTGCTGGATGTGAAGTTTGTTTTGTGTTTTATTACATGACATATCAAAGCCCAAAATGCATGTTAGAGTTGACATTCTTTTCATGTTACTTTTCATAGATAAGCACGATCCAGTTCGAAAACATGCAGCCAATTGGTGTAGGACTTCTGAGTACCATTACAGATAAGGTGAATTTGTATCAGACGTGCCTATATATATATATATATATGTATATATATCGCTGCAGCACCATTTGTTTGTGAAGATTTAGTGTGTCTGTAAATGATTTTTATTTTATTTTAAAATTTGCTCATTATGCTTCTTAATTACTAATTGAGAGAAAACCTCAGTTTTTGCTCCAAATATGTTCTTCGCAGGGGATCTGTTTAACTGTGTGATCTGATGTTATTATGGGTCGAAATAACTAGCTGTATAGGTGTAAAATTGTGCAAGTGGTACATGTACACTGTAGGAATAGAGAAATCTGTAAATGCAGTTGTGAGTTATGGTTGAGCTCTTAAAAGTTCAAGCCTTGCCCCAACTTTGCTTGGCTTTGTCTTGTTCCTGAATTTTAAAGAAAATATTTATTTAATCTAATTGAAAATCATGTTTCAATATGTAGTTCTTAATACCTCTTCTACACATCATATTTTCTAACAGTCTGTAGTTTTTTGACTTCTATTTTTATCAAACTCTTTGAAATGGAAGTATAGTTTCTCTTAAGCATTACCACTCCTCCTTTCCTGTCTTGCTGTCTTTTAATTTACACACACCCCTTCCCCCCCACCCCAAAAAAAAACCCAAAATTAGCTGAGAAGGGAAAACACTGTATTGTCCATTCTGTTGGGCCAAGTCTTTTATTTAAAATTTTCCTATTGTTTGTTGCTGAATCATGTAGTGCCTTTTATTCATAACTATTTCTGTCTTGTGATGCTGGGAACAGTTTGAAAAGACACCTGACCCGGAGCTACCAGGACACCTCCTACTGGAACAGTATCAGGTATAGTGACACAAGTGGTTGTGATTTTCTTTCACGTGCTCCCAATAGATTTCAGGACCTACATTTGAAATCTCAAAAAGATGTCTTATGATGGGTTTTTACTTTTGAATTATGTGACAGGACATTTCAGTTATTTATTTATTTATTGGATTGGGGGAAGTTTGATGGGTTTTTACTTTTGAATTTTGTGAATCTTTCTATAATTAAGGCTATATGAAATTCAGGCCCAGCTAGTATCTGCTGTCCGCACTGCCTTAGATTCGTCCTCTGGCCCTATTCTATTGGAAGCAGGCTTCCAGCTCGCTACAAAGGTTCTCAGTGAACACAAATAAGATTTAACTTTTCCTAGTTGTCTTCCTATTAATTTTTTAGCTTAGAAGACAATGTAAAAATGGATTGTGAAAAATACAGATACTGACTAGCGGAATAATCAAGGGCGATCGGATTGCTGTTAAACGCATATATTCATTGATTTCACGACCATTGAATGACTTCAAGGACCTGTATTATCCTTCCTTTGCAGAATGGGTCTCATGCAAGGTATATAAATTCAATTGTTATTGATAACTTTTTTTCTTGATTGAATGAATCCATTTTACCTTTTAGAGGAAAAACTAATTGATTAATTGTAATGTAGATCAAGATAAGACTTCTTGCTGCCCATGCCTCTCTCAAATGTTATACATATGCGTTCTTGAGGAGAGACCATAGTATGGTTCCAGATGAATATCTAGCATTGTTACCGTTATTTTCAAAGAGTTCAAGCATGCTTGGGAAGTACTGGATTAGAGTTTTGAAGGACTACAGTTATGTATTCTTGTGTTTGCATCTCAAGACAAAGGTCAGCTGAATGTTAAGTAAACTACTAGCTTTTCTTGTTTGCATTTGTCCTTTGTTTTTACATGCATGAAATTTTTTAATGTATTTATCTTATCTTTCCTTCTTTCAGTGGAATCCATTTCTTGATGGAATTCAGTCACCTCTGGTATCATTAAAGTTGCAGCCTTGCTTGGAAGAATCCTGGCCAGTAATATTGCAGGCAATTGCATTGGATGCAGTACCAGTAAATCTTGAAGAGAATGAATATTCAAAATCCACTACTGAAAATACATCAAGGGACAGCTTATTGTCTGAACATAGTATGGTTGAATTGGAATCCGAAGAATATCAGTTTCTTTGGGGATTTGCTCTGCTTGTTTTATTTCAGGGACAATATTCAACCCTTGGTGAACTGAAAAATCCAATTTCTTTCATTAAAGCTAGTTATGGCAGAAATTCAGCTACTGAAGAGTTATGTTCCCCAGGAATTAAGTTATATGAGATTGCTTTACCGGTCTTCCAGTTTCTGTCAACGAAAAGGTTTGCCAGTGCGGGATTTCTCACCATGGACATATGCAGAGAACTGCTGCAGGTGGCTATCCATTTCTTTTCCTCTTCTTATAAACTCCCAAAAGATATAGGGTGTGCATAGGGCATCACATGAAAATAGCCACATGTTCTCATATGCAATTTTATGTAGGAAGTGATCATCTTCAATACGGTCTGAAATGACAGCTTTATTATTTTCTCTCTTTTCAAAATTTTGAGGCCCCTCCCTTTTTATGTTTATATTCTTTAAACATTCTCTAAAGATGTAGTATTACATTGTCTCTCAGTGCGGTGTGATATGGTAGATTGTTTTAAGTGTAAATCGATTTCTATTAATTACTCATGCTATTGAGTTATTCATACAGTCATATTCTTCATAAAATGAAATAAAATTTTTTAAGAAGAGAAAGTAAATACCAACTCTGTAATGTTGTCTCAGAAATTGCAAATTCTCTGTTTAAGAAATGGAAAAGAATTGGGATATGATGGTGGTGAATGACATGCCACTCATTAGTGGTACCTTTATGTCTCTCCTGTTTGTGTCTCTTTTGATTTGTGAAGTCACAGCTTTGGTTTTTCTGATATTACCCTAACCATGCTACAGGACACCTGTTAACTTGCCTTTGATATTCTTTGTCAATTTTTTTTTCATATTTGACTGATGCAGGTTTTCTCATATTCTATGTGCATGGATAATTCGTGGGATAGTCTTTCAGTGTCTGTTATATCACAGGTAAATATATTAAAAAACTCTTCTTAGATAATTTAAGCCTTTTGTTATTTTAGTATTTTAATGAGTATCTACATTGCTTCTTGCGTTGATCTTCCATAAGCTAAGATGATTCACGTGATGTCTTTCTTCGTACCAATTAAGTGTGGCTGAATTTTCCATTGGGTTGTGAGTCATTTACTTTCAGAATGTTAAGATGTATTAAGTTACACTTCCAGTCCCTTTGGTACCATCCGCCTGAAGGCTGCAACAGCCAACATGCCCTTTTACATTCCTACTGATATATTTTCAAGAACCATTTGCACTTTGCTAAACTTTAGGTCTTTCTATAAAGTTCGTATGTGGATCTGCAGAGCAATAAGTTGCTTTTTATTTACTTTTGGCTTCGTAGGAATTATATTGTGTAATATAGTTGGCTGAATATTTTGATGTGTTAAGAAAACAGTGCACCAGAGATGTGGTTGTAATTTCAAAAAGGGATCCACATATTAACCACAAAAAAAAAGGGATCCGCGTATATAGACCTTTTATAATTCTCTGTGTGTAATGTGTCGGTCACAGATTCTGAATTGTAGTTTTGTTTTTTTCTTTAAATAGATTGTGAAGAACTGCCCTGAATCTTTTTATGAAGTGGACAACTTTGCCTATTTGGCAATGGAACTTTGTTTGGCTTACCTTTATAAAGTGTTTCAAAGGTACTGGAATATACCAAACATTTGAACTTATTTTTTTGTCTTTTAATTAAACTTTCTGATATCACTCCCAATTAGCTGAAGGTTCATACTTTTTGTGTTCTGTAGTAATACATCATCTCTGGACAAACCGTGGGAGGATTTGATTTCCGCATTATTTATCACCGCAAAAACACTTGTTAACTGTTTTCAACCAAAGGTGGGTAAGGTATCCACTGTTATATTTTCTGTGGCTTACAGATTAAAGATTACTGTCTTTGAGTTTCATTATGTGTTTGTTTATATTGCACAGGCATGCTTTCTAATGTTATAATTGCCTTGTTATTTTTTCATAATGACTGTTCGTTGCTAATTTTCATGTTTTCACTAATTGCGTGTTTTGAGATGCAGACACAACTAGTATCAGCGGCATTAGCGTTTCTTTTAATTGGTTACAAGGGAATCAGAGAAGCCTCTACTGAGTTTTGTTTCTCCAAGGTGGACGAGTTTTTCAAGTGCACAGGTCTATTATTGAAAAGATTTATTGATGGTGAGTATTCTGACAATAAAACTGATCTGACGAGTCTTTATTTATCTAATGTAAGTAAAAAAAGAAGATTGCTCCATTTCCTTTGTTGTCAAATTATTTTCCCACATAATTTTTCACATAAACATCCATTTGAGGCTCTTTTCCTGCCTTCCCTCTATATTCACGTTAAAGATTATGCCAAATTGTTAGTTAAACATTGGCTTCTTGATTAATAAAGTATATTCTGGCTAATCAAAATTCAAATTGCAGATAAATCTGGTGTTGGTGAAGATGGTATTCTTCATATGCGTAAAATACTGCGAACTTGTTTGAATGTGATCACTGACTTGACCAAGGATTGCATTAAGTGCATTCATCTGCAGGAGAATAAGAGCTCTGACTTGCACATATTACAGCAAACAAAGCTTGCTTTCTCTCTTGAACAAATTATATCATTTGCGAAGCTGGGTTATGAAATGGATTATCTTGAAGACAATACAGATGGTGATTTGGTCTATTATACTATGTTTAAATATTGCACCAAATGTGTCCAAACTGTACTCTCTGATTCAAATAGACAGGTACATCCATATGCATGCTGTATACCGTTATGGTCACTTTTTCCAAGCATGAGACAACTGAAAACAATTTTGTGCACAGGTTCAAACAATTGGGTTACAAGTGCTAAAAGGTTTGGTACAAAAATCCACAAATGTGGAGGACAGCACTTTTTCAATGCTTTTTGTTGGGGAACTTGCTGCCGATTTTTTTGTGATAATCCAGAATACATTAAAGGTGCTTCCGAATATCCTCTCAGATATCTTTTGCATTTACAAATTATAACCTTGTTTCCTTTTCTGTCTTTGATTTTGTAATTCTGAAGGAGCTCTACTTCTCTTTTCTTGACAGAAACCTGTAACTGAAAAATCAGCAACTGTTGCTGGTGAATGCTTAAGACTCCTAGTAGTGCTGCAAACACTTTCAAAATCTAGTGAATGTCAGAGAGGTTTTATGAATTTACTCCTGGAAGCCGTAGTCGTGGTTTTCAAGGCTTCAGAAGAAGGTTCTTCGCAGGTGATATGATAAGCAGCCTTCGAAATTTACATTGCATCTCATCACTTCTTTGACTGATGATTTTTTAATTATGCATCATTGACAGGAAATCAATACATTAAGAAGCACTGCAGTAAGGCTTGTTTCTCATCTTGCTCAAGTTCCTTCCTCAGCAGTTCACTTCAAGGATGTGTTGCTGTCTATGCCTGTAGCACACCGGCAACAACTTCAGGTGTCTTTTCCTTTTTGTTTCTTTGTGTACAATTACATACATGTTCATTACAAAAAATCTGAAGTTATATTATTTGTAAAGATTAAAATGAACATATGATGATTGTTGGGTGCTCTTGCTGTTGAAGATTGAAGACTGGTATTTTTTGATGTTGCCCTCGATATAATGTTACATTATTGGATAGGTCTTTTTCAAAAATTATATTTTTCAATGCGATCCCTTTTTCTCTTTCCAGGGGTTCATCCGTGCATCTGTGACACAAGAGCATAATGCAACACAGATGAAGCCCACAACTCCATCATTAGAGATTAAATTACCAGTGCCAACGGAGGCAAGTAAAGAGAAACCTCCTCCACCATCAGCCACCACAACACATTCGGTTTCTGATGATCAAAGAATTGAAGAGGAAGAAGAGGATGAAGATGATTGGGAAGCTTTCCAGTCTTTTCCTGCCACTACAAATGCAGCTGAAAGTGAATCAGAAGTAGAAAGCAAAATGGAAGAACCCGACCTGGGTGAGACAGTTTCTGTTTTGGAAGTGAATACAGGGAGTGATTATAATGATGGAGATTCTATTTCGGAACCTCTCCACAATGTAAAGGTGGTCAATGAGACAGGCCATCAAGAGGCTGGTGAAGGGGAGGTGATATCTGATGGTATGAAATTCCCACAGGGTGGTGTTATCGAGCCATGTGGTGATCAGCATCGGGAGAGAGATGAGGAAGTGGTGTGCAGGCAAGAGGGTACTGTAGCTGGGACGGACCAAATGACTGAACATATGCCATCTGAACTAAATCCTATTGAACATGCTGAACTATCAGTAGGAGTCAATATAGTGGACCATCAGGTGCAGGGAAAAGAGGAATTAAATGATAAAAGAGAAGATAAAAAAGAGGCAACCATCGGAAGTTATAGCCTTGAGCAGCATGAAGAGAGCAGTAAGGTTGAAGATTCGTTGGAAACCAATGACGATGGTGCTAAGCTAAAATTGTAGAAGTGTTATAATAACAATACAGAGTTTTTATGCACGTGTTTTGTTGTCGCTCAGAACACGAAGAAATGTACATTTGTTTGGTTCTTTTCCTTGTATTTTGGTGCATTTGTGATCTAAAGGAGAATTAGTCAGTTTTAGGCTCGACAGCACCACTAGTTTGGAAATCACTCAGAAAACGTTATTTTTAGCTGATTTTTTATTTTGGTTGAAGATTTATTACCTTCCAAGAACAATCATCACCCCTCGATTTTAGTTGCATAACAAGACAAACCAAAAAGAAAGAACTGAGAAATAATCCCCTTTAAACTCCATTCCATAGTTATAAACACTGAAAATCAATGTTTTGAAGAAGAAAAAATCCATGGACCCAATTGTTAGTCTTGTTTCTCACTAACATTAACTTCTGTAGCTTCATTAATTTTACTAATTTTTCTAACAAAGAGTGTTTATTGGTATTTTGAAAGTTTCCCCAAACTTCCATTTTCCTTAACTGGTTATCATCCACTCCACTCTTTGGACCCAAAAAAATAAAAAATCCTCCACTCCACTCAAACAGGCTCAAACCGGAATTAGGAGTTGAATGGACACTGAAGTTGAGGGGGCATATTCTGCCTTAGGGCTGAGCAACCTTGAATTCACTTATTATCATCATGATGTTGCAAATATACGTTTTTGACCTTTCAAACTGATACAATAAAGGCCTAAACCAAGGTACAGTTATACTAGATCAGATATTGAGTTACTATACATGAATATTTTACAATTCTCAAGGCAAATAAAGCAAATCAGCAATGAGGTGGTGCTTTTAGGAGACTTGAGCACCAAGGGTGAGCACATGGACGAAGCACATAAATGTACAACTGCAACAATCCATGAATGTCATGGCTCTGAAGAAGGCTTTGATAAGTATTGGAGCCACTCTTCAGGAGTTCCCTTTCTCATTTTCAGCATTTTAATTGCGGCACTGGTCAGCGGTATGGCAAGTATGTCATAGTCTTTCGGAGCCTGCGAGATCAGTTGGATGCAGTCTTGTAATCAAGTTTGTAGCCAGACTCACTTGTGTCATTTACGTTTAAGAAAAGATGTTATACCAAACAAGCTAAACATCAAAATACCTTGGGGACTTTAGTCAGCTTCATATTTGCTTCCTCTAATGTCTTCTGACCTTTCTTCGAGTTGCATCTTGCACATGCAGTGACCTGTTATGCATCAACAGGAGAACCACATCAGTAAAGATCATTAAGCTAGTGTTCAGAAGTGGTTTGTTAGGACCAAAACTACCAGAAACCACTTCACTTAAGGGCCTGTTTGGTAACCTTTTACATTTTGGTTTTTACTTGGCTGGCCAGCCAGCGGTAGTTGGGATTCTCCCGTTCCCTGGTCAAAGATTTGGTTGGATGCGGGATCGACTCCACAAGGAGCGGTACAGATGTAGATGATATCATCACGGCCTCTCTTTTTGTACCGCTAGGAATGCTTAACGTCACTTCGCCAACTCATGTTACCTGAGGTGTCGGATCCGCTCCCCATTCGGGAGGATTGAACACAATTTCCGTAACATCGACGCCTCTATCTCTAAAGAGAGACCAGCCAACTTCATTTTTTTGGTTAAAGATTGAGAGAAGACATACCGGAGAAGGGTACAAATACACATTATCCAACGCTCATTTTCTTCTACATCACTTGCTCTATCACAATACGGCTGAATGGTGAAAGAAGGATTCAGGAAGTAGGCCTCAGGTTGTTGGAATTCAGTCTTAAAAAGAGGAGAACGAAAAAAGAGAGCAGTATGTAAAAAAATCCAGTCTCATAATTAATTTTAGTAGCATGTAAGCAGCGAGTTGGGACTTATTTTACATTTTCTTTGCAATAAGTTCAAGTTAGACTTTCTCCTTCCAAAGCAGGGTTTCCAGTGGAATAGGGTGGAGAATGAAAAAGAAAAGGGAAAAAACAGCAACAAAATGCTTCTGCAATTCAGTGATCATGTGGCATCCATTATACAAGGTAGATGGAAAGGAGCATCCTCTCTCTTAGGGAGGTTTTGGATAAGCCCAACAGTAAATAATCTGTTGAAGGTCATGTACCCTGGCTCATTCCTGTTAATATGCTCTCATTACTGAAAGTTGAACTGTACTTTATATGATGCAGTTCAAACTTGTTATCACAATTAAAAAATGCAGAAGCTGAAATCCACTGCAAAACACAGTTTCTAATTTTAATTTAACTATTCGAGATCTAATGCCAACATGTCTCTCTCTTTCTCTCTCTCTCACTCACCCGCACACAAAGTGTGAGAGAATTAAGCACCACTCTGGCGTCTAGTCATTGATGCAAGAAGAATTTAAATCTTTAATGAACTGGTTGTCTTACCAGATTTTCCCACTTCCATTCTCCACCACGTACAATTGGCAAAACATGGTCAATAGTCAAGTTTTCACGTGAAGAACAGTACCTGTTGAGAAGACATGCAAAGTTAGTATTCAATATCTAAATGACCCTTCATAAAAAATCTAAATAACCCTTGGTTGAAATAAACATCTATTTAGTACTTCATGGCTAATAAATTTCCGTTGTTGATGATGGCCATGAGAACAGATCACTCAATTCTAAGCTATGTACTTCCTGTTTTACAATAGTCAGGATCGAGAAAGGTTATCCAGATGTCCCAAGGCAAAATCAGCAGTGTAGACAGAGAAGCCTAATGATGTGTATCATGAATTTCAATCTGTTAGATACTGATTATTAATGGTGAAGGATGTATGCTGTACATCATTATCAGTTTACCTGTCTATATCTGTTCTAGAACTCTAAAACCAGTACCTGCAGCTGGTGGTCTGTTGATAACGAATACTGTTGGTTGACGGCCTCAACCCTGAAAGTCTTGGGTTACCCAGCACTGAACCTGATGCATCTAGCCTTATAAAACAAGGATCTATTCCTCACCTTTACACCTCTGTTTTTCTATGGAGCCTTCTTCACTGAATTTTTTTGGGCAATTCCCTCTCTTTGCATTATCACAACTAAGGCATTTCACTTATCTAGCAGACTGATTTCTCCTTCTCTTTCCACTGCTCATACAATTTGAATACCTCTAGTTTCCTCATTAAGTAAACCTATCAATTTTTGAACTAATCATCAAGAAGCTGATAAACTAAACTAAACCGCCACAGGAAACAACACATAAAAGGCCCAGCCACATTAGTATGAGCATAATCCAAAACACCTTCATTGTGATGATATGTTGCAAGAACCTTTTTTGTTTGCTACCCACAGTATTTCTATAAGTCTAACTTCCAAGATTTCACATCATGCAACAAATTTCTCTTGTTATAACATCATTGAGATCTGAACACAATGTAGACCACACAGCACTATATCTCACAATGCTTTTCCTTCTAAAGGTTCACTAGAGGCCTGTTGGGCCTATGGGGGTACATAGAGATAATCTCTTTCATCCCATAACATCTCCCATCCCTGTTGAGGTGAGATTCAGTCCAAGGTCTTTGATATGACTACACGAGACTGTAAGAGCTAGCCTAGCTGCAATGTTCACTTGCTAGCCCCTGAGACGCATATGCTTAATCCAACTCTCATCTTATAAGACGCAACTATGTAATCAAATTAAGCACAAGAGATATGTGTACTTGATTCAGCAGCTTTAACTTGACTAAAAGGGTAATCTACTTACTGACAAGTGAAACTGTCCCGACATAGTATATTTTTACGACTAAGATTGTTCTTAATTCTTCTTCTCTTTACAATCTGCAGTAAATGTGGAACCTGGAACCAGAAGCAAATGTACTCAGTTCAAGTGAACTAGAACAAACAAGGGAAAAGTACCAAGAAGAAAGAAGCCAACGAGAATGCAAGTAAAAACATTGGTAAAAGTCATGCAACTCTATACCCTTAGGACAGCAGGTATGTAGAAGGATCCATTTGGAGAATTTACAGTCTGATCATAGTATTCAAGTACATCTGCCTGGTACAACATAAGATTTGAACCCAATTAAAACATGTATCTAAAGCAGGCATCATAAACCAATAGGAATCTAATCATGAATATGGCAGGTCCATTTGGTTTTGAAGGAGTGTTACTGTTTTATCCTATTTAACTGCAGAAAAACTGATCCTCTTTTTAAGTATCATCTGTTTTGGAAAAATATCTAACATGAATAAGTGAGCCATGGCAGTCCAACCTTCTCCATGTATTCCAAGCAAATAGCACGCTTCCAGCAGACAACATTAACTGGCCTGGCACCGTTGAACAACAATTAGAACTATGAGAAAACATATTTTCAAGCACTTGTAAAATGGTAGAGCGGAAAGAGGGAAGAAAACTCAAGAGCTTAGGATCAACAGTTTCGGCTTATGAATTGCCAACACATAAATACAAAAAACTAAAACTAAGACAAACTAAGAAATTGTGTCATCATCATCAGAAAAGAGTAGGCCCTCGACACAGCCAACAAAACGATGCACAATATACAATGCAGATATACTTGCTACAGGACCAACTGATGGTTATTGTACAATAAGCATTTCATGTAGATGAGCTTAAAGGGAAATATTAAATAAATGAAAAAAGAAGCAAGCTAGAGTGTATTTCGTGCATAATTTGCTGAATTTATGAAATTCCTATTCAACATCCAAACGAGTCAACATGACAACGGATTATAAAGTTGTGCGTCTATTTCTAGTTGAGGATTTTCAGTCCTCTGACTTGAACCCTCTGGAGAATTATTGTAGTTAAATAGTAATTTAGTTCAAAACCTCGACTTAAACATTCCTATGAGCTTCCAGCATTTTTTGGTGTATTGCAAAACATAGATCGCCAAACTTTATGGGCAGTCCAGAAAAAAAACTGTTTAAATTGTCTGCCATGGTTTGTCGACTAAGAAATTGTCTACATTAGTTGAAGCAACTAATTACAAATTTACAAAACTTGAAAGAATGAAACAAGAATGAAGCACGCATCCCATAAAGAGAAGTGAGGTGACCTGTAGGAGATATCCAAGACGAGGCCTCTGAAACAAGCCAACTCATCATCCCTCTCAAACTCGGAAGCATCGTCATGACCAGGACCAGCCTCATCGCCGCCAACAAACAAACGGGCCTCGGCATTCAGACGCTTTGCCTTGTTCATAGAAGAAGAAGAGTAAAGCCTAGTAGAATCCAGGTGTGGCCTGCCGAGCCTGCGGTTGTAGGTGTGGGGTTGGATTGATGTGAACATGTTGTTGTTAAATGGGTCTCCTTTTTGTTCCAATGCCACTCCCTCGCCATTAAAGAGCAACTTAACTCGCCCTTGTGCTGCAAACTGCGCCATCACTGAAGCTTATTGCTATTTCCTTCCACAGAGACAGTAATGGGTCTCTCTCTCTCTCTCTCTCCTCTCTCTCTCTCTCTGCAAATGTTTATTGGTTTCTTCTTCCTGAGATGAGACACTCAAATAATTATAGACAAATAAATAAGTCTCATCTTCTGAAACTGGAAGCGAAAAGCAGAGGAAACGAAATGTAGGAATTTTCCATTTTCCATTTCCATGGGGGAGGAAGGAAATAAATACACTCCACGGAATAAACCGTTGCCACATGTTTTTTGTGTTATTTCTTTTGTTTCGTTCCACTCCCTCTCGGAATATCTTCTGGCATATTTATAGTCAAATTCACAAATTTTTCACTCCATTATTTGCTATTGGTAAAATCAACTTTCTTGGTAAAATAAGACCTCTAAATACTTCCCTATCGCCCTCTTGTAGCCTTTCTCTCACTCTCTCTCTCTCTCTGGTTTCCTTGCTTCCTGCTCTTCTCATCTCTGCTTTCTCTAGTCTATCTGAAATTTCAGAACGGAGGAGGAGTCTCTCTCACGAACTCTGGGTCGCTCTCTGTCCTACCTGTGCAAGGTAACAAATCTCTTTCTCCTATTCCTCTTCTCTTTCTCGCCCTCTCTCTCGCCCTCTAGCCCTTCACTTGCTGTGTTTGGGCGTAGTCTTAAGTTGCTCAGTTGGGTCTCTCAAATATGAATTTGGATTATCTAAAGAGACCAAATTGATGAAATATTTTTCTACAGCTGTAATGAAAGTTTAATTTATGTTAGTATTAGAGCTTTCTTTTCATGTGCTTTAGCGACTGATGAAAGTTGAATTTATATTTGTTTTTGGGTAAAAAGTTTAGAGCTTCCTTTTCTTTAGCCGAAAGCAGTCATGTTGGTAGTTATATCCTATATTAACATCACATAAACTAAAAGCCCATACAAAATGAGCATCCTCAATTTTGGTTGGCAGCTTCAGTATCATATTTCCTATAGTTGATAAGATCCTTGATAAACTCGGTCTGCATAGTATTATCCTTAGTCATATGTTGAGCCTTATAAATTGAGGAATTTTGTGTTGCTTTTTTTACAGTTGCATCTTACGTTGGACCAAAGTTGTTGCTCACAAGCAGTCTTGCATGCCTACTTCTGTAAAGTGCTCTCTTTGCAAGGCCAGTTTGTTCATATGACATTCAATTTATCGAATTCTGTTCCATTTTGTTTCTTATTCTGCGAAAAATTGCTGATCACACTAATGTCTGGGTATTACTTCTAAATTTAGCCATAGTGCTGATTTTTAGTGGCTTGGTGCAGACTGAAACATGGATATGGTGGAAGTTCTTTTCAGAAGCATTACATCAACCAGAATTGTGGGTATGGGTTCTGTTGTTTCTGTTGTTGTTTCTTTTCTTTTATTTTGCTTGTGTCTGTGTTGCAAACGTAATATTTATGTATGTTTCTATAATGAATTATGAGTTTGAATATGAAACATAGGAATTGGTTTTGTGACAATTTATTATGCAGTACCTTGATGAGAACAAATAGTTTATTCTGGCAATATTGGATAATCAAAACCTTGAAAAACTTGCTTAGTGTGCCCAATAAGTCCTCTCTCTCTCAAACACACATGCTTTTATTTTATGTTTGTATTGTTTCTAATCTTGATTATGAGTCATCTTATGTGGACACTGAAATCTGCCTTCATGAGTATTTTTATCTTGGATATAAAGAGCAGTGATTTTTTTTTTAATTTTGTATTTTAGTCTTTTTCTGACTTCTCTGTCAAATTCTTTGATAAGCCTAAAAACAACACAATGAAGTAAGATTATGTCAAACTCTTGCAAAAAAAAATATATAGAATACTGAATTAGTATGCATATATCAGCATAACAAGCAGATGATGTTCACTACTGGTCAACTATACCAAAGACGACAACAGACAAGCTATGTGTATCACTTATGCAACAACAGAAATAGATATAATAACAATACCTGGCAGAAGATGGAAGAAATCAAGACAAATACAATCTTAGCAAAACTCATGAAGCCATCTGAATGCAAATAATAATTCCTAAAAAAAAACTTTAAGAAGATAGAAACCTTCATTTCTTAAGAGAATAGTAAATAAACAAAGAAACCAATGAAAGAAACAAATTGCAACAATAAACTGTGACTTTTTTTTTTATAAAGAACATGGTGGCACACCTTGAGGCCACTATGGAAGAGGTGAAGGCAGAGAGAAGGGCTCTGGCTCAGAGCAATCATAAAATCTTAGTCAATTGCTCCAACACCAAGACTCACACCCAAACATCTTAGCTATACAATACAAGCTATGCCAACTCCAGTTCTGTGGCGAATTTGGTGCTTCCACAGCTAAGAACTCCTTTCTAAAATTTCAGAGAGAGCAGAGAGAACATACTAACAAATAAGAGAAGATGTTAGCGATTTCAAAATGAGAAAGAAAAAAAAGTGAAAAAAGGGTGATATGCGACCAATAGGAAGTATTTATAGGTCCTATTTTACCAAGAATATCGAAAGGATTCTATTTTACCCAATTTCCCAAATATTATTAAGGCACCTAGGCTACTGGCCGTGTTAGTTTGGTCGCCCCACTCAAATTTGAGTTTTCTTTCCAATTTGGCATACCAGCTCTCTCTCCCTCTCCCTCTCCCTCTCCCTCTCCCTCTCTGTCCCCGACTTTACATGGAAAATGGCCTCCTCCACCTCCTCTATCTTTTCCCCCAAACACCCGATGCTAATGAACACCATAGCCGCCGGAATCTTCTTTGAAAAATCAGGCCAAAACGAATGATATGTTTTTGTTTCTATTATGCAGTTTATGATTGTTTCATACTGAATTCTAAGCTTGAAGGATTTGCTTCTAAGATGCAGTTTATTATCCATTTTATATAGATGGAAGAAGGATAACTTTTCAATGTCAAATTGCTTATTACTATTTGATAGGATTTTTTATTGTAGATATTTGAGTTTACAAACAAAGCGTGGATTAAATTTCGTTAAGGATTGTTGTTTATTTTTTGCAAATTGCATTCATCTCATTTTTTTAAAGATAAGTGAATGAATGCTTGGATTGGAGGGACACAACCTTTTTGTTCTATCTAATTTCCATATGTATAATTTTGTTGTGTAGGAATTTGAAGAATGGGTTCGAATGTAAAGCTCATGATTGCGGAGAAGAACAAGTTTCACTGAAATGCGTTGTCTCTATCATACAAGAAGACCGTCATTACTGCAATCAAGGAGAAGTTCAGTTCAGAGCAGTTGGAAAGGTTTAAGGGTAGTTGTTTTGGTCATCTACTACTCATTGAGGACCTAAAGTGGACTCCACAAATTGTCCATGGGCTGTTGCTAAGAAAGGTTGATCCGAAGACAGTTAAAACCGTGAAAGGTATTACATTCTTGGTTGGTAATAAGTTGATACAATTCACGAAGCAACAGTTTTGCTTCATCATAGAGCTACGGTTTGGAAACCTCCCATTGATTCAGAATCCCACTAATGAAAACTGCGCTTTGAAGAATAAATACTTCCAGGAGAATAAAACTGTGAGCCTTTGGGAACTCAAAAAAGCATTCAAGGCTTGCACTGATAAGGAGTATTTAGTGAAGCTTGGTTTTGTGTATTTTGTTGTATTTGTATTGTTGGGTACCGCTAAAAATGTCAACATGGACATGAGGTATTTGAAGTTGGTGGAAGATCTTGATGCGTTTGAGAGGTATCCTTGGGGCGCTGTGTCATATGCAAAGACACATGAGTCACTTTCGAGGGCACTTTATGCGGATTACCATCGAGTTAAAGTACCCCAAGAAACTCAAAAGAAAGCAGAGACAACGACAAGTGGTATGATTAGTGAGTACCATATTAAAGGGTTTGGATTTGCTTTTTAGGTAAGCAAATATCCATCAATGTTTAACTTAAATTTTGATTGTTGACATTGAGGTGCATAATTTATGGTTCAGTGTTAAAAACAGATATGGGCTTTTGAAGTGTTCCAGCTTTGACTCGACTGCATTATGTTGTGCACGAAGAAAATGCCCTCCACCCACACATCTTACATTGGAGGAGCAATAAGTTGGCACGTTATAACAAGCTAATGTCTCATGTATATGAAAACATTGAGGTTAGTAATGGTTATGTTATGCATATGATTATGGTATTATGTGGATTTGATCGGTGCCAGTCCTTAAACCTAAGACCTGCTAACTCTTAGTTGTATCACAAAGCTAGCAAATCTAGGGAATCGGCATGTTATGCATATGATTAATTTATAATTATATTGAAAAGTGTACTTTGTGTTTCAATTGCAGGTTGATGTGAAATTCATCCGTCCCAATCAAATTGAGAAACAAAAAGCTTATTGGATTTGGGGTGATGATGAAGAGGATGAAGAAAATGTTGAAGTGTATGACGACACAAAGTCCCTTGGTCATGGTGGTGACGATCATGGTGAGGGTGTTGAGGATGGGCAAGAAAATACAACCATTGGTATAGAAGAAGATACTCTGGAAGTTCAAGAAACATCTAGCCTTCCATCGTCTTCGAATGTATATGACCATAACCTTTTTGCAATATATAGGCAATAATAAACATAATTGTGGTGATATATTGTCAATCTATAGGCAATACAATAGCAATGAAGTCACAATAGTCGTGTTATATATTACAGAAATATATAACAGTTGCATTATATCTTTTTGCAGGGCAATGGTAAACTCTCTTTGACTTACTGTTGTGATTTGAAAAAGGAGTTACAAAGTACAAAGGATGAGTTGCAAAGAGCAGCTGCTTCAAATCGGGCGTTTAGGAAGAGAGTGTGTGACTTGGAAGGGAGGATAGAGAGTGAGTCTTTGAAAAATAAGAAGGCTGTTGTGGGTTTCAACAAGATCGTTGCTTTGATGGAACATCATTTTATGTTGGTGATGGAGGAGTTGAAAAAAGCTTATGGTGTGTTGAATCGACCTGCTGAAGGTCATGAAGAACCACGTACTCTTCGGAACAAGGAAGAAATGGATGACGTGGCCCCCTCACATGAGCATATTACTCAGACTACAAAGATTGAAGGAGGTGATGCATCAAGGCAGGAGCCTAGAACCATTGTTGCAAAGGCGGGTGTTGACATAACCGAACCAATGCTTTCGACTATGAAGGGTACTAGTCCTAGCACAGAGATTAAAGGACCCGATGTTTCATCAAACCCTGCTAAGAATGCTTCCTCTGGTTATACCCCAGATGATGGAGATGCCTCCGCAAGCACGAAAGTCCAAGGGGCTGAAATGGAAACAAAAAATCCTGAGAAAGAAGTTGAGCAAGAAGCAGGGATTCTGCCTACACCTGAAGATTTCTGGGGGTGCAAAGTCCTTTGCAAAAAACTTTTAGAGTTGCTAAAGGATTGGCAAAAGGAACCCGGAATGGCGTTGGGTACAATTCCGATGAGGCCTCCGATCGGAAGCGATGCTACTGTGGCTGGTGATAAAGCGAACGCGGAAGGTGGTGTCACAGTTAAAAAACTGGACGCGGAAGGTAAAGGGTGTAGGAAGAAGCAGCCAATAACTGGGTTGTTGAGTCCCTTTATCGGTCCTATGGGAAAAAAGAGGAAGCTCACTGTTTCGGAAGGCACTCACTGCTTTTAATCCAATAAAACCCATTCCCATTGAGGATGTCAAGGCTGTAATAGACTTCTGCACCACTTGGAAAAGCAATATAAGGTTAGGATTTAAAATTTTGGTATATTGTCCCCTTCTTGTTTTCTTTAATTTTTTTGTCTTTTTGGTTTGCAAATTTTAATTTTGTTTCTAATAATTTGGACACCCATGCTATACAATAATGTCATTGCATTTGACATGAAATGGTGTGAGAATAAATTGCAACACTTTGATGTCTATCTGTTTGGAATGTTATTATGATCATTCCTAAGCATTAGGCCAATTTTTTCCATTTGGATTTTGATCCTTGGCTGCAGATCAACAGCATTCTAAAAAGAAGTGGTTTGAGGGAATGCCTTGGAGTTCTGTATTTGTTTTTACGTGTTGGCACCTTTGGAAATGGCGGAATAGGCGTGTGTTTAGTGGAGCTGATGATCTAGCCTTTAATCCTCATTAGACTTTTGTGTGCTTCAGTTATGGAGTGGATTAAGGCTCTGTGAATCAGAAGAGGACTGATGTGACTCAACTCCTTTTGGCTTGGGATCTTCCAGCTGGTGGTCAGTTTAAATTAAATGTGGAAGGTTCTAGAAAGACAATTTCATGTTGTATTGGCGCAGGGAAGTCATCAGGGATTCTAAAGGTGACTAGGTTTCTGGTTTTGCCATCAATTTAGGGAAATGCCAAATTCTAGAGCAGAAGTCTGGGGGCTTTTCTTTGGTTTGAAATTGGCTCTTGAAAAAGGTCTCAGAGATCTAGCCATTGAAATGGACTCTTCTCTAGTTGTGAAACTGTGTCTGAAACCTTCTCTCCTTGGTTTGCACCCTATGGCCTCCTTGATTGATAGTTGCTGTGATCTTATGAAGCAACTTGGTAAATGCACCCTCAAGCATATATATGGAGAGAAGAACAGAGTTGCTAACGCAACTGCCAACTGGAGCTATAATTTAGATTTAGGATTGTGCACTTTTGACACAGCCCTTAGTTGGATTAGCTCTTGCTTAGTTGACGATGTTCTAGGTGCCCTTAGAATTAGATCGGTCTGTTTAGACCAGTGTGATTAGTTGGTTTGTTTCTGGGTTGTTACCCCACCCCCCCAAACCCCTCCAAAATAAAAATAAAAATGATAGTAGTTGCTCGCTTCATGTAACCTTTCGTAACATTTCCATGTATACGATAGAATCTTTTAGTCAATACCTCCTCAGGTTGAAGCCTTAGATTTATAAACCAGCATTTTTTGTTATTGTAGTGCGGAGGTGCGGCTCGAAGCGATGGCAGTTGGGCAAGAGTTTTTCTACAAACTCATAAATGATAGCCTTTGGATGACCTCATCGGTAACAGTTTCAATCTTGCTTTAATTTTAAAATTAAATTCACTTGTCTTCTTTACTATGTGTACATGCATATTAAAATAAGCTGTTATTATCTACCTCAACTGGCGGCACCTTGACATGGGGATGTTTCTGATACGCAAAAGGCAATTTGCTCATCCGTTGGCTGTTGGAACTGACTGGATGACTGCTGATTGTTGTCTGCAAGTAAGAACGTGTATATGTAGTTCAATTTAATGTATTTTCTGTATTGGTGGAAGTATTGGGTTTTATTATGTTAGGTGCATTTGTGCCTTATTATGTTATGTGCCTTCAAATTGTTTGCAGGCATTTTTAGAACCAGTAAAACTGCCTCTGAAAAAGCGAGGATCGAAGAAACAAGATGTTAGGGTTACCGAGGACTCTCCACTTCAATGCCAGGCCAAAATAGAGCTGTATGTGCAGGGACTTTGGAAACATGGGTATGCTATACCATGGACCAAAGTCGGCAAGGTGTATGTCCCCTTCAATCGTAGTCACTGTGTATGACTCCTACGTTGATTTTACTGCTCAGAAGAAGGTGGTACAATTTCTTAAGCCTATTAGCCATGCACTTGCACGTATTCTTTATGATATGCGATTTTATGAGAGTTTGGAGCTTCAGGAGGTCAAGAAAATGGCGACTCAGAAGCCGAACTTTGAGGCATGGACAATTTGCAGGCATGGAGATGTTCCGCAACAAGCTGATGGGTAAGGTGTAGTAATTTAGTGGAGTTCATATTTATGTTTGCTTATTGGCTGGACAGTGCTTCATGCGGAATTTTTGCAATCAAATTCATTGAGTATGCCAGTGCCGGGTTTCCATGTCATACAATTGACCCTTCGAAGGTTGCCTATTACCGATTGAAACTCGCAATAGAGGCTTTGAGGGAGGAGGCTTATCTCTGAGGTTTGAGGCTTAGTGTTATTACATATTATATCCATCTTTTTTCCAACTTTCAAAAATACATCCTATGTATCAGTTATGCGGCTTAGTGGTACAACATGTGTTATATTATAATTGGCATTTTGATTTGTATGGTGGAGGGCTAATATTGCAAATGTTTTATACAACATGTTTGATTTGTATGGTGGAGGGCATTTTGATTACATATATTTAATCTCGACCGTTGAATTGTATGTATGTTATATATTAAATTTACCAACACATCTAATGAATGCAATCCAACAGCCGAAATTAAAATATGTAACCAATCCTTAATTTAAGTACTTATTGGAGATACATACCAATCCTTAATTTAAGTACTTATTGGAGAATCTCCCGATAGTACCATAGGTTGTTTACAAGCACAATTACATAACTCATGTTAACCTTGACTGGTTCAACTTCAACATATGCGTGCGACTCTGCGAGCTAGCTTTTTTTTCTTTCGGAGGTATTTCTGGCACAAGTTTTTTAGCTTGAGAAAACCCAAGAGGGAGTAATTAGATGGAACTGATTCTCTTTTACTAAGCGTTTATTAGTAGTAATTCAATATTATTATTAGGTAACACGAAGGCGACTGCAGGGACCCGAATACTGCTCTCTCTCTCTCTCTCCCCACTAATGCAAAGCTTTTATTAATTTAATTCCTTTTTTTCGTCACTCTTCTATTGATATCCACAAATTGCAAACTTAGTCCAGCAGAATGAGTTCCAACAAGTGAAGTTTCTATTCTACTATCAAAATTGCAAGTTCTTATTTATGAACTCCGGGATCACAATCTCATCAATCCTGGCTTATCTGCCACTGACAACGAAGCTTTCAGTGTAAATCTTAACCCTTTCTTTCTACACCCAACCAGAAAATAAGCAAACAAAAACTAAAAAATAAAAATGTGTTGCAATGTAAATTGCCAACGACATCACCGGAGCTACGTTGAGAGATGTGTCTGCCAGCAACAGCTAACATGTGTAGTAAGTATGATCTAAGAATAAGATAAGAGGAACCAATTAGCAATATAGTACTAGAAAAACATCCAAAATTAAGATTTCATCAAGCAACAGATTTTTTGTTTTCGCTCTTGGGAGTGAGGGAGACACACCATTGCTCGACCTTCCTGAACTCTGTGAGGACAGGGGATGTGTTCTCAAAGGCCTTATACGTGTCCTCTCTTACCTAAGAAAGACAATCAAATTAAACAAATCTCTATTTGCAAATGCAGGAGAAATAAACTAGAGGAAGTGGACAAGAAAAGGAAAATCACCTTCGCACCCGTAATAACAATTTTCCCTGCAAATATAAGAAGAACAATCTTCGGCTGCTTCATGTGATAGATCAGCCCTGGAAAAAGTTCCGGCTCATACTGCACCAACATAACACAACATAAAGCATGACAGCAGAATTTTTCAGCCTGTTAGGTCTATCATTTAGTCAAAATTTTAAACTGCCAAAAATCTGTTTGTTCCCTATGATTCAGGTGGCCACATACATTGTCGCATCATAATGTTGTTTCAAAGCAAGGGTTGTGTCTAGGATTCATGTATTAGGTAAATAATAGTAGTCCTTGTGTTGGTTGAATGTATGTATGGATTCATTGTATATCTGAGAGGGAGTCATGAATTACATTTAGTAGTCAGGCTAGTAGAGCTTCTTAAGTAGGCTTGTAAGCCTTTATTTTGGGACATGAATGAATTTGCAGAATTCTCCAGCAAGCATTTGTTTATCTGTAGTATGTGTGATGCCCAGGACAGATAGTCAATAGACAAGAATTATGAAAGGGAAAACAAAATCAATACACACAAAATAAAAAGCTTAAAAATTACATCAAGTACTGACATGAAATACAAAATCCTGGGACAAATAGTCTTGACTTACACTTGAAAAGGCCCCATGGGAGAGTATGCAAGACACTCGGTCTTATAGGGAATTTAACATCACAGGAGCCAACAATATTTTGAATCATGAAATCCTGATACTCATAAAAGCATGTATTAACAAAACAATCAAAAATATAAAATATATAGGGGACTTGCTCTAAATGGTTTTACAAGAGAGAGAGAGAGAGGAGAGAGAGAGAGAGAGGAGAGATATATATATATATGTATATGCCCTTGCAACCTTTTAAAGATTCACTAATCTAACTAAATGAAATGATAATTATGTAAAGGATAATCACCAATGACCACTCCTGATTGTGATCAGTAACGAAGGACAAATTATTTTCCATCAGACTCACAGTACTTGAGGTTGATACTAAATCTTTTTAATTAAACAAGGGTAAAAGTCCATTGTCACTCTACTATGCCTAAAAACACATCAAAATATATGAAAAATCCCATATATATATATAGAACTATTTTTTTTTATAATAGTAACAATCTGTGAGGAGCACGCAACATCTACCTTCCTTGCTGCCACTTCTGATAGAAACAAATATATCTTGCCATCTTGAGCATCAAAAGTTGTAAATTTCAGCTTCAAGGTACTGTAAATTTTTTACAAAACATGCAACCCAGAAAACCAAAACCAATATCAAACATAAGCTTCAATTTAGACTTAATTATCAAAATTAGCTGATGACAAAAACAGAATTTATGGCGAAGAAAAAGGCAAAATACATTACTAATACTTAGCATGACAATTAACAGAGTCATGTATGTGGAGTTCCAAACACATATCAACAAATACATAATCATGTCTGAACTGTACCCAAATAGACATGTCAACAGATAATAGCACAATCAATTGGATTATGATATGAAAAACATAACAAGAAGTAGGATAAACTGTTCTTTCAGATCTCATATGGTTCCAAAGGTGGGACTGAACAGGAGCCTGAGAGATTCAAAAGCATACCAGTTCCAAAAAATTTAAAGAAACAAAATTAGGAATAGCTGAAATGAAATCATGCAGTTATCAGCAAGTTGAATAGCAGAAATTTCTGGAGAGCTCACCATCTTCCCAGAGGCAAAAATCAACGCTGTAGTTTTTGGTTCCCTTATTCTAAGAATGATGGCGGCAAAACGCTGCAAGAACATTCAATTAAAAAGAAGTTAGTACTCAATTCTCCTAAATGTCTAAAGCACCAGAAAATAAGTCATTGTATGTTATTGACACAATTTAAGTTTTCTGGAGATAGATCCATGTGTTTGTTCCAGGGGGATGAGAGAGAGAGAGAGAGAGAGAGAGAGAGAGTTCGACAGAAATTAAACCAATTTTATAAGAGGCTCAGGAATCACTGAATGCTGGACTCAGCAAAGAAAGTCAGTCTTTACTTTGAGTATTAGCATCACATCTGAGTCAACTACTGCCTAAAGAACCCACTATAACATATTTCGGTAGAGTGAGCTACCAACACTCAACTCAACTGTCAATACACTAAAGAAATTAATTATACACAAAGTCTTGTGTACCTTGGGGTTGTATTCTGCGTTCCGAGCTTGCAACGCAATTTGCCTGAGATCCAGCCTGCAACCAAGTAAACTGTAGATACGATATTCTCACAGGGCCTTCCACACCGATTGGTTTGTGAATGTTAGCCTCAATCATGATAGAACTTCAAATCCACCATCAGCCTCTGACTGGTCTCCAAGTGTTTCTGTTCCAGGATGCTGCAGGTGGCAGGCCCTCTTTTGGTCCAAGCTTACTTCTTTTCTTTACCCCTTGTGACAAAAATAAATAAATCATATTCTAGCTTAAAAAGTTGAAGAACCTTGAAGAAAAGAACAGTATCCGACTTACTTTTCCAGGGCTTTAAAAATAAGTAAGACAGTCATCTCCTGGAGTGAGCATCAACAATTGTCACCAAGTCCTTAAAAATTCAAATTCCAAAAAGCGGCAGTAGCTGGCAGAAATTGGTCACGGAAATTTGAACTGGTCCAAATATCCAAGCTAGTTCACATGACAGAAGCTTTGTTTTGTTTGTCTGATAAAGTATGTTAAGAGTTAACATGCTATAGTTCTAGATAGACCTATTAAAACATGTCACTAGCTAACAGAGTCACTAAAGATTTAACGAGCCATGGTCCCTAAAATTCTGTGCAAATAGCAATAGAAGGAAATTGCTGGTTATAGAATAGTTCATACCATGGTCTTCTATTAGAGGAAACTTGAATCGACTCAATCATAGGACAATAAAGTGATTTGAAATCCTTGATGGAAACATGGATTCCGGCAAGCTTTTGACAATCTTACCAGTAATCTCTACAAGAACACACACCATCTTTGAAATGATGAAAACGATAAGCATCCCGTACTATGATAGTTCGATCCGAAATCTTTGACATGTACTTGATCCAATTATGGCAATCATTACAAACACGAAGATTCTTAATTACGCGTATAGGGATCGTATTAGATAAGCTGAGTAGGCCAAAAGAGATTGCCAATTTCTCACTGTGAATATACTCTGTTGGATCTTTCTGCTGCTGATCTATTTCATTCCAAAGGTTGTAGCGGTCTTCAACATAACCAATTTCAGCTGCCCGCTCATTCAAATCCCCTAAGAATTCATAAATCTTATCTGCAAGCGGGTGCAGTTTGTCACCAACAAAGAATGCATGAACTGAGTTTTTTACCTCAATCCAGCTACGACCAGGCTCTTTCTTCACACCCCTTTCCTTCATTAATTTCCTCGTCTGATCCCTACAACCCCACATTCCTGCTACTGCATACATATTTGATAGGAGAACATAAGTTGCTGAGTCTTCAGGTTCCAGTTCTAGAAGATGATGGGCAGCAAACTCTCCAATTTCTGTGTTCTTATGAGTTATACAGGCACTTAAGAGCGTCCTCCAAATCATTGCATCTGGTTTCATTGGCATCTCCTTTATAAATTTCTTGCAGAGCTCAAAGAACCAGCTCGCCCTAGAAGATCAACAACACAAGCATAATGTTCAGGCTTAGGCACTAACCCGTGCTCTTTGCTCATGGATTCGAAGTAACCAAGCCCTTCATCTACCAAGCCTACATGGCTACAGGCTGAAAGTACTCCCACAAATGTGACGTGGCTTGGCGCTATACCAAGTTGTTTCATCTCCTCAAATAGATGTATTGATTCAACACCGCGCCCATGTTGAGAATAGCCAGTAATCATGGCATTCCAAGAAATCTCATTCTTTTCAGGCATTTCAGAAAACTCTTTATTGGCATCATTAATGCTACCACACTTCGAGTACAATGTGATTAAAGCATTGGAAACCTCAGTTCAGAATTCTTCCCAGTTTTTATAATTGCAGCATGGATCTGCTCTCCTTGTTTTATATTGCTAAATTAGCAGCAGCACTAATTGCAGAGCCAAATGTGAACAAATTAGCTTCTACTCCAGCTTTATTCATCCGATTAAATACCTGCAGTGCTTCCTCAAAGTACCCACTCTGTGCAAACCCAGATATCAATCCATTCCATGATATATTATCTTTAGCATCAATTGCCTCAAATGCATGGTATGCTTCCCATATTCTACCACATCTGGCATACAGGGTAACAAGTGCATTTCCAACTGACAGGTCATCTGAACAACCAGAGACACACGACTGAGCATGAATTTGTCTTCCTTGATTGAGTGCTTGAATACCAGCACATGCACTTATTGCACTTGAAAATCCTATGTTGTCAGATCGAATTCCTCTCTTTTGCATTTCTTCAAAAAGTATAAGAGATTCCGAAAATAAATCATGCTGTGCATACCCTGCGATCATAGCAGTCCAAGACACAACATCATCCTCAGTGAGTCTACTGAGAATTTTCAGGGCAGTATCCAATTCCCCATGCTTAGCATACATATCAATAAGCACACTGCAGACATAAACATTGAAATGAAAACCAGTTTTTATGACTTGAGTATGTATTTGTTCTCCTAAATTGAGAGCCCCGACAGAGGTACAGGTTCTCAGAATACTAGGGTAGGTGTATTGATTAGGAATCATGCCCTCAATATGCATTTGCCTAAAAATATGAAATGATTCATTAAGATCATCTAGCTGACCATAAGCAACTAACATCACATTCCACAGGACAACATTTTCTGTCTCTGTAGTAAGGAAAAATTCATAGGCAGTTTGCACATCTGAGCATTTCACATAAAGATCAAGCAGAGAGCCTTCAAGGATGATGTCTGATGACATTCCCGCTTTTATTGCAAGTGAGTGGAGTTGTGTACCCTTATGCAGAGCACCAACATCTGCGCAGGCACTCAAAAGACTAGCAATTGTAACACAGTCTGGTTCCAAACAATCAATCTGCATTCTTTTGAACAATTCCAATGCTCTATCACTAAACCCACGCTGAGCTAGCCCAGAGATCAGTGAGTTATAAGATACTGCATCCCTGTGGATCATTGTTTTGAAAATTTCTTCAGCAGATATGAAGTTCCCTGAGCGGGAATATAATGTCACAAGTGCATTGCATACATAAGTTTTCGCAAGAAAATCCCCCCTTGAAAATAAGGCCGTGCAGCTGTGCTCCCATCTCAAATAACTCTATTTTGGTGCAGGCACTTAGTACGCTCGAGAATACATAAGGAGTGGGTAAAATTCCTGATGTTTGCATCTGAATGAATAAGAGAACTGCTTCTTTTTCCCATCCATTCTGAGATAAACCAGAAATCATGGCCACCCAAGAAACACTATCCCTTAGATATAATTTATCAAAGACCTTTTTAGCATAATCCACATACCCCTTTTTGGCATACAAATCAATTAAGGGATTACATACGAGCAAATTAGTACCAAAACCATGACATATAATCCTTGTATGAATCTGTTCAACATATTGGAAACGGACATTACCCCCACCACATGCCCTTAAAACCCGGGCAAATGTGGTCTCATCAGGATGCACATTATCTACTATCATTCGAGAAAAGAGATCCAATACGTGGCTGGTCAACTTCTTTGCAAGAAACCATGAATGATGTTATTCCATGAAAATGAACTTCTGTGGGGCATGTCATCGAAAACCTTAACCGCACCATCTAAATCACCACAGGCAAGATAAGCATCAGTGAGGCCATCACATATTACCTGTTCTGCATCAAAACCCAGCTTCAGAATCGTAGAGTGAAGCTTCTTAGAATCTAACAAGGACCCAGAACTTGAGCACCCTTTTAAAAGCCAATATAAGTCTGACAATTAGCTCGAACGCAATGTGCTTCCACCGAATGCAGGAATTCAATCCCATTTGGATACTTTCATTTTGATGAACTAGACTACCATCGAAGATATGGGCTTTCGCAGCTGCATTACTATATTCTGCCGAGCTCAACCTTGTGACATTCCCACAAAACCACTGCATAAAATTTCGAACATTAAAGAGAAAACGAGAAGACCCAGAAGACATTAAAAGATGGCGATTGGTTTGGTGCACGAGAGAATTACAAAAGAGAGAATGATTACCTTGTGAGGATTGATAAATGAGGTGGGTTTCGTTGTGAGAGTGAGTTGGTTTCTGAAATGACGCGGGAAGCGATGGGAAAACAGAGGCTCAGGGAATTGGTTTAGAGTGAGCATCAAGGATCTGAGACACCCAGACCCACTCATCTGTGAACTGTCATGGAACTGGTATATGAGAATGGGAATGGGGATGGAACGCAAGGAAAATAGATGATAGAGTCAAGCACAATTCTATTGCATCACCTCACCATTTTCTGGTTGTATGATTCCCAAGAACCCATTAACTGCAAATGTGAAACCAAATTATATGCTTTCTCAGACATTGCCATATCATACCATTTTGGAGAGTGGTAAATGAAATATATTGGTAAAGCTAAGGAACAATGCTAATTTCCAAACCAAAACCAAACTGAGTCAATAGAATTCAATAAGATTGAGAAAGAGAGAGAGAGAGAGAGAGAGAGAGAGAGAGAGAGAGAGAGAGAGAGAGAGAGAGGCTTACCTCGAGATGGTGATAAGTAATGAACAGAAATCACAGTCCTGGTGTTGTTTGACTTCTGATGTAACTTTGTACATAAATGAAACCATCAGCACCACCAGGAAGTAGTAAGAAACTAAATACAGTAAACAAACAAGAAACATATGTTACAACCAACGGGGCAGCTCCTTGGAGTTTCGCTGTAATTTCTCCCATCTTCCCTTCTTGTTTGTAGTTTGTAGGGTTGTAGGGTTGTAGAGTTGTAGAGTTGTAGGTTTGTAGCCACTCCCGCTCTGATTACTTTACAACCACACACTTGCAGAGTTGCAGTTGCAGAAGATGATGGATGGAAGGAGGGAGGGATGCGGGTATCAGCGGCGGTATGGCTTTGAGGTTTAAGATATTCACACCTTCATCTTTTTTCTTACCTTAAATTTTATTTTATTTTCATATTCGCACTTTCATCTTTTTGTCCAATTCTTAACTTAATTAAGAATCTCTCTTAATAAGACGCATACGCTCACACGTGTGTCAATTGATTTTTCTTTTATTTATAGAATTAAAAAAAGATAATAGGTATTTGTGTTCTATAAAATATGACATATTATCTAATTTTGTTTTATTTTTTAATTTTTTAAATATAAAAAATTGTGAATTTACCTTATTATTCTCACTTAATTAATAATTTCAACCCCCTTCAAAGAAAAATTAGTTCTTAAGTTTGATTAACCAATGACATTTTCTGGAATTTTGAATGCTTTACCATTCTTTCCCTTTTGCCTTATATAGATCATAAGTGGGACTAGGGAGAAAGAATTAGAGGAGGTTTTATTTTATTTTGATTTTTAAACTATTAATAGTTACTATTTTACCTTCGTTATATTATTTAATGTAAATGCACATAAAATTTGGTAAAAAATATTCTATTAAATAATTGTAAAATACATGCAATTCAACGGGCGAGATTAAAAGTATGTAAATAATCCTTAACATAAAATACTTATTGAAGAAGAATCTTCCTGTTATTATTTGTTGTTGTAGTTGTTATCATTGTCATTATTTTTATGGTTAATATGTTTTTGGTCACTGAATTTTAAACAAAATTGGTCACTGTATTTCCCAAAGTTTACAATTTATAGACACTTGTTATCTTCCGTTAAGTGCAGTTTTAATTTTTATTTTTTTTTAAAAGCACCTTCAATCTTCCTCTTATAACTCAATGAATTAGGGAATATTGTCTATTAGGTTTTAACAAATTGGGGTGAATCTTGGGTTGAAATCGCAATTGTGAGGTATAAGGAAAATCAAAGGGCCAAACCAAATTAAAATGAAATCAATAACTTACCAATATATTTTGGTGCTCTACCTTGATTACGTCTCCTTACCATCTAAAGTCACAATACTCAATTGATTTAGACTATAAAATAGCATCCAATATGTGGCCTTATACCTCACAATTTCAATTTCAATTCAAAGTTCCCCCTAATTTGTTGACCCCTTAGAGCACAATTCATTGAGTTAGAGAAGATTGAACGTGCTACCTAAAAAATAAAAAACATAAAATACACTTAACGGAATATAACGAAATGTCTATAAATTGTAAATTGAGAAACACAATAACCAATTTGGCTAAAAAATTTCTCAGCAACCAAATTGAATTTTAACCCTTATTTTATTATTAGTTAACAAGAAGGCCACTGCAGGGTCCTTAATACTGCTTTCTCACTCTCTACTAAAGCTAATGCAAAAGCTTGTATAAAATCCATTTTGGCTGCATCGTGAAAGAAAATCCTTTTTTGGTGACCAGTCCAGCAAAAATGAGTTCAAATTGGCTGCATCGTGAAAGAAAAGGAGAGAACAAATTTAATAGGATATCATTTATGCAAGAAAGAAGTGAAGTTTCTATTCTACTATCAAAATTGCAAGTTCTTATTTATGAACTCCTCCGGATCACAATCTCATCAATCCTGGCTATCTGCCACTGACAACAAAGCTTTCACACTGTGAATCTTAACCCTTTCTTTCTACACCCAACCAGAAAATAAGAAAAAAAAATTGTTGCTGCATGCATTGCCAATGACAGCACCAGAGCTACGTTGATAGACGTGTGTCTGCCAGCAACAGCTAACACGTGTAGTAAGTATGATCTACGAAGAAGATAAGAGGAATCAATTAGCAATAAAGTGCTAGAGAAACACCCAAATTAAGATTTCATCAAGCAACAGATTTTTTATTGTTGCTCTTGGGAGAGTGAGGGGGGCGCACCATTGCTGGACCTTCCTGAACTCTGTAAGGACAGGGTATATGTTCTCAAAGGCCTTATACGTGTCTTCTCTTACCTAAGACATCAAATTAAACAAAACATTATCAAATCTCCATTTGCAAATGCAATAGAAAATAAACTAGACAAAGTGGACAAGAAAAAAGCAAATCACCTTTGCACCCGTAATGACAATTTTCCCCGACACAATATAAGAAGAACAATCTTCGGCTGCTTCATGCGATATATCAGCCCTGGAAAAAGTTCCGGCTCATACTGCACCAACATAACAAAAAATAAAGGATCACAACAGAATTTTTAAACCTGTTAGGTCTATCCATTAATCAAGTTTTAAATGCAAGGATCTGTTTGATCCCAATGATTCAAGTATTGGCCACATACATTTTCCTATCATAATGTGGTTTCAAAGTAAGAATTGTGTCTAGGATTCATATATAGTAGTCCTTGTGTTGGTTGAATGTATGTATGGATTCATTGTATATCTGGGAGGGAGTCATGAAAATATTTAGTAGTCAGGCTAGTAGAGCTTCATAAGTAGGCTTGTCAACCTTATTTTGGAACATGAAAGAACTTGCAGAATTTTCCAGCAAGCATTTGTTTATCCCTAGGATGTGTGATGCCTAAGTCTCCTACTGGGGTGATGATGGTAAAATTATCCATTTAGTCAAAATTTCTCCTCTCGTCCCATGAACTTCCCTGTTGCACTTTAACCTACCAACAATTTACAGCCATCATAAATCACACAAATATCGACTGGCGAGGGGACACACATAAATCTCATCGATTATAAGCACCTAAAATGCAAAATGTCCACATGCAACGATAATAATCTCATAAACTTGATCATAAAATATAAACACCTAAAGTGCCAACCATAGACTAGATGATCATCCCAATAGTAGAAACGACATGGACGTCAGATCATGAAAAAATTTAACATCAACAGAGAAGAATTATGAAAGAGAAAACAAAAACATACACGCAAAAAGAAAAGCTTAAAAATCACATCAAGTACTGACATGAAATACAAAAGCCTGGGACAGATAGTCTTCACTTACACTTGAAAAGGCACCATGAGAGTATGCAAGACCCTCAAGTCTTATAGGGAATTTAACATCACAGAGCCAACAATATTTTGAATCTTGAAATCCTGATACTCATAAAAGCAGTATTAACAAATAATAAAAAATATAAAATATAAAGGACTTGCTCTCAATGGTATTACACGAAAAGAGAGAGAGAGAGAGAGAGAGAGAGAGAGAGAGAGGAGAGAGAGAGAGATAGAGATACCTTAAACGAAGCACTAAATCCAAGCTTTTGGATTATTCGGGCATACTGGGAACCAAAAATATCAAAACAGATGAAAGAAGTTCGTCAGTATGCCCTTGCAATCTTTTAAAGATTCACTAATCTAACTAAATAATTATGTAAAGGATATCATCAATGACCACTCCCACTCCTGATTGTGACCAGTAACAAAGGAAAAATTATTTCAGTCACAAACTCACAGCACTTAAGAGGTTGATACTAAATTTTTTTTAAGTAAACAAGGATAAAATAAAAGTCCAATGTCACTCTACTACTGCCTTAAAATGCCTAAAAACGCATCAAAATATATGAAAAATCCCATATATATAGAACTATGTTTTTTATAATAGTAACAATCTGTGAGAGCGTGTAACATCTACCTTCCTTGCTGCCAGTTTTGATTGCTGTTCACTTTTCGCACCTGTGCATACCTGAAGTACCAGAGAGATTAAATATCTTAAACAGTGGCAAAAAAGGTATAATGGTCAAATTTTAAATTATAAACAAGGCAGGAGGGGAAAGGGAGGGGGGCTTATCACGTTCAAGAGCTCATGAGAAATGCAGTAGTCAACTAGAATTGCACGAGTAAATTTTTGAAAGCCAGTTTTGGCAGCAAAAGTGGAGGGTGCAAAAACAGGATCTTATGAAATTATTGACCAACCACCCATGACTTATGGTAGTTCCAATAAAAGAGAATGAAAACATACTTTTAAACTGTAACAACTAATTCAATGCCAATTCTACTATGTACACATGCCATTTGAAATGAAACTCATAAAAGGATAACTCCATCTCCAAATATATCTTGTCATCTTGAGCATCAAAAGTTGTCAATTTAAGATTCAAGATATTGTAAATTTTTGACAAAACATGCAGTCCAGATTACCATAACCAATATCAAACATACACTTCAATTTATACTTAATAACCAAAATTAGCTGATGACAAAAACAGTAAATTATGGCAAAGAAAAAGGCAAAATACATTACTGACACTAACATGACAATTGACAAGGTCATGTATGTGGGGTTCCAAACACATGTCAACAAATACATAATCATGTCTGAATTGTACCCCCAATAGCCATGTCCACAGATAATAGCACAATCAATTGGATTATGATATCAAACACATCAAGTACGATAAACTGTTCTTTCAGATCTCACATGGCAGCATAGATTTAAAGAACAAAGGCATTTACCACCAATGGTGGGACTGAACAGGAGCCTGAGAGATTCAAAAGTATACCAGTTCCAAAAATGTTATAGAAACAAATTAGGAACAGCTGAAAAGAAATCATGCAGTTGTCAGCAATTGGAATAGCTGAAATTTGTGGAGAGCTCACCATCTTCCCAGAGGCAAATATCAACGCTGTAGTTTTTGGTTCCCTTATTCTCATAATAACAGCGGCAAAACGCTGCAAGAACATTCAATTAAAAATAAGTTATTATTCAATTCTCCTAAATGTCTAAAGCACCAGAAAATAAGTCATGGTCTGTTATTAACACAATTTAAGTTATACCGAGATGGATCCGTGTGTTTGTTCCAGGGGGGATGAGAGAGAGAGAGAGAGAGAGAGAGAGAGAGAGAGAGTTCAACAGAAATTCAACCAATTTTATAAGATGCTAAGGAATCACTGAATGCTCAACATTAAAGAAATAGTAATAGGATTATTTGCTCATCTGTTTAGTTTACTATTAATTATGTTTTTTTTTCTCTTCATATAAACTGGTCCCTTTTATTACAACAAATACTTATTGGCTGGGAGGACTTGGGAGGCATACGTATGAAAAGCAGTGTGAAAGGAGTACAAGTGTCAACTTTTACTGGTTTCCAATACTTTCTACCCACATGAAAAGCAACGACATCAAAGTTTCGGTGAATGTCAGAGGCTAAAAAAAGAGTGAACTACCAACACTCAACTGTCAATACACTAGAGAAATGAATTATACACAAACTCTTGCATACCTTGGGGTTGTATTCTGCGTTCCGAGCTTGCAACGCAATTTGCTTGAGATCCAGCCGGCAACCCAAGTAAACCGTAGATACGATATTCCTACAAACACAACCAGAACAGAAGGAATTAATAAGCTTCATTATTTAGCATAAAATACTCCAGATTATAAGAATAATGTATTAATAAAAAGTAAAAGAAATGAATTGAATATTAATAATTCCACTACAAACAAACCATAAGAGATGAACACTTGTTGACAATTCCGCACATTCTATAGCAAAGACATTTTAATATCATTTCTTCATATCTTTGTGCTAATAGCACAAAGTTTTGCATGACCCAAACATACATATCGAATAAATGGATAGCATGGATCAACAAAGGGCACAAAACCCATATAAGCTTGTTTTTTAGTAGCGAGTTCTACCACAGATGCAGTACATTTGGCATCAAAACAAGTTCCATCACACAATAGAGTTATAGATCACATAAGGCAGGCCTATAGGTTATATTAAAATGTCTTGATATTATGCATGCAAAAAGTACAGAGGCACTGAAAACTGGTAGGTGACTAGGAAGGACAAAAAACTTTATCCACCAAGCAAGTCTGGAGAGACTCCAGGTACGGAAACCTGGTGGATTTCATCACCAAGCTTGGCCGGAAAACTAAAAACAAAAATACTCTTTCCATGTAAATCAGTTTTGACAACAAGTTCGAGCCATAGCTTCGTTTACAATAACAGAGAGCACTATCTAATGAAATCTTTCATTGGCAGATAGAATTCAATTCCCACAAGATTTAGATAAAACAAAAAACCAAAGTTCATCTAAATTGGGGAAAAATTCGACTTCAACCACAAAAGTTGGAAAATTTTCAATCCTTTTAAAACACAAAAAGCATCTTAGGGATGCAAATGAATCAGTATAAACTAAAAAATTTCATCTTCCTTCCGCTTTGGGGGACCACTGTAACCCCATCAACCTACAAACTGATAATCCTAGAATAAACCCATGAACCAATTAGATCTAAACAGGCCCACTACGTAGTACTCAACTCAGAAGCCTTGTACATGATGAAGATGGTTTTCTTTTCTTTTGCCAAAAAATGATGAAGATGGTTCAATAAAACAGAATTAGAAACTTCAAAAGCAAGGGGGTAGAGAAAGACTTACTGAAGAGTGGGAACAATACCAGAGGGGTGAATGGAAAGATCCACAGGTTGGTTCTCTTCGAATCCACCTTGTTCCTCCATTCCCTGTATCCCACCTTCAAGACTTCGGCGATTTTCCAAAGATAGTATAATAAAGAAAAAAAAATATATGTTTTTAAGTGTTCTTCTGTTTCTGCTACAAATCCTTTAACTTTGTTTTTCTGGGTTCCGGGAAATTATGCCTTATAATCGTCCTCAATCAGATCCAGAGCTTTCGGTAATCTAGGGTTCCAAAAGGATTTAAGAAAACAGAATAATTGAGAAAATAAACTCGGAGAAAGTTCGCGGGAAAATTGGAAATTGGGGGAGGGAAGATTTTCAAATAAGGGTGTGTTTTATAGGTATTGATGGAAGAAATTGTGAGCGATCGTGGATTTTGTTTGGGGTCGGGTCTGGTCTGAGAGAAGGCAAATGCGATTTTATGTGGGTGGTGAGGAGGTCCTTTCCCTTTTGTTGTCTCGCTTGGCTTTGACGTTTTGGCTTTTGTCTATCATACACATATATAGAGAGAGAGAGAGAGAGAGAGAGGCTGATTCTTATGTAAACCGGTAATCCTTGCAATTACCGGATAGTGCCGGTTTATCATGTGTTTTTCTTCGAAAAAATAATATACGGTTAATTGTTGTGTTCCTAGAACTATACTATGTTTTGCATTTTCGTCCTCAAATCCCAATCATAGTTACAGCCGTCCATTAGGTTGCGCGCGTCGCAATAATGGTCATTTTTCGTCAATTCTGTTTAATTTTTCATTAAATTCAAGGATATATTTGAAAATTTCTCGTAACTTATAAAAATAAATAATAATAAAAAAGTTATAAAAAAAAGGGAGTTTCACTAAAACACCCAAAATGGAGGTTGAAATTATAAAAAAACCCAAGCACTATTTAAACATATAAACACACCCAAAACCCATTATTACACACACTCAAAACTCATTTATAAACATACCCAAAAAGTTGACTTTGGGGTTGATTTTGGGTGTGTTTCTATGTTTAAATAATGCTTGGATTTTTTTATAAATACATGTCTAGGATTGGGTTTATTTATAAATTTGTATAAAAAAAATTTGAGGTTTGGGGCTCAGATACTGAGAGCTATAACACTAGTCGCTCTCATTTTCTTTTGGTTAGCGTCTTTGCTTTTTGAATCTCGATACACATCAAATGTGAGGTACCACAACCCAACCTTATCCATTCAAAGCATGAAAATAAACCCATTTTAGAGAAGAAAAAAAAAATGTTTGTATGTTCCTCTCACGTAGTACAACGTCTCACTTTTTTAAGGACATTTTCTAAGGAGATAGGCAATAACATATTAAATTCTCACACACTGTAGATATGCTAAAATTCGAACAGAGAACCTTTCCTGAGGGAGCAATTGCTCCGAACCACTACATTAGTGAGACCACGTGTCACTTAGATTTGAAAAAATACTTATTTACTGTAGTGCGCCCTGAAACTTCGGTCAAATCTCACTTTGCCCCTCCAAACTTAAAATGACTTACTTTCATCCATTGACCGAAGTTTGGTCACTCACTTTGCCCCCTACCGTCAACTCCATCTAAAAGTCTGTTAACTTTGATGAAGTGGCATGGATGTTTTTGTAATTTCGTAGACATAGATCGTCATCCACCAATTAGATGAGTGACGTGGCAAGTGGAGCCCACCTCCACATAAAAAAATATTTAATAATTCTAATAATTAAAACATAACTATAAATTAAATTAAATAAGAAAAAAAATATTCAAACAATTAAAAACTATACCCGGTACACAATCCAACCCCCACCTAGATCCCACCCTCTCTCTCTCTCTCTCTCTCTCTCTCTAGGATTTGTATTAAAGGAGACAAAGTTTTCTCTCCTTTTCTTATTTTCTCTTTGTTTCTTGGCTGAAGCTCACCAAGGAAATCATAACAGTCTTGCTCCGGTTTGTTTGTTTGTGAAAATTGAATCTATTTATCCCTCTTTTTGGAATGTTAACTACAAAATAAATCATTTAAATATATATTTTAAATAGATTTAATTTAATTGGGATAAAAACAACCCATATATGAATTTGGGTTTGTTTTTGTTGGGTATATCTGAATCAAATTGGCTTGATTTTTGGGGCTCCTAAGAGAGAGAGAGAGAGAGAGAGAGAGGAGGAAGGGGAGGAGAGAGAAAAGGGAGGGGGAAGGGGGGGGGTGGGTGGTGGGGAAGGGGGCTGGGTTTCAAACAACCCAAATTTGAAGTTGGGTGTTAAGGTTGGTTGGAGATCAAGAGAGGGAGGGTTGTGATGGTGGTAGGGTTCGGATCTAAGGCAGGATGTTACGACGAGTTCGATGTTCTTTATCATTGAATCTGCAACCAACAAAAAAAAAGAACTAAAAGATTTAATTTAAAAACAAAAACAAAAGCAACATATGGCTAAGATGAAGATAGTGTAGGATGCTGGGTGGAAGATCAATGAGAAGATGGCTAGGATGGTTGTTGGGTTGTATATGAACTTAGGATGGTGGAGAAATTGGAAGAGCTACTTGTAGATCTAATGGAGACCAATCAAGTCTCAGAAGTTTTGTTGATGGGGTTAGCTATGCGTAAGGATTAATGGTGGATGAGGGGTAAGGGAGGATGGGCGTGGATGGGTGGGAGGATTTGGGGTGATGGGTAGAGTTTTTAATTATGTGAAAATTATTATATTATTATTATTATTATTATTATTATTATTATTATTATTATGATGATGATGATGATGATGATGATGATGATTATTATTATTATTTATTTAAATGAAGGAATAAAAGCATTTATATCAAGTAATCATGCTTGCAAAACCATAACCATCAATTCCTCGTGATACCAATGGTGACACGTCCTGACCTATAATCCTCGATGGACTCAAGAGACATCTGGTCAACCTGGTCCGCAATCCTCGCTCCCATGGTTCGAATAACTCTAAGACTCATGGGGCAAAATATGCTAGAAAAACTTAAGATATTTAGTACTATATATAATAATGCAAGATAAAGATAAATGAACATAATAAAATAAAATAAAATAAGTTAAAGATTTATAAGTTCCAAACACCCTTGTATCGAACTCATGTAAAGTTCATAAATAAATATATATATTTATATATATATCAATAACTTGATTAGAATTTATATATATTTCCATCTATCGCTTGTAAAACAAATGTGATGCTTAAGAAAATAATGGTAACTATATAAAATCCTTAATTTAGTTTAAAAGCATCTCATATCTTAAATTCTCTCCACCTAGGCATACTCCCATATCTTATTCGTCAATTCCTTTAACACCGTCAATTCCAATAACAATCTGTCAATTCCATCCTTGCAGGTCTCGGAAACATAAAGTTAACCAAGCCGCATTCCTCGCAGGTCTCAGAGATAACATTTCAATCTGAGCCGCAATCATCGCAGGTCCCGGAGACACCAAGTCCATCCGAGCCGCATTCCTCGCAGGTCTCAGGAGACCATTAGTCAACCTGAGCTGCAATCCTCGCACCACACAGTTCAAGCGTCCCCAAAACTCGTGGGGCAATATCATAAATAACAAACTGTCTCAAGGCAACTGGGGGTACCCTCACGGTGGGTTTGAAAACCATAACCCGTCATTTATATGAACTTTCAATAAATTGGTTCTCAACTAAACTTAAAAGATATATCCATATATATATATATATATATATATATATATATACCATAATCTGATAAAAACCAAAATCTAAAATTCATGATGATATTTCAAAATAATGTTTAAGTAGAATTAATCAAAATATTCAAAATCAGATATTTCAAAATAGCAACTTTTATTTATTTATACTCACAAAAGTCTTGCACTGGAAGCCTTTTGATGAGGAGGTTATAGGAACACTCAGTGTTTACAAAGATGATTTCTCCAAAAGTGTTTTAGAGAGAATCTTTAAAAAAACTGAAGTGAAATTGTAGTCTACTTACAACTTTGGCCGAAGCTTGCTTAAATAAGGCAAGACAACTATGGTTTAATCAACTAGGGTAAACAAAATAACTAGGGTAACTTGCTTTAACTGTAGAGGCACGGGAGCCTTATCAACTTGGGATTTTTTGGGCAACTTTTGACTGTAGAAGCACGGGAGTCTTGATCAACTTGGAATCTTTGCTTTTACTTGGGCAACTGTTGGCTTTTACTTTGAGTGAAATGTTAGGGAATAATGACTGTAAAAGCACGAGAAAGCAGTCGGCTGCTTTAGCAGGGAGCTACAAACATATTCTCCATAGCAATTATTCTGTCTGCAATTTTAAATCTAGTCAGAATTTAAATCATAGGCATCATAGGGGTCCTGACTGTCTTGATAGTCTCCCCAGCGTTTGGTCTTGGCAGGGCTCTGCATGGGCTGACAACTGGACGATGATGGAGAATCGATGTCATTGTCATCTTCATCATCCATTTGGGAAGCTTGTATAATCATCTGGTGAGCAATTTCTTGTAGTTCAGACTTTAATTTTCCTTTCACAGAAAGATAAGATCGGGTAGAACCAATATGGGAAGTTGGATGGGGGGCAGAATCAAGAGGCAAATCATTGTAAGCATATTTAGCAATTCTGTCAACTTCGAACTTATCCCACCATTTAACATAAAATTGTCGAGCAAATATTCTAGTGTCTTTGGTGACCCTGTAGGACCATTTGAGGATCCAAGGAACTTTGTATGTGGCAACAAAAAGTAACTGTTTTGGAAAGAACAAATCAACTTTGGAGAATTTGGCTTTCTTAGTAAAATGATGAATTAACTCAAGGACTGAGACAGGCAAAATCTCATCAACTAGGCCATGTTTTTCCCACCAGTGAAGAAACCAGTAAGGAAATGAGCATTTGAATTTGTTGTCAAAATTAATAAACCAGGAATGGCTAAAATCCTCAGATTGGTGAAGGAAGATAGAATACCAGGCTTCAATATAATCAGAATAATTATATTGCAATTTTGACTGGAGGGTTTTCAACTCATAAGGGTGGCTACTGAATGATTCTTGGCTTAAAACTCTGTGTATGTAAATGGAATGATAAAGGATGATTTCGGGGTGATCTCGATCCCTTATCGACTTAATTTCAACTAATTGAGTTTCAAGTAATATATCTCTATAATACTTGAGGTATTTGTAAGGGCTTGGAGGCATGTAATGAAATCCTGGGGGGAAATAGTGTTTGGCAATGGCAACTGGATCAAAATGAATATCATAATTGGGCTCAATAACAAACAAGTGGAAATTGCTTTTGGGCAAGTAAGGGGATGTCTTTTTGAAGGCAACTGAAGGTCCTACTGAAGGATCAATGGAGAAAGGATCATAACAAGATACTAAAGTTGACTGATAACTAGGGCGAATTTGGCCAATTGTAGATCCAAGACTAGAAAATTTGTTAGCAACTGATAATGGAGTGGCAACTAATATTGGTGTGCAACCTGGAAAGGGGACTAACTGTTTGGGCAACTCTGGTTTTGCTTGACTCATTGATGAAGGCAGGATTCGGAGCGACTGAGATTACTTAGGTTGGCTGGCTGATTCTTTCTGTTTGTCTTTTTTGGGTGCCATTGCACATCCTGTAGGAATTCTCAAGTAACAAAGTCAGGAACTGAATTCTCACTACCTTTCAGATATTCAATATCAAAATCAAATGTACTTAAAATGGCTTGCCATCGTGCAAAAATATGTTTGATGCAATGTTTTGAACATCTTTTTCTAAAACATGTTTTGCAGATTTACAATCAACTCGAATAAAAAACTTTTGATTAAGCAAATCATCCAGAAATTTAGAAATGCATAATACTATAGATAGTATTTCTTTTTTAATAGTACTATAATTATATTACGACTGTGTCCAAATGCCAGAATGGAAATAAATGATTTGTTCTGGTTGATCTGGACCGACTTTTTGCTTCAAAATACCTCCATAACCAATATCAGAGGCATCAGTTTCAACTATTTTGAAGGAATCAACTGAAGGGATACCAAGACAAGGAAGTGTCTTGACATGGACTTTGGTTTGTTTGACAATTTCAGTATGAGTAGACGACCAAGGAGGAGGATTACTTTGCAACCTATCAAATAAAGGCTTACACTGTTTTCTCAAGTTTTGGTAGAAATCAGATACATAATTAAGAGATCCTAAGAACCTCTAAAGCTGACTCTTATCAATAATTTGATCAGGAAATTTATCTCCAAACTGAATGACTCGATCAATTGGGCTAATCTGTGACTGGCAGATATTAAAACCAAGGAAACGAATACTAGTTTGAAACAACTTGATTTTCTTAGCAGGAACAACTAAACCATTGTTTTTGATAATTTGGAGGAACTTATGCAGGTGTTTCCAATGCTGTTCTATTGACTCAGAAAAGATGAGAACATCATCAATATAAACAATTGAAAAATGACTATAAGGATTAAAAATTTCATTCATAATGTTTTGAAACTCACTAGGCGCATTTTTCAAACCAAAAGGCATTACATTCCATTCATAATGACCAAAAGGAGTGACAAATGCAGTCTTATACCTATCTGACTCATCTATTTGGATTTGCCAGAAACCACTTTTCATATCAAACTTAGAAAAGACAACTGCTTTTTCTAATCGATTAATTAAGTCTCGTTTATTAGGTATGGGATACCTAATCCATTCTAAGACCGAATTGAGGGGCTTATAATTGATAACTAGTCTTGGGACTCCTCTTTCTAATTCAGCATTTTTCTGAACATAAAAAGCGGGACAAGACCAAGGAGACTTACTCTTTCGAATTATTTTCGTTTGAAGTAACTCAGTTATTTCATTTTTACAAAATTCCATTATTTCTTGACTCATTTGGATTGTCCTGGCTTTAGTGGGAATATTTTTTCACTAAAGGTTTTGATATAAGGAAGGCTAACAACATGTTGTTTCCTATACCAAAAAGCATTAGGCAAATCAGAACATATTTCATTTTTCAACTTATTTTCAAATTGTTGAATTTGCGACTGTAAAGATTCACAACTAAGCTGTTGTTCGACTCTTTTGAATTTAACTTCTTCTTGAAGAAAATTCAACTGACTGACTTTTCTATTAATTATGTGAATTGATTTGGACACTGAGTTATTTTGGAGGGCTTTTTGGTTATGCAACTCAGGTTTTGACAGAAACTCAAACTTAACTTTTTCTCCTAAATGGGTAGAGATGACACCGTCATATTCTACCTGGAAGGGATACAACAAGGCAATGAATGGTAAACCTAAGATGACTTCGTCAGTGATATTTTTGACTAAGACAAATGAGGTTTTGAAACAAATCTTATTTTGACAGACATGGGCTTTGGGGATCTCATAGTTCAACTGGAGCGATTTACCTGAAGCAATACTTAATGACTCTTTAGATTTCTTATAAAACTTAGTGTGGATTAGACCTTCCTGAATACAATTAAGGTCGGCTCTTGAATCAAATAGAGCAACTGTAGTAAACTCAAATTTTTTAACAAATATTGTAACTTTAGAATACCATTTTCTGAATTTGACTTGTTTTATCAGATTAATGGCCTGCTTAGGGGTTGAAGACTCCTCATCAGAGTTGTTTGTGCTTTCTGGTTGACTTTTAGACTCAAAACTTTCTTTCTCTATTAAGTTGACTAAATCTTGTTAGATGGCATAATTTTTAGCTTGCAATTTATGACTCATTTGTTTCAACTCAACTATTTCCTTTTTGATTGTTTTGAATTCTAACTGTAAATCTTGAAAGGTAACATCCTTTTTCCTATTAAATTTTTCTAGAGTAGTGTTTAGACTAATCGGTTGAGGGACAGACTGGCTTGGGCTTTCCTGGCTAATGACTTTTCTTAATTTTTTCAAATACTCAGACTTCAATTTTGGGTTTCCTACCTTACTAATTAGTTCGATTAGCAACTCTTCTTGTTCTTCCTGTTTAGTAAGGACAGAAATTGATTTTAATCTATTGCAGCATTTATCTTTACAACCAAATTGGACTTGGGGTGAACTAGTCTGGGAGTCTGACGACTGATGACTATCGAACTCAGAACTGGCAACTATGGATTTAATTTCACTAGATTCAGAGTTCCGCAACTCTAAGACTTTAATCAATTTTTCTTTATCTTCATCTGTGATTTTCAACTGTTTAATAGTATCTTTTACTTTGCATTCACTAGCATAATGACCGAATTTTTGACATTTGTAGCATTTAACTTTTCTTTTGTCGGATTTCTTAAAATTACTATTTTTCTCATTCTTCTGCTTTTTAGATCAATTTCTCTTAGGGTAAAATTTCTTTCTTCGGTAGAACTCATTATCATTATTATGTCGGAATGATTGCTTTCTACGCAAATAATGACGCTTCTTTGGATATGACTGGGGTAATTAGACTTTTCTTTCCTAGAAGGGGGGTAATTAGCAAGATTGTACTGTTCACAGAAAGTTCCTAGTTCATATTTGGCTGACTTTCTATCCGACTGTATTTGTTTTCCAATTTTAAAATCAACACACATTTTCATACCAACTTGATTGATTGTACTAATTATATTTCCATAAGTTAAACTATTCCAATCAATTTGACCTTGTTCATTATTAAGGACAGTGCGGATTTTATGGGCAAATAGGTTTGGAAGACCATTAACAATTTTTTCTTTTCAGAATGGTTGATTACTATCATCTCTAAGCATGACTCTAGAAATGAAAACATCTTTATACCATCTGAAATCTGACAACTTGGGGCATCTGAGATTACTAAGTTGATCATGGATTCTAGTAGTAGTATTACTAGGGGTTCCAACAAAATGTTCTATTATTGTATAAAACAAAGTGTTGACTCCATCTTCTATACCTTGACCTATTTGTTCGTCAAATATAGGAAGACCTTCTTCATTAAGTTTAGCTGCATGGATTATTAAATTCTTAGACTCAGGGGTTAAATGTTTATCCCACCAATACTGGAGGGTTCCGGTAAAACTAGTGACAAGTAAGGGCACAATTTCATACGGTCTAAAACTGTGATTAGTGATATAACTATTAGCAACCATGGACATATGTTGGAGCTTATTAAAGATTTCTTGTTCAGACAAACCATCAATATTCCATTCATACAATTTGTTAGAGGAAACTGAGAATTGACTCTGGAAGTTTCGTTCTTCAAATTGAATATCTGGAGGTGTAGGTCGAGAATACCAATTTTTGGTAAGGCTGTAGGGGTAACTCTATTGGCTAATCTTTTGACAATTAGCTTGGTTTCCAGTGCTAAATTTTTAAAGGCATTTCAATTTTTGAAATGTGACTGGTTTCTGATTCTAAACTGACTAAAGACTCAGACTCAGACATAATTGGATTGGCAATTGTATAAGAACATAGAGTTTTAAGACCAGATTTCTCAGGCTTACTAGGTGTCAATTGTTCTAGCATTTCTTCTATTTTCTTTATTGTTGGCTTGATCTTAAGGGTAGGACTAGACTTAAGATCCTGGAATTGAACTAACGGTTTCTCAACCTTTGTCTTGAACTTATTATCTTGGGGAACTAATTTATCAACTTTGGTTTCTATTTTATCAAGCTGTTTTCCTATGACAATTAAACTCTGGTTTGTATAATTAATTTGTTCAATTAATCGCTTATCATGATCATTTTTCTCAGGAGCTTTAAAAGGACAGGCTGGAACTGGGGTTTGTAGAAAATCAATTATTATTGTTTCAACTGGAGGATGGCTCAAAACGACTTCTGTTTTATCAATTAATTTCCATTTTTCTATGGTTAGGGTTTTTAAGTTGTTAGTCATATAACGGCTTTCTATAAAGTGAAGGTAAAAGATTTCAACTTTGGCTGTCCGCATGTAATCTTTCCATTCATTAAAGATTTGCTGACGCTGGTCTTTATCAGGGTAGGCTTGGTGGTAATTATCTTTTCTACTTTGGTTTTCTGGGGCTCTAAGCTGACAATCTAGGGCTTTCCAATCTATTGAAATTTTTTTATTAAGTGTTTTCAACTGGTTATTGATGACATTATCGGCTTCAAAGGCTTCAAAATCAGTTTGAGTTGGGGACTCAGGCGACTCTGATTTGTCCTTCTCAACTGGTTGTTTACCATAACAAGGCTGATTAACTTGGGAATTTTTTCTTAAAGATTCTAATTTAAAATCTATCATAGCCTTTTCTAACTCTAGGTCTCGTTCTAGAGTGGAGGATGAGGCTGTGAAAGAATGTCGGGCAAGAATATGTCTCTAGGATTGGCCAGGGGTTGGCAATTGCTGCATATGGACTGATGACTTTTTTGGGGGGCTGATTCCCAAAACTAATTTTTACTGAACCATCTAAGTATTGTTGAACATAATCTAAATTGTTTAAATTATGTTGAACTGGCACAGGTTGACAAACAGTATTAAACGTCTATTCCGGAGGAAAGGCAACTTCAGACCATTTAACTATGTGAGGTACACGTATATTGGCTTCAGGTTTACTACTTTGTATTAGCAAAGTTTGATCTTTTGGACTCTTGTTTAAGGCTTGAAAATTCATATTAGTTCCTGTGACTTTATAATAAATTATATACACTAAAGCTGATAGCTGTGTTCCGGGCAAGACATGATAACCATCAGTTTTAATATTTAGAGTTAATGATTTGAGAATGTGAGGATCACTAAGGCTTACAGTGAAGCCTGGATAATAGTCGAAATGAACTGGACCATTACATAGGCTAGACTCAATTAATCCTAGCATGCTATCACTGAAATTAGTGAATCTGGCATCTTTAAGACATAGACAGACATAGGTTTTTAAACCTAATCTGGTGAGAGGCTTAACTGCAACTTGTACTAGGCCAATATGAAGAGAATTATTACCATCAGACTTACGTTTTCTTATAGACTCAAGATTTAGCAACTGACATGTTTCATGTTCTTTACTCAAAGCATAAACTTGTTCAACTGTTTTTACATGGGTGGTCGACTGAAAACTCTTAAGACTCCATTTTTTCTTATAAATTTCTGGACTAGGGACTCTAGGTATATTCCAGTCTTTATAATCTAATTCATTATTAGACTCAAATTCTATTTGTTCTTCATTTACTATTTCTGGAAGACGGCTTATACTGGTTTTAGAGCTACTCGAATTACAAGAATTTGTTCTAAATAAACGACTCATTTTAACTCAAGTTTCTAATTATGGCGACTGAAGAAGAAGATAGACAGGGACTCCTAAAACTGACCTTTTACTCTACAAGAAACTGACTGACTCTCTCTCCCTCCGCTCATGCCCACCACTCAGGCCCATTCACTTGGGACTTACTGTTTGGAAAAAGGACTCACTGTTTGGACACCAAGAGAGAAAACTAACAAGAAACTTGGAGAATAAAAAGAAAGGAAAAGAAGGAACTGAAAACTTCTACTCATAAGCTTAAACCAGCCACTTGGGCGAGGATGAGTACTAGACTTAGACAAAGACCGTAACTATTATGATGATGATGATTATTATTATTATCCTTATTATTATTATTATTATTATTATTATTATTATTATTATTATTATTATAATTCTTCTTCTTCTTATTATTATTCTTATTATCCTTATTATTATCATTATTATTATTATCCTTATTATTATTATTATTATTATTATTATCCTTCAAGTTTTAATTCTTCAACTCTTCGATAAACTAGTTTGTACTCTTTAGTTCTCTGCAAATATCTCAGTACCTTCTTGCCTGCTACCCAATGTGCTTGGCCTGGATTAGATTGAAACCTTCCAAGAACACTTATGCAAAAAGCAAGGTCTGGTCTTGTACAAACTTGCGCATACATCAAGCTTCCTACAAGTGATGCATAGGGATTGTCCTGCATTTCCAACTTCTCTTGCTCAGTTTTAGGAGATTGTTCACAACTCAGTTTTATCACCTTTTGAGAATGGAACATCACAACCTGTGCAATTCTCCATGTTGAATCTTTTAAGTACACTTTCTATATATCCTTTTTGTGATAGACCAAGTAATCCCCTTTCTCTATCTCTACTTATTTCAATTCCTAAAACATAGTTTGCTTCACCTAAATCACTCATCTCAAAATAGTTTGACAACATTCTCTTAGTGTCATGTAATAATGACAAATGAAACTAGATCCCAAGACAGTTAGTTGCTACTTCGTGGGATATCCAGACATAACAAAAGGGTACAGGTTTTACTGTCCTAACAATACCACAAGGTTTATGGAAACACAAAGAGCAATTTTCATTGAGGATGAAAGTGAACAAGGCACTGATGAAAATTTTGATTTTGATGAAAATTTTGATTTTGATGAAATTTTGGAAGGTGAGGCATTTACAAGAAAAGAAAATCTGATAAGAGAAACAACAGTCTTGCCATTCATTGATTCGAGTGACAAACAAGTCTCACCAATTCATGATGAAAGAAATTTAGTAGGAAATCAAATGACTGAAGCTTAACAAACTGCAGCAAAAAATATGTAAATGGATCAACAAGAACTCCAACCTCACAACTCAGAACTGAGAAGGTCACAAAGAACTAAGAGACATGCTCTATCAAATGATTATTATGTCTACTTGCAAGAGTCAGAACATGATATCAACCCCACAAAAGACCCTGTGTCTTTTAAACAGGCTATGCATAGTGAAAAATGTGAAAAATGGATAGAAGCAATGGAGTCTGAGCTTCAATCAATGAGTAAAAATGGTGTATGGAAGCTTGTAGCATTGCCTCAAGGATGTAACCAATAAGATACAAATGGGTTTACAAGACCTAAAGAAACTCCAAGGGACAAATAGACATATATAGGCACGTTTGGTAGTGAAGGGGTTCACACAACAAGAATGAGTGGATTACAATGAAACATTCTCACCTGTTTCAGCTAAAGATTCTTTAAGGGTCATAATGGCATTAGTGACACATTTTGATTTGCATCTTCATCAAATGGACGTTTAGACTGCATTTTTGAATGGAAACCTTATTGAAGAAATCTATATGAAGCAACTAGATGGTTTCATTCAAAAAGGGGAAGAAAATTTGGTTTGTAGGTTACAAAAATCAATATATGGATTAAAATAAACTTCAAGGCAGTGTTATTTGAAGTTTGATGAAGTTGTGAAGTCTCAAGGTTTCATTGATAATCCCTTAGATGAATGCATTTATCTCAAATTTCATGGAAGACATTACATTTTCATGCTCCTCTATGTCGATGATATTCTCTTAGCAAGCAGCAATTTGTCATTATTACATGACACTAAGAGAATGTTGTCAAACTTTGCTTCTGCCTTGCTTCCCCAGACTTTGAGGTGTGAGAGACTTGGTTTTTTGTTGCACCATATCTCATAAGGGATTTTGTTCACACTTTTCGTAGGAGTTCTATTCAGCAAATAGTTTGCTGTTTTCAAGGCCTCTCCCCAGAGAAATTTTGGAAGCTTAGAATAGCACATTAAGCTTCTTATCATTTCAATCAATGTTCTATTTCGTCCCTCTGCCACTCCATTTTGTTGTGGCGTACCTAGATTAGTATATTGAGCCACAATTCCTTCTTATTGTAAAAACTTTGCAAAAGTTCCAAGATTTCTTCCTTTCTCATCAAATCTGCCATAAAACTCACCTCCTCTATCTAACCTTACCACTTTTATTTTCGAATCCAGCTGGTTTTCTACTTCTACTTTGTAAACTTTAAACATGTCTAATGCATTAGAGTTTTTAGATATTAAGTATATATAACCCTATCTTGAGAAGTCATATGTGATGGTTATGAAATACTTAAAACCATCGTGTGTTTGAGTGGGAAAAGGACCACATATGTCAATATGTATGATTTCCAGCAGTTTCTCACTTCTTGTAGCACCTTTCTTCCTCAAATTAGTCAACATTCCTTTAACACATTCAATGCAAACGTTGTCATTGTCATGGTGGTTAAGTGGTGGCAACAGATTTTCTTTGTTTAGCAAGTTCGTTCTTTCATTCGAGACATGTCCTAGTCTCATGTGCCAAAGTCTATATGATTCTTCTTTATTTGCTTTTCTTTTAGTGCTTATTAGATTGATGTTTAGATTAGCAGTGCTTGGATTTGGTTTCTTGCAATTCAAACGAAACATGCCATCATTTAGAAAACCATTATCAATCATAACTTTGTTTCTAAAACTGGAGAATCCAGACTCATTAAACTCAAACTGCAAGTTTGATTTTACAAGCTTCCTAATTGAAATAAGATTCCTTTTCATAGAAGGAATATAAACTACATCTACTAACTCCAAAATAAAACCAGACTTCAACTCGATCTTAGCTAATCCAATGTACTCCACCTTGACTCTTTCTCTATTTCCCACGAACACCTTCATCTCAGCCTTGCTTGGCAGCCTCTTGTTTTGAACCCATGCAAAGAATTAGCCACATAAACCGTTGCACCACTATCTAACCACCATGAATCTGAAGAAATCTCAATTGCATTAGACTCTTAACAAACATATACTTGATTAGTCTTACCTTTAGCCTTTTGCTTGTCCAACCAACGCTTGTACCTGTCACAATTCCTCTTCATATGACCAAACTTCTTGCATAAATAACACTTGAGTCCTTCTGGTTTAAGTCCCTTAGTTTCCTTTTCTTCCTTATTTTTCTTTCCAACAGTTTTGCCTTTTCCAAAATCCCTTTTGAAGCTCTGAATCATATTAATCTTTTCTTCAATCTTATCTTTCTTCATATTTTGTTCTTCCTGCACACAGATGCTTATGAGATCAGTTACCGTCCACTTCTCCTTTTGAGCTACATATGTGTTTCTAAGACGCTTAAAAGTTCTAGGCAGAGAGTTTATAGCAAAATGTACCATCATGGTCTCATCCACATTGACTTTCAGTGCCTTCAGTTTGTTCTCAATTTCCAGCATGTTCAGTATGCGTGTTCTTACACATCTTTCCCCATTGTATTTTGCGTCAGTGAGTTGTCCCATTAGAGTTCCAATCTCAGCCTTTTTTGATTCCTAAAACTTCTCCCCAATAGAATCAATAAACTTCTTAGCATTATCAGATGGTGTAATGCTTCCCCTGACAGATGGTGAAATTGAGCTTCTCATTATTTGAATAGCCATTTTGTTTGCCTTAACCTATTTGGCATACTTTGCCTTTGCTTTAGCAGATGCATTGGCAACAGGTTCTGCAGGAGCTTCTTCTTCAAACCATCTCATAATCTAGCTGACCTAGGGCAATTTCTACATCTTCGTCATTTGGTGTAGTTAGAGCCAATCGAGTTGTGATTAACTAAAAAACACATTGCATATATGTTTAAAAACTGAAAAACCCCAAAACTTTAAAAACATGGTTGATTCTAACCTTAAGGCAGAGAAAACAAAAACATGTTTATCAACACTGAGACATGAAAATCATGTAGGCTTCTTGTACAAGAGAATTTCTACATCTTTGGACATAAGAAAAATCTTGTTAACCTATGTGTTTCATCTCCCATGTTGTTCTGCTGTAAATAATTGCATTATGAATCACCCACATCTTTGGACAGAGGGTCATTCATTATGCCTTTATTTGCAGCACAAGTTTAATCATAAACCTTTGAGTGTATAGATCTTGCAATGTCTGAGTTGCTTTGGCTTGCTCAGAACATTGCAAGAACTCTACAAACCAATTGATCAGTTTCCTCTTGTCACAGCGAGGTGTTAGCCTTAACTGTTGCTGTGAAAAGTTTCTTTAATCTTGAAAAACTTAAATTAACCTTGAGTTTTCAAGTTCTTAATGCTGCAACAAAATTGGTTAGGTAGAAGATAAAACAAGCTGGCTTTGATACCACATGTAAACCTAACAAACTATTAAAACTTGAGCACTAACCTTGCTCTACCATTGTATGAAACCTTCACTTGAGAGAGAGTTCTTCTCTAAGATAACCGATTGCCTTAACTCAATATTCTAGATGGGGTGAATATCTTGATGAGTTGTGTGTATCGGCTCTTATAGGGAGCTCATCTATTTATATGCATCACTCAAGGAGTCTTGCCTATCAAGAAACTCCTTGAGGTATCCTTATTGCAATAGAACAGTGAATCCCAATTCTAACAGAACTAGAAACCCCTTTAGTCTTGTAATCCAATTAAAACACTGATACAAGTCTGCTAGCTGAGATTGTTTTAAGTCCTTGATTCATCTGGAGGTCTTGCAATCCAATAATGATTAGAAGACCACTTTATGCGAGTTTAAGATAGTAAACTATCTTACATGGATAAATCTTGAGAAAACCAAACTAGAACAATATAAAGCACTTACAAATGATAAGCGAAAAACTCTTACAAAAGAGAGGTAAAAATGCCACAACAACGTAATCTGCGATAGGCCCAAGCTATCCATCCCATAGCCTCACGACAGATGCCGCTACTTTGCCTCCCTACACCATGCCCAAGAGCACCGCACCAATTGCTCCACCGCCTGGCCTCGTGGCCACGAACACCACTGCAATCTGGGTTGCCGTAGCCACCATAGGCCTTACGTCGCCAAAAGGCTCCGTAGCAAAAATTACTGCTCAAGCTCAAGGTCTCGAGGCTGTCGTAACCTCACAGCCTCACGGCCGACTTTGATGTCCCTCACCGCAACGCCATCACAATCCATGGTGGAATAACCCACCACAACTATTCGGTCGCCGCCATGAGTCATAGCCAACTTGGCACTGCTGTCGACTTCGGCCCAATCTTGGAGCAAGATGGGTGTCATGTGGCATACTATGCTAATATTTCATTCTATTACCTTGAATGATGCACTGTTGAAGATCTAGTGATTTCAACAACCAAAAAAAAAACCAAGCTCGTGAATCGTCCTATTGTTTTCCTATAGCACCACATGTATGTTACATTTCTTTTTTTTTCTTTTTTGAAAAAAATGAAAAACAAATGCCCGTAAATTTTTACGAGCACTTTACGACATTGTCTTCAATTATAAATCTAAAAATTTGCGGTCTTGCCTAGTAGAAAAGAATATTGACTTACAAACAGGGGCGGACTTATGAAGGGGCTTGACTGGGCTTTAGTCCAGTGCTAGTTTTGTACTTAGTCTTAATTGAACAACAAAATCCATTACAATTAAATATTAAAGTGCTGGTTTTGTACTTAGTCTTAATTGAACAACAAAATCCATTACAATTAAATATTAACCCTCTTATCTTTTTGAATTCAGCCTATCCTAGCTATCCGCATCAGATTTCTTATTCTTCTACCCACTGAAATCCTACCATATTTTCTATAAAATAATAATAATAATAATAATAATAATAATAATAAACCTGCCATATAATATTAATTAGCCCAAAAATTCCTGGTTATAAAAGACCTCCCAAAACAAAAACAAAATTTGCCCACTCCTAGAAATATTCCTGGGTCCGCCATTACTTACAAACTAGTGGCCTAATGTTTAAATCCTCATGACACCTTGGTAGTGTGTGTGAGAAACGCTATATACCCTTTAAGTTTTTTTATTTTTCAGAGGATATGAGTACACTGATATGACAAATCTTCAAAAACTAGGATACGGGTACGGCACCGATACAATGATTAATAATATATTTTTTAAAAAATAATATAAACAGGTCAATAATGGGCCCAAAGAATTATCAAAGTTTGGGCATCTGGGTTGGGCTTACTTATAATAACCCAATTCGGTTCTCATTCTTCTTATAGTGGGCTTTTCTTTTGTCAAAGCTAGCCCATTAGTGAAACAGACCTAGGCACTAGCCCATAGTGAAACTTACTGTTTCTTTCACTCAAGGCATGCAAGTAAAACGATGCGTATTGTAATTGGGGCACCTAACATCATCTTCTTCACGAGTTAGCCGCCTCTTCTTCGCAGAGCAACTGCAACTGGAGATTCGCAGCAACTGCAGCGCGCAAGTAAGTTCTTTTCTTCTCCCTTATTCCTTCTTCCTTCTTCTTCTTCTTCTTTCTTCTCTACTGCCGAAACCAGTAAAAACTAGCCTCTGTCGAATCCAGAAGAAGAGGCTAAGTATATTGCGATATACCCCCGCCATATCCTTGAGCGTATCGCTCGTGTGTCCATGGCGTATCGAAGATGGTCAACATAACAGAAAAGTCCACGATACGTCGTTTTCCGTATCTGATACGTATCGGAGGAGTATCCGATACGAGCATACCCCTCATGACCGGCGTATCGGTGCAACATAGAGAAGCCTTCGCGCTCAAGTTTCTGAATACAACAGTCCTTTTGTCTTTACCCATTTTATCGGGTTCTTCATTTCATAGTGTGATTCTGAGAATGCAGTAATCCCTTAGCATGCTTTGCGTCTTGCTTTGTCTGAAACCCGTAAGTAAACACTTGACCAACATAACCACCAGCGCTTTGTTCTCTACCAAACCAACGACAACATCAATACTTCTTAGACAATGCAAGTTTCTTCTCCAAGCTAAGCTCATCCACCAACATATCCTGGTCCAAGGCCTCACGCACACCGTAACCGACCTCATTGCCGCCTATGTAGCTTGCAATGCTCCTTCACAAGCCTTGGCGTTGCTCCAACGCCTTGTGCCGTGCCCATCAATTGTTTTCTGGTGGAATGTGCTTATACGGAGTGCCGTGCGCTCTGGGTTGCTTTATGACGTGCTTTGTCTCCACGGGCGAATGCAAATGCTTGGGTGGAGGCCTGACCATTATACTTACCCCTTTGTTCTCAAGGCTTGCGGCGAGCTTCACATGTTCAGCCGAGGCTCTTCGGTCCATGCTGCTTTGTATGCAAATGGTTTTGATTCAAATGTGTTTGTTTGCAATGCGGTTGTTGCTATGTATGGCCGCTGTGGCGCTTTGAATGATGCGCGTAAAATGTTCGATGAATTGCTTGAGAGAGGAATAGGGGATGTTGTGTCCTGGAATTCAATTGTGTCAGCTTATGTTCAGAGTGGAGATTCGAAGAATGCACTCTCAATGTTTGATCGGATGATGGGCGATTTTAGTGTACGCCCAGATGCTTTTAGCTTAGTTAATGTTCTTCCTGCTTGTGCTTCGGCTGGGGCACCAATGTGGGGTAAGCAGATTCACAGTTATGCTATTAGAAGGGGATTATTTGAAGATGTGTTTGTGGGTAATGCCGTTGTTGATATGTATGCTAAGTGTGAGATGATGGATGAGGCAAACAAGGTATTTGAGAGGATGGAAGAAAAGGATGTGGTTTCTTGGAATGCCATGGTTACTGGGTATTCTCAGATTGGTAGACTTGACGATGCTATTGGTTTTTTTGAGAAGATGAGGGAGGAGGAGATTGAGTTGAATGTTGTCACTTGGAGTGCTGTGATTGCAGGATATGCTCAGAGGGGACATGGTTATGGGGCGCTGGATGTGTTTCGGCAAATGCAGGCGTGTGGCTCTGAGCCAAATGCTGTTACCCTCGTATCTCTTCTTTCAGGGTGTGCCTCTGCTGGAGCACTGATTCATGGAAAGGAAACTCATTGTTATGCGATAAAATGGATCCTGAACCTAGACAGAAATGACCCTGGAAATGATATGATGGTAATTAACGGTCTGATTGACATGTATACTAAATGCAAGAGTCCCAAAGTTGCACGAATGATGTTTGATTCTGTTGCACCAAAGAAAAGGAATGTGGTGACTTGGACTGTGATGATTGGTGGATATGCCCAACATGGGGAAGCTAATGAGGCACTAGAACTCTTCTACCAGATGCTCAGACAGGATTTCCCCCTAAAGCCAAACGCTTTTACTATATCTTGTGCCCTGATGGCTTGTGCTCGTTTGGGTGCCCTGAGGTGTGGTAAGCAAATTCATGCTTTTGTACTACGCAATCAGTATGATTTTGTGAAGCTCTTTGTGGCCAATTGCCTGGTTGATATGTATTCCAAATCTGGAGACATTGATGCTGCTAGAGTTGTGTTTGACTACATGCAACAAAGGAATGCTGTTTCTTGGACTTCACTAATGACAGGTTATGGAATGCATGGTCGCGGTGAAGAAGCCCTGCAAGTTTTTGATGAGATGAGGAGAGTGGGGCTGGTGCCTGATGGTGTAACCTTTGTTGTTGTTCTCTATGCTTGCAGCCATTCTGGAATGGTTGATGAAGGAATGAGGTACTTTAACAGCATGAGCACAGATTTTGGGGTTGTTCCTGGGGCAGAACACTATGCTTGCATGGTTGACATCTTGGGTCGTGCTGGTCGCTTGGATGCCGCATTGGCGCTGATCAAAGGCATGCCTATGCAACCAACACCAATTACATGGGTGGCCTTGCTCAGTGCGTGCAGGACCCATGGGAATGTTGAACTTGGTGAATATGTTGCACATCAGTTATCAGAGACGGAGTCAGAGAATGATAGTTCATATACATTGCTTTCAAACATATATGCCAATGCCAGGCGTTGGAAAGATGTGGCCAGAATCAGATTGTTAATGAAACATACGGGCATCCAGAAGAAGCCCGGTTGCAGTTGGGTGCAAGGAAAGAAAGGCAATGCAACCTTCTTTGTGGGTGATAGGACTCATCCACAGTCTCAAGAAATTTATGAGACCCTTGCTGACTTGATTAAACGGATCAAAGAGATTGGATATGTCCCTGAGACAAGCTATGCACTTCACGATGTCGATGATGAAGAGAAAGGAGACCTTCTTTTCGAGCATAGTGAGAAGTTGGCTTTGGCCTATGCAATCCTAACTACTCCACCAGGCGCACCTATCCGGATCACCAAGAACTTACGTGTCTGTGGAGATTGCCATAGTGCGATTACCTACATATCCAAGATTGTTGAGCACGAAATCATATTGAGGGACTCAAGTCGCTTTCATCATTTCAAGAACGGATCCTGCTCCTGCCGAGGCTATTGGTGACAAAAGAAGTTATCCTAGTTGTGAGCTCAATTGTCCCTTCTTAGTAATTACATATGGATTGTTTTAGATATGAGGTTTATGGGGTGGTAAAGAACACAAATGTTACATTTATAAAAGCAATGAAAAAAATCAATCAAAAGATGATTGTTTCATAATTGCCAAGGTCCATTAAAGGTTATCAGAGGTTTCACAAGCATCTCTGATCTTTCTTCTTCTGATGAGTCACGCATTTCAGTAAAGGCAGTAAATGGGAAAATTGAATTCTAATCTATGTTTTTTTTTCTTTTTCTTTTACCATGCATATGGGTTGATGTTCTTAATAATCTTACATGACATGCCAAAGCTGCTCTTTTATTTTTTTATTTTTTTTTGCCTTTTGACTGTATGGATAGGTAGATGAAGAAACTAAATGGTAAAAATTTGAGTAGAGTCAGTAGAGGAATGCACTGAAATGGTAATACCATTTTTTTTTTCAGCTTGCGCCATTTTTATTCTGATAAGTTTTTTGTTCCTCTTCTTTTTTGTTTTTCCTTGGGGAAGTGGATATGATAAGATTTGCAATGGTGGGATATCATCACTCGCATGGTTTTACAATGTTTGCTATGGGCAGTTACTGGAAGATTTGGGATCCTCATAGGTGTTCTGCATGCCCGTAAAGTAAAGTAAAGGTTTGTGTTGTTTTTTTTTCTATTGTTGTACGTTTTCTTTTCTTTTACTTAGAAGGCATTTGAATTGGTGGTTGATTCCTTTAATTAATCTAGGTGTTTCTTGAGTAATTTGCTATTAAGTTACTTCTTTATGCATTTCTAAGAGTTTTGTTGTTCATTTACTCTGCATTAACTTCTGCATAGCCACCTTGGGGGAAAGTTGTTAATTTTTCAGAATACACTGCCATCTCTTGGTGTTGGCCGCTTGAAGTTGTGTGGAGATGATCGTTGTGTCTATGGAACTGATAAAGATCATCCATTGAGACCACCGGAGGATCCTTTCTACAAGCAGATGGCTGCAGAATTTACCAAGTTCCAGATATATGCCTTCGGTGACAAGTACACTGATATAGCCTCATTAGGTATATAGTGGTGATTTTATCTTCTGTTTCACTACCATAGAACCGAAGATCAAGATGATGTAGGAAATCAGAGGATCTTCTACTGATATTTCTCTCTGTTGATATGTTCAGAACTCCTACATTATCTACCAATTTTTAGTTGTGAGGAAATTTGCTTTTACTATGGTTTTCTAATATTTGTTGCATTAACTGTTTTTTTAATTACAAATTTCTTGCATTAATGTTTGCTCTCCTCTCCTATGATCTTCATTTGCATAGTAGTTGTATACCGGGGGGCAGGTGTATTATTACCCTAATTTTCAATCAACAATTCATGGAGAGAAGTTGAGACATGAGTTAGCGAGAGACCTTACTAGGGAAACTGCTTGGGAAGCAGTCATGTGCATAAGATGTGGAAAAGGTGTCTCCAGAACCACTTCAATTGGATTCACATACATATGTTATTTGTCTGTATTGAAATATGCTAATGTTTTGTTACTTGTTTATATTTCTAATCATGGGAACTTTATGCTGAGGTCCACCGACTTATTAGACTTCCAGCTGTAGATTGTGATAAAGCATTGAGTCATTACTAACTATTCAGACAGTATATTTCCAAGTTGCTTTGATGTATCCTTCAGTTTGAATGTTTGATTTTAAGTTTTAACTACACATAGACATGCCTGTATGGTGCTTGTTTATCTTTTGATTATTCACATATCATGCTGTCAATGTCAATTGTTAACGCTACTTTTGTTATGATTGTTGGTATCTCTTTAAATTTCCATTATAAAATCATCTCCTTCTGATATTCTTCTTCCGAAGTTCTCTTTTGAGTTACATAATGAAGTTGTTTTATTCATTATACTCGATCTGCATAGTTGACGGTCTAGTTTAAGTTGCTTTGGTGGCAATTCTGCAATGGTATTGTGAAGGTTATCAACTCATGAAGTGTCCTCAACATTTTAAAGATACACTGCATCCTGTGGAGAAAGGCGTATTAGAGTACATACGGCAGCAGCACCAGAGGTTACAGATCTGGGAGAGATGTACCCCCAGGCTGCTACAGGTGCCATTGTCACCTTGCTTTCCAGGCTATTCTAGTGGTGTTGTATATATTGTGAATCTTGATTTCATAAGTTGTTCGGAAATAATTTGCAGCAGTTGAAAAAACTTTGTCCCATAAGTTGGAAGATGCTCGGAACTCTTTGCAGTTAAGAATTGTCAAAGCCCTCAAAGAATATCCACAACACCACTTGGGAGGGAAGATGATATACCCAGAGTCTCTGCCAATTAAAAACCTGTTAAAGCTCCTATATCCATGTTTGATACGGCTTGATGAGTATCTTTTGAAGGTAATAAAATTCCATCAACTTAAGTTGGGTGATGTCATTTGGCAATCATTAAATTTGTTTTCCGCTTCTTGTATTTGTAGGCATCTTCTGAGGCTAATGACTTGAAAAGCATAGAGAATAGGTTACCACTAGTTGCTGACAGCTTAGATTCCAGAGGCCTCTATATATTTGATGATGGGTTTCGCTATGTTGTATGGTTTGGTAGAGTTCTTCCACCTGATATATACAAAAAATATATGAAAAAATCAAAATCCAATCAAATATAGTTACCAATCAATTAAATATCTGCCTCTATTTCTCAAGGAAGGGTTGCTCAAAGTCTTAAATCTTGTACAAATATCTCAAATTTTAATTTTAAGATCTTTCATCCCGCACCTTTTTTTGTTGATACAATCCAATAGAAACACACTTGTCAACTCTTGTAAAATGTCACCCATGATGAACAATAAGTCTTTTATTAATTAATTGAATGTAATCTATTTTATATATGCACCAGGACCTTGATTTGTGGCTATTATTTTATTTATTACTGATTCAATGATCATGTGCCTTACAGTTGTTAACTTGTTATACATAAACATAAGCTATAGACTTCATAAAACCAAGTCTTTCTTTAAATAACTAATTTAATGTGAACATATTTTGCTGCTCTTTCCTTGTTTCTTCCTATAATCTCCTCTCTGACTTCATTAAATTCTTCTCTTTTCTCTCATTCCTTCCACCATTGCATCTATCTTCTTGTTCATTTTCAGATTTTCAATTCAAAAAATTAGAGTCTTAAGTTATATAAGCATGACTAGTAGTGTTGTTGTCCAGAATTTATTAGAAGCTGGCACCAGAAAGATTGCTTCCCTCGTGCCCTTGGCTGCAGGGTTTCTTACATTTGTGGGAATCGAGTGCTTTGTGGATCAATTGGTTGCTTCAATCAAACCAATAATTGGGCAGTACTTGGCCAAGTATCTGCTAGCCTGCAGTGGTCCTGTGGTGACCAAATACCTAGACATTTATGTTGCTTACATTCTAAGCTACAAAACCAACATTGAAAACCTCTTGAAACAAGTCAAGAAGCTCAAGGCTACAAGAGACTTGGTGCTGCAAGCTGTTGAAGATGCAAAGAAGAGGGGAGAAGTGGTGGTCAGAGATGAAGTTGAGAAATGGCTGAGCAGCGTCGACCGGCTCACTGGAGAGGCTACCAAGTTTTTCGAATATAAAGGCGACGCCAACAGCGGGTGGTTTCGTTGGTTGTATGGCCTGTTGATGTCGCGGTACCAGTTGAGCAAGAAGGCAAAGAAGATGATAGAGCATCTTGTTCAGCTCCAAGCAGATGGAATATTTGCTAAGGTTTCTAATTGATTAATTTGTTAGTTAATCTTGTGTGATAATTGGTCTGAAAGTTTCAACTTATTTAAGCATATGTAATTCAATAATAATCTTCTGTCTGTTGTATTGTATTTACCCCCAAATTTATATAGTATCCAATTAAGCATGTTTGCTGGTCCGTGATTTCTCTGTAAGTGGCACCATATCTTGTGTGATTGGTCTAAGCAGAAAATTGCATAGCCTCCATCTCCAGCTTCCCTCCATAGCCAGATGGGTTTTCAAAGCTGAGAAAATGAAGAGAATCCCATACTTCTTATGCTGAACCTCGAGCTTCCATGGCTATCTCTTTCCCTCTCTTCAATTGTCTCTGTTTGTTTCAGTGTTTGTTGTCTGTAATTTCTCTATCTGTAATTGAAACCAAGTATCTGCAGCAGCAAGAGAAAAAACGAAAGAAAGAAAGAAAGATTTCCTCTTTAATGCTCAAAATTGATTTCTCCATAACTAAACCAGTTCATTCCTTAAATAGGCAGCCATGGCCATGCCTCCTCCTCCTCACGGTGGCCTCATACCATTTACGCCAATCCACTCGAAGCTTGCTCTTCATCTAAGAACCTCCAAACCCTCAAACACCTCCACGCTAAATCTATTAGGCTCTGCATTTCCCACCACGACTTCATTCGAACCAAGCTCGTTTTCTCCTATGCCTCCTGTGCCCAACTGAACCAGGCCAACCTCCTCTTCTCCTGCAATCGCCAACCCACCTTCCTCTTCAACACCCTCATTAGAGCCCATTCGTCTCAGGGCTTCTTCTCTCAATCTTTGTCCATTTTTCTACGCATGCTTGCTGCCATTAAAGCCTTTGACCGCCATACCTTGCCTGTGGTTCTCAAATCTTGTGCTGGATTATTGGAATTGAAGCTTGGACAGCAAGTACATGGAGCCATTTTGGTTAATGGGTTTGCCTTAGATTTGGCCAGTTTGAATGCGTTGATCAGCATGTATGCTAAATGTGGTGATTTGGCTGGTAAGCGTAAAGTGTTTGACAGAATGCTCATAAGAAATGAGATTTCTTGGTCGGCAATTTTGGCCGGGTATGGAATGCATGGAGTGTTTGGTGAGGTATTTGAATTGTTTGATAGGATGGAGGCAGGAGAGAGGTCAGATGTGGTGACATTCACTACAGTTTTGACAGCGTGTAGTCATGGCGGATTAACAGGCAAGAGGAGGGAATATTTTGAAATTCTGGGGAGCATAGGTTCGGGGTGAAGCCGGGGTTGGAGCATTATACCTGTATGGTGGATATGTTAGGCAGGGTGGGACGGGTGGAGGAGGCAGAGGAGTTGGTTTGGGGATGACAGTGGAACCAGATGAGGCATTATGGGGTGCGTTGTTGGGCGCTTGTAGGATTCATGGGAAGGTAGAGGTAGCTGAGAGAGTGGAACAGATGCTTTATGGAAGACGACTTTCTGTAGCATCTCTATCAGGCATTTACAGTGAAGTGCTTGCAAAAGGTCATCAGTGAGTTTGATTTCTCAAGTCTGGGGTAAACAAGCTTGCGTTGCTCATAGAAAGTTGGTTTCTAGTTACTGGGAGTTCTTAGCCTAGGAATTTTTGCAGGGAACAGATGGAACAGATTATAGATGGATGTCCTGTCTCTACCATTGTTAAAGCATATTAGTTTATGCAAAAGTATAGGTTGATGGCAATGGACAAAAATGCTACGGACGGTAAACCACCCAAGGACGTAAGAATTTGTCCGTTCTGCCCTTCTCAGACTGAAAGAAAAATGCCATCAAACGTCTGAGGTTCTCTGTGATCTGCTAACTGTTCACCAAGAAGATTTGGGGATTGCATGCTACGATAGCTCATATTGACAAGAGTATAGAGTTTACTCTTGGTATACAGATATTGAAAAGAGATTGATTTTTGAATATACAGAACCAAACTTCGGCGGATGCCATCATTTCTTATAGATCTTGACAATTTCATGTTTTTTTATGAGGAAGGTTTTTAGTCAATTAACCAATAGAATTGGCATCCTGATAATTACAATTTTTTTATTTATCAAACAACTGCATTTTATCACAAACCTCTTTCGACTTAGTCTATTTATTAGCTAGATATAACATATATTATATGTAAGGTTATTCTACCAGGTCATCTTGCAGCTTCAGTCACTCACTCACCAACAATAGAAAAACTTCTTAGCTAAGGACATATACAAGGTCTCTTCCCAAACACAGGTTTTTTCAGGTATATATATCATCTCTTCCCTAGCAAGCACACACCTTCAGGTTAAAGTTCAAAGCTTGATGCCAGAGTGGGTAAAAGCTTGCAAGTTTACAAAAGCCAGGACAATTTTGTGAGCATGCTAATTTCCAAAAATTACTTAACTGACACAGTAGATGTCAAGTTCGTTTCGTTTAATAATATCAGTCTCAAAAACAAAACATGCACCATTTCCAGTTAAATTGCACTGAGTGAAGCGTTTCCTACTTTTAGGAGAAGGGGAAAAAGGGGCCTTTGTGATATACGGAACATTACCATTGTCGAGCCTAGTAGCGTGGGCTTGTAACTAATCAAAGCATTGTGTTTGGTGGATTATGATGGAGGATAAGTTAAAACGGTGAGGAAGGAATTCATTATCGCCTCCTGTTTCCCTTATTTACATTATATTTTTTCAGAAGGCCAACCCAGTTAATTTCAAAAATCACGAAACTAAACTGTACTGATTTCTTTACTAAACCTATTAAGACAGACTACCAGTGATGGTTTAATTTCACATTCTGGAAAAGATTTATATGGACATATATTTTGGAGCTTGATAAGTACTTACAAAATGTATTGTATCTTCATATAACCTACAAGTATCAATCAAACTCGTATGATTCCCTCACAAAGTTTTCTGGAACATACCCACATAATTTGAGCTCAAAAGAGAGAAGCTCTAGTTTTGAATATATATGCTCTGCGTTGACATGAGATTTATCACCGGCCACAAATTCATGAATGTTAGTCTATGTCAACTGAACTAAACCCCGGCATCTTTTGTATTCCGAGGGCTTTCATGTTCTTACTAACCTTGCTTGCACCATCCCACCTTCCATCCGCTGCATATGTATTGGATAAGAGTACATAGTTGGAATCAACACCAGGATCCAACTCATAGAGGTACTTCATTAATCTTTCAGCTAAACTGATATTCCCATTGGTTCTACATGCAGCTAGCAAAGAACCCGCCCCAACTTCATTTGGCTTCATTGGCATGTTTTTTATTACATTTAAGACATCTTCCAACATCCCTGCACGGCTATACAGATCAACTATGCACCCATAATGCTCAATTCTCAGGGTTATTCTGTGAATTCTCTTCATGTTATCAAAGTAATGTAGCCCCTCATTGACTAAACCGGCTTGGCTGCATGCGTAAAAGCTCCAGTGAAGTTGAGCCCCTCTGCCTTGAACCCTTCCTTCTGCATGAGGTTCCTCTGCGTGCCCATTAACAGCAAAGCCCACAATCATCTAGTTCCATGATACCAGTGTCCTTTTAGACATGCTCTCGAAGACTTGACAAGCAAAACCAATACAGCCACATCAAGAATACATATCGATCAGCGAGTTACTTATCCTAATGTTGTCTCTAAAATATTGCTTCACAAGAAACCGGTTTATCCACAAGCCTAATCCAAGCGTTCCCAAATCAGCACAGGCAGCAATTACAGCAATTATGGTCACATAGCCCGGTTCCACACCCGAGAGCTGCATCTCACGAAACCACTCCAATGCTTGCTCGAACTGGCCTTTCTTGACAAACCCACCAATCAAAACCATCCAAGAAACCGCACCTCTGGGTGGCATTTGTTCAAACAGCTCGACCGCATTATCAACCTTGCCATTTTTCATATACCCATCCATCATCGTATTCCAAGACATTGAATTCTTCATATCCAGCCCATCAAAGACCAGTCTAGAAAAATCCACCCCACCACACTTTGCATACATATCAATCACCGCCGTGCCCACCATCACAGTATTTGTATCCAAGCCGAGTTTCCAGGCGTAAGCGTGAAGCGGAGGCCCAAACAACACACCCTTGGCCGGAAAATGAGCACAGCCGGAGAAAATCGTAACGAATGTGATGTGGTTTGGCTCGACGCCGGCTCGTCTCATTTGGATGAAATGCGCAACAGCTTCAGCCAATTGACCATTTCGGCAGAGGTGGGAGGGATATGGAGGAGGTCCATGAAATAGTGGGGTCTATGGGCTTTTGGGTCCTTTCCAGATAGACTCTGTTTGTTGTGATGTTTGGAAGTGGGTGAGGGGTGGTGGTTTGGATGGTGAAATTTGTATTACGCCATGGCTATACTAATTAAATTTTTTAAATTGATATACTCTATAAATAGACTTTGTTTTATAAGAATAGCCGCGCGGTAATACTCGCAAAATTTAAAAAAAAACATTTAGACAGATTTTCACAAAAATTAAAAAAAATTTAATCAGTATTTGTTGTTTATATAGAAAGATAATATTCCCTTATTATCTTTCCGTTTATTTATTTACAAAAAAAAATTTAAAACAAATAAACTTAGGTTAAGGTTGAATTATTTGGATTTGACCCCAAAAAAAAATTTTGAAAAGGCAAAAACAGAAGAAAAAAATTGGTAATAAAGATACACCGCAAGGGTGGGCCTGCCTTAACCGGATGTGTGGTAACGGTAACGGTAACAGGTGAGCCCGAATGCTGTTCCCTTTCCTGTCAGGGAGATGCCAAGTTGCCGACCATCTCTTCTATGTACAGACACGAAATCCTTATATATAAAGCAGCATAGACTCAATGATTTGTCGATGTGGGATTTGGTTTTGTGTGTACTTATTTGGGTTGGATTGGGTACGGGTGGTGCTGGTGTGACTGGTGTCAATTGGGTTTGGCGGTTGGAGTGGTTTGATGGCTGTGGTGATGCAGGCAGTGGCGGTGGGGGTTTTGATTAAAGGGAAGGATATGACTCATTTCATTGTTTTGCAAGATTGAATCTGTTTCTTGAAAACATAGAAAACTTGTCCAGAGCAGCAGCCTAGGCGGAACGCAGCTTATTTGGAGTTTTTCATCCAACACTTGGTGGGCATATTGGAGTTGCCCGCCAAGCTTCCAGGGGTCGTCGGTTCTGTTTTCTTTATAACTGTAGGTGTGGGTGGTGTGCTTCCTCTGTAGAGAAACTGTATTTTAAACGATGAGTCTTCCCGCGTCTACAGCAATCCCAATCCAACTCCTTCAACTGCCCAAACAACCACCACTTCTTCACCCACTTCCAAACCATCACAACAAAACAAACACTCTGTCTATGTAGAAAAGACCCAAAAGCCCATAGACCCTACTATTTAATGGGTCTAGCCGACACTTTAAAAAATCTATTTATAGAGTAGCCGTTCGGCTATACTGTTGGAATATTCTATTTATAGCCGAGCGGCTGTACCCTTTGAATATCTTTTTTTTTAATTACTTTAATTAGTAATTATATTTTAATTATAATTTACTTAGTGAATAATTAGTATTTAAAATTTTAGTATATTTTATTTTTATTGAATAATATGTGAGTATGTTGTGTATAATATGTGAATTGTTTGTGTATTATTGAAAATTTTGTAAAAGAACACGTGTATTGAACATGAAAAATAAGTGCATCTGTGTACAATACATGTATTATACATTTACTTTTTAAAAATACTCATTTTACCTAGTTTTTAAGATGTATACGGAAAATGGAAGTATTATTTAAAAATACTTATGTACGTGCATAATACGAGTATTAAACATCAAAATGCTAAATTATTTATACAAGTAATAACTTTGGAAAAGCAAGAAATCAAAATTGGACAATAGAGACTTGGGCAATGGCCTAACAATAATGGATAATGCTCTAAATTACTCTTATCGATAAATGAAAATTATGGGAAAATAATTATATATATATAAATAAAAATAAAGGATTGGGGTAGATAGTTAAAGAGTATAGCCGTGCGGCTATACTATTTTTTTTAAAAAAATTTGGCTTTTTATCACAAATGGTCCTTGATGTTTACGAAATTGTCATGAATGGTCCTTTAGGTTTTTTCGTGACATTAATAGTCCTTAACATTATGACTTTTTATCACAAATGGTCATTGTTATTAAAAATTATGTTAAGTGGCTAATGTGGAAGATAAGTGGAGTCCACATGTCCAATCAAATTGTGACATGTGGATTAAATAAATAAATATTTTTTTAATGAAAATCCATATAATAAAAAAATTAAAAATCCATTTAGCCTCTCTCTCTCTCTGCCCCCCCCCACCCCCCCAGGTTGTCCTCTCTCTCCTCCCTCTAGCCTTTTTCTCCTCCATGTGCTCTCCCTTTCCCTCTATTTTTTTTTCTTACCTCTACAAGCCATCCCCACCCACAACCCACGCCCGACCCCACCTTCTCCCTCTGTATATTTTGGAAAATAATCACTTGCATAAGGCAGTGCCACATATCCTTCACACAAACATTTATTCGAACAAAACAGAGGGGGAGAGTAGAGGAGGAGAGAAAATACAGAGGGAGGGAGAGGGTGGGGGAGTTGGGCGTGGGTTGTGGGTTGCAGTGTTTAAAAAAAACGGAGACCATTTTTTCTTGCGGGTGGCAGTGGACAAGAAAAAAACAAAGGGAAATTCCCAGGTTGTGAATTATGATATATAACTATACAAATATGTACAAAATATGGGTTATATTATTTTGTATGATATACAACTTTACATTTTCTCTACCGCTGTATATCTTTTTTTTTCTTCTTGCAGGTGGCAGTGGGCAAGAGAAAAAAACAGAGGGAGAGGGAGAGCACATGGAGGAGAGAGACAGATTACAGGGAGGGGAAAGGGAAGTTGCATAAAAAAATTATTTTAAAAAAAAAGAAAAAAAAAGAGGGAATTTTCATTAAAAAAAATATTTATTTATTTATTTATTTCATCCATATGTCATGATGTGATTGGATATGTAGGCTCTACTTATCTTACACGTCATACTTAACAGAATTTCTAACAACAATGACCATTTATGATAAAAAGACCTAAAGTTAAGGGCTATTAATGTCACAAAAAAACCTAAGAGATGGTGCATTTCTGAGTCACTGAGGAACCAAGTCTATCCCCGAGTTACCAACCCTGTTGTTTACTTACTTCTATTATAAATGAATAAATATAAGTAAAGGATCCATGGATAAAGATAGAGGGTGTATTTCTAATTGTAACTAGACCTTAAGGGGGCAACACCAATACCCACTCGATTGGACAAAACAAGACCTGGGTTGACATCCACGAGGCAATTCCTCAAGCACCATTCGTGATAATTTCGTAAACCTCAAGGACCATTCGTGATAAGAAGCCAAAAAATTTAACAAACCGAGTATAGCCGCCCAGCTATACTATTTATTTTATATAAAAAAATTAGAAAGACCAAGTTTAAAAAATATTAGAAAAACCGAGTATTGCTGCGGCTATACTATTTCTCTTATTTTTTTCTTTCCATGTTGAGGTTTTAAGCTAAACGACGCCGCTTGTCTGCTTTGTCCGGTTGAACGAGAGTTCGCGGAGAAACCCTAGATAGCAAAAATCCCCAAACTTCCTGCGATGGCAATTGCACGGACTGGAGTGTACGTCGACGACTATCTTGAATGTAAGATGTATTCGATAATTCAATTGGACTTGTAATTATTTATATTTTTCCACTAAAATTAGTTTGAACTGAATTTCGTATGAATTTGAATTTGCATTTGGGTTTTCAAAGACGCAAGCACATTGCCTGCTGAGCTCCAGAGGCTCCTCAACACCATCCGAGAACTCGACGAACGCTCCCAATGTAACTCCACGCTTCTTCAATTCTACACCTTTCTTTTTTGAATTTTTAGAGCTGTACGATTGAAAATTCTGATAAGTTGATAAATTATTGTGTTTGCAAATAAGCCATGATACACCAGACGAGGCAGCAGACTAAGTACTGTTTGGGATTGTCTTCACAGAGCTCAAAGAAATGGAACAATAACCATAACTATAATAACAATGAAGAAGATGAAGCGGCAATTGAGAAAATCCGAAAAGAAATCGAAGCAAATCAAGATAATGCATTGAGTCTGTGTACTGAGAAGGTTTTGTTGGCGCAACAAGCTTATGACCTGGTAAGCTTCTCTTTTAACCATATTGTCTAATGGGTTTCCTTGAATTCTATCAAGTTATTCAATGGGGTGCTCAAATATTATACTTCATCTGTTACTTTTTTATTTTTGGCTATAATTGGTGAAATTCTATTCTGGGTTTTTAATTGCATTTTTTATGAAATGCCAGTTCATAGTAGTCAGTTTCTGCTCTTGGACACATAATTTAACTGCCAAAACAGTTGTTATTTAAATTGGATAATTCACATTTTTTTTTGGAGCTTTCTGGGATTGCTTTATCCTAATGTAGAGAATGATTTACTTGAGGAATTTCATATAGTGCCTTGCTTGGTTGAAAGGTCCTATTATCTGGTGGTATTGTCGCTGACATAAGTGAATATCGTGAGCTAGTTTCAAATGGTATGACATAAGCTTGATTACCATTCAACTAATATTAAGTTTGAAGAACCAGTAGGGTATCACCCCATTCTTGAATGAACAAGCCTTTCAAACATAAGTTTTTGTTAAAATTCACTTAATGTGTTGCTAGATTCTTCTCTGTAACAATCTGCTCCACTAGAGAACATGACAATGCATCCTAGATGGGAGTATGTAGCACCACTTTTTCAAATTAATAGTTCAATTCTTTTCTTCGTATGTGAGGCATTTCAGTCTTGCAAGGTTAGGCATAAGCCTTGAGGCATATTAATTTTTATATGTTTTAGATTGTAAATGTAGTATACCTACTCTCCCTGTATTTCTTCCTTATTTTGTGGCTTCAAATGCCTTGGGAATTTTTGAATAATTTATGGTTGGAACTTACAGAAATTCTACATGTTGTGTTTGCATCAGATAGATAGTCATGTAAAACGACTTGACGAGGATCTGAATCACTTTGCAGAAGATTTAAAGCAAGGTACATGACTTTGTGAAAGTCTAATGTTGTCCCAATAGTACATACTATATTTTGAAGGATCAGAAACCGTTCAATGAATTCTGAAACAAAAGTACTTTTAGTTATATTCCAGTTAGTTAGGCCACTTGAAGGTAATAGGCCATGGACGAAGAAAAAGGTAGAAAAGTTAACAAAATCAAAGCTCAACTCAATTGAACTCTACTAAGCCATACTTTCTGCTCACCTATACTTAGTAGATGAGTTCTGCCATTGGGAAAACCATCAAGGAAGTCCTACCTACATTTTACTAGCCATAAACTATATCAGCCAGTTCAGGCATCTCTGTTTGTTTTGAGGGTGCACATCTTGAAACCAATGAGTGAGAACATTTATTAACTATTTATTTATCTTATTATCTGCTTTCTATTCTCTCAGAAGGAAAAATACCACCCGATGAACCAGCAGTTCTTCCTCCATTACCTATAGTCCCTAAAAATGAAAAGCGCAAGCCTATGTATGTAACACCTCAATCAAAAAGGCTTGATTTTAGGGATAGGGACTGGGATCGAGAGCGCGATAGGGACTTTGAACTCATGCCTCCCCCAGGAAGCCATAGAAAGGAATATGCTGTCCCTGTTGATGTTGAGCAACCCATTGATCCAAATGAACCTACCTACTGCGTTTGCCATCAGGTTCTGCCTTTTCGTTACATCTTTGTTATTTTCAGTTTAAGCTACTATTGTGCACATTACTTTTACATTTTCTTCAGTTTAAATGTTTTGAACTAAAGGAATTAACACGATTCTTCAGGTCTCTTTTGGAGATATGATTGCCTGTGACAATGAAAATGTAAGTCCTTTTGGTTCATTCTTTATGTCTTTTTCTTTCCTTTCTGATTACCTAATTAATTATCTTTTATGCTTCTTTCTGAATAGAATTCATCTGTACATTAAATTTAGAAGTTCGTTTGCCCCAGCTACAAAAACAAATATTAGCATTAGTCATGAGATTTTTTTTATGACAGTGCTCTTTGCATGTTAAATTGATCAGCGTTAAATCTGTTACAGAATATTTATAGTAGGGTCTTCTGCATTTGTTTTCGCAAGATTTTTCCTTCTAACAGTGTAAATTAAAAGAAACTTTGAGTTTTGTGCATATATAATAGCACAAAAATGAATGGGTTACAATTCACATGCACTCTTGAAGGATCATAGGGCATAGAAACCTGAAAATTCGCACATCCCCCTCCCTTTGAGGTGGGGGTTGTAGATCAGGCTCATAGTTATAACAGCGTATAATTCATCTTTTTTGTTTTATGGTTAACAGTATCTTTGTTATCACTTTCTACATGCTTGAAGTTGAAAATGTTAAGTAAATCCACATCAGCTTACTATGGAACCAGTTCATATATTTAGGACTTGTAACTGGTGAGAATATTGTGGTGTTTTCTTATTGCATAACCTTGTTTGACTATAAAGGCCGTAACAGTTCCTCAATACTCTAGCATATTGGTTGTCATTGGCTGCAGAAAAATAAAATAGACAAAGTTACTCTAGTGCAATTTGCTACTTACGTATTTGTTCTTTTATCATGTGTCATTTTTACTAATTGACAGTGCCAAGGAGGCGAATGGTTCCATTATGCATGCGTTGGGCTGACACCAGAGACAAGATTCAAGGGAAAGTGGTATTGTCCAACATGCAGACTACAACCACAAAGTCAGTAATTGTATGTTTTGCACAACCTAAGTTGCTTTAATAAACCACTCATGTGTTTTTTCAGTATCTTTTTCCCCAAAACTGTGGGAAGAAGGCTATGAGTCTATGACTATAATCTGTAAGGTTACAAATGTGATGGAGATGTGATCTATCAGATTCTTACCTGTATCTATTTCTTTGCTCTTCCCTCTTTAACAACTTACCCCCTTCTCCTTTTCCTGCTTTGAAGTTGCTGCTCAAATTTGATAGGTTTTATTGGGTAGATTAGATTAGAACTACTTGAAATTGAGTGAAATGCGTAAATTTTCTCTCTTTAGGAAAGCAGATGAGGTTGAGAATCATCTTGTGACATTAGCAGTGAACAAAAATTCTCGGCTTTGATTTAGTTTTTACGTCACAGTAAGTATTATCGTGGAACAGCTTTGTAAGTAATAATGGTGGTGACACAATCTCATTATGGATTGAGAAGAAAAATCATCATGCATACTAAGTTAGACAAACAAAAAAATACCTTTCCAAATTCAATGCATTTTGAGGTTATATGCTGCTTTCAAATTCTTCTCAAATTATATGGGCTAAATTTGCTACAAAAAATAAGAACCACAATAGATTCTTGGTGTGTTTACTAATCAGAAATTGAATTCCACCTTTGAATGATTCTTCCATTTACTTAAATCAAGAAACTAAAAAGTAAGTAGAGTTTACACAAAATTAGGAATTGAATTCTTGATTTTTGAGGAATTCAATTCTTAGGTGGGAGGTGGTGTTTTAATTTCTGGAGAACTAGGAATTCATCTTTTTTATCAATTATATCCTCACACAATTTTCAAATTTTCAAATTTGCCATCTACTTTAACCCAATAACAAGGACATTTTAGTAATTAGAACCTCTCCTATCCTAATTCCATATGGTTTAGTAAACAACTTCAATTGGAATCCGGAATCCGGAATCTAACTCTCCTCAATCCATATGGTTTAGTAAACAACTTCGATAGGAATCCGGAATCAAATTCTCCTCAATTCAACTCCTCTTCGATTCAATTCCTCATAATCTAATTACAAATTAGTAAACATGTCATAAGGCTGAGTCGGTTTCAATCTTAGGTTTGATGTCATTCTTGCAATCCTAGCAAGTCGAATGGTCTACACACACGTGAGCAATTAGGTTGAAACTATTACACATACATTGAAATTAAATGAGATATGTCCAGCTGCTTTTTTGGTATACCATCATTTTTTTCAGACATTAATAAAAACACCCACGCTCCTTTCCTTTTAAGAGCACGGTTACAACTAGTATCTTTGCAGTAGTGTTGGCATTCTTTATGGATGTTTCACAATTGGCAGGGATAGTAAGTTAACCAAAGTGACTGGAGGTATTAAGGATGATCACATCGTTTATATAAATAATGAATTTAAAGATATTGATGTATAGAGAGATGAATCTTTCTCGTTTTCTTGTTTTCAGCCTGACACGTGTGTATATATTTTGTGATAATTAGTGTTGATACTAACCTACAAGATTTAATGGAGATAAGTATAAGATAAATTAAGAAGTTTTATCGTTTATTTGTATTTTTAAAAAAAGATAATATAATATATTATTTATTTTACAGTAAATATTGTCACTCCCCAAATTTAAGGTCAATATTGTACTGAAATATGGTATGTGAATCTACGAGTTGAGGAAATAAATTTCCCCCGTTTTAAAAATAAATAAATATCATAGAGATATTTATTGATCCAAATTTAAATTCATAAATATAAGCTTGTTTACATGTAAGCTTAACATCATTAGAGCAAAACAAAGTTCAGTTGCTTTTAGAAAATGTGGAAACAAAATATTTAATCAACCTTTAAATAAATATCTTCCCATTCCCATGAATGCACTCGTTGAAACAACAAATTTGTATAATATCATGAGTTAAAGTAACCTAGTAAGTACATGCAACCGATATACAACATGCATCATAAAATAATCATAATGATTAAAACCAAGGCAATTATCATAAAGGATTTTTGTAGAAATGTCACATGAACTTATATATATAAGTTTCAATTTGTCACCTTAAAGAAAAATTTAAGAGAAATGATTAATTTTTCAAAATTCATGAGTTGTCATCTGAATTTAACAACATCCAATTTTCCATCCATTATTAAGAGTATTTTAATCTTTTCATTTTCAAGGAAAAAAAGAGACCTCTCTCCCTTCCTCCCGATTCTCCCCGTATTTTTTTCTCACCCGTGACCTGACTACCCCAGCCCCTACCCGCAAGCACCCACCCCCACCCTCTCACTCTATTTGATGACTGCCTGCCAAAGTACCTAAGCGATAAACAAAGAGCGCATAGAGTGCTCTCCCTGCCAACAAATCAATAATCCAAACTCTAAATCCTTAATTTAATAAACCATTTATTTTGAATTTAGAAAAAATCAGAAACTTTAGAAATTGAAACAAGCTTAAAGAGAAAAATTCCCAAAATCAAAAACACAATCTCACAGAATTGTTATAAATCTAAAGGGAAATTGTAGAGAGAAAAGAGAAAAGAAATGTAATATAATTTGCTCTCTCAACTTCTTAGTTTAATCTTTGATAAGTACCTATTTATAGGCTTACAACCATAGGAAATTAACCCACTAAATATATGTTAAAGGCTACTAATTACTATATTAATAACATATGTTACAAAACAATAAAAGGTGGAGATAATGGATATAATGTTGGTAATCCACATTCAATCGATTTATAACAAGAATATTATTATATTGGTAGACAAGAAGATGGTTTTATCTGTCGAGAGTGAGAGAGAGAGGGGGGGGGGGGTGGGGGGGTGGTGGGTGGGGGAGTCGTCGAGGGAGAAAAAAAAATAGAGGAAAGGGAAGGAGGTAGTGGGTAGGGGGCGGAGGAAGGAAGAGGGAGAGTAGAGAGAGACAGCAGAAGGGGAATGGAAAAAAAAAATTGCAATTTTCAACTTTCTTTCTTCATTTTTATTTTTATTTTTTAATGGCTTGCAGGAAAGACTTGATTTTTAAAAGATATAAAATTTTTTCATTTTTAAAATACCCTTAACAATGGATGGAAAATTAGGTAGTGTTAAAGTTAGATGACAAATCATGGATTTTGAAAAATTAAGGTGACATTTCTCTTAAATTTTGTTTTAGGTATAAGTTCAAGTTATTGGTTGCCTATGTGGCCATTATAATCGAGTCTTTCGGTTTTATAAATGATATTTTTATCATTTGACAAAAAATTGGCGTCAAATTTTCATAATATAAATAAATAAATGAATTATCGTGAAAAGAAAAGAAAAAAAAAACACGTTAGAAAAAGAAAGAAAAAACAAAACTGAGCATTGAAGTTGATTTGCAATCAGAATATTTGATTGAAAGCAAAGCAGACACTATCAAGGAAAATGGATTGCAAAGAAAGAATGAATCTCATGGGTTTCCCTATAAACGAGAGACATTATCAATAAGAGCATTTGCAATGGTGAGGGTCATTTGAATTTTATTTGAATAAATTAAATTTTTAACTTGAAGTGGTAAAGTTTAGTTCATTTTAAACATCTAGTTAATATATATACTAGCCATTACTAATTTGTTTCACTTAAAAAAATTTTAAAAAAAGGATAGCTAATTATATATACTAGCCATTCCTAATTTATTTTACTTTTCAAAAGCACAAGGGCTAGTTTCCTTTTCAAATGGCTAGTTATTTACCTATAAATACATATGTAGAAAACTACTCTCCCAAAACTTCCTACACCCACAAAAAAATTGTTTATGTTGAAATTTTATTTTTCAATAGAAAATTTTGTTATTAATTTTTTTTACATTCAAAATTTGTCTTCTTTTAAAGATCTCTTTGAAACCATTTCAATTGTATAATTCTTATCGTAATTAACTTTATTTATTTTATTTTATTTAATCATTTAAAATGAGCTGTTGAGTAACCATTGCGGATGCTCTAAAGGTTTATAATTGAATCAAAAACCTATATTCATAAATTTTAATTATTTATAAATTATATTAAAATAATAATATAAAAAAAAAAAATACTCAACTTAAATATAACAAAATAAAAAAAAAAAATAAAAATAAAAAAAAAAAAAAAAAAAAAAAAAAAAAAAAAAAATAAATAACAAGCAGTCCTCTTTATTCCTTCCTCAGCACGAGTTCAAGTTTTCTGTGACCAAACTCCCTGTGATCCTTCACTTAACATAAAGTTAACACTGTTAACTTCATTTGAAAATTAAAAAACAAAAAAAATAATTCTTCATCCTCTATCTCTTTGGTCTATTGCCCGTATATTCACTCTGAGCGACAAATTATCATGTAAAAAATTTCCACAAAAATAACCCATAAGTGGTAGATTTGCTTGTTCCGATCATCAACATCAATGAACCCATCTTAAATTCACAAGCTTTCTTTGTTGTGTTTTTTTCATTGATCAAATTAGACTGTTGATACCACCGAGGTGACCGTCGCTAGCCTGGTTAATTTCCGACAAACGCATATCAATTGGCGACACCTACGGGCTCCGACTTTTATGGAACCTAGATGAAACCACCGTCATCCAACACTTGAAAGTTGTCAAACCCACTGTAGAAATCTTTGTCAAATCTGCTCTAGTTGTCGAGGCCTAGCAACAGAACCGCAATGCTACAACACCCGTCAGCCTTTTAACCACCTTATACCGGAAAACTGTTTTCTTGTCCCTTCATCTTTCCTACGCTCTAATCTGAGAACTCAATTTTGTTCAAAAAAAAATTTCTGAAAACTGAGCCAGTTCTTGAAAAAACAAACCTTTAATATTATTATTTTGATAGAAATAGAGACTTAACAGAGTTAAGTTTTGGGTAAGTAAAGAGACACGTTTCAAGAGAATAAGAAGAGACGTTTCAGAAGAATAAGAAGGTCGGTGGGCACAAGGAGTTTGGTCACAGGTTCGCACACACAAAACCAATTCCCAAACAGTAATTTCGCAAGCCTAAGAAAGTTTGAATATGACTATGCATGTATAGCAAGGCGAGAAGATCGTATTTTGAATGAATTTTGAATTTTGTTGTGTTTCAAAGGAAATATGACCCATTAAGAATCTGACACTTGGTGTTTTTGAGAGAAAAATGAAATGAAAGAAGGATTTTCAATTTTTGTTGATCTCATCTCCTATTCATCTTTTTCTTTTCCTGTAAGTGGCTCTCTTTTCCACAATTTCTACCTTTGTTCTGCATAATTCTGTGTTTGGTTATGCTGCTTATTGGAGAGCAGAAATTGAAGTTAAATGTTGTTATGGATATACAATCAAGTAGCCTGTGAGAATGAAAATGCAGAGAGAGTTGCCTGCTTATGGGAAAAAGAAGGGCTTTCTTTGTGCAGAGAGAGTTGCCTGTGAGAATGAAAATGCAAGTCCTTTTAAGTGCTTCTTTCTCAATAGAATGCATCTGTACAGTAAGTTTACAACTTCTTTAGCATCAGCTGCAACAACAAATGTATCTATTTCTTTGGTCTTCCCTCTCTAACAAGTTCAAGGTTTTATTGGGTAGGTTAGAAGAACTACTTGAAACTGATGAGTGAAATCCTGAATTCTTGGCTTTGATGTAGTTTTTTTCATGGCAGTAACATTGCTATAATATGTAACTGTTTTGTAATGGCGGTGACAGACAGAACAGAATCTCAGTTATGCTTTAGGAAGAAATAGTCATCATATCATGCTTAAAAATTTGCACAACCCCAACAAGAAAATATTTTATGTTTCCAAATTCAAACCATTTCAAGATTTTCGGGGGCAATGGTACCCTTTCATAGTAACAAAATCAGTTTTCGTTACATTTGGGCAGATGATGGTCAATGATTTGGGTTAGTCCTCCTCACCATTGTTGGTGAGTAATTATCTGCTTTGGTGACTGTTGATATATTTTTTTAAAAGACTAAGGCTTTTAATATGCAAAAAGAAACACACAAGTTCCTTTTTATTTTTCTTTTTTTCTTCTATGTTTTAATGGCTCTCTTACACTGCCCATACAGACAACACTCACGATCAGAGAATTGTAATTAATTTTTTTTGGTTGAAAATTGTAATGAAATTGCAATCAAATGATATAATTATTGAATTCTTTCTTTGTGTATTGAATGGCAGTGATTATAAGTATATATATTATTATTCAATTATTGGAAAATGAAAAGGAAGAGATACATACACCAAATAAAAACATAAAAAGAAATATATCAAATAGAAATTTAATACACAAATAAAGATTTAAGAAAAACTTTAAATATATTAAAATATTCGACGTGTTATGGGCCTCATGCACATCAGAGGTAGTTGACACTAGTCACACACCTAAAATTTGTCATGAAGTTGTTAGAATCGTGAGAAAGGACAATAGTCACACCTTCATATATCACCAACCCAAAAATTTGTAAGGCCATCTTCAGTTAGTCATGGGCTATAATATCTCAAATATAGCCTTAAAATAATGCAAAATTCATCTTCAATCATGGACTAAACAAAATTTTACCTAAATTTGGAGGGCTACATTTGGCTCATTAGCCCTCCAACAGGGCCACATTTAGCCCAAGTTTGGCCTAGGCCAAATTTTTTGTGGGTTCCATACATGTGCTTTTGAAGAAGATAAATTATCGAGTGTAGGCAAAAGCACGATAATCTCGTGCAAATGCATATCCAACAACCAACAATAAAAGCGATGACGTCATTGATATATTTTTAAAAGCTTTTTTAAATGTTTTCAATTCGTATTGTTTAAGAAAAATCAATTCGTATTGTTTAAGAAAAATTTATAAAAAATTATTGGTCATGACCATTGGAGGTCAGACTATTGAAACCCAACACCATTTTTTTATATTTTTAAATGTGGTCACCTTTTTAAATGTTTTCAATTCGTAAACAAATTATAAAAAATTAATGGTTTGAGTCATGACACATTGGAGGTCAGACCATTGAAACCCATCCTTTTGTTTTTTTTTTTTGTGGTTTTTTAAATGTTTTTGTTGTTTAAAAAAATTAAACAATACATAGTTGTGGAATGCATGAGTGTTATACCATAGTTTTCCTCAAAATAATAAAATATGGACCCTAAAATATAGCCTTGCATGGCTAGAGATGGAAAAATTTAGTCATGCACTATTCTTTAAAAAATTAATATTTTGAAGGGCTAAATATTTAGTCATGGCCTACATTTAATTTAACCCTATAACTGGAGATTGCCTAATTTCAACATTATTATAGGGCTTACTCACCAACAAAGTGACTGTTGCTGCCAATAGTCACAAAAAAAATTGGTAACTATTCCTGACCTTTTTTGTATTGTGATGCCAAGAAGGAAGTTACTCTTTTTTATCAGTTTATATATAAGAGAGAGAAATATATATATATATATATTCCATTGAGGGATCCCTAAGAGAGAGAGAGAGAGAGAGAGAGAGAGAGAGAGAGAGAGAGAGATCCCTAAATAACTTATTTGAGAGACACCCTTTGTCGGGCCTACTCCGGATTGTATTTCACTAATTCAAACCGTCTATTTTGTAGATACTCATTCAAAAATCATCTTTACAAAAAATCACTTGAATTTGATATCATTTGACCAATTAATTGAGTTCTCGAAATTTTAATACTTTCTTGAAACATTGTGTTCATTGATTTTATATGACACAATTGGATGTTGAAACGATTTCCGATTTGTCTAATTTTTTGCAAGGATGATCTATGAATATCGACTTAAAAAACAGATGGTTTGGATTGTTGAAAATAAATTCGTAGGGTACCCTAAAGTGTGTCCCTCAAATACAATTATTTGAGAGATCCCTCAATATATATATATATAATGCTTAATTATACTAGTGCCTCTTAAAAATTTAGTCAAATCTCATATTGTTCCCTGAAAATTAAAGTAACTCATTGTACCACATTGACTGTTATTTTGCGTTTCATTTTGCCCACACCGTCAAGTCCGATATATGTAGTTCTCAGTTTTTTTAGCCACGGATTTTAGCCACTGAAGCAATTTTTCTCTTTCAAGTTTGGATTAGGTGGATGGGCCCAGGGTCTGCTTTCCTCCAAGCCACAAGAAGACCAAATTAGAGGGATGCTTTGGTCATTTTGAAACCTGAGCCGTTTTGTTTTGTCTGCCTTCAAATATTTTAGAAGAAAATGGAGCGGGAAACCAACCATTTCACCCGCCGAGTATTTTTTTGAAACAAACAAGGTTTTCCCCCCCCCAAAAAAATTTAGATGGGAGAGCAAGGTTGACCAAATTACCCATAACACCTTCATGGTTCCATCTTCCTCGGATGTTGAGTGACCTCACTAAATATATATGCTTATTTTTAACTTTGGACAAATTCATCCATGTATAATAGGTTCATAAAAACGTCAAATTTTTTATTTGTTGCTATGCTTAAACACCACGAATCAACTTGATAAGTATAACATATTGTGTTTTCAATATTTGGGTGTTTAGCTGATGCATCAGTACATAATTTCATGTGGGTGATTGTCTCATCAATTAGTATAATATGTGGGTATTTACTTTTATTGATTAAATTGTATTTTATCCATATATTAGGTAAAGGAAAGAATTCATATTTTAAAACTTGAAATTCAATTACAATGAAATAATGCATTAAATTGGATTTTCAATGTGTTTCTTATTTACCTCAAAGGGTAAAATCGATACAACAAAAAAAGTAATAAAAGTCAAAAGACCTGCATCTAAAACCAAAGCGACGAGGACTTAGCTTAATGACAACTAATCGTTTTGGACATAGATCTAAGAAGCCCTAAAGTATATCATTTCTTAATGATGATATTGTATTCATAATCAATAAGAACACTACGATTAAATTCAAGAGGTTGTGTAACCCGAAAAATGACAATGTCACAAGAGAGAGAAAATTGAACAATACAATGGACAACCTCATGACAACAGGTTTTTATTATTTATAAGTACAAGTGATTGGTGGAGGGAGATTTTACACAAATATTCATTGATTGTCTGGGGGTTTCGAACATTTACCCACACATGATGAAGGCAGAAGAGCTTAACCAACTAAACTATACCCTACTAGGAACCTCATTACAACATCAAGTTAAGGAATATGAGAGAACTTCCCATAAAGAATGGGAGATAATGCCCTTAAATACAATTTTAGTTGTTCTCCTAATAAAAAGTTTTAATGAGGCTATTATATTCATGCAATCTTTATATGTCTATTTTAGCTTATGAATGAAATGTTCTTCTTAAAAAAAAAACTAAGTATTTAATGTGTTGAAAAAAAAAAAATAGCAATCTTCATTCCAAACTTACCCCTAACAACTTTCTTTTCGTATTAATTATTTATAATGATTTTTTTTCGCAAAAGATCCTTGAATTTGTTTTTAAAAATTCCTTAAAGTTCCAAACCAATCAATATGATGTTTAATCTTTTGGTTCACAAATCAAATTAGTCCATATTATTGCATTTCATTAAAATTGATTTTTTTTTAATGCATTCATTAAAACTGGTTGCGCGTCAACATGTGACAAACTTTAAAAGAATATTTTCATTTAGCTGGGATTCATCCTGCCTAGTATGGCTCTCTAATATTTTAGCAAGAGATGTAAACTTTGATTCTTCAATTCAATAAATTCTGCAGTTTTGACAAAAACAAAAAAGGAGAATATTTTCATCAAAACTTAGCTCATCCACCCAAGAGACAAAATAAAATCCACATTTGTTGCTTAACAAGGTCATCTATTCTCTATTTACCGATTTTAAACTGGCGTTCTATAAAGAAGAACAAATAACTTTGTTGTGTAAAAAATGTGAGTTTTATTTTGTCTCATGGCTTATTAGCATTTCCCCCCTATAATACTCGTATTATACTATAGGCATACGTAAGTATTTTTTAAAAATACTTTCATTTTTTGTATTTTTTTAAAATTAGACATACAATACATGTATGTATGTATGTATGTACGTATCTTCATGTTTAATATGCATATTTTTTACAAATTTTTGAATAATACAAAAAAAAAATCACATATTATACATATATTAAAAAATGGCTAAAATTTTCATTTATATTTTTCAAAATTATTGATTAAAGACGTACTTATTTTATTCATACTTTTTCCTTCAAAATTGTATGTTTCATTCTGTGTTGGTCATTCAAATATTCATACTAATAAGAAGAGGGGCATTTTCGTCCAAGAGGATACCATTTTGGGATCCACTGCAAAAGGGAGAGCGGTGGAATTTACAAGGAAGATTTGAAACTCTGGGTACCGCCGGAAAAAGAAAGCTCATCAAGACAGCCCTAAATACACGCTAATTATGAATTCAACGCACAAACCCAAATACAAATACCAACTCACTCTTTCTCTCTCTCTTCTCTGAGTTACCATCTCTGGCCTTCAAAAGCCTTTGTTTCAGCGCAGGATAAAAAGCACAGCTCTAACCCTAGGAGCAGGAGAGAGCTCTGGAGGTCTTCCATAGTCCATACTACTGGTATTTCTCAGTTCTTGATGTTAAAAGCAGTCCTTTGTTCGTGAATTTTGGCTCTTCGTTTTTCTATTTTGTATTTTGATGTTTAATGTTGAGTAATGTGAATTCTGAAATGATACTCATTTCCTATTTTGAGTTATTTTTCTGCTTTGGCCTAGAAAATATATAGAAAGATATATCTTTTTCCGTTTTTCGCATCAAATGAATTTGGTTTCTATGTATAAGTGAGCAAAGAAACGAACTTTCGTCTTCAATATTGGATTTTCGACATTTAGGACTTGGAGATGCAGAAAAGTTTTGACATTTGATGTTGTTGTCTTGCTAAAGCTCAAAACCTCATATTTCTTCATTGCTTGGGACTTGGGGAAGTTCAATACATCTCAAAGTCTTGGACTTTCATGGATTGTATGTTCATTCTGTGTTGGTCTTGCAAATTGAAATACCCAACTCATGAAACCATTTTCAATAACCCTTTTCTTGAATTGGATGCAGGCCAACAATGGGCAGGAGTTTAAGCCCAATACTAAGGCGTGAATTGGAAAATCTTGATAAAGATGCTGATAGTCGTAGATCAGCAATGAAAGCACTGAAATCCTATGTGAAAGAATTGGATTCCAAGGCAATCCCAATGTTTCTTGCCCAAGTTTCTCAAACTAAAGAAACTGGTTCTTTGTCGGGAGAATGCACTATTTCACTGTATGAAGTTCTCGCTCGTGTTCATGGTGTCAAGATAGTACCTCTGATAAACAGCATCATGGCCACCATAATCAAGACCTTGGCTTCAAGTGCAGGGTCTTTCCCTCTTCAACAAGCCTGCTCAAGGTGGTCCCAGCTATTGCTAGATATGGGATTGACCCAACCACCCCTGAAGACAAGAAAAGGAACATTATTCATTCACTCTGCAATCCTCTGTCGGATTCTCTCTTGGGTTCTCAAGAGAGCTTGACTTCTGGAGCTGCACTTTGCTTAAAGGCTCTTATTGATTCGGATAATTGGCGTTTTGCTGCAGATGAGATGGTTAATAGGGTATGCCAGAATGTTTCTGGTGCTTTGGAGGAGAAGTCCACTCAGACAAATGCACACATGGGTCTGGTTATGGCTCTTGCAAAACGTAATGCTACAATTGTTGAACCATATGCTAGGTTGTTGATACAAGCAGGACTGCGGATATTGAATGCTGGTGTAGTGGAAGGGAATTCTCAGAAGCGGCTGTCAGCTATTCAATGGTGAATTTCTTGATGAGATGCTTAGATCCTTGGAGCATTCTCTCTGAGCTTGAGTTGATAATTGAAGAAATGGAGAAGTGTCAATCTGATCAGATGGCTTATGTTAAAGGGGCTGCCTTTGAAGCTCTGCAAACTGCAAGGAGAATAGGCGCAGATAAAGGCTCAAAACTTGAAAAAGGTCCTGGTTCTGTCTGTGGGTCAAATTTTATTAGGAGAGGCCACAGCAGGAGGAGAAACCTATCAAGTGCCGGTGATCAATCTCCTGCATCAATGTCACCCGAGTCACAGACCCTTGATTCCTTTGTTGAATATGAATCATTGGTTGAGTCACCTATTTCAATGAGTCAGGCTTCTCAAAATTCAATTTATGATTGTAGGAGTGTAAACCGGAAGCTTTGGAGTCGTGAGAATGGAGTAGTTGATGTGTCTCTCAAGGATGGCTTGTTCTCAGAAATTGCTCGGGGTAGTGCGTACTCGAATGGATATCCAGAGAACTCTGGGAATAATGAATTCATCAAATGCGAAGGAGATTGCACAGAGGAATTTGCAGGGTTCCTGCAAAGAAATCCTAGGAATGGAGCATCAAGAAGCACCACAACCAGTCCTCTGGTAAGTTACACCTGTACATGTGTAGCAATTTATTCTGTGTTTCTGATGTGGAAAGAAACTGCTGTTAATGGTTTGATTGTGATGGTGGTAGAAGTAGTTACTCAACTAGTTTTTGGATTTAGGTCAAAAATTAACCTGAAAGCGTGAAATTAATGAGGGAAAGAAGGTAAATAAACTGCTTGCTGGATTGTAAAAATAGTACAGAGTCCAAAAATATGTCTGATTCTTTGGCACATTATCTCTGCTTCAAAATTTGTGTTCTGGAAAATTAAGGCTACTGATAGTGAGATGGTATTGCGTGTTAGTTGATAAATTTGTTGTTTTATCAATATCCCAAAACCTTAAGCTCAGGATGTGAACCAATACTTGTTTTATGTTCTAACATCCCCCTTCACGTGTGGTTCTCTCTTCACCATTAGAGCCCAACAAGTGAAATTCAATTTATATTGGGAGGATATAATTGCAGAGGTTCAAATTCGGAATCTCCTGCTCTTCCATGGTAAAACTGGTTGATTACCATTATCCTCAGAAAGCTTAAGTTGTTAGGCCAATGATTGCTTTACAGCCTGACAATAGTGTTTTGCTTACTTATGCTGTCTATATATTGGGAGGATATAATTGCTGAGGTTCAAATTCGGAATCTCCTGCTCTTCCATGGTAAAACTGGTTGATTACCATTATCCGCAGACAGCTTAAGTTGTTGGGTCAATGATTGCTTTACAGCCTGACAATGGTGTTGTGCTTACTTATGCTGTCTATCTACTGAAGCTTAACTTTTATTTAAATATGCCAATTTTATGATTTTCTTGTGCGTTGCCAATCTTGGGATGCCTCACTGGTGATTCAGAGGTCACGCACTCCCATCAATGTTGACAACATCATCTTCAACACTCCGAGGAGGCTTGTTCACTCTCTTCAGGATCCAAGTAATGTCTACTCTAAGTCCTCTGAGAAACGAGCCAGAAGATTTAGAAGTTTATCCATGAGTGAATTTGATTGGAGCCCAAATGCCAGATACGACCAAGAAGGCTATTCACATGGTGTGAACTATGAATGCGGAGAGAATGGGAGCTTCTATGCTGGTGATGAGCAGTTTCAAGGTGGCCCTGAATCGGTATCATCAACAGATGGCATTCCTGTGGATGCTGATTTGCAGGTGTCTCAGGAGGTTGTTCCAGAAAATGAAACAGAAACTCAAATGTCTGGCATAAAAAGTGCCCGTCGAAAGGTTGCTGTGAAATTGTTGTGTGGACTTTCGTTCGCACTACTTGCAGTAGCTATGCCACTACTTTGGATTAATGATCAAGGTGAAGGGCATGAAGGTTATTATCTTGTTCCAACTTAATGTGCGCGTTCTCTTCTTCCAACGTCGTTACTCAATTTGATGTATCAAATTCTTTTGATAAAGTAGGCAATGGTAGACAAGAGAATCTCTCTGTATCTTTTGTAACACTAGAATTTTACCATCTCAACTAGACGTGGATGTTCAATGTACTGAAAAGAATCAAAAGAATTTGTGTTCTTGAGGAAATGTTTATCGTTTACTGCTTTTGATATTGTTATTTTTAAGACAAAGCACATAACTTGGTATGTACTTTGTGGCATGCAATGTCTTCAGAAGGGTATTTAATATCTGAAAGGTGAAAAAAAGGTCTTTTGCGAGGTCAGTAGATGTAAAAGATGAGTCTTTTAAATACGGTGAACTACAGAAATTGCTCCACTTGTAGTTGTAACAACCTTATGTGGTATTTTTTTTAGTTTGATAGATTGGAACAATTTCGCATCAACATAATCAAGAGCTGCTTTATCTTCTGCACACAATCTCATAACATGAAAGTTATATTCTGTCTGTTGTTACACCAAGGCTTAGAAGATGAGAGCAGAGTCATGCTATGAAAACTTAAAGATTTGGGTTGTATAAGCGCTGTCCACCCCTCCATGATTCATTAGGACCCACAATTACTGGCTTGAGAACCGCCGATTGGCCGACGCATATATATGAATACTTGCCATAGTCTTCATGACTTGAGCCAGGACTGAACATGTATAGTTCATCAAACCCATCTCTTCCTACTATGACAGAGTTTCTTCTACCCTGTTCCACAAAGCCACAATTTTAATATAAGAAAAAGAGTGTCAATTGTTGAGAGTGCAGAATGTGTATGAGGATTCAGAATTTAATTAGTTTTTCAAAGTACCCGGTCAATGATTGTGAAGTCGGTAGGCGCGCTGGTGTATATTCGACTCATTTGGTCTCTTAAATGCTTGTAGTTGTCATCTTCTTCACCCTCCATTTCTTCTTCATTTTCTCTTTGGTTTCTCTCTGCTTCATTGCCATCATCGTTTTGAGTCTTTGGACCCCAGCCAGGCATAAATGCTTTTTGTGCCATTTGCTGCCATAGTTTGCTGATCTGAGATTCATTTTTTAGGCCAAAGTCGGGAGGGATTATCCCGAAACTTGACAAAATGGGCAACCTGCTAAAGAAATCTGATCGTTCCAAACCAACTGCATAAGTTGCATCTGGTGAGCTCACTGTCAGATGACTTAAAATAGACCCAGTTAGTTGGAGGGATGAAGATTTAGAGTTAGAGACCACAAGCTCTGAGACCAAGACGTCTTCTTTCAGGGTGATAACGTATTTGATTTCAACCTTGTCCTCTGAATCAGTGCTAATCAGTTGTACCTGCATTCTCAGTTTAATGGTTTTCTCTAAGAACTGGCTTAAATCCTATGCATCATCAATGAATAAGTCAAAACATAAACAGGACAGAATCTGACTACAACGGTATCGGAAACTTCAAGCCTGAAATAAATTCGTTGTTTGATTAGTCTTTTCGATTTTAATTATAATGGAAAAAAGTGTTTAAGACTGTGCAAATGCCCTTCAGTGAGTGCACATGTGAATGTTAGCAGTAGCCTTCCTTATTTCTACTGCTGGTAACACAAATTAGGAAACTAGAGTTAACTGCGTAAACAGTTTGACCTACTAAGCTTTGTACATTGTCTTGCCAAATTCATGTAGCCACCTGACTATTTTCCCTTTTGTTGAACTTTGTCTCACTCTATTACTTAGTTTCAAGCAACTATGTATGGCATTCAATGACATTCTGCTCTAATATATTGATTACTTAACTGCAATTTTCTATTTTGCTCTGTGAACCTCTCTAGAATTATCTACAGTGCAAATAAGTTTGCAACTGGTTTAAAATAAAAATAAAATAAAATTCAGTTTGTTTTGATAGGTTCCTTGGTTGTGAGGAAAGCAAGTAAAAACCAACCTGAATCTCTTGCTGAGGATTTCCTGTAATGTCATGAAGAGCCCAATTTGTTGGAGACCATGAAACTTGTTCATCCTCACTTACACAATCAAAGGCTAAAGACACCCCTCCTTGAATGGCAACACCAGCAGCAGCAGCAGCACCTTCATTCTTCTCCTCTGACTCAGAGACTGAAGCCTGCAGCAATTCAACCGTGCCGCCATGCCACATGGAAGCCTTGTAGGAAGTGATTAAGCCACTTGGCAGCATCATGATGGCTTTACTACCATTCTCCAATTCCATCTTGGCCACACAGCTGTCACCAATGCCTTTGAATATCACTCCATGGCCACTGAACTCTTCTTCCAAATAGTCCACATTGATGGGTTGATAGGGGATTGAAGCCACTTTTGGAACTGGGAATTCTCTCTTGTTGCTGTTAGTTTTGTAGAGCTGCAAGAAACTGAAAGAGGGTAGAGAAGGGTAAGAAGAAGAATCTATGTGTTTAGCACTAGCAGTGGACAAAGGACTGAAATTGGGTAACAAAAATGGACTGAAAGCCATGCTCATGCTTTCTTTCTGTTAATTTGTGAAAAAATTCTCTCTTCCTAGGATTCCTAATTGCCATTTTCCAGAACCATTCCACACTATATTGGTTTTTTTGTCTGTGCTTCAGGGGGTGCGAGGGTCCACATATCATTATTGGCTTTGCTTGCAAGAGCATATAACGATATGAGGATGCAAGTGGATAATGTGACTAGCGGAGCTGCTTGCGATATTTTTGCTACAAGACAATTCATATACTTCATTATGGTTATCGTTTGGTGGGTACCGTAGGATTTATTAGTTTAATTCAATGCGTATTTGGTGCTAAAAAATGAATGTGAATAGGATAAAAAATAATCCCACTATAATCCTATTATGCGTATTTTTGTAAGAAAACTTATCTACCAAAAAGGTAGGCTACATAATCCCACTACTCCTACCCCTTGACCTGAACTCAAAATGTTGACGCCAAGATATGAACAGAAAACTTATCTACCAAAAAGGTAGGCTACATAATCCCACTACTCCTACCCCTTGACCTGAACTCAAAATGTTGACGCCAAGATATGAACACAGGACACTAATAATGTCAATGAAGGATACTTATCATTTCCAATCCAATCTCCTAGTCACCAAATATACGGTCAAATATCATATTGTCCTCTGGAAGTTAAAATAACCCGACTTGCCCTTGATATTTTGCGTCTCACTTTAAACCTCACCATCATATCCGTAGAAAGATATGTTAGAAGCGCTGATACACCACCCATCAGCCCCTACTCCCCCCTCCCTTCTCCTCATGACCGACCCATCCTTAGCATACAGTAGTATACATATGATCACCAAATTATTTTGTTTAAAACAAAAAATTATCAATGTGTTTGATCATACCTTGAACTCCCCTAGCAATAAAAATAGAAAATAAATTTAAAAATAAAGAAAAAAGTTTGTGCATCAAGGTCAGATGTAACGACTGAAAGTGAAAAGTACAAGCTACCGTCACGTGATGAGAATTCACCACCCTTCTTCCCTACACATAGGAGAGATTCTATAAACTACACAAATATTCAGGGGAAAAATGAAGAAACCCTACCAATATAGAAACACATTGGTTTTCTCATACAAATTAGTAATGTTCTCAATTTTCAAATTTTTATTTTTAGAACTATAAAATTCCCAGTAATTTTCATTGCTTCACTCCTAAGGTGAAACTTTTACTTCCCTCAAAACTTTTGCAGCATCCTCTGGGAAGACTGGGTTTATGTAACACCCAGTTCCCATTTCAAACCCAGCAACAACACTTAATTGAGGAACTATCTGCATGAACCAATGGGAGTAAGGTAACTGTGAAGCATTATCCCCAAGTGGAGAAGTCTGAACCATGAAATTAAATGGTGGATTGTTCAACTGCAAAGACATCTTCCTAAGCACGAGTTTTAGGAGCCCTCCAAGTTCAACTGCCTGCAAAGTCGCATATAAAGTCTCAGGCAAGCAATCATAGGTATCTAAATGGGTGCATACTTGCATCAGATAAGCTGAATGTACCATCTATGACACTGAAAGAAATATTTAGAAACTTGTTTTTGAGTGTGATAATTATTCTTATGATTCGACACACATGTTAAAGCATACAAGCTAAGAATATTTTGTCAAAAATACAGTACCACAATAATCGATATGCAGAATTCTGTGCTATTTTCAACCATGCGAGCTAACAATCTGTAGATGAAACCCTATGGCACATGAAGAGCTAATTTCTTAGGCTGCCATAAAATCATTATTTCTCAGTTTTTCTAGTCAAAGACAGAGTCGTTAACCCTAAAGATTCATGCTTTATATAAGCCCCTATTAAAGTCTACCATAATACTGGAAGCAACTCCCAATGGTGTTTTTCTATTCCTACTCATAGTATGTTTCTTTTTCATAATTTGGCCATATTGTGCATATAAATTTTGCAAACAAGAATCCTACCTAAAAAGTCGTTCACATTGGGATATGAAAATAGCATATTTTAAGTGATCATCACACAAATCTTATACTTTAATTTTCCTTTTTGACAAAAAAGAAAACCAATGTATTTCATTAATCCAAATAATGGAATTAATTACGTATGTTTCAAGTAGTATTTCAAAATAAACAACATAATTTCTTACCAAAGTAGGAGCAAAATCAGTTCATACGTCAACATGTCAGTTTCTATAACATAGACAATTACCTTCTCGCTATCTAGCTCATGGAAATGAGAAGAGTGATCCAGAGGAATGATCCACATCTCAAATGGAAATGTAGCAGCAAAAGGTACAATTGAAATGAAATGGGCTGAAACATCAATCAGTAGATCCTTTGAGTTAGATTCACAGACACTACATTTCCCAGTCTGTTCAAAATACTCCTTCATACTGCCAAGTCGGGTAGCAACAGCAGGAGGAACAACTGGAAGAGCCATTATCTGACTGTGAGAGTGACTCATTGATGCCCCAGCTGAAGCACCGTGGTTCTTAAACACCTTCAAAGAATTAACAAAAAATAAGCTTAAATAGAAGTCTGACAGGGTAAGGAGAAAGGAAGAGATTTTGTAGAGGAAATGGACTTCAGAAAATGCATACAATACCATTCAAATTAAACGTTTTCTGGATACAGACATTTCCAAATCAAGCTTCCATATGCCTGATTTTGAATATGCCTGATCATGCCTCATATCTCACTAAGCAAGAAGCTCATGATTCTTAAAACAGAAGCCATCTTCAAGTTAAGATTTAAATACAATAAACAGAGGCTAATCTAATGACAACATAATTCCTCGTTTATAGTATTTCCAATAAAATAACCGGCGCTCTATCCATTTGAACTTGTGCACGAATTTTTCCAATTATATACAACTCATATATCCCATTCTCCAATTTCAAATGTTAAATTATAAATTGCCGACCATATGAAAAATTCATTTTTAACCAATTCAAGCACCCAAATTTCCAAATTGAATTATCGAAAAGAAACAAATATAAACTCAAAATTGTACAAAAATGTAAGGCCAAACTCAAAAAAAACCTGGACATATTTGATGGAATCGTAGCTCATAAGCTGCTTGATCCTCCTCGTATGCGCAACAAGAACCTCACCGATCTCTCTCGGCGACAAATCAGAAAGCTGAACCGAATGAACAGGGGTCTCAATCACTACGTCGTGGAACCCAAACCCATTCACCACAACCCGACCCGAATCCGAGTGATTTCCTTCTTCAGCAGCAGGGATGTCTCTGCTGAGCGCGGGGTAGAGGTTCTGGATTACCCGGAGTTTCCAGTCCGGGTTGTCGGGCGGGACCCGGAAGATCTCGGGAGCACACTCGTGCTCGTGGCCGATGCAGAAGGGACATTGTTGTTGGTGTTGTTGGTTGGGATTGATAGGGGACTTGGATTTGAAGTCTGAAGGTCGCTTGGCTCGGGCGGGTGAGAATATCACCCACCGGTTTGTCACGGAGTCTTTTCGGAGTTGTGGGGTTTGAGGAGCTGTAGAGTCTGATGAAGATGATGATGCCATTCTCTTCTTTAATTAATCAGACGTATTATTATTATAGGTCACTCTTTTAGGTCACTCCCATCCAAATTCAAATTTTGGGATCATAAACAACTTTTTTTTTCCTAACCCTAGCTTTGGTATTTGTCTAAAAAGTGTTTTAACTTAAAATTTTTTGGGGTTTTGATCATAAATGGTCGCTGAAATTTTAAAATGTCCTTATTTTATACCTTAAACTCTCGAGTTAATAAATGGTCATTCATCTTTTGGTATACACATTAATTTGATCTTTTGACAAAGCATTTGTTGAATTCTGTCACATATTATCATGTGACCAACTTTTAAAATGCATTTTCAACCCAATATAGCTCATTTTATGTTTTCTTTTCCTCATTGAGGGTTTTACATTTGGATCTCATCAAGGAAAGCAGATAGTCTTATTAGGCAAAATGTAACATCCCACATCGACTAACGGAGAGGGGGTGATGTGCCTTATATGTACATGCTCGCCTTCATCTAGCACAAGGCCTTTTGGGAGCTCACTGGCTTCGAAGTCTTGAGAACTCCGAAGTTAAGCGAGTTGGGGCTAGAGCAATCCCAGGATGGGTGATCCACTAGGAAGTTGCTCGTGAGTTCCCAGAAACAAAACCGTGAGAGCAGATAGGAGGGCCCAAAGCAGACAATATCGTGCTACGGCGAAGTCGATCCCGGGATGTGACAATTTGGTATCAGAGCCATTCTGCAGTGTGGTGCGAGTGTGCCAACGAGGACGTCGGGCCTCTAAGGGGGGTGTATTGTAACATCCCACATCGACCAACGGAGAGGGGGTGATGTGCCTTATATTTACATGCCCGCCTTCATCTAGCACGATGCCTTTTGGGAGCTCACTGGCTTCGGAGTCTTAAGAACTTCGAAGTTAAGAGAGTTGGAACTAGAGCAATTGACAGGACCCGACCCAAATTCCACTTTGGAATCCGAGCCGAACCCTGTTCGTGATCGACACCTGGCAGTTGCCGAGCACAATTGACTTGGTTGCCCTTTTTCTGATTAGAAACTTAATTCCCTTAAATCTTAACTTCTACCGAAAATTCGGCAGAGTCTCCCCTGTAAATCAAACGTTCCCAAAATTTACACCTGTCAAACAAGCACTTAAATATAAACACCAACTGCCAGCATACAAAATAAGTAAGTTCCAACAGTTAAATACGTTCCAGGGCAATGTCAGAGCAACTATACAGATTTATTTACAAAGGAGGTAACCACTTGTGAAGCAAGGAACCCTACATCAAAACGAGGAAGAGCGGGAGGCGGAAATGCCCGGTGGTGGCTCTCAGATGCACGTCTACAGCCTGGGGGCGCAAAACATTAAAAAGGTGAGTGGACCCAAAAACAAAGTTTAGAAAATACATATGAACATACTAACCCCACTGTAAAAGCAATTATAAAAACTAAAATCATTCTCTTCTGTATATACGTACTGAAACCAATGCACTTATATATATACATATATAAATATGTCAATCATGTTCATGGTCAACATCAATCTCTTAAAAGCATTGAAATCAGTTTAAAACTACCACTTAGGTGTACCCCTTTATTTCCGTCAATTCCCCTCGCATCACCATTGGTGACACGTCCTCGCAGGTCTCGGTGACACAAAGTCAATCCGAGCTGCAACCTCGCAGGATTCAGGGGACCTTGGTCAACCTGATCCGCGTCCTCGCTCCACACGAGTCCGGGTACCATAGAACTCGTGGGCAGCTGTCAAGCATGCTGACTAAACTGAAGGTAACTGATAAAATCCGAAGGCAACCTGGATGTCCGTGGATATCATCATATCCGGAGGCAACATCTGTATATCTGGGTACCTCAAGTGGCTTAGAAAATAACAATAACAATAATAATAAGCAAAGTTTTGAAAGATCTGGTAAATAATTGAATTTCCGTTAAGATTGGACTCTGCTGCCATTTATCTGATGTTTAACAAAAATTCTTTTTCTCTATATCCCTAAAGGATATTCCACTCGGCAGCATGCAAATCATAATATTTAAAAGCATGTCTCACTTATAAAATACTATTCTTTGAATAAAACTTGTTCAAGATCAAATACTGAAACTAAATTGCATAAATTCATTTATGAAAACAAAGAGTCCACTCACGGTTGGTCCGAGCTCGCTGGACCTTTGGAAGGTCCCTCCTGCGGGTCAACTGGTGCCCGAGTGCCTGATTCAAATATCATAATAAAATATATTAATAAAACTGCTTGATATAAATATTTAAATAAAACCCTGACCCATGGCTTCTAGAAGTGCGTGCATCAATTTAAAGTTATTCCTATGCCCACATTACGTTCCTTTAATCCTAGGACATTCGTCCCGTGAATCTGGTTTCGATCGGACGGTTAGATTCGTCACGATCACACGATCGACGATTCTAAACCTTTAATCCTAGGGTTTGCGATTTCGGAGTATCCGGGACTCCGATTCACGATCCGTCGAATCCTACACAATCCTGGCAAGGTCTAGGTTAACATATCTGAAAGTGATCACGATCCAACGGTTCGAAACTATTGAACCCGGATAACACACAAAAAGTAAAAGTCCGCTTAACACTCAAACGACGTCCGAATTGAGATCCGCGAATTTCTACACGCTCGTGAGAATACGAGGATCATTCTGAAACTGAGAGTGGTCCCCTCCAGACTGCCCACGCGCCGCCACACGCGCTGGCAGCTTGGGTGGCTTGAGAAATTTCCGGTGGCCGGAAAAACTCCAAACCGCCGGCCCAAACTCCTAACTTAGGTAAAACACCCAATTTGGAACCACTTTTGTTCTTGGACCTACCCCAAAAAGTGATCGGAAGTGGCTGGAATCACACTCTCAAAACCGGCTGAAACTTAAGTTGAGAATCGAACGATTTATGCTTGAAATTTCTAAAATCCTACCCAACCAGCAGCTAAGTCACGAAAAATAGGTAGGAATCCATACCTTGATCGTCCGATTTGGTAGCCGGACGAAGGAGAATGAAAGCTTGGAAATTCGATTGAAACCGGCGGGTTTTTCTCCAGTTTCCGACGAGCTCCGAGGTCGGCGACGACTGAGGCTGGTCGGGAAGTGATGGGGGAAGGCTGACGGTTCGAACGGATCCGGTCTCGTGGCCGGTGGTTCACGGTGGCGGTAGTTATGGAGGAGAGAAGGTGGCGGGTTGAAACAGGGGGGGGCTGTGTCGCGAGGAAGAAGAGTGAGGCAGGAGAGAGAAAGTCGGTGGTTTAAAAAAAAATCCTGATTTCGAAAATTACCATTTTGCCCTTGGAAGTATTTTGACCGTAATTTCTTCGTTATAACTCCAAATCGAGCCCGCTACGTGTCTACGGACTCGTTTCGTCGCGCTCTACGCAACTGTGCAAACAAAATTTCCAAACTCATCTCCGGTCAAAAAGTCAACTTCTTAATTACTAAAATAGTCTAAGGGCAAAAGTGTCATTTTTCCTTAATAAACTAATAGTTAAATATTAATTAAAGTTTGGGTTATTACAGCAATCCCAGGATGGGTGACCCACTGGGAGGTTGCTCTGCCGTAGCGCGATATTGTCCGCTTTGGGCTCCCCTCTCTACCCTCAAGGTTTTGTTTCTGGGAACTCACGAGCAACTTCCCAGTGGTTCACCCATCCTGGGATTGCTCTAGCTCCAACTAGCTTAACTTCGAAGTTCCTATGACTCCGAAGCCAGTGAGCTCCCAAAAGGCCTCATGCTAAATGGAGGCGGCCATGTACATATAAGACACATCAACCCCTCTTCGTTGGTCGATGTGGGATGTTACACAAAATGTGTGAGATTTAACGAATATTTTGACAAAATGCGACGAGAGGGACCAAACTGATGTGTGCAAAACATTAAGGACCAAAATGATTGATTTGAAGTTGAAGGACTTAAATGAAGACTTTTGAAAAGCTTAGGGACCATTCATGATAAAACCCTTTCTTTCGGCTAATTTTTTTTAAGTTAAGTGAGGGGGGGGGGGGGGTTTGATCCTATTCAAATAGGGAACTCAAAAACTTTGATTTTTCTTAAAAACAAGGAGTTATTAAATCTATTTTTAAGATTCAAAAACTTGTTTGGTATGCAACTTGAAAACTATTTTCAAATATTAAAAAATTGAGAACTTGTGAGTTGTTAGAAAAAAAAACTGAAAAAGCAGATATTTTTTGTTTTTAATAATTGGGATGTTTTTTTAATTGTTCTTGAGTTTGAGTTTTTAAAAATAGGGCTACCAAACATGTTTTCTTTGTTTTAGACTCAAATTCTATTTTTGAGTTTAAAAAGTTGGATTCAAGTTGAATACCAAATAGACCCGTTTAGTCCATTGTGATTTATTTTTACAAATTTTTGAACTTGAAAAAATAAATTCCATAAAATAATATTTATTTGGATCAATTGCATAAAACCCCTTGAATTTTAGGGGCCATTTCAAATTCATACCCAAATTTTAAAGACCCGACAAACTCATACATGAACTCACGAAAACTTTTCATCCAAGCCCCTCCGTTAGCAAAATGGTTAAGAATTCTGTATAATGTTGGTCAATCGAACCAAACCATGCCGTGAAGGGCTCACCGAACACTGAATCAGACTCCTCGGTATTGAGTTTTTGAAAGCCAACACCGAAGCAACGAGAGGAGGAGCTGGCGACTCTAGTTAACCGAAAAACGGGTTCGGTGGCAACACCAAGATCTATATTGGCTTCGATCATATCTGGTGGTGGATATGCAGATAGAAGGGAGAAAATGGCGAGGAACATAAAGAGATGGATAAGAAAGCCAGAGAAGGAGAGAAAATATAGAGAAGAGAATGGAGGCGTGGCCTGAGAAAATGAAGATGGAGGCGTGGCTTGGGGAGATGAAGATGGAGGTGTGGCATGTGGAGACGAAGATGGAGGCATGCAAATAGATATAATAGAAAGCGTGACACATAGATTTGTTAGGGTTAAAGTCTAACACTTCAATAATATATATTTTTTAAATCACTAACTAGAAATTCATTAAATACATTGATTACACAAATAAATCACAAGAGAACGTGATACTTCAGTGGTTTGTAGACATGCATTCACCTAAGAGGTTAGGGTTCAACTCCCATTGGCTTAACAATTTTACAATATTTTGCAATTTTAAGAGGATCAGTTCGGTTCAAGTGAATCGGCAGTTCGTTAATTCTCAAACCGCAAGTCGGGCCTAGTTGATCGAATAAAAAACTAGGTTGACTGGTTCGGCCGATTTGACTGGTTTACGGTTTATAATGCCTAACCCTAATTTTGTAGGTAAACTTCTGTCAACACACTGATCTATTTATGCTCACTTTACATTTATGTCTTAGGTAAACTTTTTAATAGTTTGGGCAAGCTTATAAAAACAAAAAGAGAAATAAACATTAAAAAATTCAACTTTGTTGTAAAAGTGAATAGAGAAAGTATATGAAGTTAAGAGTTGTTCTCAATAGCTCAATGCTCAAATGTCTTATTCATCTTTAGTGCCTACTATTTATAGGCATATGAAATACATCACCATTTACTACCCTTAAGTAGTGGGTTACAAAACATAATAATCAATGATAAATATGGTATTTAGTGCATAGGTTACAACCATATAATGATAGGTATAATGATGGGTATAATGGAAGAATTACAATGGACTTATGGTGGGCATCCATAACCTTTGAGGTTACAACACTCCCCCTTGGATGTCCACCATGTATGGAGCATGCCTTGTTAAAACCTTGCCAGTAAAACCTGGTGGGACAAAACCGAGGCGAAGGGAAAATAGTACATATCTATCTGTAATATAGAATGTGTGACACTGCCTCATTAAAATCTTGTCTGAAAAAATCTAATGGGATAAAAACCAGAACGAAGGAAAAAAAGTACAGTGTGAAGGTCTCAATTATGACACGCTCCCCCTGATGCTGACAAAAGATCCTTGAGTTGACGCATTCCAATATTGTTGACTATCTTTCTAAATGTTGTAGTTAGCAGTGCTTTAGTGAATAAATTTGCAAAGTTGTTGATGGATGTATTTGTTGAACATCTGTCACCATTCTTCTTAATTTCATGCGTGTAGAAATTTTTTGGGGAAATGTGCTTGGTTCTGTCACTTTTGATGTATCCATTTGTGATTTGAGCAATACAAGCAGCGTTATCTTCATATAGTAATGTTGGAGAATTTTTGATTGAAGATGACCCACTTATTTCTTGAATATGTTGTATCATAGATCTCAACCATATACATTCTCGGCTTGCTTCATGCAATGCTAATATTTCAAAATGGTTTGAAAAAGTGGTGGCTAATGTTTGCTTTATAGACCGCCATGATATAGCAGAACCATCACAAGTGAACACATACCCTGTTTGTGATCTAGCTTTATGTGGATCAGAAAGATAACCAGCATCAACATAGCCAACTATTTGGGATTTTGATCCTTTTGAATAAAATAAACCCATGTAAGTTGTTCCACGAAGATACCGTAGTATATGTTTAACACCATTCCAATGTCTGTTAGTTGGTGCAGAGCTATACCATGCTAATAAATTGATAGAAAAAGCTATATCAGGGCGTGTACAATTTGCAAGATACATTAAAGCTCCAATTGAACTAAGGTATGGTACTTCAAGACCAAGTAATTCTTCGTTATCTTCTGTGGGCAAAAAGGATCTTTCTTTACATCAAGTGATCGAACAACCACGGGGCTAATTAATGGATGGGCTTTATCCATGTAAAATCGTTTTAAAACTTTTTATGTATATGTTGATTGATGGATAAAGATTCCAGTTGGTAAATGCTCGATCTGCATGACAAGACCCGCCAGAATTCCTGGAAATCCGTTATGAATCCTGTGGTTTTTCTGACATTCAACCGATGCCGGGCCCACTTATTAACATCCTAGCCTCTCTTCCAAATCAAAGGAGGGAAGAGTCGAGACTTTCTGCCGAAATTTCGGTAGAGTTTCCCCTAATAAACAGACTTAACCAAAATTTTCAACCTGTGAAAACGCAGTTTAAAATTCCCAAACCTCAGCAGAGTCCTACGCCACGTGTAGTAAAGTAACAGTAATCAAAATGTCCGGATCCTTTATCATACGCTGGAATAATCCAATGCCACGTGTCATAAAGTAACTAGTATCCAAGTAAGCATACACACTGAAAAATCCAATGCTATGTGTGGTAAACCAACTAATATCAAATGTGTCCGGGTTCTTTACCACGCCGAAAAAATCCAACGCCACGTGTGGTAAAGTAACTAGAAATCAGTAACCAAGGTAGCTCATAGGCCGGAAAATCCAATGCCATGTGTGGGTATAGTAAATAGAGAAGGTACATATGATTGTGAGGTTTATAACCCTTATATAAATATTGTAAAGATAATATTCCCTTCCTTAATTCAAAATTTCCAAATATTTATTCATAGTATAGAAAATAAACTCTCAAGCATATATTCCATAAATACCTAAAAATATTTCAAATAATAATCAAAACTTGTTTACACTTAATTTCCATAAAATACTATATTCTACAATTAAAATAATAGACTTTCGTAAATAACCTGATATCACCCAATCCATGTACTTTAATAATAATCATAATAATTTTAAATAATGATAAATAATAACCCTTAGAGATCCCATATCCTCATTAGCCCAAATTAAATCAATTTTTAATCAAAACTCATTATGCAAAAAATTCCATTAGAAGAACGAATTACACATAAAAACAAACGTCCACTCATTTCCGAATAATCATAGCCGAGACCCAAGACTCACTTCCACAACCCATAAATCAAGTATCCCATGCTCATCCATTCCATAACTTAAATTATCAAACTAATATCCAAGAATTCCATAAGATACTATAAAACAATCTCATAATCCCAACATAATCAACATAAATCAAATAACAGTCAGGACTCGTTAATAAGGTCATTCTAGTACTCATCGAATGGTGAAACTACCTCGGAAGATTCACGGTTAATCGAGGGGTCAAACTACCCAACGTTGGTGAACTGGGCCCTCGGGGCCCACGACCTCTGATTTCCGATTCAAAAGTTCCTACGGGTTCACTGAAGCTTACTAAACATGTCCTACACGTTTGGTCCAGATCGAGCGGTTGGGTCACTTGCGATCGCATGATCAGACGGTCACCTTTTTACGTAATCTCTGAATCATTGAATCAAAGCATTCGGGGCTCCGATTCTCGATCATGGAGGTACCTAGATCAACATATTTGGAAATGGAGTTGATCCAACGGTCCGAACATATCAAACCTGGATAATGCCTAATATGCGTAAATGCGATCAACCGTCAAACGATAACCAAATTCAAATATGAGTACACCATCGTGCTCGGGACGACATGAAGATTATTTTAGGACTAAATGGGCCACCCAAACCTGGCCCACGCCACATGTGCCGGCAGCGCATGGGTGTCTTGAGAAATTCCAGCAATCGGAAAATTCTTGAAACACCCATCAATATCTATACCTACATGATTAGGACAATGAGGGGAGCAACTTTTGTTCTTGGGCCATGACCAAAAAGTGGTTGGAACTTGCCGGACTTTCAAGCCAAAAATAAGTCAAATCTTTGATTTGAAAATTGAGTTTAAAAACTTCAAAATCAGCCGGAATTTCAAGCCAAAAATCGGTCAAATCTTTGATTTGAAAATTGAGTTTAAAAACTTCAAAATCAATCCTTACCAACACAACCATCAGCTAGAACATGTTGAAAGGATGAGAAAGCATACCTAGATCGATAGATTTGGTAGTGGGAATTGCCGAAACGAACGTCGGAAGTTTTGGGGCAAAACCAATAGCTTTTTCATATTTCCTAGCAGTGGTGGCAGCCGGTTGCTTCGGGAATAGGGGAAGAGGATGCTGGCCAGGTTCCTTTGGGACCGGTCTCGTCATCAACGGTGGCCGGAGGTGGTGGCAGTGTGCCAAAACATGACCGAATGAAGTGGGGTGGGGGGGGGGGGGGGGGGGGGGGGGGGGTGTGTTGCTTGTGCGAGAGGGAAGCGATCATGAGAGAGAGAGAGAGAGATAGAGAAAATTTGTTTTGTTTTTTGAAAATTGGACTTTGAAATATTTGCAGTTATGCCATTGCACTTCCGTTGATCGTAACTTCTTTGTTACAACTCCAATTTCAGCCCACTACATGTCTAAGAACTCGTATCGACGCGATCTACGTCATGGTGCCATTCAATTCCCCCAAATCCTACCGGATTAAAAAGGTGACCAACATAACCCTATCACCAAGGGTAAAATTGTAATTTCATAATTAAATAAATTAAATAAAATAATTTAAATGGGTTTATAAATGATTAATATTTGGTCGGGGTGTCACACTGCAGGCTGAGACAAAATTTAGTCTTCCCAAGATTTTTCATCTCAAATTCCTTCATTAAATAAGGAGCAGTCTTTGTAAGCTTTTTGGGGTGTCACACTGCAATAATAGCAAATTAACTACAAGATCTTTTAATAAAAACACATGGACAAATTGGATTATTTACATATCTTTCTTGTATAAGATATTCGCTACGGCAGTTATGCCACATTGTTCCAGATTGTTTTAATCCATACAAGGATCGTTGTAACTTAATTGAATACATATCATGATATTTTGGATCATTTGCTTCAGGCAATTTAAATCCTTCTGGGATTTTCATATAGATATTATTCTTAAGTGATCCGTATAGGTATGCAGTAACTATATCCATAAGTTTCATATCAAGTCTTTTTGTGACAATCAAACTAATCAAGAAACTTAATGTGATTGCATCTATCATAGGGGAATATGTCTCCTCATAATCGATTTCAGGTCTCTGCGAGAAACCTTGTGCTACAAGCCGTGCTGGGCTTGGCTTGGGCTTAGGTGTCCGAAGCCGAACCCGGCCCAGTTAAGCCCAAGAAAGCCTAGCCCAACCCGCCCACAAATACCTGGCCTGTTAGACTTGCATACATAAATAATTATGTATAAATAAGGGTTTAGGATTAAGATTATATCACTTGAATCACAAAACCCCCTATTTCATTTTTGTGTATGTATTACTTGTTTGAAACGTTGTGTTTGTTTCCACTGAATTCTGCTATTTTTGTATCCATTTTTTACATTTGATTCACATTGTGTTTTTAATTTTTCTGTGCTGAATCCAACGATATAAAGAACACAAAATTTGCATAAACGGTTGAAAATTTATAGGTAAAAAACTAGATAGATGTCGAAAGTGAAAAACAGAGAAAGTTCATAATTCGTCTCTGCTTAAAACGTGATAAACTGGTGCTATCATGGTGATACAGTGGTGATAAAGGGGTGATTGAAATTGATGTTTGTGTTTATTTTTAGTTTCTTATTTTGTTTCATTTAGTTTACTTTTCTTTACTTATTCCTAGTTTATAATTGGATGATTAGCACATTAATTTATGTTAATTATTAATACAACAATTATATATCAAGAATAAAACGAACAACATATCATATCATCAAACATAATCACATCACCAAACAAAATCATACCACCAAATATGATCATGCTTTCTTGAATCCATCACCAAACATTTGCATATTTATTCATACCATCCTTTTAAAAAAAATATTTTTTGAATACTTATTATTTTTTAAAACATGTTACGGTCTAATTATGATGCAGCTCAGTGCCTCTTTTTGAATGGCACATTGTTTCTTTTTCCTCTTCTTCTTCTTCTTTTCGAATGAAGTAGGCCCATTTCGACATGGCCTGTTGGGCTTTCTCAAGCTTGGCCCGGCCTGTTGGACTTAGCCCTGCCCAACCTGCCCGATGGGCTTTCTCAAGCCCGTCCCATGAGCTGGGCCTGGACTTTGAATTTTCTAAAAAAACCTAGCCCGACCCGGGCCATTATTTTCTCTCTACTCTTTGAAGCCCGGCCCGACTAATTGGTTAAAAAAGAAAAACTGAGAACATGGTAGAACTAAACTTCGAGTCATAGCATCCTTCTTCAACACTCCGAGGAGGCTTGTTCATTCTCTTCAGAATCCAGGTAATGTCTACTCTAAGTTCTATGAGAAACGACCCAAAGATTTGGAAGTTTATCCTTGAGTGAATTTGATTGGAGCCCAAATACTAGATATGACCAAGAAGGCTATTCACTTGGTGTAAACTATGACTACAGAAAGAATGGGAGCTTCTATGCTAGTGATGAGCAGTTTCAAGATGGCCCTGAATTGGTATCATCAACAGATGGCATTCCCGTGGATGCTGATTTGCAGGTGTCAAATGTCTGTCATAAAAAGGGCCCGTCGAAAGGTTGCTGTGAAATTGTTGTGTGGACTTTCGTTCGCACTACTTGAAGTGACTATGCCACTACTTTGGATAAATGATCAAGGTGGAAGGTTATTATCTTGTTCCAACTTAATGTGCTCATTCTCTTCTTTCCACGTCGTTACTCATTTTGATGTATCATATTCTTTTGATGAAGTAGGCAATGGTAGACAAGAGAATCTCTATGTATCTTCTGTAACACTAAAATTTTACCATCACAACTAGACGTGGATGTTCAATGTTTTGAAGAGAATCAAAATGTCTTCTTGAGGAAATGTTTATCGTTTATTGCTTTTGATATTGTTATTTTTAAGACAAAGCACATACCTTGGTATAGGCCTCGTCAATGGGCCAGCCTGGGCTTTAAAGAGGAGAGATAAAATAATGGGCCGGCCCGGCCAGCAAAAAAAAAAAAAAAAAAAAAAAAAAAAAAAAAAAAAATCTAAGCTTGGCCCATGGGTTAGGCTTGAAAATGCCCATCAGGCCGGGCCAGGCTGAAATGGGCCTACTTTATTTTGTAATTTTGTTAATATTGATGTTTTTTTTTGTCAATTCTTTATTTTTTATGTTTTGGTATGTTTATATGTTTCCATTTTTTTTCCCCATAGTTCTCTATTTACATTTATTATTTGTTTATGTCTTTATTTTTTTCTTTGTTCATTTCATAAATTCACAATACATAAATTAAAATTTAGAAAACTACAACAAAAATTCATATGAACTGAAACGACCCGACCCAAATTCCACTTTGAGAATCGGGCCTAATCCTGTTTAAGACTGACACCTGGTAACTGTGGGTCGTAAAAGACCAAAATACCCTGAAAACAGTAACATAAATCCTGAGCCCCTAACTCGTGGCTGCGCCTGATAACTGTAGGCTGCCTACGTACCCTTTCTGGGGGATCAAGCCACACGTAGTTCTTTCCTTTGTTCTTGACCTGCAACTGGTTCGTTAATTTGTAACTGGTTTAATTATTCGTAAAACATACTCTAGGGTTGACATTTCTGGAGTATCCGGGGCTCCGTTTTACGATCCGTCAAATACTATACGATCCTGGAAATACCTAGATCAACATACTTGAAATTGACTACGATCCAACGGTTCAAACGTATAGAACCCAGAAATCGCATACTAGGCGAGATCCGTTCGGGGTTCAAACGTTATCCGAATTAAGATCCGCGAAATCCTACGCGCTCGTGAGGACTGGGAGATCATTCTAGGACTGACTGTGGTCCCCACCCTGCTGCCCACGCACCGCCACACGCGCTGGCAGCGCGTGGTGCATAAAGCGATAAAGCCTCGCCGGAAAATCTCAACATCTCTGTTCAAGACTCATATCCTAGGTAAAACACCCTATTTGGAACCACTTTTGTTCTTGGACCTACCATAAAAAGTGGCCGGAAGTGGCCGGAACAGTGACTCGAAAACCGGCTGAAACCTAACTCGTAAATCGAGCTATCTACGATGGAAATTTCTGAAATCCTACCCAACCAGCAGCTAGAGCATGAAAAATAGCTAAAAATCCATATCTCACTCGTCCGATTTGGTGGCCGGAGGTGTCCGAACGAGCTTCGTGAAATTCCATAAAAAACTGTCCAAACCGCCCTGTTTCGTGGCGGTTTCCGGCGTCCACACCAGCGGATCACGGCTGGGATGGGTTAAAACTGAAAGAGGGGAGTGAGGTGGTTCGTTTGGCACTGGTCTTGCTCAATTTGGTGGTCGGAGCTGAGAGAAACCCTCTCCTAAAGTCGGCTCGTCGAACTCGAGGAGGAGAAGAAAACTGGGTTTATAAAATTTGAAGTTCGAGATATTTACGGTTATGCCACTGAACTTCTTTTGCTCGTAACTCCTTCGTTACAACTCCGATTTGAGTCCACTACAAGTCTACGGACTCGTTTTGTCGCGCTCTACGCAACGGTACAACTGGAATCCTCAAATTCTTTCTCGGTCAAAAAGTCAACTTTTAAAATAATAAAATATTCTAGGGGTATTTTAGTCTTTTTTTCCAAATAAATTAATAATTAAATATTAATTTTGGGTTTGGGTTATTACATGAACTCTTGTGACATTCTCTTCACCGTAAATCTCTAAAAGAGGACATGGAAGAAGTGCCTTCTAAGTTGACATAGTTTGATGTCACTCCAACATTATTGATATGGCTTAAATTCAGTTGTGGTAAGGTGTTTGATGAAACATATATAAATATCAAATGGTGTAGCATATAATCATTAAGTTGATGATATGGTTTATAAGTTGTTGATTGTGAAGTGTCTCCATTTCCTTTCACTTTAAAACTAAATTTATATTTATATAAAATATATGGGCCTACGGGCCGGGCCTATGAGCCGGGCTGGGCTTTAGACACCTAAGCCCAAGCCTAGCTCACTAAATATCGAACCGGGTCGGCTCATGGCTCGTAACTGCCCGGGTCGAACTTTTTCTTGATGGGTTGAGTGGACTCCCATCAGCCCACGGGTCCGTGGGCTGAATGATGACCCCTATCTTGGTATGTACCTTGTGGCATGCAATGTCCTTAGAAGGTATTTACCCACTGCTTACTTAAATGGTGCTCTTCTGCGTCTCCCCTAGGATGCTTCGAATGTGGCATATGTCTCCCTTATGACGTTTTGGTAGATAACTTACGTCTCCCTTAGGACATTTTGGTAGTTACCTACGTCTCCCTTAGGACGGAGAGATAAACGAGATATGGGCTCTTTTTAAATTTTTAATTTTATTCTCACATAAAAGTTAACTAAGGTTAATTATGGGATATGTGTCACCTTTTAAGGGTGATGGTGAGCATACACATTTAGTTAATGTGATGAAGAAAAAGCTCCCAAGAGGAAAAAGTTAATCACAAGTTATCCATTAAACGAATATTAAAAGAGAATATAAGAGGTGATTTTTAACATGGGATCGTTTATCATAATTGATAGTTTTGTCTATTAACAAAAATAAAATAAAATAATTTATGAGTAAGGTGGGGTTTGAATTCTTTATATTGCCTTGTAATCACACCACACATTAGTTCAAATGGAAGTATTTATGTAGGGATCAATATGTTATTTACTTACTATTACTGCCATATGGCAAGAAAAAGAAACAAAAATTTGTATGACCCTAACCACATAAAAAAAAACTAAAAAACTATTATTATTATTATTATCATTATTTTTGTGTGTGTGTGGATTTTCATAGAATTTGTAAAATTGTTGCGTTTTGAGAAGGAAAAGCATGTTAATATATAATAATCTAGACATTTGACTATGAGATTTTTATGCTGTGGATGTTGATGGCTTGATAATCACTTTTTAACCTTGGCCTACGGAATATGAAATGCCTAGTTTGTAAAATTTTATTAGTCTTATATTCATTATCATTTAGCTTATACTTTATGCCATTGTGTTACCATTCAAACCAACTAATTTATTATGAATTTTGGAAAGGAAGAGAATATATTATATCTGTAGTTGGTAAAAAAGAAAAAGAAAAAGAAAAACACCAATCAATTTTGAATGGAAAAAAATAACTAGGTCATGCAAAGCAAGGATTTTGTGTAAACTCGCAAGCACATTGTTTTTATGTTGTAATTTGAAAAGGTAAAATTGAGTCTGACAGACTGTTGAAAACTCATATAATAATAATAATAATAAAATAAAAAAATAAAAAAATAATATTTTGAAAATAAAAGGAGATAGATATCCTTTTGGTTATTACAAGGCCACATTTGCATGTCCCTTTTTTTTCCCATATAAAAAACCACACAAGAAGCCCTATTTGGACACCACTTCACACCACACCACACCTTCATTTTACACATATTTCTAGAGAGAGAGAGAGAGAGAGAGAGAGAGAGAGAGAGATGAGAGGGAAGCCCATTTGTATACATATTTAGGGCATCAGCAATCAATGCATACGCACAACACAAACATAACAAAGAGAACGAAAGAGAGAGAGTGAGTTTCTAGATAGAGAAAGAGAAGACAAACACAACACACGAAACCAGAACACACCACACCACCATCATCACCAAATATTATTTTCTTTTATTTTTTGAGACAAAATAAAATAAAATGAAAATTTATTTTATTTATTTTGCAAAAAAAAAACATCTAGAAAGGCTCAGGGCTTACCTATATTTATAGCCTTTGAGCATCCAAGTCTCTCAATACCAAAAAAAGACAACAAATAAGAAAAAGAAAAATCCTTTTGAGCTTCTGATAAGAGAAATGTGTGTGCCTCTGTCGCTTTGTTTTCACTGAAGAACAAGACGATCTGAAGGGAACCGATCGCCTTCTTCATGCGTCTTTGATTCAGTCTCAGCCTCCGATCCTTGTGCTTTCTCGGTTTTCCAGCAACCGATCGGTGAGTAAATTCATATTTTGCTTTTTGTTTTTTTTTTTTTCGTTGTTCGCTTTGTATTTTTTCAAATTTTTAGATAATCGGATTGGTGATTGCTTAGAAATCGATCTGATTTGGATTATTTATTTGTATCGTTGATGAAGCCGTTTGATTCTTTCGTTCAATGTGGAAGTGTATTTGTTTTTGGTCGTAATCATCGTTGCTTCAATGCTTAGGTTGGTGAAGGTGCGTGCTTTTGGCCGAAGCTAATGACTGATTAAGAGAAATGAACAAAAGATAGACAGAAATGGAATAGATTCATTTTATATTATTGAGTACATTTACTATTTACTTTGTTGCTTGGTTTTTGAAAAGTAGATCTCTTCAGCTATATTATGTAGCCCCATAATGGTATCCATACTTTTTCAGCATCTTACTTTTTCTCTATAGATAGCAATTGAGGCAAGCTTCACAGAATTTATCTTATTGTGTTGTTTTGATTTTCTCTATTTATCACTGTGGTTTCAGTTTTGTAGTAGTTCTAAATTATTAATAGTATGATACTATAAATTTGTATGATTTATGTAGTCCGACTTGTGCCTGTAAGGGGGTTTAAAATTTCTATTTTGCTTGCTCAAAGGGATTTACGTTTGTGGTATAGTTTCAGTTTTATGCTTGTAACAGTAAATTATGTTTTAATTAATAATTTTAGTGTTTTCTTTCCTGATATTTATGTTGCAGAGTATCTGAAGGGATTATTGGGTGGAATGTGATTTGCATGGGCTGAGGATGCCAGAGTTACGAAGTGGAGTGCGCAGATCAAAACGGCTTGATGATCTCCAGCCTTCCTCACAACCACCGATTGGCCAAGCCGAAAATTGTGTACTGCCTGCTCAGAATAAACCTCGTAGGAGAGCTGGTGGTGGAAGGGGAAGAGGTGGTAATGCTGTAGCAAAAGGTCCTTCACCGGCAATACCCACAAGGGCGACTGCAGCTGGTAGAGGTCGTGGTGTTAGGTTGATAGATTTAGACCCTGAACCTTGTGAGGTTCGTCCTGAAGCTGCTGCGTTAGGAGCCGCCGAACCCATTTATAATCGTGTAGAAGTTGTAGCAGATAAAGATATAGCGATGGAGGGTGGTGCAAGTGCGGATAAAATAATGGGAGGTGAAGAGGAAGCAGGCGGGACACCTGTTCCCGATAGGGTATATACCCTGTACTTATTGCTTTTCATTGGATTCCTTTTTCCTTTTTAGTGTTAGACGCGGGATATTAATTGCATTGATTTGGGACTTCTATTTTGAGAAACAGCTATTATGACTGTATACTCTGCAGGTAGATATTTAGCTGATTATTAGCATTAAAAAAAAAGTTCTATGTTCCTCACTCTACTAGTTCAGTAGATGTGGAATGGACTAATTCGAATATAATTAGGTGATGATTGTTATTTCTCTGTGAAACGAACTTGAAGATTCTTGTACGCATATTGAGTTTTGCCCTCAGTTGGCCGATTCACCAACAGTTTCATTGTGATAATTACCATTAATAAATGTCTTGTTGTCCATGCAGAAATTTAAGTGTTTCTGTTGCTTGGTGTAGGTACAAGTGGGTAACTCTCCTGTGTACAAGGTGGAAAGGAAGTTGGGCAAGGGTGGTTTTGGCCAAGTTTATGTTGGTAGAAGGGTTAGTGGTGGCACTGATAGGACAGGGCCTGATGCAATTGAGGTATTTAATATCATTTTGTGGAAATTTTATTTTCTGAATCACAAATATATGATCTTTAAGATCCTTTTTACAGGTTGCTTTGAAGTTTGAACACCGAAATAGTAAAGGTTGCAGTTACGGCGCTCCTTATGAGTGGCAAGTGTACAGGTGAGTTTTGTTTATTCCTGAATATGTTGGAAAAAGATTACATGGTTGCCTTTAAATTTTATCTACATTAATCTTGAAATGTTTCAAATGTCTTATCTGATTTCCTTCTATTTACGTTGTTAAGTCATCTGAATGGATGTTATGGAATTCCTTGGGTTCATTACAAGGGTCGACAAGGTGACTTTTACATTATGGTAAGTTTTGTTTTGGAGTTCCTTACCATCTGATTGGATTCAAAACTTATTTACATTGTCTGATGGATGTTATTATATTTCAGGTCATGGACATTCTTGGACCCAGTCTTTGGGACCTTTGGAATTCTGTTGGCCAATCGTAAGATACTCTATCTCTCTCTCACGCACAAACACACTCAAATTCACACAAGCACACATAAAGGACCCCTGAAAAACCAATTGTACAAGAATCTACACCCCGACGTTCCCTGTGTGCAACAGAGTTTATTTCGGTCCTTTAATTCACATTATTATGTCTGCAACAGGATGTCACCCAATACGGCGGCATGCATTGCAGTTGAGGCAATATCAATTCTTGAAAAGCTTCACTTAAAAGGGTAAGTTTTATTGGAAGCTTTGACTTATTCTCTTTCGTATAAATAGCTCATGAATTTTTCATCTCAAACTAGGTTCGTGCATGGAGATGTAAAACCAGAAAATTTTTTACTTGGTCAACCTGGAACACCTGATGAGAAGAAGCTATATCTGATTGATCTTGGCTTGGGTATGTTGCCCTCATGTTTCTTCATTGCATGTTTTCCTTTAAAGTATGAACTATTTGTGTTTCATGGTCAGATATGGTATTTCTGTTTTTAGTAAGGAAATTTAAGCGATATGAAGCAAATCCTATTCCCATATTTAGTATATAATGCTTGTATAATGTTTATATTTTGTTTCAGCATCTAAATGGAAGGAAGCATCTGGTCAACATGTTGAATATGATCAGAGGCCTGACATATTCAGGTTTGTAATGTTAGGACATTGTTCTATTTGTGCTTCTGAGACTTTATTTGGCCGTCCTTTATATATTGACATTACTACTTTTGACAGGGGAACAATAAGGTATGCAAGTGTACATGCACATTTAGGTCGGACTGGAAGTCGAAGGGATGATCTTGAGTCCTTGGCATACACATTAATATTTCTCATTAAAGGAAGGTTACCCTGGCAAGGGTATCAGGTGAGTTGGTATCGTTGTTAAATGTGTTTGTAACTTTGTATTCTGTTTTCATATAATCTTGACAACCTTCGTTCACTGTTTTGCTTGAAATTACAGGGGGATAACAAGAGTTTTCTTGTTTGTAAGAAAAAGATGGCCACCTCCCCAGAGTTGATGTGCTGTTTCTGCCCTCCCCCATTCAAACAGTTTCTTGAAGCTGTTACAAATATGAAATTTGATGAGGAACCAAATTATGCAAAGTTGATATCTTTATTTGAAAGCTTGATAGAGCCATGCATGCCATTAAGGCCGATAAGAATTGATGGAGCTCTTAAGGTGATTTTGATTATACATTTTCGGCTTTTTTCCTTTACACTTTTCTTTTCTTTCTTTGACTTTCTATTTGTTCAACATTCTGCATAAATAGGTTGGGCAAAAGCGGGCAAGAATGTCTATAAATTTGGAAGAAGATGAGCAACCAAGAAGAAAGTTCGTTTAGGTAGTCCTGCTACCCAGTGGATTTCAGTGTATAATGCACGTCGTCCAATGAAGCAAAGGTGAAAAATACATTTCTTTAATTTGATTTCCCATAATGTGTGATTGTGCAGTGAAATTTTTCCTACATTTGCTATTTTTTCTCATTTTCATATAAACATATTTTATTTCCATACAGAAACATTAATAAAAGGTGTCAGCAGTTGAAGTATTTTAAATGTTTGATTTCATTGAAAGGTTATACAGTTTTAATTCTTCTTATGTAATTTTTCATGATTCTTTATCTTGACCACTATTTGTGCCTAAGCAAATTAGCCAACTTATGAAGGATGACAATGGCATTCCTTTTTTTGGTCCATGTGCTGGTGTTTTGTTATTAGACATAAAAGATGAGATTTTAAACTTTCTATTAGTTTTAAGCTCGTGACCCTAAATTGTTATTTTCATCTTTTACTTAATATTGAGATCTTCTGATATTTATTTATTTGGTATCTTTTGTATCTCATTCTAGTGGTTATTTAAAATAGGTTTCTTATGTCTTCTCACCTATTCAAGTTCTCTAATAAATTAAATGGGTGGCACTACACCATGTTTGTAGTCAGAGAATAAACTACACTTTACCCCCTCAACTTTTTTCACAATTCGTATCTGGTCCCTGTATTTTAAGTTACAGCAATGACAACACAGGGACAAACAAAATGGAAAAAGTATCAGATAATTAGGTGTAAAGTGTAGTTTGAGATAAAATGCGTAGTGATATATTATGGACTTCTCATAAATGATAATAAATGGTTTTGATTCTGACTTTCTTGAAACATTTGATAATGATGCTCCTGATGTTTGTTTCTGTAAGAAATACCGAATGAATAGGGTCTCTACCAATTTGAGGTGATGATGAACCTAAGTTCTTATTTATGGTATATTTTCCCCCAAACCCATGTTTATGTGCATGGTAATGGTTTTCTTGCATGGTGGTTTTTCTTCTCCTTTCTCTTCGTGAGGAAACCAAGGGGCATGGTCTAGGCTCAAACCTAGGATGGCCTCTGTAGGGCAGTGGCTTCACCACTTAGGTGTTCCCACTGGACTTTTCTTGCCTAGTATTAAGTAAGCTTCTTGCTGGACATGTAGATATCACTACAATGTGGCGGACACAAGGCTGAGCCAGCATGTGGACAAGGGTAATGAAGATGGATTATTTATCAGCTCTGTAGCGTCTGCATCAAATCTGTGGGCCCTAATCATGGATGCAGGGACAGGTTTCTCTTCCCAGGTTTATGAGCTGTCAACTGTCTTCCTACATAAGGTTAGCATATGAAACAAGTGTATTCTATCATCCTTCTGTAAGTAATATACTTCTTGAAATATTGATCATCTTGATTAATTCATTTGGGACAGGATTGGATCATGGAACAATGGGAAAAGAATTTCTATATTAGTTCAATAGCTGGTGCCAATAATGGGAGTTCCTTGGTTGTTATGTCCAAAGGTTTGCATTTATTTGTACCATTAAATAAATAAATAAAAAATGCTATTAGTTTTGTATAAATGTATGTTGTGTGCATCTTCACCTCTTTTGCTTTCATATATCCTGTGGTACTAGTCAACGGTGAAATATGATTATCTTCTTATTTTGCCAAATCCATAGTCACTTGTTTCTCTGAGTTGTCTTCAACTGGTGCTATATCAGGGTTGTGATTGAATCTAGTTTTCTTCTCATATTCAGTCTTTTTTTCATGCATCATTCTTAATCTAGGATGCCCTTTTGCAAGTTACCTAATTCATTTTTCTTTTTATTCTAGCAACATTCTGTTTAAGATGCTTTTTTGAATTCTGTTCTTTGAAGTTTCTCCCAGGAGACATGAACGGCTTTCTTTTCGCACCACTGCACACACCTAGTTATCCTCCACTTGCGTTTTTCTTCCTCCTACCACCGTGTTTATATTCTTTATCTTCAATGCTTCTCATATTTCTTCTTCCTTGGATGGCCTCTGCACCATGCTTAACTCCGCTGCGGTTCGTTATTCTCTTTGGAACATCCTTGCTGATAAAATCTCCTGTTGATATTGTGATTCCAAATACTTTTCCTTCCACCCAACATTAGCTTTGATTGATTTTCTTCCATTAGATCTCACCCCAAATAGTTCTTTTCATGGGGCAATGTAATAACATTCCTTACAAAACCATTTCCCCATTCTAGAAGAAGCTCAAGAACATACCAACGGGGTTTTAGTCAAGTGGTCGGGGCTGTGCAAAAGTCATGATAAATTACCATAAATAGAGTTTGGCAATGCAAAAGTCATGTTAAAGTACCATAAACAGAGTTGTATCATGAAGCTTGGTGTTTTTTTAACTAAAGGTCGCAGAAAGAATAAATTTTTTGAAAAATTAAATTCTGAACTTTAAAAATTAAATTTTAAGTCCTTATTGGAATGTGTGTTTTTGCATGTTATAAGTGCCTTTGTGCATGCACTTTGCTCATCTTCATTTTTTGCTGGTAAATGAAACATTAATTTTATGAGACTCTTCTTTTTGCTGCATATTTCTCTTTACTAGACCACTGTCCTAAGCCGTGATTTATACTCTATCGGATTGCATATAGGTACTCCTTACACTCAGCAGTCATATAAAGTGAGTGAATCTTTTCCATTCAAGTGGATAAATAAGAAGTGGAAAGAAGGTTTCCATGTGACATCCATGACAACCGCTGGCATTCGCTGGGGTGTCGTTATGTCCAGGAATGCTGGATATTCTGATCAGGTATATTATTACTCACATTCAAGTGTGTCGAATTTTTGAATTTGTAAATTTTGTTCACCTTTCTTGTTTTCAAGATAGCTCATTTTCCCCATCTTACATTTGATTTGAAAATACTAGGTCGTGGAGCTTGATTTCTTATACCCGAGTGAAGGTATACACAGGCGATGGGAAAGTGGTTACAGAATAACATCCATGGCTGCCACTACTGATCAAGCAGCCTTCATTTTGAGCATTCCTAAACGAAAATTGATGGATGAAACTCAAGAAACTCTGCGTACCTCTGCCTTCCCAAGCAGCCATGTAAAGGTAAGATAGAAAACATTGGTGTGTGATGAGCATCGTGATCTTGTGCTAATTTTCTTTAATTCTTTATAACACGGAGTTCAAATATCTGGGTTCTGAAAGTTCAGTTGCATAGCACCATAGATGAGGTATTCATGCCTTTTTTTGTTCGTTTTCATGAATCTCAAGATAATGAATCATCTTTGATGTTTGATTTTTGCAGGAAAAATGGTCCAAAAATCTCTATATTGCATCAATTTGCCATGGACGGACTGTTTGCTAATTTGTGTGTGTATATGTGGTTTATACCTGAAAAATGCTATTCAAATTTTTGAGAGCGTTTTACACTTGATCTTTGAGCAGCTGGATAATCTTTTCACTGCACGTTGAGGGAAAAAAAAAATTCCAACCATCTCATGAAATGTCTTCCTAGTTTATGAATGTAAAAAGTAACATAGATGAATGATACAATTGATTTTGGGAAAACATGTGCCCTCAACAACCTAGGATGCTAAGCAGCAGTTTGTCAAATACATATCGCATACTTCACCTAGCTATGGCTGCTAAGTTGATTGCTTATTAACTGCAAATCATTCTCCGAATTAAACGTCGTCATGGAAGGTGTTTGCTGTTCGAATGTTGTGGTAAGTAGCAACAAAAACACTTTGTTTGGGAAAATAGGTTTAAGTTATAATTCTTGAATTGGGCCAAAGCACCCACGGTAAACTTTGTTGAGAAAAATAGATCAGAACTTTTTTGAGAAACAAAGACAACATTCAGCTGCTCTTCTTATACTGTTGGAAATTACTGAAATTGTTTTTGTTTTCTTGAAAACATAAAAAATAGTGGACACCAATTGGCTTTGGAAACTGGTAGGATTTTTCAGAAGCTGTTTAATAATTTGGTAGTCTTCTCAGTCATTCAACTGTGCAAGAACTTCAAAGTAGAGTCAAAGAAAAGTGGTGGTGAGTCCAAAGAATGAGAATATAGGGCCCGTGTGTGTACGGCGTCGGTAGGGGAAATTTGACTTTTCAACTAGAATTTTCATGATGTTTGTCTGCCCACTCCAATATAAATCAAATATTGACTTGACTTGGTGCTTGAATTACGACAAAAAAACAAAAAAGGACTTAGTGCTTGAATAATGATTTATACAAAAGATATCATATTAATAGCACCAGTGCAGTGTTGAATGTCTGATATGCGGTTCCATCAACAAGAAAAAGATAAGGCCTTCACATCACAATGGAGTCTCTAAGCTGGTGGTGATATTGTTACTTATGATAAAAGCAAAAATGCTGAATCATCTACAAAGGGCCCGCTTAGTAACCATTTCATTTTCATTTTGCCTTTTAGCGATAAAAGTATTTGCCTTTTAGAGATAAAAATAGAACATACGGTAGAAATGAGAAATGAAGAAGGGTAAGAAGTTACAGCCTTCCAAATAGGAACTTGCTAATCCATGGGTATACCATGAAGTTACAAAGGTTGTACTTGTGAACCAACCCCCTAAAGCGAAATAGGCACAAGGAAAGAGCAATAGGCTAGACCAACCTACAAAAACGAAACGGTCCCTCCGTAACCAGTCATCCATAATATCAAATAAATCATTTTGGTCTTTGGTAAATTTACCAAGGGCTATAGTCATAGTGATCCTCCTATTCGACTACTTCAACCATTTTCGAACACCTCGTAGCATTTTCTGGAGGAATGTGTTGAAAGCATTTTAATGTTGAGAAATGTGGCAAGACATACCCTGATATGCTTGTCATTGACTACAAAACTTGGGTATGATCTTCATTGCCTAGCTTAATTAGAACCTAGGACCAGACAAATTTGCATGATTTAATTGATAGTGTTTCAAACCAATGTACACAAAATCTTTAGGTAATTGATTTAGCCTCAAAAGTCAAGATAAAGGACAATTGCCCAGTCCAAAAATAAGGACAATTTCCTAGGCCTACCGTCTGGATTTGGAATTATACATAGCACACAGAGTTGTTTGACCACGAGTCTCAAGAGCTTATAGAAAAATATCTAGTTTGTGAGTTTCTACCATCAACACATTCATGATCCATCTATAAGTATCTCGAGTTGCTTAATTAATTAGCAAAGCAATATGGCCAGCCTGATGAGCCTACCTTTTGCTGCATACTTGATCTTCTTCTTCACCATAAACCTCATGCCTATGCCTTGTTTTTCTTGTCCCCAAGAACACAAAGAAGCTCTACTAGAATTCAAAACTTCATTAACTGAAAACTTAATAGCAGCAAACTCTACCGATGAAGCAATGGTAACCGAGTTGCTAGAGTCATGGAATTCCAGTTCAGATTGTTGTCAATGGAACCTGGTCACTTGCCATTCCCATGCAGCATCAGCTTCAAAACATATCGCTGGCCTTGACATTTCCTATCTGGTCCTCAATGGAAGTGTGCCTTCAGATGTCCTGGCTCCACTCTTCCGAATAACAACGCTCATGCTGCTCAACATCGCTTCCAATTCGATGCAAGGGGAGATCCCAGGAGCTGGTTTTGCCAATTTGACCAAGCTAGTATATCTTGACATGGGGGAGAATCGATTCAATGGTTATATCCCTCCTCAGCTGTTTCAGTTAAGGTACCTAGAGTACCTTGATTTAAGTGGTAATTTCATCCAAGGAGTGATCCCTGCAGAGGTCGGAAACCTTACTGAATTGCGTAAGCTGTCACTTCGACAGAACAAGCTATCAGGAAGGATACCATTGTCTGTGGCGTCTCAGTTGAGGGAGTTGCAAGTATTGGACTTGCAGGATAATTCTCTCTCCATGGAGATTCCAGCAGAGATTGGCAACTTGGTGAACATTTCAACACTTGCTTTGAGCAACAACAATTTGAGTGGTGGAATTCCACAATCAATACAAAAGATGAGCAAGCTGGAAACACTTGCGCTGGACAAGAATATTCTCAATGGTGATATCCCAGCATGGCTATTTGAACTCAAGGAGTTGAAGAATTTGCATCTTGGAGGAAATAAACTAAGGTGGAATAACACTAATGTCACCATAGCTCCAAAATGCATGTTATCTCAATTATCCTTGAGATCCTGTGATGTTGGAGGTCCTATTCCGATTTGGCTTTCCAATCAAACAAGGCTTGATCTCTTGGACTTGAGTGAAAACCGGCTCGAAGGAGCATTTCCAGTGTGGCTAGCTAAACTACAGGTTGGGATCCTATTTTTATCGGACAACAAGCTCACAGGTTCCTTGCCGCCACCTTTGTTTCAAACTCAAAGTTTACAAGTCCTTGAATTGTCAAGAAACAACTTTTCGGGAAAATTGCCAGAAGATATGGGTGAGAACTGTGCAGTCATGATACTCATGCTGTCTGAAAACAATTTTTCAGGGCCAGTGCCAAAATCCATCGGAAACATATACAGACTACTTTTGCTCGACTTGTCAAGGAACAACTTCTCGGGTGAGCTTCCAATCTTTAAACCTGATGCACTTCTAGCGTTCGTTGATATTTCGTCAAACAAATTATCAGGTAAGGTTCCTGCTACTTTTGGACTGAACACTATAATCCTCTCACTAGGCCAAAATGAGTTCTCTGGTGAGTTGCCTAAAAACTTGTCCAATCTGAGCCAGCTTGAGCACCTTGACCTGCATGATAACAACGTCACTGGAGACTTGCCAACATTTCTCACTCAAATATCTTCTCTTCAAGTACTCAATCTGCGAAACAATTCCATAAGAGGATCGATCTCCGGTGCTCTGTCAAATCTCAGCAGTCTCCGGATCCTGGATCTGTCTAACAACTTGCTTAGTGGAAATATTCCTCCAAGTGTTGGAAATCTTATTGCAATGATTGAGACTCCAGACATCCCAACAAATTTGCCTGGTGCATTCTTCTCCTTCTCAGTTGAATACGACCTGATTGTAAATTGGAAGAAGTCAAAGCAAGGCATATCTAGCCACAATCTTGACATCTACTCCCTTCTAGATCTGTCAAATAATCAATTTTCAGGCAACATTCCATCCTCTTTGGGTAGGCTGAAAGGCTTGAAGCTGCTTAACATTTCTTCCAATGAACTTTCTGGGAGCATCCCATTGGCATTTGGTGATTTGGAGAGTTTAGAGACCTTGGATTTGTCTCACAATAATCTGTCAGGCCAAATACCGCAGACATTTGCAAAGCTTCAAGAACTGAACACTCTAGACTTGAGCAACAACAAACTTGTTGGTCATATTCCTGAGAGTCCCCAAATGGATACACTGATTGATCCAAACATATATGCTAACAACAGCGGATTGTGCGGGGTTCAAATTCAGTTGCGTTGCCCGGAAGAGCACCCGCCATCTGCCAAAACAGATGAGAGTGATGAGAAGAACGATACATGGTGGTTTTCATGGGCAACTGCAGGGATTGGATTCCCTTTCGGATTTTTTTCTGCTGTGGCCTCAATGTACGTTGTTGGTTATTTTAGTGCTGTTGCAACCAGAACAAGAAGGGGCTCTCAATGTGTATGGCAGAGGTAACAATGTGTGTGCTCTTGAGAACCATAGCACACAAGAATAGTCACAACAACCTTTTGAAGAAGGAAACAAGAACATCTACTACAAATAATGTTTGTATTTCTGCTGATCTTATGTTCATCATATATATTTTGAAGTGTAGTAATTAAGAATATTAAGGAATGATGTTAATTGGACCCTCTCTCTCTCCCCTTCCCTGCCTTTAGAAAACACTAGCCCCATGTGCCAATTGGTTTTATTTTTACTTTTTTATATTTTATTTTTAGAATTAAGAAAAGATAAACATAGGTAGTTATGTTCCAGAAAAGCATGACCTATTATCTGATTTTGTTTTTAATTTTAATTTTATAAAATGAAAAATTGAATTTACCATATTATCCTCATTTAATTAATAATTTCAATTCTTAATGTTTGAATTAACCAAGGACATTTTTTTGTATTTTGAATGTTTCACCATTCTCTGCATTTTGCTTTATATATATAGATATATAGAGATGGTGGCAGTTGCGCGGAGTTAGGGAGTATTATTTGGCCAGGCTGAAGTGGACAGCCTGAGGCCCGCTGAGTCAAAGCCCAGCTTGACCCCATAGTTTGACCCATTGGCCTGGTCCATTCTAAGTTTGGATAAAGTTTGGGCTTAGGATTTGAAACCTTTGGTTCGAGTAGGCCTTCCCATTTGCCTTTATTTATTTATTTATTTATTGTTGTTTTTGTTTGAGCCTAAAAATTGACACACCCAGCCCAGCGAAAATGAGGCCCAGAATAAGGCTGCAAAAAATCAAAGCAATTTGGTCTTCAAGAAACAGGAAGATGGAAGCCCAAAATCTAGAAAAGCCCAGCCTAAAGCTTGGGCCTCACAGGCCCGTTGTGATAAAAAGGGGGAAGCCCAGAGACAGGCAACAATCCCACGTGACATCTCTGGGATAAAGAAAAGTCAACAATGGCAACTGTCATGAAAGAAGTGATTGAAAAGTTTATGTCATCAAGCTCATCTGAAAAAACCCTGAAAAAATCCGAAGATCAAAATCCCTCTTACATATATATATATTCAGAGATTTTTTTTTATTCTACAGAGAGGGTAATTCTCCCAAAGAGATAAGCAAGCTACAATCTCAGAGAGGGATAAGCAGGAAAGTTGTGAGTTGTCCAGAAAAGAAATCAAACTAACCATCACGGATGAAAACTCACAAGGGGCAGTTGAAATTGAGAAAAGAGATTAGGTTCTTTTTCAAGAAAAACAGGGAAGTAATTGCCTATTTGAAAGCCTATCTGCCAAACTGATAAAATCCTACTTTCTTTCTTTCCATTTAAAAAGAAAAAAAGGGGGAGATATCTTTTGAAAAGATTTGCCGCCCATTATTAAACAGAGTCACCCTACTCTTTTTACTATAAATACAAGAAGGAGTGAACAGGGTAAAGAACACACAAAAAATTCAACATCCAGTCAAACAAAAATCTTACACAAGGAAACCATCAGTCAAATAGACAGCTCAAAATCAACCAACAAGCCCACTTGAATTTCAAGTGAAACCAGCTTCAGATCAGAATTCCCAAGGCCCAGACTTAAGAAGTAAGTCATTCAAAACGAGATTTCTCTCGTTACAAATTTGGCTCAGCAAAAAACCAAGACAGGTAGAGCTTGAGCTTTCTCCAAATATGGAAAACCTCAACAAAATTCACAGTGCAGTCTCTAGCCCACTGAAGTCCTCAAAAACAGTCACTCCTGCCCGTGCAGACTGAGAAAACCGCAGTTCTGCCCACTCAAAAGCTTCACAAAAGCATGAGGTACATTGAAGCTCTGCCAGAATCAACCTTTGGTATCGATTTATAGTTGAAACCTAGCAGTCAAAATTGTCAACGGTCCAGTCCAGCCCAGGCATTTCCAATCTAGCCCTTATCAGAACCTTCCATCTCGACAGAAATGTAGTTCCAGCTGTCTCTTCATCTCTCTCTAGCTTGAGCATTTATTGTTATATTTTTGTAAAAGGCAGTTCCGCCTAAAAACAGTTTAAATCCCATCAACCATTCCGACCAGAACAACCTCTTTATATTGAGATAAATTATTAAAGTCCTCATCAGTCTGAGGCAAGAAAAGAACTTACTTGGGAGATATTCCTCACCAAAATTTACAATCTCTTGTTTGCAGGAATCAGTAACTTGGGACGCAAGTTATCCATTCCAAACTAAGTCTGCTAGAATTTTTATTACTAGCAGTGACACGCTCGCACACCAAAGAAAGCTGACTTGTTGACCAGTTTATGGTTCTCAAGGCAGTGGGGAACTTTGCCCTTCCATCATAGGAGTAAACGCAAAACGGGTGAACAATTTGGCACGCCCAGTGGGACTTCTCAGCATACATATTCTCATTGAGTTCTTCGCAAGTTCATGAATACTGGAAGCTCTAGCCAGAACCCACACCACGACATGGAAATAAACCAAGTGGCCCTCAGGGAAGGACTGGAATCAGAAGAGAGTGATGCCCGGCATTCAGCACATGGCAGCACAGGGAGCAGGAGGTCCAGGACCGGCTCCAGAAGGATGAACCTGATACAGGAATCTGTGTTACGACAAGAGGTCACAACACAAAGGAGCCAAGATACTCTAAATAATATGACAGCCATGATGCAATGGCAGGTCAACAGGCAATTCAGGAAGGACCGAGAGGCTGCAATGGCCAGAATTCCCAATCCAGATGAGGTGGTCCAGCAACTAGACCTTCCCTATGGTCCCCCACCAGGATTGGCATGGCCATATCAAGAGAATCCTCTTGTTGCACAGGTAGCTGGAATACCAGAACGAGGGGAAATCCAGGCTGGACACAGGGAAGGAGCTTTTCCTATCCAAGAACGTCAGGCCCCAATGCGGCAAGAAGGTCCTGCGCTAGGACAAGTTCAGCAGAATCAACCAGAGCCTCAGCCTGTTCCACAACAAGCGGCCCCACAAGATCACCCTATGGCAATTCTGCCTGAACAGCCAGCAGTATTACCCTACAGGCCCAGAAGGATGGACCCCAATCCATTCCTTCCACCTGCAAGAGGAAGGAGAGGCAGAGGGGGAAACTACCCTTATGCTAACAATGACAGGAACAGGCTGGGGGCAAACTGGAGGAACCACCCAGGTCTGGAAGAACCGGAGGAACACAGGGAAGAAGTTCTGCCTAGGCCATATAGGGCAAAACCCCGAATTAATTATGCCCAGCCAGAACAGGGGCAAAATCTCCTCCCTATTAATGCTTTAAATGACGTGAGGGCATTACAAAGGATGATCAGGGAAATGATGGAGCCTGAGGCCAGGAGGGGAGAGAGACCCACCTACAGAAAGCCATATCCACCTTACATTGATCAGATACCCTTGTCCCCAGGTTTTAAAGTGCCGAACTTCACTTTATTCAACGGAGAGGATCCCCATGCTTCATCAGTCGAGCACATAGGCAGATTTTCTGTCCAATGCATAGCCATAGAGAATAACCCACTGTTAAAGCTAAGACTTTTCGGGAATTCTCTCTCTGGACAAGCTTTCACTTGGTACACCAATCTGCCAGCAAATTCCATTCAGACTTGGGAACAAATGGAGAGTGCCTTCCATGACTACTATTACAGGATTAAGCCAAAAGTCACCATCAGTGACCTTGCCGCCCTCAAACAGAGTGAAGATGAACCTGCCCAAGACTTTATAAACAGGTTCAGGAAGCTCAAAATGAAGTGCCGAATCCCCATGGAAGAAAGACACTTCATCCAAATGGCTCAGGCTGCCCTCAAGATTTCTCTAAGAAAAAGATTTGATGGGATACTGTTTGGAGATCTGGCAGAACTAGTAGATAAAGCGTCCAAGTACGAGGAGCTGCTCAGGGAGGAACAGCAGAAGAGAAACTCTTCCAAAGGCACGTATTATAAATCCCCTTCTTCCTCAATACATATGATTGAAGTAGAGTAAGAAGAAGATACAGAAGGATCGGAGGAGAGAGAGGTTGCAGTTGCGGAAATGGCAAAATTAAAGCATCCCATCAGTTGTAAAACTCTTACAAAGCCTCCAAGAGATCAGAAGCCGCCACCATTCACAGGAGGGTTTGTTCCAAACAAACCAATGCAGAACAAGGTGTATTCCTTTGATCTGACCAAGGTAGATGCCTTGTTTGACGAAATGTTGCTGCAGAAAGCAATAGAGACACCTCACAGAATGCCCAAACCAGAAGAACTCAAGGGCAGACAGTATTGCAGACGACACAATTCTTGGAATCATTCTACCAATAATTGTGTTGTTTTCAGAGATGTCATATAGGAAGGGATAACAGCATGAAGGCTGAAGCTGGCAGAAAAACCTCCATCTGTCACCACAAACCCTTTTCCCCCGCCACAAGTTAACATGGTCAACCTAAATTGGCCAGAACGGAAGAAGGGCAGACCAGCTATAGAGGCTGGCTTCAGTAGAAGCAGAATAGTTTCAAAAGAGACTATGGAGAGACCAAAAGCAACCATTTCAGCTGGAGTAGTGCTCTGCAGCAAGTGCAAGTGTGAGGCTGAGCTGGAAGTGGTCCTGGAAAAACAGGAACTGCCCACTCTAAGTGTTTTTGACCGGATTGGGACCACGTCCCATGATAGAACCAGATAGAGAAACTGCCCCAGGCCTATCCAATCCAGCAGAAGAATGACTAAGCAGCTCAAGGAGGAAATATCAATAAAAATGCCCGGAAGTGAGAAACCTTTGGCGGCCATCATTGAAGGCAGGTGGTATTCTGTCGGGAAGAATGGCAGACCAACAATGGAGCTACAAGAACTCAAAGGAGGAGGGTTCAGAGACAGTACTGCACATTCCTCAATAACAAGAACAATGCACAGCTGCTTCCAGAGACTAATTCTGCCAAAACAGGGAAAGAGCCAGAAGTACTTCCCCAGATAGAACAAACAATCTCTCAACCACAGAGGTTGACGAAAGCAGAATCCTTATAGAGACCTTCTATCCATCCTGCCTCCATCTCAGGAGATCTACTTAAAACTCCACAACCAGAGGAAAAAACCGATCCCATTCCAGGAGAAGGGCAAGAAGACTGGGCTGAGGAGTATGAAGAGGAGCAGCTGGATTATGAACCATCTGCAGATGACCAAAATGCGCTCCTCCGAACAGAAGAACTGGGAGAATGGACGGAGGAATACGGTGGAGAACAGATGGATTATGACGGAGAGTTGGATGCAGAAACTGAGGCCTTTGGTGCAGAATTGGAGGACTTGTTACGTGTTGACCTAGGCATCAATATGGTGTTCATTCTGCCAGAAAAGTTCTGGGCCGTAGAGGGACAAAAAAGCACTCTGGACGGAGATGTATTTTCCCAAGAGAGTTTTGAATGCAGGTTGGCAGAAGCAGAAGAGATGCCAGAGCAGCAAGCAGGCAATCCCAGGACAGAAGGAACTACCAACAAGCTGGCTGCAGATCAGCTTTGTTTCTCCAAACCAACCAAAGAAATGGCAAACCACCTCAGACCCTTGTTTATAACAGCAAACTTTGGGGGTGGTCCTATCCCCAAAATTATGGTAGATGGAGGTGCAGCCATCAACCTTCTGCCTCACAGAATGCTGAGCAAAATGGGCAGAACAGAAAGGGATTTAATTCCAACCCGCTTGACCGTCACCAATTTCGCAGGGGGCATCACCAAAACCCTTGGGATCCTGGATGTGGATGTTTTAGTAGGAAGCAAGAAGCTGAAGGTTGCATTCTTTGTGGTAAATACTACTTCTACCACTTACAATGCACTGCTTGGCAGAGACTGGATTCATCAGAGTCTATGTGTTCCTTCCACTCTTCATCAACAGTTAGCTTTATGGAATGAAGAAGGCTACATGAAGATAGTAGAGGCCGATCCACGGCCGTTTCTACCTTCTGCCATGTGTTGTGAGGCAAGGTACTATCATGATGACCTTGGTCCTTTCACCTTTTTTGGAGTTAACCAGAACGGCCGCCCCCATGGTGTCACGGCCCAGAGGTTCATTGAAGAAGGTCTAACCAACTCTTTGGAGGACTGGAACAGACCTTTTATTCTAAACTTCCGAAACTCTGATGTTTAGTCCTAATCAACGAGAAAAGGATCGAGCTGCAACAATCCGGTCCATTACAAAAAGATTGTTGATATACTGGGAGGAAAGAAAGCTTTCTGCGCAGAATCCAGCCATCAATATAGCAGAATTCACTCATGAAAGCACGGAAGGCCAGGAGGAAGAGGAACTACAGGAGGAAGTGTTAGATTTTGCACCAGATGCACTGGATGACTCTCTGCCAGAGGTGGAAGATCCTTTGCAGGAAATAAACTTAAGAACAGGGGAGGATCCAAGGCCTACCTTTATCAGCGCACTATTGAAAGAACCACTTAAGAATGAACTCATTGCACTTCTACAAGAGTTCAAAGATTGTTTTGCTTGGCATTATCATGAGATGCCAGGATTAGATAGGGAATTGGTAGAACACAGGCTGCCAATCAAAGAGGGATACCTTCCAGTCAAACAGGCCAGAAGAAGGATGTCCATGGACACAGAACTAAAAGTCAAGGAAGAAATAGAAAGGCTGCTCAAGGCAGGATTCATCAGGCCAGCCATCTATGCTGATTGGCTAGCTAATATTGTACCAGTTCTAAAAAGAAAAACCGGGGCAGTCAGAATCTGTGTGGATTACAGAAATCTGAATGAGGCCTCTCCCAAGGATGAGTACCCTATGCCAATGGCAGACATGCTAGTAGATGGAGCTGCCCACAACAAGATGCTATCTTTTATGGATGGCAACGCAGGTTACAATCAGATCATGATGGCAGAAGAAGACATCCACAAGACAGCCTTTATGTGTCCAGGACATATAGGTGCTTTTGAATACATTGTAATGCCTTTTGGCTTGAGAAATGCAGGGGCTACCTATCAAAGGGCAATGAATTCTGTTTTCCATGATATGATAGGGCATTCCTTGGAAGTTTATATTGATGAGGTGGTGATTAAATTACCAGAGGAGGGAAACCACATGACAAATCTAAGAAGAGCATTCCTAAGAATGAGGCAAAATAAACTGAAAATGAACCCAAAGAAGTGCGTTTTTGGAGTTCAAGCGGGAAATTTCCTAGGATTCTTGGTCCACCAAAGAGGCATAGAGATCGACAAAAACAAAGCAAAATCCATCATAGAAGCTTTGCCGCCTAGGAACAAGAAAGAATTGCAAAGTCTCTTAGGAAAAATTAATTTTTTAAGGAGATTTATATCCAATTCTGCAGGAAAGATCCAACCTTTCTCTTCTTTGTTAAGATTGAAACAGGAACAAACCTTTAAGTGGGAAGAACAACACCAACAAGCTTTTGAGGAAATCAAGCATTACCTCTCAAATCCACCAGTTCTGTCCCCACCAAAGAGAGGCAGACCACTTAAACTCTATATATATGCATCAGAAATATCCATTGGAAGTTTATTGGTTCAGGATAACAAGGAAGGGAAGGAACATGCAGTCTACTACCTGAGCAGAACTCTAACAGAGGTGGAAAGAAAATATTCTGCAATTGAAAGACTTTGCCTAGCCTTGTACTTCACTGCTGTGAAGCTTAGACATTACATGCTGCCATACACCATCTATATCATTGCCAAAACAGATCTGATCAAATACATGCTAACAAGACCAATGCTGAGAGGCAGAATTGGAAAATGGACCTTGGCCTTGACAGAATTTGCCTTCAGATATGTTCCTCAGAAAGCCGTCAAAGGACAAGGTGTGGCAGACTTCCTAGCAGATCATCTCGGGGAGGAGATTGAAAATATGGACTCTTTAGACATAGCAAATGCAGATCTATTAACCAGAGCTCACACCTCCCTCAACAATCCTATCTATTCAGTTCATCTTGCACCTTGGAAGTTATACTTTGATGGATAAAAAACTGATATAGCTTCCGGGGCAGGAATTGTTTTGGAAGAACCACTTGGAATCAGACACTGCTACTCTTTCCAATTGGATTTCCAGTGCACCAACAACAGGGCAGAATATGAGGCCTTAATCATTGGCTTGGAAATGCTGGTAGAACTAGGAATCCAATCTGTGGAAATTCTGGGAGATTCCATGCTGGTTTTAAAACAAATTGCTGGGGAATATGAGTCCTTCTCTAGCCGTCTACTTGGTGGCAGCTAGGAATCTTCTGACAGAATTCAGAGAAGCCACTTGGGAACATATCCCAAGGGAAGAAAATTTTGCAGCCAATGAATTTGCTCAGGTGGCAACAGGCATACAAATGCCCGAAGATTGTGTACAAAGAATCATCAGGATAGGAAAGAAAAGCCTACCATCTGTTTTGACCAGGGGGATGGAAATAGATGTCAATTCTGCCACAATCACTGAAGATGATTGGAGAAATCCTATCATGACTTACTTACGATATCCAACTCTGCCCTCTGAAAAGAGAATCAGAATCATGGCTTTAAACTACCTTATGTGGAATGAAGATTTGGTCCGAAAAAGTAAGGATGAGGTGCTTTTAAGGTGCCTCGGAAAGAAAGAATACATGAAAGTCATGGGGGAAACCCATGAAGGAATCTGTGGAGCACATCAAGGTGGGAGAAAAATGTGCTGGTTAATTAGAAGATATGGCTACTTCTGGCCAACCATGATGAAAGATTGCATTAACTATTCCAAGGGATGTGAATCTTGTCAAAGACACGACCCGATCCAGCAGGCTCCATCAGTTCCCATGAATCCAGTGGTAAAGCCATGACCCTTTAGAGGATGGGCAATGGACCTCATTGGCAAGATCTATCCAGCCAGCAGCCAGCAGCACTGCTTTATCATTGTTGCCACGGACTATTTCACTAAGTGGGTAGAAGCCAAGGCTGTTAAATCCAAAGATTATACAAAGATTTGGCATCCCAGAATCAATCACAACTGATAGGGGATCCTCTTTCATATCTGGAGGGATGCTGGACATGGCAGAGGCATTCAAAATCAGACTGCTCCAGTCCACTCCTTATTATGCCAAAGCCAATGGACAGGCGGAATCAAGCAACAAAGTGATCATCAACATTATCAGGAAAATACTTGAGAAGAATCCAAACCAATGGCATGAGAAGCTGTCAGAAACTCTGTGGGCATATAGAACTTCAAAAAGAGAAGCAACTGGCATGACTCGCTATGCGTTATCCTACGGTCATGATGCAATTCTTCCTATGGAGATAGCTGTTCAGTCCCTCATAATTGCTCACCAACATAACTTAGTAGGAGAGAACTACTCCGAGGCCATGCTGCTGGAACTGGAAGGATTGGATGCAAGCAGAATTGACACTCTCAACAAACTCCTGGCAGGAAAACAAGCTGTTGTTCACCCGTTTTGTGTTTACTCCTATGATGGAAGGGCAAAGTTCCCCACTGCCTTGAGAACCATAAACTGGTCAACAAGTCAGCTTTCTTTGGTGTGCGAGCGTGCCACTGCCAGCAAAATTTCTAGCAGACTTAGTTTGGAATGGATAACTTGCGTCCCAAGTTACTGATTTCTGCAAACAAACGATTGTGAATTTGGGTGAGGAATATCTCCCAAGTAAGTTCTTTTCCTGCCTCAGACTGGTGAGGACTTTAACAATTTATCTCAGTATAAAGAGGTTGCCTTGGCTAGAATGGTTGATGGGATTTAAACTGTTTTTTTTAGGCGGAACTGCCTTTTACCAAAATATAACAGTGAATACTTATGCTAGAGAAAGATGAAGAGACAGCCGGGACTTTATTTCTGTCGAGATAGAAGGTTCTGGTCTGGACTGGACTGGAGATGCCCGGGCTGGACTGGAAACGCTTGGGCTGGACTGGACCGTTGACAACCTTGACTGCTAAGCTTCAACTTGTAAATCGATACCAAAGGCTGATTCTGGCAGAGCTTTGATGTACCTCATGCTTTTGTGAAGCTTTTGAGTGGGCAGAACTGCAGTTTTCTCAATCTGCACGGGCAGGAGTGACTGTTTTTGAGGGCTTCAGTGGGCTAGAGACTGCACTGTGAATTTTGTTGAGGTTTTCCATATTTGGAGGAGACTCAAACCCTGCCTGTTTTGGTTTTTTGCTGAACCAAATTTGTAACGAGAGAAATCTCGTTTTGAATGACTTGCTTCTTAAATCTGGATTTTGGGAATTCTGATCTGGAGCTGGTTTCACTTGAAATTCAAGTGGGCTTGTTGGTTGATTTTGAACTTGTCTATTTGACGGTTTTCTTGTGTAGGATCTTTGTTTTTTTTGGTGATGAATTTTTTGTTGTTCTTTACCCTGTTCACTCCTCTTTGTATTTATAGTGAAAATTAATAATGGGCGGCAAATCTCTTTCAGAAGATATCTCCCCCTTTTTTTCTCTTTTAAAATGGAAAGAAAGAAAGTAGGATTTTATCAGTTTTGGCAGATAGGCTTTCAACAGATAGGCAATCACTTCCCTGTTTTTGTTGAGAAAGAACCTAATCTCTCTTCTTAATTTCAACTGCCCCTTGTGAGATTTCACCCGTGATGGTTATTTCTGGACAGCTCCCTACTTTCCTGCTTATCTCTCTCTGAGCTTGTAGCTTGCTTATCTCTTTGGGAGAATTACCCTCTCTGTAGAGTAGAAAAAAGATCTCTGATTTAATATATATATATATGTATATGTAAGAGGGATTTTATATTCTGATTTTTTCAAGGCTTTTTTTTCAGAACAGCTTGATGACATAAACTTTTCAATCACTTCTCTTATGACAGTTGCCATTGTTGACTTTCCTTCATCCCAGAGATGTCACGTGGGATTGTTTCCTATTTCTGGGCTTCCTCCTTTCTATCACAATGGGGCTGTGAGGCCCAGGTTTTGGGCTGGGCTTTTCTTAGATTTTGGGCTTCCTTTTCGCTGGGCTGGGTGTGTCAATTTTTAGGCCCAAACAGCTGTATCAAGGGCTTACAACAAAAGAGTCAAGAACAAGAGTTTTGAAGAAGGAGAGATAGTCTGGAAAGCAGTTCTGCCCCTTGGAACACATGTGGCTGGTTATGGAAAATGGTCACCTACATGGGAAGGCCCTTTCATAATCAATCAGATCCTTGGAATGGGGGCGTACAGGTTGCAGGATCGGGACGGAGAAATTCATACTGCCCCAATCAATGGCAAATGGTTAAAAAAGTTTTATCCAACCATGTGGGATTCGCAGGCTGTACAAACAGACCCTGGGATAGAGACAAGACTACACTAAAAACTTTTGATTCCTTTTAAAATTACCTTTGTTCTAGGATTATTTTAAGTTTGTTCCTTTTGTGCTTCTACTTCTGGTTCTGTTTATTTCATCAATAGAAATCGAAAACTAAAATTGCAACAAAAATAAACTTTATTTAAAATAAATAAGCCATAGGGCCTTCCCCATGGCAAGCTGTTCATCAAAAAGCAAAATAACAAAATCAAAATCCTAATTTTCTGAGAGTCTCTTGCAGATTGGTCTTCTTGATAGAAAGTTCTTTTTGGAGCAGCACCCCTGATGAATTGAAGCCTCTGCAATCTCCAGGGCTGGCCTAGAAGCTGCAACCATGTTTTGCACAAGGAAAGTGGCCTTGGTCTTGGAGCTCAATCCAGCCCCGAGCCTGTGCTGCACTTCCCGGCGCTCTGCCAGCTGCTTTTGAAGCTCTGCAATCTGTTTCTCCAATTTGTCCGCAGTAGCTTTGGCTTCTTTATACCCCACCACCATCTGGTCCAGTTCTGCTTTCTGCTTTGCAAAGTCAGCCAAGTTGGCTTCATGAGTGGCCTTGCAGAACTCAGAGGTTTTGAAGGTGGGCCTCAGATCCTCATAACGGTCGTGAAGGTTGAGCACATCCCTTGCCAAGCCAAGGCTCATCTCAAGTATAGGTTTTGGGGCCATGTTCTGTCTATGTAGCTGATCCAGATCCTTCATCAGCTGGTCAAAGGCCTCCCTGCCCTCATCCAGCTCCAGTTCCGTAGACTGCCAGATCTTCAGTCTCTCCATTGCCTCTTCCACTGCCCTGGACTTTATCTTGCCTACAGGGGAGCTGAGCTTTTCCAACTTGTCCAGCTGGGCATCTAGGTCCATGGCTTCGAATTCTGCCAGCTCCGGGTCAGCAAAAGAGGCCGTGGCAGATGAACCTGCAAGGGAATGAATATGCATCTGTAGAAGGAAGCATAAGTCAAAACAAGGCAGAAACAGAAAGGAAGAAGACAAAAAGCACAAAAACACTCACAGCAACAATCGGAGGCTGCAAGGGGGTGGTCCTCACCGCCAAGGTCCCAGCAGTTTTTGGTATTTCTACCTATAAAGATTTGAGGGTTAGAGAGACAAAGGAACATGACAAAACTACATAAGACAGGAAAGGACAGAGTAAGGACAGAACTCACCATAAAGCTAGGAATGGCAGCAGCCACTTTTACTACGGTTTCAGGAGCAGCAACCACTTGTTCTGCCTGCTCCCCAGGCTCTGATCTGGATTGCTACGCCTGGTCCTCAGCTGCTGGAGCAGCAGTAGAATGTTCTGCCTCTGGATCATAAAAAAGGGCCACCTTTGAGTTAGTTAGCCCTGTCCCTATATCTTCCTGCTGCTTCCGAGCCAAGGCAATGCTCTCTGCTATCACCTCAGCAGGAATTTCCTCCTACGGATGCATAGAAGTCAGAACAGAAGAAATAAAAGTGCAGCAAAAACGAATACTGCCAAATAAATAAGACTCACCTTTTCTTCCATTGTCTTGGCCTTTTCTTGAGGCCCATCTCCTACTTCTTCTAGCTCTTCCAGCTCCTTCTCTTGCTCCACAGCTTCGAAAGCCTCTCTCAGATCATCATCCGTGCCAGAAGTGGTGGTAAGAACTGCCCTAGTTCCCTTCGGGGCCACATATTCTTCTACAATCTTCTTTCTAAGTCTTTTTGACTTAGTAGGGGGAGGAGAGGGACTTCCAGCTGCAACGAACAGAAAATGAGCCTTAAGAATTATGGCAGAACAGAATTATGAAGAACTCAAAAAAAGAAACTGTCAAAGTATACCTGGAGTCACAGATTGGGCAGTTTCTTTTCTTTTTCTTCTAACAGGAGAAGTGGCCTCGACAGGAGTCTGTTCTATCTGATCTTCTTCTTCTTCTTCTTCTTCCTCTTCTCCATCCCAGGAGGGCAGCTCCAGATCCCTAGCAGCAATAACAGAATTAACTATGCAGAAAACAAAAAGTCAAGGGTCAATCCAGTAAAGGAGTGATAGGCGAAGCTGAACAAACATCAAACTTACCAAACACCTCTCCAACAGACAGAATAAAAGATTAGCACCATCACTAAAAACAGAATGGGCAACGACAGACAAAATTGAGAAATTACCTTATATAACTTGCATATTGATGTCTTTAATGGTTTGCACCATGAATTTGTGAGTCTCCTCGTCTGTATGGACAGTCCAGTTGTCCCAACCCTTAAAGAGAACTTGAAGTGCGGTACTAGAAGCAGGCAGATCACGGAATCTGGCCTTCCACCAAGCATCAAACTCCGCAGAACTGCAGGAATTCAGTTCCCATGAAGGATAAAGGGCATCTGCACTATTGTTAATCTTATTCACTGCACATCTGGCATCTTTGTGGACCTCCAAGTCATCTGCATCCCTCCAAGAAGAGCCCCGATTGCAGCTTCTGTATGACTTGAGGGGTATGAGCTGAGGGCAGCCAAGCTGCCTTGCACAGAAATTGGGATGGTAGACTTCTGCCCCCAAATGATAATTTGGAGGCTTTCCTCCTCCGTGAGGCAGATCTCTGGGTAAGGTCACACTCAGGAACTTCTTCCTGAAATTAGTTCTGGCAGATTCTTCTTTTGGCTCCTTCTCAAACAGACGGTGTCCAGGTTGAAACCAAGGATAGGTTCTCCTGATCACCACTTGCCATTGCGCTGCAGACCTTTTGGTACAATGCCTGAAGATCATTAGGTACTCATCAATTGACCTCTTGGGGACTTCTGCCGACAACAGTGGCTGAGCCAGAACCTGATCCTCAAGCAGAACTATGTCTGGAAACCTCAATTCAGGAAAATAGACCTGCAGCCAGATCTGAATCATCCAGAAGGCACCAGGAGCAGACAGATTTAGCGGATACTCCAGGGTTGCAGTATGCAGGTTCTTGAATAGATGAGCCAGAACTGTAGGCCCGAGTCCAACATCAGTGTGATTATGCAAAGCTTCTGCCAGATGTCTATACTCAAGCAGAACTGTAGAAGAACGATTTGGCAGAATAAACCTGTTCAGCCAATACAGAAGAAACAGCATATGCTGCTGGTCCTTATCCTTCTCAGCACTGAATTTTCTGAGATAATTGGAGAATGAGCAATTCTGGTTGATCAGGGCTGGAGAAATGTTGAATGGCTTGGTTAGCTTCTGCTGGTCTTTCTTCCTGTGATAATCACCAATAGCATCAACAAGTCTTCCATGAGGCCTAAAACCAAAAATCTGAGCCATATCCAGCAGAGTTGGAGCCATTGGGCCTATACGAAAGTCGAAAGTGTTACTGGCAGAATTCCAAAAACAGAGGGCAGCAGCAAGCAGGTTCTCATCTCTGTTGATAGATTGCCTAGATAGGAGTATGGCGTCATAAATTCCAGCCCGTTTCCAGTGAGCCCCAAATCGGGGAAGAAGCCTGTCAATCCAGTTAGCCCACTTGACTGGACTGTTTCTCACTTCACTAGATGGGAACAAACGGCTCAAGTTCTTGCTAACCCAAGAATGAGAAGCCAGAGCAGAAGAACTCTCGAAACATAGAGGGGCCTCAGCATCCTTCTTCATCAGCTCTGCCATCTCGGGAGGAACGAGACCAAACCAGTGAGGCCCCAGCACCAAGGTATTTTCGAACAAATGGAGGACATTTTCGTCTAGGTTTTTCTGGGCAAAAGGATGGAGCTTGCTCCTAACCTCTATCGCATGCTTATCAATCCCAATCCCAGTAATGTAATCTGGAAGAACTGGAACAGAGGAAGATTGAGCATGGGATTTTGGGGAAGACATTTCTCGGAATTATTTTTCTAAAAGAAAAGGTTGTCAGGATGGGCAAGGCAAGTTTTAGCAAAAGGGAATTATCGAAAGAAAGCTCAAGGGAAACGAAGTCTGAAAGTACTAGGTTTTCAGGTGAACAGGAACAGTGGTTTTTGAAATTCTTTTAAAGAAGCCAGAAAACGTGGGAAAGAGAAGACAGCGACGTGGAGAAGACAAAGCGTCATCTGATATTGACTAGCTAATAAAGAGCTAGTAACTAAAAACTGCTTCACACGGGCACTAGCTTAGTGGGGAAGCGTGGCAGACGTGGGATAACGGAGGAATTTACCACGCGCCAATTTAATGGTCATGTCATTTAAGTCTGAAACCGTTCCAAAACCGATTTAGACTTAAGGGGGCATTGTTTGGGCCTAAAAATTGACACACCCAGCCCAGCGAAAATGAGGCCCAGAATAAGGTTGCAAAAAATCAAAGCAATTTGGTCTTCAAGAAACAGGAAGATGGAAGCCCAAAATCTAGAGAAGCCCAGCCCAAAGCTTGGGCCTCATAGGCCCGTTGTGATAAAAAGGGGGAAGCCCAGAGACAGGCAACAATCCCACGTGACATCTCTAGGATAAAGAAAAGTCAACAATGGCAACTGTCATGAAAGAAGTGATTGAAAAGTTTATGTCATCAAGCTGTTCTGAAAAAACCCTGAAAAAATCTGAAGATCAAAATCCCTCTTACATATATATATATATATATATTCAGAGATTTTTTCTTTTATTCTACAGAGAGGATAATTCTCCCAAAGAGATAAGCAAGCTACAATCTCAGAGAGGGATAAGCAGGAAAGTAGGGAGCTGTCCAGAAAAGAAATCAAACTAACCATCACGGATGAAAACTCACAAGGGGCAATTGAAATTGAGAAAAGAGATTAGGTTCTTTTTCAAGAAAAACAGGGAAGTGATTGCCTATTTGAAAGCCTATCTGCCAAACTGATAAAATCCTACTTTCTTTCTTTCCATTTAAAAAGAAAAAATGGGGAGATATCTTTTGAAAAGATTTGCCGCCCATTATTAAACAGAGTCACCCTACTCTTTTTACTATAAATACAAGAAGGAGTGAACAGGGTAAAGAACACAAAAAAAATTCAACATCCAGTCAAACAAAAATCTTACACAAGGAAACCGTCAAATAGACAGCTCAAAATCAACCAACAAGCCCACTTGAATTTCAAGTGAAACCAGCTTCAGATCAGAATTCCCAAGGCCCAGACTTAAGAAGTAAGTCATTCAAAACGAGATTTCTCTCGTTACAAATTTGGTTCAGCAAAAAACCAAGACAGGTAGAGCTTGAGCTTTCTCCAAATATGGAAAACCTCAACAAAATTCACAGTGCAGTCTCTAGCCCACTGAAGTCCTCAAAACAGTCACTCCTGCCCGTGCAGACTGAGAAAACCGCAGTTCTGCCCACTCAAAAGCTTCACAAAAGCATGAGGTACATTGAAGCTCTGCCAGAATCAACCTTTGGTATCGATTTACAGTTGAAACCTAGCAGTCAAAGTTGTCAACGGTCCAATCCAGCCCAGGCATTTCCAGTCCAGCCCAGATCAGAACCTTCCATCTCGACAGAAATGGAGTTCCAGCTGTCTCTTCATCTCTCTCTAGCATGAGCATTTATTGTTATATTTTTGTAAAAGGCAGTTCCGCCTAAAAACAGTTTAAATCCCATCAACCATTCTGACCAGAACAACCTCTTTATACTGAGATAAATTGTTAAAGTCCCACCAGTCTGAGGCAAGAAAAGAACTTACTTGGGAGATATTCCTCACCCAAATTCACAATCGCTGTTTGCAGAAATCAGTAACTTGGGACGCAAGTTATCCATTCCAAACTAAGTCTGCTAGAATTTTTATTACTAGCAGTGGCACGCTCGCACACCAAAGAAAGCTGACTTGTTGACCAGTTTATGGTTCTCAAGGCAGTGGGGAACTTTGCCCTTCCATCATAGGAGTAAACGCAAAACGGGTGAACAGTTTTGGTTTTGCCTTATATTGCCCAATATAATAATGTCTTGTATTTTATATTAATTTATTTTTATATTACTTAATTTACTTAATGTCTTGTCTTGTCAATTAAAAATATTAGAAAATCAAAATATGAAAATCCAGTTTTAGTATAAGATTCAATTATACCAATATTGATACCTCAGTAAGTCAATGTATACTTTATACTAAAATCTCATAAAATTGTGTTTGATTATTTAAGATATGTTGAGGACAAAAAATCCAAAGCTGGACCCAAATATATTTCTGGCCCAGTACGACACTTAACTAGGGAAGAAGCCCGATTTGGGTACGCATGATTTCGTCGTATGCGCTTACACGAGTTATGGTCCACGTACCACGCTAAACAAATGTTTAACCCGCCACGCAGAAAGGTCGTAGCAAGCCCGTAAAATGCATTGGCTCTATAAACCCGTGCTTATTACCCTGTCAAGCACCATTTTGGCCTAGCCAGAGCCCTTTACAATACGGCAAAGCTCAAGCTTAAGCACGCCAAATAACACACCACACTAGGCGGAAAATCTTTAGTTTTGCACCAAGACACGCTACAAGCTTAAGTGGGCCCAAGCCACTCGAATGCCCGGGGCTTGCTGAGTGGGTTGTGGTATGGATGGTTACGAGCATTCACAAGGCCCATTGATAAGCCAACAAGTGGAAGTTTTGGGCTGCTTGAGAGCACCAAAACTCAAGCCTATTTCTTGAGCCCAAACATATAGGTAAACATGAAAGAGAGAAAAGTGGCCCATCACCTTGGTAAAAGTAGCCCATCACCTTAAGAAGTAGCCTAGCAACCTGAAAAATATCTCAAGAAACCTCCAGCACATGGCTAAAGCCAAATCCAAGACAAACCATTTTTTAGAACAAAGGATATTCGTGTGTGCAGGCTGTTGGGAGTAAAACACCCTTCAGACTAGCACTTTTACAAACTTATTTCCCCTATCAACTCTTGCCAGAAAATAAGGAAGGAAAGAAGGAGAGAGTGTTGCCAAAGATAGGAAGGTGCCACAGAGACAGCTGCGGGAAGACTTTAGAGCTCTAAAAAATCTTGTCTCGGTGTGTTTGGATTAAAGTGATTTCATAAAAAAGGGTTGAATCAAAGGAAGGGAAGAGGAATTAAGGAGAAGACTTGGCAGATTTGGGGAGAACCAGTTAGAGTTTCTTGAGAAGAAGGAACTTCCAGCACCAATAAAAGAGGGCATCTCCTACCTAGAAAAACATGACAACTAAAGCGAGCAAGCATTCTCACTCTTTGCTGGAACCTTCAATTTCAAGCCTTGTTCCCGCATCTCCTTTCTTTTTCTCCTCTGCTAAACCCTCAAAGAGCGTGACGAAGCTTTCATTAAGTTGTTGGAATTTTGCTCAAGCCACCCATCCTTTCACTTTCATCTTTTCCTCTCCTCCTTCAACAAATCTTCCCAAAATTCCTTCTCCCCTTGATTGAACCTCTATCTCTCATGGGAAATCCAAGCTTTCTCTCTCTAATGCTAAACTCATGAATGTTCAGCTCCCATGCCACAAGCTTCTCAAGCAAAGTCAAAATATTGATTTGTAAGCAGCCGTTTGTTTTGATGGCAAAAGAAACCAAAGTACTTTCTAAGGCTCCAAGAACCTTTTGAAGCACTCTTGGGGCCTTATTCTTGAACTTAGACATAAGGGCAACTCCACCAATTTGCTCTTTACAGCAGCTCAGGCCCATTTATAGCTGCTAGAATAAAAAAAGCCCCTACAAGATATAAGAAATATAAACTGCCAAAAATATCAATGAAAACATTAGGGCTTGTTTGGTATCCTACTAAAAAAAATAGAAATTCAAAATTCATTAATTTCTTTTTAAAAAACATGAGTTTTTAAATATTGATTTTAAGATCTAAACACTTGTTTGGTATTGAACTCCAATATATTTTTAAGATCTTAAAAAAAATGAAATTAAAATTACAACTAGATTCCCAAATTGAAATTAACAAAAGAAAAGGAGAGAGGAAGGAGAGAAAGAGAGAGAGAGAGGGAGGATGGTTTAACACCCCGACCTAATCTAAGTATTTTATTTAATTTTTTTAAACTATGAATTTTCATTTTTGCATTTTGGAGTAGGGGTACTTTAGTCACTTTTCATTCCAAAATGATTTTGAGGAAATGAGCAGCACCATTGCATAGAGCTCATTGATACAAGTCCATAGATAGGCGACTAGCTCAATTCGGAGTTAAAACGAAGAAGTCATGATCTACAGAATTGCAATGGCACAACCGTAATTATTACGAAGTTAAAATTTAAATACCGGGTAATGACCTAAATGGTCCCCCAACTATTGCTCAAATATCATTTTGGTTCACAAACTAAAATTTTCAATTCAAACGTCCTTAAACTTTTTATTTTGTACCAAAACAGTCCCACCGTTAAAAACTGTTAATATTACCGTTAAATTGAGGGGTAAAATTGTCCATATAAATTAAAATATTGCCTAAATAATTAAAAATTAGAAACCTACTATAAAACTTAGAAAAAACTTAGAAAATTGAAAATTTTAAATCTCACCAACTGTAGTCCACTCACCATCCACATGGCTTCTTCTTTTTATTTTTTAAATGTTGAGATTGACTTAAAAATTAATATAAAATTAATATAAAAAATCAGATAAATACAAAAATAAAATAACCAAAAGCTAAAAAGAAAAAGAAAAACAACCTACCCCGCCTAAATCTAGTCTTCCTCGACCATCCCCAAAATGCAACCCCTCCCCTTTCCTTACCCAGCAACAGATCCTCAATGACTTGATGGCCTCACAAAGAGGCTGAATTCCAAAGATTTTGGTCCATTAGATCCCAACAAAAACCCTTCTCTTCCTCTGGGCTTCCGTCGAGCAGCTAGTGGGAACTCAAAGTTGCATCACCAGCAAACAAGGACCTTCAAGCCCATTTCCATGGCTGCCATGGGGTCCGCCATTGCCTCCACCCCCCCTTTAATTCCTACGATGTCGTATGCCCTTATCCAAGAAATTTACCCTAGCCGTCGGATCCAAGCAAAACTGGTCTCTATGTTTCGGTGTTCCCGACTCGGCTCGTAGCTTCGATTGCTCCTTCTACAGCAAGCGTGAGGTTCACGACCAAGTGGTTGGCTACGATGGCTGCGAGCACGACTTTCACCTCACTTACCCCGGAATGCGCAACCGTCAAGCTATGAATTTGGAGGAATAGGTATGTGAGGAGTGTACAGGCAGTGGTCATTTTACAGGAAGATACTCACCTAAAAATACGATTTTGTCTTTCGATTTCACGGAATAATACACAGACTTTGACGGATGGACCATCTTGATACAAAATAAAAAGTTTAAGGACGTTTGAATTGAAAATTTTAGTTGGTGGACCAAAATGATATTTGAGCAATAGTTGGGAACCATTTAAGTCATTAACCCTTTAAACACCAGATCAGATTCTATCCTTGCCTTTCTCTCTCCTCTCGCGATTCTCACTCACTCTCTCTCTCTCTTTTCTCTCTCTTCGCGCAAAACGGCCAGCCACTTTGGTTGGCGATTTCTCCCAACTCCGGGGACCGTTTCAGGCGAGACCGGTCCCAAAATCTTCCTCTCGACGTCCTCTTTCTAGCCTACTCATTTTCGCAGCTCGAAAACTCAAGGATTGGCGGCTGGAACGACGGGAAGTTTCGGCAGCCGCTGCCACGGTCGCCGTCGACGTTTCCGGCCACCTCGCGCTGGTTCAAAAGTGGGTTCTGATTCTGAACCAAAGCAAAATCATTGCAGCATCGCACCGCAGGTATACAAAACGGGTCCTAGATTTTTAATTGAAAAAAGTATATTTCTTCCTTTTTTATTCTACCGTTGTATCTTGATGCTTTCATGGATTCCTAAGTTTGTTGGGACCAAAGTATTTGAGATTTCATGAATTGGGTTAGGGCAGTTTTAATTAGATATTATAGGTATGAGAACCTAGGTAAAGAGTAGATTTTCATTGTAGCAGAGTTTTAGTGAATGGATATTTTGCTATTATAGTTTTTTTTGTTCTCTTTGGCAGAAGTTTTATTATCAAGCCTGTATTAGTTGAGTTTATAATTCTATTTACTTTCTAATTGCATTTCTGTATACTGGAAAGTATAATCCCTACTGCTTATTCTAATTGTATTGATATTTTTACATGCATGTTTTTAATCAAACCAAAAGTTGATATAGGATAAGAGCACACTGCTGTTTTGTTATAACATGATGGGTTGAGATTATTTTTTATGGTATGTATGGTCGAGCTTTGTATGCCATGCCTAGCGACGACAGGATTTTCTGCTTGAAATTCTTGTTTAAGGCTTCAACCTGCAGGGATTCCAAGTAAATTAAATCATATTCGAATTTTCCTTTTTGTTTGTTTTGTTTAGCTGTTAAATTGAAGTAGACTTTATACTCTGGTTCTTTGTTGCTGCAAATCTGAAACCAATAGTTGCAAACATGGAGGTTTCTATTTGTTAAGAGTAGCCAGTAACCCTTAACCTTGGATTTCTTTGTCTTACCAGATGATCTTGTCATTTTATCCCTTACCATCATTTTACTTTCTCTCATTTCTTATAGTTCTGTGTATGCATGAGATGCAGGTTTAGTTTTTCTGTTTCGTGGGTCTTTTTACCAAAAAAGCTCTCTTTATCAGTATGGTTTTAATACTACTGTTATTCCTACGCTACCTGTCTATTTTGCTCTTTATTTATTTTGAGTGTGGGTTTTATATACTCTTTTCGAGATGTATGTTACTATTTCTCAATGTTATGTTTCTTATATTTCAAGGCTATACCATCAGTGTAAAAGGAAAGAATCAATGAATGCATAAAAAACGTAGTGGATCTTACACAAGCTGAATTAGGGGGGACTTTCTTCAAATCCCCAATATTGATTAAAAAAATAGAGTTAATGAATTATGTTTATCGACCTTTGTTCTTCAAGCCTGAAAGGCTTCAATTGACTATTTTAGCGAACAAACTATGGTCTTATACAGTATATCATCCAAAAATATATATACTATTTGTTAACAAACAAGAAGAACACAACATTCCAGATCTTTAATTTTGAGTATTGGCTTTGTTAACTTTGACGAGTTAACTCGGGGAGTTGATCGATCCAACTCAGCCCCATTGTTGATTGGAGTGGACGTGGTTCTGTAACTTTGGGGTCAGGAAATAATTTTGCTCTTTATCAATTTTGGCATAGAGATTTTACAAGTACAAATATGGAGCCCGAGGTGGTTCATGCAGAGCTGGTGTTGCCAACCCACTTGAGCTTCAAGCGGATTCAGATGTACGAGAAGTACCCAAAAGGCCAATCAAGAGGGAGACACTGGAAACACCTCAAGCAGATCATTCAGGCCGAGAATTACCAGAATTACCCACCCAATGAACCCAATTGTAAGTAATACTTATATAGTTAACTTCAAGCTTTCACTTTTACCCCCTTACATTAGTTGTTATTCAAACTGAAAATCTAGTGCTCAAGATGGTATCCCTCTTTGCTATTTTGAATTAACGGTGACTGTTAGTATGGCTGTAATAGTGCGTAAGAAATTTTCTAGTTTGTATAGAAACCATATAATTTTAGCTTAGTATTTTAAGCAATACTAATGTGTCTCAATTTTTTTTTTTTTTTTTTTTTTTTTTTTTTTTTTTTTTTTGAAATTTTCAAATTTCCATGTCCCTGCTTGCAGATGTTAATATAGAGTCACCGCCCTCTATGCATCCATGCAAGAGAATTTGTGATATAACAGGATACGAGGTATTGTGAAATTTTTGCGAAGATATGGATACCTCCTAGTACTTGTGCACATCCTTTTAGTAATAGATGAAACTTGGCTGAGTTGAGCTCCAGCCAGACATTCATATGTTGCCTGTTATGTTTCCTTGCTGTATAGTTATTGAGCTGATCAAGGGTTCTAAGGAGAATTTCTATGACACATTCCTATTGATGTTAACAAATATATTGAATATTAAAATGTCCAAAGCTTTTCTATTCATATAACCAATTTCGTTATCTATTCAGTGGAGATTGATGAATGATCTGCTTCTGTGCACCATGCAGGCACCTTACTATGACCCAAGGACTGGCCTCCGCTATGCCAATGCTGATATCTTCAAGCTCATAAGATCTCTCCCCAATGAATATGTCCAAAGATATCTGGCTCTCAGAAATGCTGCTGTGGTTTTGAAGTAACATTTGGTACTTTTCAGCTTCCCAAGGCAGGATTCACTTTTTCTCGGCTTCAATTATCCTTGAAACTGGAAATATTGTGACTGGTATCTATGCTTAAAACGAAATTTGCCTTGAAGTATTAATAATTTAAATAATATCAGAGATACACTAGTGTATATTATAGTTTGGCATTTTTCTGTTCCCAAGTTTATTTTTGATGTGTAATATGAGTAGTATTATTTCAAATTTAGTAATTAAAAAAATGAGATAATGATGCAAACTGGACCTGAATGTCAAATACTAGAATATTCTTTGATCTCTCTCCCTCTCTCTCATCTTCATGATATCTAATTTCAGGATCAGTTAAAAAGGGAGATTTTAGAGTTATCAATTTGGGCTGTTTGTTATTAGGACTCTTACTATTCACCAATTTGATGCTAAAGGAGGAACAGAAAACAACTGCTCGTTTTGAAATGACAAAATCACACAAATACACCATTGATCAATGTAAGCCAATGCTGTGTCTACCCTAATGAAGGACAACAACATTTAGGTCCTTTGGGATTAGGACCTTGTCCTTACAACTTATGTAACCAAACAAAATGAAACTAATGAAATTTACGGAATTCATAAAACTCGGAAGCATATTGATGCAACCCAAAAATATTAAGGAAACTATTGTTCAAGTTATTCCCATGCAACAATAGCAATACCACATCAGTAAACATGAATAGGAGGTGCCTCATGAGATTCCTCATATTTATTCAAACTGGCAGGTCCCGATCAGCTCAGGGTTAGGCTTCCCACCCTCGGAGGACAGTTGCCCTTGCAACGCGGTTAACCCCAAGCGTGAAGGCTCCCATCCGGAGGTCACAGTTGTGGGTTTTGCACATCTCCTTCACATCTTTGAAGCCTTTGGTCATGTAAGTCCTCAGCTCATTGTTCACCTTTTCTTCATCCCACAAGAAACCTTGGATGTTCTGCACCGCAAAACCCACCAAATTTAGTAAAACTATATTTGCTAAAGTTAGAATGTTGTTCAGAGTTGAATAAGAAGTGATGTGAAGATAAGTATGATACCTGTACCCACTCAAAGTAACTAACAGTAACTCCTCCAGAGTTTGCATATATATCGGGAAGAATTACAACACCTTTCTTTGATAAGATCTGCAATTTAAGAGAGTATAATCATTATTATAACTAAAGATTACTTGCTTAACTGTTCCCTGCCTCTGTAACTTTAATTATCAGGCGATTTAGCACTAACCTCATCGGCATCGGGGTCAGTGGGGTGATTAGCTGCTTCAATGATAAATTTGGCTTTTATGTCATTTGCATTTTCCCTTCATTCAAGAACAACATTTAGGTTATATCCTTGCTCAAAGCTTTCATCATGTGCATGCTGGCAAAAAATCTTGATGTTTCCAATATTTCTATAGTTTTAAGTAGTACCTGTTGATGACACCTCCCAGGGCTGCTGGAATGAGGATGTCACAATCTTCAACCAATATTGAGGTGGGATCTATTGGGTCCCCACCATGGAACCCCTTGACACCCCTCTTCTCCTTCACATGGTTGAGTAGGCTTGGAATGTCTAGTCCTTTGCTGTTCATTACGGCTCCACTGATATCACTCACTGCAACTATTTTGCCACCACTCTCATGGATGAGTTGGGCAGCCCAGGAGCCCACATTCCCAAAACCCTGAGATTGATGCAAATATACCATTCAATTCTTCAATTTATTTCAGTTTAGAGATGTGATTAATTGACTAGGAGCCTAGTGTTGTGTAGAAGTGCACCTGGATAACGAACCGTTGTCCGGAGATGTTCTTTCCATGCTCATTGAGTAAAGCCTCTGTTGCGAAAAGCACTCCTCTTCCCGTTGCTGCATCTCTTCCCAGAGATCCACCAAGATCCTAATTTACACAAGAGACAATATTAGCCAACATCATGATTTTAGCAAAGAGAAGAATGTGGTAGGCACTTGTTCACCAACATATATACTCACAATAGGTTTTCCAGTCACTACGGCAGGTGAGTAGCCATGAAATTTTGAGTACTCATCTAGGATCCATGCCATGGTCTGTTTTTAGACACCGAAAACCCAAAAAAGAAGAAGGGAAAATTGATAAGAAAGTCGGTTTGAAATTCAAGTTGATAAAATTTAGTCTTGTAAAGTACGGAAAGGAAAATGTGGGATGGTGAACCTGTGGACCCGTCCCCATATCTGGTGCTGGAACATCAGTGTGGATGCCTATAAGATCATGTATCTTTTGGGTGAAAACTCTGGTGAGCCGTTCTAGTTCTGAAACACTCAACTCCCCTGGATCACATCCTATCCCACCTTTGGCACCACCGTATGGGATGTTAGCCACCGCCGTCTTCCAGGTCATTAGCTGTGCTAGAGCATTCACCTCATCTGGGTCGACCTACATTCATTTTCCATACAACATACATACACATATTATATACATATTCATACAAAAATAACAAAATAGAAAAAAAAAAAAAAAAAAAAAAAAGATAGTAATATTACTAAGTACCTCTGGGTGATATCTAATTCCTCCCTTCATGGGGCCTCTGGCATTGTCATGTTGAACCCTGAACCCAACAAATGAAGCCAAACTCCCATCATCTTTTGGTATGGTGCACTCAACCTGTCAAAATAGTTGCAAAACCAAAAATCAAATGCCCAAATTATATTGGTTTCGAACCGATGCACATTCCTAAAGTAAGTAAACAACTCAACTTCATCAATCACTAGAGGAGAGAGACACAAGTCTAATTAGATTATACATTTAAAAAGATAATATATTTATAATTACCTTGATTTCCCTAAATGGTATTAGTAAACTTCTCTCAAGCTTGGAGTCCAATCCCAAAAGCCGAGCTGCCAACTTGAAGTTTCTGTTGGTTGCCACCAATGCGTTCATCTTGAATCTGAGTCTCAGTCTGGGAAGCTAAATACTTAACAATTATTCAGTGCCTGCTTAGATAGATGAAAAAAATACATCAATTTATTTGCACTCTACAAGAATTCGTCCAAGTTACATCGAACAAATAAAATGCACAAGCTGATCAAAGGCAGAAAATAAAATAAGAAATAGAGGAAATCAGATTTTCTATAAAACTCTTGTAGCTTACAAATAATTTAATGTGCTTTGGTGCATCAATTCAAGATGGCTTTTCTTATCATAAACATCTGCATTTAACAATGGTGCTATTCAACCAGAGCATCATTTTGCCAACTTAACTAGCTAGCTTAGCCAAGTTGGCTAAAGCGGATGTGCTCTCGACTTTGCATTCAAGTTCGAATCTCCCCGCTTGTATCCAAAATGAAATCAAATTATTAAAAAAAGAAAAGAAGAAGAAGAAGAAAGACATCATATATAAATTTAGAGAAGGTGGAGCCCTGAAGTGAGATTATAGTTAAAGTTGACTGAATGACTTGTGAGAGTGATACCACTAGAAAATTTGCAACTAGTGAGTAGTGACTAAATAAACCAATATGGATGATGTTGATCTACTGGATTCTGATTTGTAATTCATAACATTAATATTTCCACAAAAGAAAAGACAACGAAATGTGCTTGACTTGAGGAATAATTTGAAAAAACCGTGATTAGATTTAGAAACATAATCCCAATTTCCAAAAACCAATAAGCCAACAAACCAAAAAGGAGAGGAAAACCTGGAAATTGAAGTGATCTATTGGGTATTATTTTGATCTATCAAAGTTATAAGCATCTTCTGTCAAATAAAGCAAAAGGCAAAGGGTCTGTTTAAATTAGACGTATGTAAGAAACTGTTTTCAGCCAAAAATAACCGTACGTACGTAATTATAACGAAACAAAAATAATTTGTTAGATCATCTAGTGACAGAGATAATGAAACATTTTTTCGGTTACGATAGATCGATATGTCTAATCTCATATCATATAAAATGAGGTGAACAAATTAGGTCACAATTAAAAAAGCATATGATTCCATGAGCCAAAAAGAACTTGTGAGACTTTTGTGGAAAGAGCAAAGCCATAGTTAGCTAGCTAGCCAGGTATACGTATTTTAATACCACTGCCCTTTGGAGCGGTTCATGTATAAACTTTTGAATTAAATACCAGAAATAAAATAATTAAACTGAATAGAGGACTCCATCTTCATTATTGATCATAGCTTCTCACTCTAACCTTTCCTGCTTTAGGGGAGTCAGTATCACTCAGCTCTTTTTCAGCATCAATTTTCCTTTTTCTTTCTTTTTTTCAATTTTGTTTTTTTATAATTTTAAGAAGACTTGTGTAGGTAGCTTCTTTGTATGTCAACTTTTTTGTCACTTAGTTCATACCAATGCATGAAAAACAAAGTATAATGTGAAACGGACCTTTGCTGCTGCAGTTTTAAGTTACAATTTTACCAAACCCAAAAACAAAAAAAAAAAAAAAAAAAACAAAAAAAAAAGGAGCACGTAAATAATTTTGAGAAAAATAAATTGTCACTATAAAACTTTAATAGTTTACTTGTCCCTCATATCGTATGTGCGAAGAAAATACGATCGCTATAAATTGTCAATATAGCATAACTAATGTAAAACTAAATTCATTTGAAAGCCGGCACATGTGATCAAGTGATAACAAAAAAATTGAAGTGTAAATTTTGACCACATACATAATATTAAGTTGATATACTTAATTGTATGGTTCACAGGTAATTACACGTATTTGAGGTTTACTTTAAGACTTAGTATGTACCTGACGAGAAATTGGGTGAGACGAGAGATAACTCTTCATTACCCTCGAACTTATAGCGTTATTGAACAGATGTTCAAAGCTATTTTTAGAAACTTGAAAGGAGGTAGAAAATAAAAATGAAGTGAGTATACTCTCATTCCATGTCCAGGACACATGAAGCAAGATCGGAAGATGGATGCTTACGTGCATGTAATTAGTGTTACTTGTTAATTAAGGAAAGCTTGAAATTGATAATGATGATGATGAGGGATCGATCCTCAACTTCTTGGACATTTGCATGTACACAAAACATCTTTATATATTTATATATAGATATATTGATGGATAGATATAAGAGAAAACCCAAATAAGAAAGCAAAATTTGGAAACAATTGTGAGAGATGATAGTGTAGAATTGAGGGAGACAATAAGGGATGTAGAATACGAATAAATTTAAAGTCTACTCACAGTGGTTTATTAGTTAAGAGAGAGATATAGAGAGAAGAAGGATGAGCCCAAAATTCAGCGGCAGCTGAATTCAATTCAATATTATTAGGTAAGTATGTGTGCTTCAACTCAACTCAAGGGAATTGAGAGAGAGAGAGAGAGAGAGAGAGAGAGTTGAGCTTAGTGGAGATCATATGTGAAGGAATATGTGTGTGTGTGTATATATGGAGCAAAAACCAATAATAAGGGAATAGAAATTAGGACAAAAATTAGAATCCAATTCTCTACCTACGAAAACAGAAGAATCCCATATTCTACTTCAGAATTCTCTCTCTCTTTCTCTCTCTCTCTCTCTCTCTCTCTCTCTCTCTCTCTCTCTCTCTCTCTCTGTATATATATATATATATATAAAGAAGAAGACAGTCTATCTTTCTATCTGCAGTCTCTGGAAAGTGCAAAAAATGGTGATGATTATTTGAGTCATAAGAATATAAGAGAATTGGGTGGAATATATACGATGCTCTCTCTCTCTCTCTCTCTCTCCCCTACCTGTGGGATTTTGTACCTCCCAGATTCCTACACCACACCTCCACACTTGTCACTCACTATACCGCCTTCCCACCACCCACTCATTAATTAATTTCCACACAATATTAATCTTATTTATCAAACAATCTTATAAGGTATATATATACAGTCCTTCTCCTACAAATTTCTTTTGAATTGGTTTCGAATTCAAGTGATTTTTGAGAGAATATTTATAAATTAGATGGTTTAGATTATTAAAATACAGTGTGTGATAGGGCGTATAAAGGTGTCTCTCAAATAAACTTGTTTGAAGAATCCCTTAACTGAAGCATATGAGAGAGAGATAAAGAGAAATAGAAGGAACTAGCTAGGTACAAAGGGCGAATGCATCTAGAGGTAAGTGCATCCGACGGAAAACCCACATTGCACAGCCAGCCATTATATTTGAAAACTTCTACAATAATTCTAAGTACACTAATTAACTAAACAACATATGTGTGTATAAATATATATATATATAGAGAGAGAGAGAGAGAGAGAGAGAGATGAGCTGAAAAGATACAAAACATGGCAAGTTCAATCAATAAAGCAAAGCATGATGAACACTTCTTAATTCAAATTACGACAATTTAATGATCAAAAGTATCTCCTTTCTAGTTATCTATTAACCAATTAATTTTTCCTGGTTAATTCACGATGATGATTGAATTATGAGACCAAAAACAACAAAAGAGAGCCCTTTAATAATTGATAGACATCTCAATCGTAATGGACCTTAGTGAAATATGATGTAAATATATATCATAAACATCAAAATTTGGACACCTCGAAACCTTAAATGAAATTTTATGTCAAAAATCACTATAGTTGTTTTATAAATAAAATATAGTAGCTTCATTGACTAATTTTCAATAAACTTTAACATAAGATAAATATATATTTAATCTAAACTAAATTACGGGAAATAAGATTGGAATTCTGATGCAAAGTGGGGAGCACATCCGCTCTAATCAATTTGACTAAATCCATATCTAGAAAGTGTCTGTTACTAGGTATAAAGCATTAGAATCAGGGGATGAAATGCTCTAGTTTTTCCCATAAAAAGAATGACATGCGAAGCCAATGGAACGGAGGCTGAGGGTCAAAAGGTTCGACTCCACTACACCAAACTAGTATAGTACAAAGTGATAAAAAAAAGAGATAAAAACAAGGCAAAAAGGAAGCATGCACTACCACGCCCACTAAGCCCTACTAGGCTACTATCCAAAGAAGCTTGTTGCTTGCACGAACTCTCTCTAGGGCTAGGCTGTATAAACATGTTTACTTACCTCATGCATAAAATAAAACGTCATTCATTTGCAAAAACCTTATTTAACTATGCATTAATATATTATTAATTGTCTCGTCTTGTATTTGATTCTCTCCTTTTTTTCTAATATCGCTTGTGCAAATAGCTTTAATTTTACTTTGAAAAGAGATTTGATTTCAATTGGAGTCAAAAACAGGGAATTCGATTCTTCATGTATAGGGTCACAACCCACTTATATCCCAAGTTGATGGAATAAAAAAGCAACTTTTGCTGTCCAAAAAGGGTGTTTCTTTTCTTTTTATTATCTATTTTCCCTTTGTAATTGCAAACGAAACTGAAAAAAGTGGACAGGGAATTACAAAAATAACCTGAAAAGAATATAATTGAAGAATATATATTATATATATATATATTAATGAATGGTACGTAGAATGAGGCCAAAATTTTGGTGATGATAATGGAATCTTTGGAGAATCTGTGATGGAATTGGAAATCCTTCTCAGAGTGTGGGACAAACTACCACCTCCACTATGGGCACAAGATATAATAGATTCCATCCATTCGGAGTAGCACTTGTCAGATTCTTTTTCACTACCACCTAAAGCTTTTGCCATCCTTTGTATTTATACTTACGGAGGACACATACTTTTAATCCTTGCTTTTAAAACTTAAAGAACCGAAGATATTCAAATGAGAGGGAAAGCAAAAGGACCCATGAAGCTGAGATTACTAAAAACCATGATCAGCCCATAGAAACAAACAAAACCATGCTCTCATTTGCAATGCAGGAGTTGGGTCGACTTGATCCTACACAAATATAAGATCCAGTGTTTTGGGCTGGTCGATATCCAAATATATTTATGTGCATTAGGCCCAATGCACGCATGATTGGAGGAAGGAAGGGACGGATGAGGGGGAATGAATTTTTTTAATTTAATACAAGTGATAGTCTAAATTACAAGTCAATGCCCTTTTTCATTGGGTTAACACCCGATAACAAAATGCGTTCGGAGAGAGAAAATGAGACATGTGTGGGAGCAAAAATTACTCCACAATATATTAATCCACTGGCACCCTAAATTTGGGAAAGTTGAGCTACAATAAAGAGACATGTTCTCCTATTTTTTGTCCATGGTCATGCATGAATAAAATCATGAGATTAGTGGGACTTAATGGTCAAGACCTACCAAGGCAAGCATGTCATATGCCCATGATCAAAGACTAGCATATTTCATACAACATGGTAAAGCTTACATGATCACTCACTATCATGCCTATGATAGAGTGATTGTGCATCATGGAAAAAACCACATAATATTAGACTTGGAGTCCAAGACTCAAATGCATCCATAAGGCCAATTAATCCACCAACACAAGGGGAAAAATGTACAATATTATTCTAAAATTCTACTACAATCTTCTTGAATACTTACTGACTTGAATGTCAAAGTGTACTTTTGCATGTACCGCTCCTCTCATTGTTGGCAAGCAAAGACGGTGTTCTACTTCTAGACATTGATTACAAGACTACTTGTTGGAGGACTCGAAAATTTATACTCAGAGAGAGAGAGATGGTACGAAGAAGGTACGTGGCTATGGTTGGGCTTGTTGTGGTGCTAAGGCAAGGGCGACTAGATGATGGGTGGCTGGGCATATATGCCGGAGAACGGGGCTAGTCGGCGGTTGTTGGGGTGTTCTGGTTTTCGGTGAATAGTTTTAGTTTTGATGTTATTTTATTTTAATATTTTAATTATATTTAAAATAGTATTATTTTGTTTCTATATGGCGGTCCATATTAAGAACTCATGCATGTGTTTTGAAATCATCAATAATTGAATATAGTTTGAGAGTTATTATTATTTTTGTCGTATTTTATTTTGCATTTAATTTATTTTTGAGATAGTGGAGCGCCCTTCTGTCATCTGTATGTCTTGGAAAACGTTGACTAAGAATAGGAGCAGTTGATAAGCCAGCCACCTACCATTGACCAATCATATACAACGAATTATACGAAATGTACCGAGTCAGAAAGCAACATGCAGAAGAAAACTTCGATTACCGACTACGCGCTTTCTCATTCTCATATAAATTAATTTCAACCTTGAAAAAGTAAAGGCTTTCGTTCTTTTGGCTGTCTTTATTTATTCCCTATCTTCTTTAGAAAACACAACTAACTAATAGGTCTTGTTTTTTTTCTTTTTTTCTTTTTGGTGTAAGCGCTTCATTTCATCCAATCCCTCTCTCTCTCTCTCTCTCTCTGGTGCTGATTTCCAGAAAGCAAAACCAAATGTGTCCTCTGAGATTCATCTTGGTGTTCTTTTCAGCGATTCTTGCAGGATATTGTGCATGGAGGACGGTTCGTTCTTCTCCCGGAACTGACATCAACTCACAGGATTCGACCGATGAAAATATACCAACCAAAAAAGAAGAGTTCAATTTGAGAATGGTATGCTTATTTCCTTCTTCTTTTTCTTCGTCAAGTAATATAATTATCTGTGTCATTTTGTTAATGTTGGTGAATTGAATTTCAGATGACTCAGAATGTCTTCTGGGTACTTGTTGACATGGCCAGCGGGAGATACTTGTGGAGGAAGATGAAACAAGAGCAAGTCAAAACTTGTTAGCCAATTGTAAATGGTTTTTTTTTAAAATTTCTTTTAATCGAGGGTATATTACTGGAAAAACATGCAAATCTTCTTGATTTATTTTCTTTTCTTTTCTTTTTCGCGGGGAAGGACGAAGGAGTTGATGATTGTGTTTGGTTAGAGAGAAAAATATATGAGTTACCATTCTGCAAATGTAGTGTCAATTTTCATTTACCAGAAAAGAATGATCAAATTTGCACATACTTTTGAGGAAATTGAGTGGCAACTGATTGGTGCAGCCAAGCAGACCAACTCCTTTCTTTTAAATCTACTTTGACAAAACAAAAATATTGGTACAGAATGGAGATTTAGTGCACAAAGATCAGCCCATAGTATACTCCTGGTCTAAAAGAACATGAATTTCTCATCTACATTTTTTTGCAATGAACCAGTTTACACAATTGTAAGGATTGTAGTCAATAATACAACATATGTACAACACCTTCTTTAACCATTAAAAGAAAAAAGCAGATACAACACATTTGCGTTACAGCCGCGGTTTTAGTTCAAATCAACTTGTAGCTTAATAGACATATACAGGAGAGTAAGCAGAGCACCTTGTGGAAGTGGTGCAAATCTTGCAAGGTTTGAGCCAACCCACATGGCTACCACCACCAGAGCAACTATATTGCTGCTGGTTTTTCCACAAACCCAACTTGCAAACGACAGGCACAAAGTGAGCAAGATACCACCTCTCCCACCTAAAACCCATGCAATTACATAACCAATCTTATATCCAGCATCCAACTTCCTGTCAAATAAGGCCATCAGGCTACTAAAAGTGAGAGATAAACGGGATCCAAATGTCTGCAACAAGAACAGAGATACAAAGGCAGATCTAAGCACTTCACTGAAGGAACCTCTTTCTTGCACTGCCTCTCCTTCTTCAGTTGCTTCATCAGTTTTGCCATATGACGAACTTTCTTCATTGGCATGATAGCGTTCCCAATGTCTCTCCTGTTGCATTTTCTGCCTCACTTCAGCCCACTTATAGATCCTTACTCCATCTTCAAATTCAGGGCTGTAGCTCCATTTTCCACTGTATTTCCTGCCAGTGTCCTTTTGAAATTTAAGTTCTTGGTCATACTGAGTCCTGGTTGCTTCATTAGATAGAATCTGTTCATAAGTGACATGAAGAGTCCAGTCATTGCGTCTACTAAACATGAACAAAAAAGGAAAAAAGGAAAAAGAGACTTTTCCGGAAAAGAAAATGCTCTGCTTAGACATTCTATCATGATAACAGCTCCAGTCAAGGACACAAGACACTTACGTCGATAACCAAGGTTGATCTGCTTGTTCTCCTAATTCATTTGTGGTTCCAGGGAATTCATAAAGAAAACAGTCAGGTATTGGAAATTACATTTTCTTTTAGCTATTTAAACCATTTACCTCAGGGTAAATTGGAAAACATATGAGATAAGAGACAGAATGGTCATAATAGAAATTAGAGTTCTAATTTTTACGAATGCAGTTATTAGTAAATTACGAAAAGGAAGAAAGGACTGCTCAGGAAGCAGGAAAGTCAGGAGTAAAAAGAGGAAGTGATTTACTTCAACATCAATTAAATATAGATGCTAAAGAGACAGAATGGTCTTCTCAACGGATCAAAAGAGGTTTCCTTTTTTTTTTTCTCCAGTTACAAGAGATTTCCAGTTTTACATTCATATAAAAGCATCTATTGGTACATAGAAGGCAATTGCATCTGTAACATGATGGAAGTGGGGGGTGGGAAGAGAGAGGGTTCGGGTGTAGAGGAGGAGAATGGATTGGCTGAGAAAGAAGATGAATAATAAAAGAAAGAAACTGATTAAAATTAGAAAACAACTTAGGGTAGTGTACAATGACATACCATCCTTGGTTCTTCAAATTATTATTAAAGTTCCTTAAAAATGATCTGGGCATATTAGACATTTCACTGAGGTCCAGTAACAAAGAGGCATAATAATTATAATATCAAAAAATACAAAAGCAACAAAGTTAAAGAAAAAAAAAAAAAAAAAAAAAAAAAAAAATAGTTACTACTCACCTCATATGCCTGACGGATACTCTTGAACACCTCTTCAGCTTGAGAATCTTTGCTAACATCAGGGTGATACTGCAATAGATATGCAAGAATGCATAAGTTCTTAACTATTAGCCTCTGCTTTATAAAGTCCATAAATTGCTTGAAAATCAATTTCAGTTAGACCTCCTAACTGCATGAATGCAGTAGGGAAGAAAATATTATGGTTATATCCACAAATCCAAGTGTCAACATATCACAACAAACCAAGGATGTCAGTGCCTCAGGCATTTACCAGTCACTAAGAAAATTACATGTCAACACACACGTGCATTCCATTATATCATACCTTGCAATCATTAATAAGCAATACAGCATACACAAACAAAAACAGATTCCATGAATCCCAATTAAATTGGTGAATTTGAACACGTCTTGACAACAGCTTTAACCAACCAAATCAGAAAAAGCACATGTCATACATGTCAGTGTTTGACGAGACATCGTCCATCATGGTTCTACTATATAAGTTGGAGAAGGGAGCGAATATCTTTGATAGGTTGTGGGTATGAATCTGTGTGACTGACTGTGTCTGCATAAGTGTGTGTGTCCTTTAGTTTCCCTCATGGAATAAACATAATGAAATAACTACAAACATATTTCACAATAGGAAAGATATATTATATTTCCCTCACACATTTTTCAAGTAATGAAGTTGAAAGTACCCCAAAATTGTCCAACACAAGTGAATATAAGTTCCATAAGTAGTCAATAGACTCAATACACGGAAAATCAATGTGGTGAAGATGGCTGCACTTTCCTCATAGGTGTAACATGGGACACAAGACCTCTTCTTTCATTTATAATGCTATCTATAAGATAGTGTTTGGTTTATTGGATTAAACTTTGGAATGAAATGGACATTCCCATCAACGAATCCCCCGAAATGTGAAATAATACCAACTGCACTCTTTACCAATTTTCAGTTATCTTATCTACTCTCAAACTCTCTCCAAACTCCACTCTTACCTAGATTCCATCATACCAAATCTGAATTACATTCATTCCAGAAACCAAACACCACCTAATGTCAAAGGGAGTTCATTCCCTAGGGATCAACCTGATAAGGGGTTTGGGAGAAAGGGCTAAAAGAACTAGCCCAACTGCATCAATGCCTCTTAAAATCTATTCATCACCATAACGATATACATCTATGCAAGACTTAATGGGAAATTTAACGAAAAAGAGAACATATGAAGTACAATACAAAACGGAACACTACGTTTTCCCCCACAACAAGAAAATAGAACATAAATATGAAATTTTATCCAATGTGTATGAATGCATCTCTGTACCCTCCCAAGCTGATCTATGTAAATGTTATTGCTAAATCACAAGGGGGATCCTCTGAGAACACATTACTCTCAGCATGTTGTGAAATCCCGAGCTCTACAGAGTAGAACTATGTTTGATATACTCTAACAAGCTCAAAACACCAGTTAATCATTTGGCCAAGGGACCTCACATCCCTTATAACCCTTGTAAAGAGGCTCTAATGAGGACTCCAACCCTTCATACACATCATCATCTCCACCAAGAGTAAAGTTAATTTTATCAGTAATAAATCCAAGCATCAGGTAATTAGCATTCAATTATGCTTCTACAAATTCCTTTTATTTTATGTTTTATAAGATATGATTCTATAAATTATTTATCCCTACAAATGTATACTTCTGTACCACAGATTCTTTGGAAATGCTATCAAGTTCCAATCACAAATAAAATAATAATAAATTTTTATTCCTAAAATACAATGAATCGTTAATGTTGCAAAACTGCAGAACTTTACAGGGTGACCTCTAGGGTTTCTTAGGAACCAACCAAAACTAATTAAAGAGAAACAGAGGCTAACCACGAAATTAGCGGCAAGTGAATGAGTGAGAGAGTACCTTACGAGCGAGAAGGCGATAAGCCCTCTTGATTTCGGCGGAGGTGGCATGGCGTGAGAGGCCCAGCACGCCGTAGTGGGTCTGCTGGCCGTTAATCATGGCCCATGATGATGATGACGACGACGACCACGATGATGACGTTGATTGTGGGGTCCACCGGCGAGTACGAGTTCTCCCTCTTCTTCTACGCTGAAAATGACATGGTAGGGAAAACAAACGGCTGAAATTAGAATAGAAGCCACCGGCACCGGGGCTGCCATTGCCGCCGCTGATGGGGATGGGACCCACCAGGAGCTGCTGCGCCACCATTATCCTTCGTTCATGTATATACGGCTACTACCTACTGTCGTCTTCGATTTTGCGATTCAGTCCATTTTCTAACTGAATTTTGTCTAATAGCACCTTACGAGTGGAGTTAAAGAAAAGCCAAAAAATTTCAACTTTTCTTCATCATAAAAATATAAAAATAATAAAAAATTTAAAATAAAATAAAAAGAGCCAAAAAGAGTGGCCACATTTAAAGCAGGTGTACATCGGTTCGAAATCAATATAATTTTATCAATTTGTATTCGATTTAATATAGATTGGATTATAATTTTTCCAATCCAATCCGATCACATTAGAAGTTTAAATTCAATCCAATACAATATCAATTTGACCAGATTGGATGATGAGATTTCAGAAAGAAAAAAAAAGATAATAATGAAATATGAAATATTTATTGTCAAGTTTAATATAATCAAATATTTTAATAGACATAAATGTAAATTATAAATGAAATGTTAGATAAAATTATTTTGAATTTATAATATATTAAACATAACTCCATCAAATTATTTAAAATGCTTATAACTTTCTTAAGGAAAATCACCTAATGAGCAAAATAAGCATGAAACTAACTAGATATGAAAATGGACACAAGCAAATCCATCATATGATCCAATCATGTTGGTTTTGGAAATTATAGATCCAATTCAATCCACCAAATTATAAAAACTGATTAAAATTGGATTGGGTTGGATTGAATCTGTTGGTTTGCACGGATTTAGTGGAATCTTGCACACCCATAATTTAAAGGTTAAGATAATTTTAATTTGAACCCTCATATTCACACCCACCTAATAGAGGTGGCATCATCCAGATTAGATTAGTTTCACTTAAAATTGTGGACGAATCAATTACAATAAAACGATTTGATTTAGTTTCATTTTAACAAAAATTAAAAATCAATTTAGTTTTGCACAAATATTTTTTTCCTTTTGCATTTTTTCAAATTTGCTATCCAAATTACAACCAAAAATAAAAAAATAAAAAATCATAATATGCTACATAGATTTTTCATTTTCTAGCTTATCAAATCATCCTAAAATTCTTTGACAAAAAAACAACCATCCTAAAATTCAATATGCTATGAAACCTTAAATTTAATAACTAATATAGTTATAATTCAAATATCAATAACTTTAAAGTTCCATCGAACTTCAAATTAAATTGTTGTAAAGTCAAGAATGGAGCCCAAAATGGTTGAGCCCACTACCTAATTGATTGAAGAAAAATAATGATGAAGTTTGTCTACCATATTCCCTTGAAAGTCAACCACAATTCACGGGAAGCTATCAACTTTGCCTATGAAAAGGCTTCATCCTTCTCTTGCATTTTACACACACCATCTGAGAAGAAATGAGAGCCCAGGTAGAAAGGAAAGAAAGGAAGAGAAGAAAGAAGAGAATGAAGAAAGATGGTGAGTGAGTGGAGAGAAAAAGATAGCAGAGAGAAATATCAATGAGCCACAGATATTGTAAACACTAAAAATGTAGCCCTATTATTTTACATAGTGAAAAGTTACTGTTTCTGCTCTCCAAGGACGTAGGCATGGCTGAACCTCGTTAAATATTGTATCTTATTTACTTTACGTGCAGCTCAATATTCCCGCATATACCGTTCATTTTACAACATAAACATTTATATCTAGTTATTGTCCAATGAGAGGATTACACATGCAAAATAAAATAAAATAAATATAAATATAAAAGTAGACGGTTCGATTCGGTTTAGCTAATGGCTCATTAAATCAGTTATAGTTTGTTTGATGGTACCTATTACTCGGATAACCCTAGTAATTTTAGAGCTAATACGTGTAACAAACCCCAACTTCTGGAAAGGATGCATTTATTAGATAAAAGGTTGACGCGGGCTTTGCCCGTTGCTCTGATGATTCATGATAACTCAACGGATCGCACAGCCATCGTGCTGGCGACGCATCATTCAAATATCTGCCCTATCAACTTTCGATGGTAGGATAGTGGCCTACCATGGTGGTGACGGGTGACGGAGAATTAGGGTTTAATTCCAGAGAAGGAACCTGAGAAACGGCTACCACTTCAAAGGAAGGCAGCAGGCGCGCAAATAACCCAATCCTGACACGGGGAGGTAGTGACAATAAATAACAATACCGGGCTCTTAAAGTCTGGTAATTGGAATGAGTACAATCTAAATCCCTTTACGAGGATCCATTGGAGGGCAAGTCTTGTGCCAGCAGCCGCGGTAATTTCAGCTCCAAAATGTATATTTAAGTTGTTGCAGTTAAAAAGCTTGTAGTTAAACCTTGGGTTGGGTTGACCGGTCCGCCTTTGGTGTGCACCGTTGGCAGGTCCCTTCTATCAGCTCTACGCTCCTGGCCTTAATTGGCCGGGTCGTGCCTCCGTTGTTACTTTGAAGGAATTAGAGTGCTCAAAGCAAGCCTACGCTTTGAATACATTAGCATGGGATAACATCATAGGATTTCGGTCCTATTTTGTTGCCCTTTGGGATTGGAGTAATGATTAACAGGGACAGTCAGGGGCATTTGAATTTCATAGTTAGAGGTGAAATTCTTGGATTATGCAAAATCTCAAAGCCAAACCAAACCAAACAATCACAGTCTGGTTTGATTTTTAAACAACAAAAAAGACGCACCCTTCCACCCAAGCAGTAACTTGATAGTTCTCTTCTTTCTTCTTTGATTTTCTCTTCAGGTTTTTTCTCTCCATAATCTTAGCCGAAAGGTACAAGAAGAATTTCACAACAAAAAAGAAAGAACGAATCAGGTGGGCAAAGAAAACTAAGGGGTTTTTCTAGTTTGGTTTCATGCGTTCATTAAATGGATTTTTGCAAGTCTTGATCCTTATAGGTACTGGGTTTCTCAATTTTTAAGTTTGGATTTAATGAGTTGTGCTTATGTAGTCTTGGTTTTGTCACGGGAAATTTGTTTCTTACTGCAGAAAGTTCTTCATTTTCATGATAGCAACACCAAATCAAATGACAATACGAACTTTCATCAAATCCTTTTAGTTGAGAACCCAATAATATCTCACTAATAACTGCTATCTATTTTGTAAAATTTATATAAAATTTATAATGCTCTACTATTTGATATGCAAATGAAAATTAGGTTAAAAGTCAAGATGAAAGTTTCTCTTATGATGTCTTTCTAGGAAAAATCCAATACAACAAACCCACACACCTTCATTCGAACCCATACTTAAATTTATGTTGCTCTAGAACCTCTCACCGTGATGGACACACTCTAATTAGCCGTTATGTAAACTAGGACGTGGCACACAATCTGTCATTGTCTACAATTTTCATCCTTATTGTATTAGAAATGAACTACAGTCCACAGTGGTGGGCATAGATGAATAAACATCCTATTTCAGCTATATTTTATTTCTTATGTTTTGGCAAATTCCTATGTACCTGCCATTATGGTATTATTAGAGCCCCATCATAGACTCCGAAAAGGCCACTACACTTGAACCTAGGGTCGTCACCATTTCACATGACGTTTGACATGACCAACTAGATAATTAGCTCCAAGACGCTTTAGACACCATCACTACTCTCCTAGCCAAACAATAAGTCAAACAATCCTCCATTAACACCCTCCAAAAATTCGTCGAGACCCTAACCACACCTCCCATGCCACCCTTTAATCTACCCTTACCTCTCAACTAACCCACCTCTAGCAAACAATAGTCGAGGAACTCTGGCATTTGTGAAATTCACCCCCATCACAAGAACACAATACCCAAGTCCCCACCATTAGCAAACAACCACCTTCATCCTGCATTCGTATTCTTCGGCGCAATGCACACTGCCATTTCATCCCCACCTTACCCATCCTTCATTCGTCCATACACCACCCCCTCAGGTATACAGTTATCCCAACCCACATCTCTTCCACCTCTACCTACACAATTCAAATGAAACCCCTTAAACTGGATGTACAACATTTTTCCAGCGAGGACCCGTATGACTAGCTTGCCTCTCTAAGCATTTCCTTATCTATTATAGAGTTCCTGAGGACTATAAAGTGATATTCGTTGGTGTTCATTTTAGCGGTGACGCCTCCTTATGGATATGCTGGTTTGAGCAACGATTGCCCAAGGATTGGACCATTTTTTTCACTTTGTTGCTTCAACATTTTGGCTCAGCATACATGAATGCTTTCAAATTCACCTTTTCTCACATTCAACAAATGGGAACTCTAGAGGAGTATTTTGCCTTATTCACCAAACTAGCATGTCAAGCACTTGATTTGACCGAGTCCCAGTTCAAACATATTTTTGGTGGGGGGCTAAAAGAATTCCGCTTTGATGTTCAAGCCTTGCAACCCATACCATTTCTAAGGCAAAATGCCTAGCCCTGGTTCAATACTAAAAATAAAAAATGTCGAGCCCATCACAATCCTTATTTTAATCGTTCCTTCTTTTAAATGTCATTCCCCTTCCACCACAACCCAAGCCCCCACCCCTTCACCCTTACTCTCACCCACTCTACCCTAACCATCAGCTCCATGACGCCTGATACAAGTCGAGGCCCAAGATCGATGAGCAAAAGGCCTTTGTTTAAACTGCAACGAAAGGTACATTGTGGCCTTGATTGACGTCGTTGAACCACATAAAGAACCTTTAGAGTTCCACGATTGTCCACTAACACCCAAGACCCCTGAAACACCACAAGCACAGGTGGATATGGAATTTACCATCCATTCCATCACTGGTCTTGATTTTCCCTACAACATGCGGTGAGAAAGGTTGGGCCCATTCATGTTTTCATGGACTCTAAGGCAACATTCAATTTCCTCCATCTAGAATTGCAAAAATAATAATAATAATTGGCTCTCCCCATTGACATTTTCTTTGCTCAATAGCTTTATACAACATCATGAGAAAAAATGGTCCCTCAAGGCATGTGCATAACCTCTTTGTGCATATTTAGTGGTATAACCTCCATTTTTGAATTGCTCGAAGTAGTTGGCTTTGATATTGTCTTAGGGGCATAATGGCCAGAAACATTGGGTGTCATTGAATGAGATGTTAAACAAAAGATTATGCTCTTCAACATTGGGGATCAATCAGATAGTTGGGTAGGCCTAACCTTTTCACCTACAACAACTATTATTTGCCAACTTATGGCTCGAACTCTCAGCATTTAAAAAGAAGGGTTCTTGGCCCAACTTGTTCCTTCTTCCCTTGTGGCCTAAGATATATGAACATTTCTTTAGAAATCCTCCAAGTCCTCGAGCAATTTTCAGATTCATTCAAGCCACCCACTCAACTTCCTTCTCACACCTCTAGGTGGACCACCATATTCCCTTAGCCCAAGGCACTTCTCCATTCAATATAAGGCCCTATTGTTACTAGCATCTACAGAAGACTAGAATTGAAATTCTTGTCTAGGAAATATTGAATCTAGGTATAATCCGGCCAAGCTCAAGTCCATACTCGTCTCCCGTCCTCCATGTCTGCATAAGAGATAGCTTTTTGCAACTATATGTTTACAGAAGTAGGGATTTCCTGAGATTTCGTTAGTTGAAATTAAGGAAATTTAGATACAAAAGCAGATGGCCATATTCCATAATGGGATCCCTGAACATTCGCTCTTACACTAATTCCATCATCATTCCTATAGAATCCAAAAGAGGAAACATATATAGGGAGATATCTCAAGATTTTCCACACAATTTGTCCAAGTTCTTTTCTTAGGGCATAAATATTAAACCGAGGCTCTTCTTTTGCATAAATATTTCCATGAAAGTCCATGAAAAATAAATATTTAGTTAAATTTATAGTGCCATCGTAAATAATAGTAAATAATAAATTATCATAAGGAATATGAGCCAAATAGTACATATCATTATGCAAATAATGGAGTCCTTATAAATTAGAAGAAGAACTAGTTTGCCATATAAATCCATCAAAAGTATTACCCATATCATATTTCATCTTCATCACATCAAGAGAAGACCTAGATTGAGGAAAGAACTTCTCATGCAAAAGCTTAACCTCTTCCTCAAAATTAAAATCAATGATGTGAATGATTTCCTTAGGCTAAGCAACTTTATTAGTTGAGCTAGAAGCACCTCCCAAAGAGATAGGCTCAAATGGATGATGAGAAGAAGTGCGAGCATGGAGACCTAGTTTGCAAGTCATTGGAAAAACATAAATAACATCATAGTTAGGAAAAGGCAAATCAAGATTATTAATACAAAAAGCCTCATGTAGATAGTGTGGTTCGTCATCAAGTCGATGCACCAGCAAATAATGCTTCTCAAATTCCCTAAAAGGACAAGTATCGCTAAGCATCGTTTGGAAGAAGAAAAAAAAAGATTTTTCATGCTTGTTGAAGAAAGGAGGAGGAGAGGGAGAGGGAGAAGGAGGAGAGGCTAAACAACATTTTGTTTTTTGCTCAATTGAACCTTTTTGTTTTTAACAATTCATTCAAATGGGTCCTTTGCTGGGTATTCTTTTCTTTAAGACAAGAAACAAATAGATATTGGTTATTCTTATTATTAAAAAAAAATCTATTTCATTGCACTATAGGTTGCTGCCTAGTGTCAAAAACAAGGTTCAATTGAGCAAAAAACAAAATGTTGTTCAACCTCTCCTCCTCCTTTCTTCAACAACCATGGAAAAAAAAATTCAAAAAAAACACATGCAAGTCACCCTCCTCTTCATCTCTTCCTCCTTAACTTACCCAAGTTAAAGAAAACTAGCAAAGAGACTTGAGTTAAAGGAGTTGAAAGAAAAAGAAAAGAAAAGAAACACTTGTTGCTTTGTAAAGAAGCCATGTTAGCTGTTGAGGAGGAATGACTCTTGATATATCAAGAGCCAAGCAAATGGGCTTCAATTGTCGTTGGGTTGAGTTTGTCATGTGTTGTATTCAACATGTTTGTTTCTCCTTGCTCCTAGATAGTAAACCATAGGCTTTTTGTATTCCCCTCCCATGGTTTGAGACAAACAGATCCGTTATTCCCTATCTATATCTCTTGGTCAACGAGGTTTTATATCGCAACATCACTGGGGCAGTGGATCAGGGCAGGCTTCATAGTATCCAAATTTGTAGAAGGGGCCCTGGTATCTCGCATATGTTATTTGTTGATGATGTTTTATTTTTCATAAGAGCCACCGAACATGATTGCATGAATATTATGAAATCACTTGACGCCTATTGTGAAGCCTCAGGTCAGGTAGTTAACTATACATAAATCAGCATGCTTTGGAGATGAGAAAAGTCTTGAGGGTTCCGGTGTTGGACAATCTATTGATCTTTTTGGGACTACCCTCAAATTGAGGAAAGTCAAAACAACAAACACAAAAGTATATTGAGGAAAGGATTTCAAAAAAGATACAAGGTTGGAAAGCTAGTTTCCTCTCAAGGCAGGTAGAGAAGTTCTTATCAAATCTATGGCTATAGTTGTCCCTTGTTACCCAATGTCTTGTTTCAATTCCCAAAAGGAATTTCCAAGAAAATCAATAATGAATTGGGAAGGTTTTGGTGGGGGGCAAATAATTCATTGAAAAAGTTGGGATGCCCTTTGTCTTCCGAAACAAGTGAGGGGTTTGGGCTTTCGAGATATTGAGACTTTTAATAATGCTCTCTGTTGTACCTGAAGTGTCTCTAAGGCCTACCCTTAAGAACCCAAAGTGGACTTAGTCCCAGCTCACTTGAGGAAGTGACTGGCCCCCTTTAAAAACCCATAATTGGCCTCCCCTAACACTGGTCAAGCTCGATTGAGACAAGTCAAGGCCATCCAGGCCCATGAAATGACCAGGCACCAAGGCCTCACGCATGAGACCATGTTCTGCGCCTTTGAGAAGGCCCAAACCTTGGCACCGAAGCCCACCAGACTTGATCCCAAAAGGTGCGTTGATCCCATAGCAGAAACAACCACGTGCCATAATCCCGTCGATCTCTCAATCCGAGGATGCTACGTCATCAGAGGTCTAATAGTCGCACATCAGAAGAGAACAAAAAGAGGGCTCCTCCTTCCTAATATAAAAAGCAATACTTTTCAAAAAAATAGGTAGCTGGAACTTTCCCTCGACTTAAGAATACTACTTATAATAATTCTTTTGGGAAAGATCTGACTTAGGCATCAGAGAGCGGTTGGTGGCGCCACACCACCTCTAGTGACCTTTTCTTGTCTTATCCTTACGGAAGTCAACATCCATTGCCCATGGCACAACGTTGCTCCCCAAAATACAAGGAAAAGAAAGTTCTACATAAGTGCGTTCTCGAAGCCAAAAGAACCATCCTTGAGAAAGGTTGGGCTGAAAGGTTTTAGGCGCACTATGAATTGGTGGTGCAAAAATCAAGCATCAACAAACTCTTTCCCAAGCAGTGCTGGTGATTGTGATGTAACCCGAATTTCTCTATGGGCTTGTGTGATCAAAAGGAAATATTTTCCAAACTTTGATTTTTCATCTTGGGCCTAGATTAGCTTGTTGGAGGGTAGGAAACATTTCTTTAAAGGGTCTAAGTGGTAAATTGGAGATGAGAGCCCTGTTCGGATTTTGTTGCGTCTACCCAAGTGTAAGTAGTCACACTTAGTAATAATCTTGGAAGTTCAAGTATGGTATCCTCAAAGAGTAGGTAGACAAATGTCTGCACACAAATAAATAATTAAACGTACCAAAATAAAATTAACAAGCAAAATGGAAAATTAATTTGATTTTAGTGTTGTAGAGATTGAGTTTATTAAAAATGAAATATCAATAATGGAAGTGTTAAGGCATCAAGGTTCAATTCTTTAAGCAAAATATGTTTCATGCTCTTTAATCCAAATTATAACTCGATTAAAATTATCATTGAGAAACTTTAACCGGAAGATAAAGAAATTAAAACCAATTTAATTTTTCAATGTTATCTTTTATTAATGATTGTTCAGAAAATGGAATTGCTTAATATTTAATTTTTTTTAATTTAAAAGCATTTTAAGTTAGTTCTTAACAATGAGAAAAATATAATTGAACTCATGAAAAGATAGTAGCACTTAACATCAATCAAAATAAAAGGATATGAAAATATTGAACAACCAAAAATAAAACAATTTAGTAATTCATACCGTATATTGGATTAAAGAACAATTCACAAACTTACTCAAAACACATTCCCTTTAGCCTTAGCTAGAGTTCTAGCAACTCATTACAAAGGAAAACATAACTAATATGAGATGGGGACATGTGAGATTTATCCAATGGATAAAGAAATTATCTTTATTAAGCCAAATTTTGATCATAAAGTCCCCATCTCATATTGTTTATGGCCCCATACCAACGATGGTGAGCTCCATTATTGACAGGGATGGGAATACTTGGTTGCTCCAAAGTATTGAGCACCTTTTATCTCAAGTTGAGGCATATTGCATTAAGGCTATTCCTCTTTGTAACATGGATGAACTGGACCAACTTATTTGGCCTTAGGAAAGAGGAGGCTACTACCTAGTCAAGAGTGGGTACCACTCAGCTTTTTATGAATGATCAACTTCTCTCTTGGTACTTAAGTACTCCTTTCATCAAGTGGAAAGACGAGTTTAGGATACAATATGGAATTTGACAGTGGTCCAGAAAATTAGGAAATTCCTTTAGAGAGTGGTGGCTGATGTTATCTGTGTGAAGGCTAATCTTCATAGACAAATCCTAAGTGTCCTGCTCACTTGTCATTTTTGATGTGTCTGTGAGTGGAATGCATTTGGTTCGATCCCCTTTTGAATTACAAGCTTCCAGGCCATAACATTACCACGTTTGATTCCTGGCTACTTGATATCCAGTCTCTACTGTCTAGGAATAGTTCTGGCATCGATAACTTGTGCTTTGTTGGAATTATCTACTAGGAGATTTGGAAGGAGAGATGCAGTGCTATCTTGTGGGGTTAACATTAGGGTGGAAGCTATTCGAGCCCTACATGCCCTTCCAAAGACCGTTTTAAAGGTAAATGCTGATGCAGCCTGCAAAATGGAGAGCTTGTTGACATGGGTGAGAGTTGTGGCTTGTGATGACATAAGGGTGTTCATGAGAGGGGAAACAATTACTATGTCAATATCTTCGCCACATGAGGCTAAAACGGAGGCGATTCTTGCTGGGGTGAAAATGGTAAGAGCCACGAGAGATAGATGGATTATTAAAAGTAATACTAAGTGTGTCCTTGAGTGTGTTTATAAGAAGCAGCTTAACAGTATATGGAGGAATATCCGATTCTTAGAGAAATATGGAAGTATGTTTCTTTCTTCGAGACAATTCGATTCTTAGGAAGGCAAATGTTTGAGTTTAAATGATTTCGAGAACAAGGACCTTTCTTTATTGCATGCTATACTGAAGATTCAGGTTGGTACTTGATAATTTGGATGCAAGGAAAGTGAAGGGAATCATTCTTGTAAGTCGTACTTACTTATGTAGTAATGCTGCTACTTTTGATTTTTAGTTGTACAGTATGATTTGGAAAGCCAAGGCTACTCTGAAGGTTGATCATGAAAAAGTGAGCAACCATGGGCATGTATTTCTCCTCACTGGTGTATCAAAGAGGATATATCCTTGTGCAATGATGTCAAATATGAGAGAGAGAGAGAGAGAGAGAGAGAGAGAGAGAGAGAAAGAGGGAGGGGGAGTGGTGAGTGTGAGACATCTACCCAGGTTATTTAGTGTTGAAGCAAAGGAATTTCGAATTAAGGTAAATGATCTTTCCTATGGAGGGTCAATCCTGATTATAGAGAAGGTTAGAGTGCGTTTGTTCCATGTCTATCTTGAGCTTAGATGTGTGAATTAGCTTGTCAAAGAGTTGAAGGTGCTTTTGGAAAATAAAGAACAGAGATTTTTCCGACAATACAAGGGAGATTCTTATCAAGTGTGGGTGGAGAAGCTTAATAATGGGAAGAGTCTTTATATGTGACCGATAAAGTGCGTACATGGCGTAGTTAGGTATGTGGTTGTTCCTCAAGGCTGAAACAACATTGGATAGGCTTTAATGAAAGAAAACTTAGAGGTCATTTTGACAGGGAGAATCAACTCAAACAGGGTCAACCTATCGGCCGAAGCTGATTGTACTACATCGAGCAACAGAGGTAGAGCGGCGGGCAAAACTTACAAGGAGGCAGTTGAAATTGAGATTGGGACAGAAAGAACGGTTACTGAGAACTACACTTCGGTTGGGAAGTGATGGTCTGTGAGAGGCAAGTTCTACATCAATCTTGGAGTGATATTAGGATGGCCCTAACAAGCATGTTAGATAAAGATGTTGAACTATTTCCATACCAAATTAACAGGGCTTTCTTCGTTTGTGAATGTAAAGCGGAGGCCATGAGAGTCAGTAGCACTGGTAAATTGGCGGTGGAGGGACAAACATACATATTCTCATATAGTTGGGAACATGGACTAGAAAATAATATCCCTAAAATTGTAAGCTATGGTGGCTGGCTTGGGGTCTTTGGTCTCCCTATGCATTGGTGGAGAAAAAGACTTCTTTGAACATATAGGGAATGAATGTGGGGGGCTGATTGAATTGGACCAGAGGACGGAAAACTTCAAGTATTTGTTCGAAGCAGGAATCAAAAACAAGAAAAGTCACGTCGGATTTCTTCCTCAGATTGTGATTATCAATGAAGGATCAAAGAGCTATTTTGTGAAGATCAGACCTCTATCTCCTACGATTAGGTCCACCATTTCTCGACTTCCTTCGCCTAAAATAGCAGGTTACTGGAAACCGTTGGAAACAGTTCGACGCAGCTTTCCAATCCAAGGAATTTTGTTCCCCCCCCAGTGGAGGGGGAACTGGGCAATCACATCGGGAAGAACTTTGAAGGGACTGAGAAGGATCACTGTAGTATGGCGGCTAAAACATTGGAATGCAAAAGTGGGATATGTGGGATCAACAGATTATCTATGTCGCAGGGTCCACAGCTGGAGCCAACTATAGAACTTTGCCAATTTCCAGAAGATCCCGTCAGAAAGTTAACCAGGGTAATGGGAGATGGGCTAGACCTACTCAACAAAAAATCATATTTTTATCCAAGTTCAGTTCTTTAAGTAGAAGGAGGACTCTATCTAGAAGACGGTGCATCTCTTTCACGCAGGATGTGCGACCTAGACAAGGAGGGGAGCTTGCTACTATGGCTGAAGCGAGACAGGGGGATGAATCATGCGATTCTGTGGATGGAAGATCCATCGCTTTAGTTGTGACATAGGAGGACAACCTTCCATCTGATGTGGAGTCAATTAATGTAATTGAATGCGACGACGGGTCTGTCGCTAGAATTTTGACTAGGCAGACTGAAGGGATTGTTTTGGAGGGTCATGGTGGGATGGTGGATAAAAAAATTTGGGGGAGGCAACGATGACGGCGATGATAAGGTGCTAGACATGGAAAGGAACAACGATGTTGTGCCTTTGATTTCACAAGGCATTGAGGGGGACGGTGGTGTAGGGATGGTGGGGGAGACGACTAAAAACACTGAAATAGTACAACAGAAGAATGAGGCTAGGTGACGAGAAACATTCTCGGATTTTGGCCGAGCTAAATCTCACAATGGTTCCAATTAGGAGGCAGTTGTCACTTGGGTGCCTCTCGAAATCTAGCTGAACAAATGGTGAATCTGGTAGGAAGGGGAAACGGTGTTCAACTAGGGTCGAACTAGAAGTGGATAGTGTGCAGTCTACTTTGCTTAAGAGGGAGGCCAAGTTAAATTAATGAAGATCATATCTTGGAATGTGAGAGGTCTCAGGAGCAAAAGGAAAAGGGTGGTGGTGACAGAGAAGTTGTTACGTATAAATCCAAATATTGTTATTTTGCAGGAGACGAAGAAATAAGTTTTTGACAAAAGGCTTGCAGCTGGTATTTGGGGGTCTAGATTCAAAGAGTGGGTATATGCCCCTTCAAGGGGTAGGTCTGGTGGGACTGTGGTGATGTGGAATTCTCAAACTATCTCCATTTCTGACTATGAAATTGAGGAATTCTCTGTTTCTATAAGAATTCTGGATGTTTGGGGGGGTGGGGTGTACGTTTGTCTCTGAGAAATCTAACGGAGGAAGGATGACAAGTAGTATGAAGAATTTTAATGATTTTATCGACGACACAAATCTACGAGACCCACGTCTCTTAAACGCTGGCTTTACATGGTCTAATTTTAGAGTAAACACATTGTGCAGAAGACTTGACATATTCCTCTTTTCAGAAGCTTGGGATGATTCTTTCCCCTAGGTTAAACATACGGCGCTGACAAGAGTTATTTCTTATCACTGTCCTATTAAGTTGGACACTTCTAATTTGAAATGGGGTCCCGGCCCTTTCCGTTTTGAAAATATGTGGCTAGAACACCCGGAATTTAAGAAGAAATTCAAGCAGTGGTGGGGGAAAGACCAGATTAAAGGGTGGGAGGGCTACAAATTCTCTAGAAGGTTGAGGACTCTAAAACAGAAAATGAAGGATTGGAATAAAGAAGTTTTTGGGGATTTGGTCTCTGCAAAGAAATAGGCGAAAGCTAGAATTGCTGCTCTTGATTTTATGGAAGGACAGGGTGGGTTAGATAATAATTTAAGAAAAGAAATGGAAGGTTTATACATTTTGGTGAGTGATTTAGTTCACAAATAAGAGGTGAAGTGGAGACAAATGGGGAAAATTCAGTAGGCAAGAGATGGGGACAGCAACACTAAGTTTTTTCATCACATAGCAAGCGGCAGAAGGAAAAGGAATTTTATTCAGAAGCTGGAAGTAGAGGGTTCTGGCGTGGTTGTCAATGAAGGGGAAATATAATTGGAGATCATTAACTTCTTCAAAAATCTATATAGCAGCAACACAGAGACGGGGTGGTGTTTGAAAGGTTTGAATTAGAATGCAATTAGTGTTGATGAGGCTGAATGGCTGGAAAGACCTTTTGAAGAGGAGAAGGTTAAAAGGGCGGTTTTTGATTGTGGGACAGATAAATCGCCAGGACTAGATGGGTTTTCCATGCTTCTTTTTAAGTCTTGCTGGGATATTGTGAAAGAGGATCTTATGAAAGTCATGGTGGACTTCTTCAATTGTGGCATAATCAATGCAATCACAAATGAGATGTTTATTTGCCTCATTTCCAAAAAGAAGGAATCTATTAAAGTTAGTGATTTCCTACCTATCAGCCTGGTGACAAGTCTGTAAAAAATGGTGTCGAAAGTTTTGGCTTCTAGATTGTGGGAAGTTTTGGACAGCACTATATCTTGCTGTCAGGGCGCTTTTGTGAAAGGTCGGTAGATTTTGGATGTGGCCTTGATTGCCAATGAGGTGGTGGAGAAAAGTCGAAAGCTTAACAAGTTAGGAATGGTGTTCAAAATTGACTTTGAGAAAGCCTACAATCATGTGGAATGGAGATTTGTTGATGAGATTATGATTAGAAAAGGCTTTGGGGACAAGTGGAGAAGTTGGATTCGAGGATGCCTCGAGACGGCTAATTTCTCTGTGATGATTAATGGAAGACCAACGGGTAAATTTTGGGCCTCAAGAGGCCTGAGACAAGGAGACCCGCTCTCCCCTTTCCTGTTTATTTTGGTGATAGACGTGTCAAGCAGAATTATGGAGAAAGTTCAAGCTGCTGATCAGTTTCATGGACTTTTTTCGGGGCACGAGATGGTAAAGGTATCTCATCTCCAATTTGCCGATGATACCATTTTTTTCAAAGAGGATAAAGAAGAGTATTGGAATAATCTCCTTCATATTCTGGAATTTTTCTGTTTCACATTTGGTATGAAAATCAACAAATCAAAATGTTCTCTAGTTGGCATTAATCTTGACGATGGGCGGTTGAATGAGCTGGCAGAGGCTTGGGGATGCGAAGTAGGGGCTTCCCCTAGGTGGGAACCCAGAGCGATCTAGTTCTAGGATCCCTTTATGGAAAAGATGGAGAATATATTACAAAAATGGAAGCGAGCCTGCTTATCCAAAGGGGGAAGACTCACAATGATTCAGGCAATGTTGAGTAGTATTCTAATTTACTATATGTCCCTTTTCAGGATCCCCATCGGAGTAGCCAATAGAATTGAGAAGCATATGAGGGATTTCTTGTGGGAAGGTTTGGATGGGGAAAAAAAACCACGCTATGAGTTGGGAGGTTGTGAGAAAAGCAAAATTCTTTGGAGGGTTAGGGGTGGGTTCATTGAGGGCTAGGAGTGCGACTTTGCGAGCCAAATGGCTGTGGTGGTTTCCTAACGAACCTCACGCACTTTGGCATAAAGTGATCAGAAGTATTTATGGAATGGATACAAATGGGTGGGACGCTAAACCTGCGATTCAAGGATCTTGTCGCAACCTTTGGAGAGATATTTCTAGTGGCTATATTTTGTTTCTTCAAGGCTGTGTTTTTGTGGTAGGTTGTAGAGTTAGGGTCAGATTTTGGGAGGACGACTGGAGCAGGGGTAGTGTTTTGAAAGAGGTGTTTCCAAGACTTTTCAATTTGTCTAGGAAGGAAAACCACAATATTTTCTCTTTTATGGGCTCGGATGGGTTCCCTCTCAGCTGGGATTTTAGTTTCAAGAGGAATCTCAATGATTTGGAGATTGAGGAGGTGGCTAGATTGCTGGACTTATTGGAGGGTGTGAGGTTGGTCTCTTCCAAATTGGATAAGAGAATATGGAAGCTTGACCCTTCCGGTTTTTTCTCCTGTCAATCTCTCTGTTCTCATATTTAGAATAGTGATGTGGGGGAGGTTTTCTCTCCATACGCTCAAATTTGGAAAGCCAAGACTCCTCCGAAAGTTAAGATCTTTGTGTGGCAAGCGGTGTTGGGAAAACTAAATACAGGTGATACACTACAGAGACGTTGCCCCTATATGTTCCTTAGCCCTCACTGGTGTGTTTTATGTAATAAGGCAGGGGAGAGCGTGGACCATCTCCTCCTTCATTGCCCTTTCTCTCTAAAGTTGTGGGAGATGTTACTGAAGGAAGTTAACACGGTGTGGGTAATACCAGAAGGCTGCTTTGAACTTTTTTCCATCAAATTTGATGCTCTGGGAAGGGGAAAGAAAGCTAAAATTCTCTGGGGCAATCTGATGCAGGCAGTGGTCTGGAACCTTTGGTTGGAAGGTAACAGGAGAATCTTTGAAGATTATAAGGGACTAGGAGTGGTAGAGTTATGGGATAGAGTGAAGTTTTGGGCTGCCTTTTGGGCATCAACTTCCCTTGCTTTTAAGGATATATCCTATCCTACAATTATGCGCAATCTATTGGCTGTAGTATCTTAAGGGGCTGTCTTATGTTTGGTTGTTTTAGTTCTGTGTTGAGTGGCTTTGTGTCTGTTTCAGCGGCTAGTGTTTTCTTTTTGTCTGTGTTCTAAATGTCCTTGTTTTTTATCCTTTCAATTTGAATAAAAATGTTTCTATTCAAAAAAAAAAAGAAAAAAAAAGGAAAGCAAATGAAGTAGCCTATTATGCTGCAGCTTTGGCCTTTGCGAGGGTGCACCATCATGTTTGGGTCTCTAGACCTCCTCCATCTTTGTTCGGTGTTCTATTAAGGGATGGCTTACCCGCACCACCAGTTTGATATTGTATTTTGGCTTACATTATTTGTGTTGGGAAGTTTGTCTTCTTCTCTAAAGTTATCACTGTTTAGATGATATAATGGACACTAGTGGTTTTGTATCCTTTCATGCCCTTGGCTTTTCAATAAAGTCTTTTATTGACCACAAAAAGATTAAGGTGTACATGATAATATCTGCCTTCTCCCTTACAAGAATGAAAGGAAAAATATGTGCTATTAAGGTGTAAATGTTGAACAAATTATATTTTTAATTTTAATTTTGATATTTAACAAAATGATTGTATAAGTTTATGAAGTTATTGCAGTAAGGTATTGCTTATTGGAAAGGCAAAGGCCAATACAAATATAATTCAATATGCCTAATGTTTCAATGACCTAAACCTAACTATGGATGTTTGTTTTGTTTGAGGCTATAATAAGAGGCTATAATGAAGGCAAGTGAGGGCATCCTTAATAGTCATCTGATTAATGAAAATGTTATTATTAGATGACCCAAACCCCTCAGTTTAAATCGTTCTTTTTCAAGAATAATATGCTAATTTATTATTAGGCTTATATAAATAATTTAGTGCCTATTTGGCATTACTTATTTGGGGCTATAAGTGATTATTTTGAAATATTTAAAAGTTCAACTTGTTTGGTAAAAGATAATAAAATCACTTATTTTGAATAATTGCTGTGAGAGAAAACAATTAGGGAAAGCAGGAGATGAGCTGCTTTCATTTTTTAATTATGCAGAAATCAGTTTTGAAGAGATGCTGAGTTTAATGAAACTTCCAAAATTCCAAAAATAACCCCGTCTTTTTTTTTTTTACTAACCGCACTTCTAACAAAAAGTTTATCAAACTCCAAACTGCTTTCTTTCACAGCTGATTTATCTGACAGTGATAATTTTTAGGGAGTTTTAGTAATATACCCAAAATAGGACTTGAAATTATAAAAAAAACCCTATATGGAATAGACTTTAGAAACATACCAAAAAACCATTTACTATCTAAAAAATGAGTGTTGAAATTCCTATAAATTACATATCTGCCATTTATTAACTTAAAACAAGCTCAATACAAAAAACTAAAAAAAAAACCCAAAATATGACCAGCAAACCCAAAGTACATTGTTAATACCATGTCATAGAAGTGTATTGTTAATACCATATCGTAGAAAATACATTGTTCATATAATGTCATAGAAGTACAATATTAATATCATTTCATAGAAAAACATTGTTAATACCATTTCATACATAAAACTCAAAAAAAACCCAAAAAAACCCAGCAAGATATCCGATATCCTTTGCAAAAACTACATCAAATTGTCCATAGTTTCACCAGAAGCAATCGCAAAGGCCCTCTAAAAGAAAGAAAAAAAGTATATTGTTAATACTATATCATAGAACTATCTTCCTAGTGAAAATCACATTATGCATATCATAAACTTCAAGTGCACAACTATATGAGCAAAATATAAAGCATGCTTCGTTACTAAAAATCTGTTAATATTATGTAATAGAAGTACACTGTTAATACTATGTCATAGAAATCAACTCAATTGCAGGGTATGAACAGTATACAGACGCAATCTAATAAACTTCCCATCAGTAACTTAACAACCAGCAACAATAGTGAAGGCAATATTCACAAATTTCATAAATAACAATAAAGGTAGAAAACATGGATAAGACACTGGAAATTAAATGCACCAAGAAGTGAAGAGTGATACAACTTTAAGCAGATTTAGGACCACAGCGGCATACATGCATAAATAGAAGATACTAACCTGACCTTGGCGAAACAAAGCCTTAACATTATCTTCTGCATCCCTCATTGCAAAGTCGGTGTCTAACAGTGCTCCTTTCAGGTCCCCCAATTTCAATTTACAAGCCTAGAACAACATATCAAGCATGGTAAGTAGTTAGACAAAATGCACTAGAAATACAATAAAAACATGAAAGAATTTACAGTAAGGGGATATGCTTTTAAGAAGCAGAAGAAGGGCATAAGAAGTTCACCACTGCAATTTGTTCCCCAAACAAAAGAAAACCATTGATTTAAGAAGAGTAGTAATGAGTTATGTAACTAAGTTGGAAGGTTATGTACATATCCTAACAGTTTAAAGTACAACATATATCATGTTCAAGCAATAATCAAGTCCTGCCAACCTTTTATATTTGCATCTAAACCTTTTTTAAAATACCCTATTTTTATATTCAAAATTCAAATAGATAGTCATTCTAGAGAGAAAGTTACTTTCATAATACAATTTGAACTAAAATGATCAATATATTATACTATAAAGCCAACACAAAAAAGATAACTTACAGATCTGTTTGTGAAAATATGTGACTTGGTCTTTCTCAAACTTGAACTCCTCTCTGCAGAGTCGAAGGGAAAGTGAAGAAAATCATGAGATAGAAACTTGTTGTCCAATATAGTTAGGGAATAAACAGATTACATAATTTTAACCTTGCCTCCTCAGCTTCAGAGAGTTGGTGTATTAGAAAAAAAAAAAAAAAAAAAAAAAAAAAGAAAAAAAAAAAAGGAGAGTGAGAAAGAGAAAACAATTGTTATCAACTGCAAAGAATCTTGAGCATATAATAAAATTGCTCAAAAAGTGGTCCAATTTTCTGTATAAGCTATCGCTCTCTCTATTTCCCTATGATATTCTTAAGCCTAAAAGCATTTAAGAAAAAAGTTTACTTTGCACCTCAATTGCACAAGCCAACAGCTACTGTTAAATTTGCTTCCTCTCAAATTGTCTCGCTTGAAGTTCTCATATTAACATTATTACAGAAAACAAATGCTACTAGCATTCCAACAACCCCGAATAGAGTCTGAAACGAACATACCAAGCATACCGTCAAAGTCAAATGGTAACCTATCGCTAAAAATTCCCAAAACTCCTTACAATACCTATACCAACATATTCACACTAACAAGGGAAGTAATTTTTGGTCTTGGACCCCGGCCAAAAAGTGGCCGGAGCAATCCGAAACACTGCCAAAGCCATCGGTCAAACTAGGGTGTATTGATTAATTTCCAAAACTCCAAAATTTATCCTAACCACATACATAAATAGTTAGAGCACGAAAAATAGATGAAGTTTCATACCTCGATTGACGAAAAAAATCGCCGGAGTCGCTGGAAACGACGTGGGAAAACTCGAAATCCACAGACTTTTCTGAGCTCGCAGCGGCGTCGTGAGTGGCTGGGCTTTAGCCTAGACTTGATCATCGGCCTTGGCCGATCCTTTTCCGACCACTCTCACTGCTGGCAGTGGCCGGAGCACCAAGATCGTTGGCCTGTTTTCCGCGAAGGGAGAGAGACGAGAGAGAGAGCGACCAAAATTTTTCAAAAAAACTAATTTAACACTAAATGGGTAATAAAGATATATTTATAGTTTCATGTCTAGGAATGAGTTTTTCACTAATTTTGTATAATTATTTTCACAACACAGCAATGTCAAACTGGCCCATAGTTAAGACAAGTTCCAACCCAATATTTATTTTTATTTTTATTTTTTTTAGACGCAATGCTGTTTTGCGCACAAGGGGACTCAAACTCCTCTCTCTCTAATCCTCCTACTAAGCCTTATCCAACATGCTGCAGACGAGTTTGTTAATAAAGCAACGACGTGTAATATTTATATGGTCTTTAAAATTTCTGCAAGCTAATATTATATAGGATAAATTTCCATTAAAAAAAAATCCATGATGATAAATTTAGGCATATGTTTAATGTTATTTATTATTTTATTATAGAGTTGTATTTATTTATTTTTGGTTATATATATTATGGAGTTGTATTATTATTCGCTATTGAGTTTTAATATTGTTCATTATATGTGATACTAAGTTTTAACGAATTCTTTCTATGTGGCACTAAGTTACTCATATATTTTTTTTTGTTTTTTTTTCCAAACTCATATATCTTATCATATGTAATATATTGTAGTAAATTATTATAACTAAAAAATTATGGTGTGTTTAATTTTCTTTCACTAATTACTACATATTTTCTAAAGATACATTGTTTGTCAGGTCGCTACATAATCAACTTAAATCACTCAAACCCACCATGCCATGCATTTTATTCCAATTTTTTGTGATAAAATAATAGACAATTGACTAAATAAACATCCTCTAAAGTTACAATAAAAATTTCCAAGTTTTTCTCACAATTTCCTTGATTTTTATTCAATTTTTATTTTCTCGATATTTCCTCAATATTTCCATTGATATATCTGTGTTTTTGGACCATCGATATTTCCGAAACTCTCGATATTTTAGACCTTGGTTGAGAGAGACACATTCTCAAACGTTAAAAATTGCAAATTAGCTCTTCTCATTACAAAAATAATTTTAAAAAACGTAATGAGACGGAAATTTCATAGAAAAATCTACATCACCATCTTGACAAAACAACATCGCCTAAGTGGACGACTGACTCACCCAATTGTCCAGTGATCCAACGCCACGATAATACCACGTCAGCGAAGGCAAGGCGCTTTCATCCGACGACTATTCGTGGGGGCATTGACTACTACATAAATGCCAAACGGTCGCATCGCACGCGGTAACAGGAAATTTGTGAGGGAGTGAGTGATTTCTACGTCGTAGCAAATTTAGCAATGGAAGAGGAGGATGCGTCCAGATTCATTCCGAGCCCCAAAAATACCCAAAAGGCAAAAACCAAACAAGATGCCTTGAAAACAGGGACATGGGTGGCCATTTCCATTTCCATGCCCTTCTTCTTCTCCTCGCTTCTTCTATTTTTGGCTTTGCCCTCCTCTCTCTTCTCTAGTATAACACTTTTAGCTTTTGGTTTGGCCCTCCCAAGCCTCGGCCATCTTGTTCTTCTCTCGGGCAAATAAGCAAACACTTGTCAGGTATTGTGCATCTCTTTCAATATATCTTTATCTGCTTCTTGGTTTACTAGATGGGTCTTGCTGAATTTATAGTTGTAATATGGTTGTAATGTAGGTTCTGTCTGTTGAGGTCTTATGATCGTGATCTTTTGTTGTTGTTGTTGTTTTTGCTGTTCAATATGGATTTTGGTTAATGGTACATTGGTTTTTTCACAGACAATCAGTTGCCCTTGAAATATTTGATTGTTTGGTCATTTTCTTGTTCAAATGAAATTTTAGAAAATTTGCATATTGGGGCCTGGAGTGAGGAGTTTGGATTACATTGTGATATCTATCGCTGTCAGCGGTAACTCCCAAGTCTAACAAGCAAAAAGTAGTAATAAAGGTTGATCATCATCACTATAGAGCAATCAAAACGCTTTTATGAATTTATATAGGAGACGAGGAGGAAAGTCTTTGTCCTAGTGTAAGATTTCGGACTTCATTTGGCTTCGGTTTTTGCCTGAGTTTCAGGATATATCTCTTTCTTTGTTGTTGCAGCTTGGAGGACCGCATTTGAATAGGCTTCATCATGGTTTTGTATTTATGTTGGTTGGGTTTTTTTAATAGGAAATTATGTCTTTTCTGTTGAATGTAGTGGACTACTTGTCAACAACTTTGTATTCTTACAAGGCTATTAGTAACTTTTGTTTAAAATAAAATTTACCATGAAGCAAGCAAGAACCCAACAATCAACTATGACACAATTGGCGTTCCTTGCATTAACTTTGTTTTGCAATTAGCTGAACTTATCACCATTACTTCATCCAAAATCTAGAAGAACCTTTATTTTTTTAAAACGTTAAATTGTAACTTAAACAAGTGTTTGTTAGTAAGATTTTGTTGTTTGCTCATTGTAAATATTGAATGTGTTGAGTACATTTTTGGTTTCCCTTCAATGATTTTATTGTTTTAATGAAACAGAAAAATATTATCTGATGTCTACTCTGAACAATTCAACAAATATATTTTGGCAAGAATGTCCTGTTGGGAAGGGTGAAAGGCAGAAACTACTTAACCAAAAGGGATGTGTTGTATGGATTACGGGTCTCAGTGGATCAGGTTCTTTTTTAACTGACTTGCATATCTTTTTTTTTTTCTTTTATGGAACCAAATACAGCTACACATGAGAATAAATCTTTCTTTTCATTAGCTTACGTTTCTTTCCACATGATCTTTTATTTTGTGGTTTTTTGTCGTCATTAATGATTTTCATCAGACATTTGTACAACAACACTGTTAAGGGACTGGATTTTGTTTTTGGCCTGTCATGGCAATTTGCTAATATGATATCTGTACCCATTATTTGGTATGATCATAAAATTCTCAGCATGGTTAATTGCAAGTGTGTGGACTTAACATGTGTTTAGATCATATTTAAACCTCCCTCCTTAGCTCCTATAAGGATTAACACCTCTTGATGTCCTAAATCTATTGTCATTGGATATTTATCATTTCCATTGGTTAGTCACTGGTACTAGACTACAGTGACAAGATGGAATTGCTTACATCGTATTGCAATAGCTTGAATGGATTGATAAATCTTCCCAGCTTTATCATGTCTCTAGAGGGACCTTTAGAATTTAAATGCGAGGCATTATTCCTTAACGAGGCAACTCTGTGGCTCTGAAAGTCAGAGTATCCCTTTTAGAGTAGCGTGAATAGTCAGAAAAACAATATTCTGCTAATGTTCTTCATCGTTTGGGAGCATGTGTTTCGTGCTCTTTAATAAATAAGGTTCTGAGTTAGAGTATTCTTTTTGTTGAAAATAAGGTGTGGAGTGTATAAGGTACCGGAGAAAACATACTGTTGGTTATTTTGGATTGATCAATCCGTAAGCAGTGAGCGTAGTAGGCATTGCTTATTGTAGTGCATATGAAGTGGAAAGTGGTGATTTAGGTGCAGTTCAAAATCTGCACAAATTGGAACTATGTAGCTAGTAGACCAATATGCTTTATGGTACCGGAGAAAACAAGGTGTGGAGTGTATAAGGTACCGGAGAAAACATACTGTTGGTTATTTTGGATTGATCAATCCGTAAGCAGTGAGCGTAGTGGGCATTGCTTATTGTAGTGCATATGAAGTGGAAAGTGGTGATTTAGGTGTAGTTCAAAATCTGCACAAATTGGAACTATGTAGCTAGTAGACAAATATGCTTTATGGTAATTGAACATCGAACTGCAAGTATATAGAATGAGCATATCTATAATCATGTTGCTGAAGGAATGACCAGCCAGTGAAGATCATCAGACTGAATAAGAAATTTAATATGCTTTCTCGAGAAGGTGGAGGTAACGAGAGAAAGTTGTTAGAGATGGTTCGGCAATGTACAATGGAGGCAAATGACTGAACGTCCAAATCCACAAAAAGAAGCGCAGTTTTGTAGCTTAAGGAGCTGCAAAAGGAGGACTAATGGAATGTTGTCAAGGCAGGGAGAAGTTCTGATGGCTTTTTGATCTGTAGTGAGTATATGGGCCAATAAGAGTTGCATGCTTCAATTGGATGTGAACCCCTAAGTAGGTCACTGGTCCAGCCATTGGTCGATATCTGCATTTCTAACTTTCATTATATTCAGAAATGTTTTTAATGATTAAAATTCTAATGCCCAGTTTGGTAATGTTTCTGTTTATCATTTTCTGCCCAAAAGAAGAAAATCAAAGAGGGGAGAGAGATGAGAGAAGAGGGAGTGATGAATGTATGGCAGAGTAAGGGAACGGAAGAGAGGAGAGATCCGAACTCATTTCAAACTTTACGATCACGCCAATTATGTCTTGGACACTTCCAAGAGAGAGATTGGAAGCAGCCTCAGAACACACCGGCCTTTCGCATCACACCAAGGCTTCTGGACTAACTCTAACTCAGCTAACACTTCACACACAAGAGGAAAATCACAAGAACTTTAATTTCTTTCATTTTCACTCCAGTCTATGCATTTACTAAATGCCCTCTTCAACTTGTTTCTGGAATCAGGGAAAAGTACACTGGCATGCTCAGTAAGTAGAGAACTGCACTCCAAGGGAAAGCTGTCATACATCCTTGATGGAGACAACCTTCGGCATGGTCTGAACAAGGATCTTGGTTTCAAAGCAGAAGACAGGGCTGAAAATATACGCAGAGTTGGTATGTTCTTCTTGACAACAAAGAATTCTGATAAGGGAACGTAAATTAAATTAATCTTGGATAACACATAAGACATGTAAGCTGATATTGGATATAGCCCACACTGAGCATGTTTATTTAATTTAATTTAATGTAGTTTTGGTATGGCCAAACCTATTCTGGCATGCTTAACTTTTTGAATCAGGATTTCAGTGCCCGTGTTGCACTTGCACAATTGGGTGTGTGTAGTATGCATGAGGGCACTAAGTGTGTGCATCGTTAAAGGCAGGTTTATAGCTCACCCAAATGATGGACGTGTAATCTTCCTGTTTAATTGTTATCATTTATATTGTTTCATTCCCAATAAAAGAATTGCTGTCATTTACATTTAGTGCTAAATAGTTGTTGATGAACCCCCAAATTTAAACAAGCATAGCTAGGATTGGAATTTTAAATCTTTTAATTATTTCTTAAAGATTATTCAGTGCTACAACCACTGTATTCTGGATTTTTAGTTATTAAAGTTAAATATAGTGTGTCAGATTTGAATATGGCATCTATTTTATCTCTTTTAATAACGACGCAAGTAAGCTATTAAGTTTTTAATGTAGGGGAGGTAGCAAAACTGTTCTCGGATGCTGGATTGATCTGTATTGCTAGTCTGATATCTCCTTATAGGAAAGATCGTGATGCTTGCCGTGCAATGTTATCAGATGCAAGTTTTATTGAGGCAAAACTCCTTCATATGGCTCTTATTCTTATAATCTGGTATAACAGGTCCACCTATTTTAAACCATGAAGATTTATTTTATTTTATCCATGTCAACAGGTTTTCATGAACATGCCCCTAGAATTATGTGAGTCAAGAGATGCAAAAGGCCTTTACAAGCTTGCACGTGCTGGAAAGATTAAAGGTTTGCTTTTGAATTGTCCATGGACTGTTCTATGTCCCATTTTTTAAAGGAAATAAATAAAAATAAAAACAAATATAGAAGCCCAATATTAATATGGTTTGTATGAAAAGACGACTGTATATGTTATTGCATGGAAATCACTAAGTTCAAAATTCATATAGAAGAAATGCCATTTTATTTGGTTCCTTACAAGGAGGGCAACTCATTTATTAGCTTCCTGTACTATGCATTTGTGAGTGCAAAGGTAACATTATAATACTCAATTGGGTGGTCCGGGAAGGTTAGAGTGAGTTCTGGCTTCTGATACTTATTTTACTGTGCTTTGTTTTTCTTTGGCCCTCCAAATTTCCGACACAGAGCATGCAATATCATTTCCTTTTACCCCCTAACCTGTTTGATGCCAGAACTGTATTACAGTCATCAATCTTCATTAGTTAAATGAGCATTAGTGCACGTACATGCAGCCAATTCTTTCTGATTAACACCTTCGTCTTATGTCTTTGGTTTCTTTCAGCCAATTTTCAAGTAATTATTTTTTCTGATGGCAGGTTTTACTGGAATAGATGATCCATATGAACGACCATTGAACTGTGAGGTATGTATTTAGTGGAGTATAAAAACTAATAGTCATGTCAGCATGGATCTGCTACTTGACATTGTTTAAGTCTGAGACATTACTAGTGCCCCGTATTATGCCAATCGAACTGAAAAGTTTACCCTTATTTTGTCAGATAGAAATAGAACAGAAAGACGGAGTTTGCCCCAAGCCTGCTGCCTTGGCAAGCCAAGTAGTGTCCTACTTAGAGGAGAAAGGATTTCTTCAAGTTGAGTGATTTACCTTTCTTCACTTAGCCTTGGATCTCTGTCAATCCGTCACTTTCGAGTTAAAGGATATCATTCAAAACACGATTAGTTGGATCAACCCTGCTCTAAGATCACCTGGCAATCGTTTGGTGGGTTAGTAGGTACTAATTGCGAGTACATATTTTTGGTTAATATCTTTTGTTTACAGGTATAGTAGGGTGAGAAATTGGGAGTCCCACTGTTTCGAATTAGCAGAACATTATGTGGCTAGTTCTTATAATTTGTTCTTCTTTAAAGAGAAACTTGTTCAGTTTCAAATCATTAAAAAGGAGCAAGTAGTTCCTGCTGTGATTTAGATACTTTTCATAATCCCAGTGTGAGCCTGGTTAACCTTCAAAAGAAGGGTACTCTTTGCTAAATCAAAACCGAAGGTTGTAACTTGTAAGTAGTGGAATGGATGAGAAGTGACTCAAATTGGTGAAAATTGGAGATTTGACTACAATTGGTAACGGCTGTAGACCACAACGGTTTCATCACTTGAAAAAGAATTGTAACCAAAATTACCTCGAAGCAAATGAGACAGAGTAGCAAACCACTCAAATTTTGTTTCGATTAATTCAAAAACCTTTGTAGCAGGACTTGGAAATGGCACGTTAATTTGATGTTATGAAATAATGTTTGAGAGAAGAAAAAATTACAGCAAGGAGCAACTTCACTGAAAAATCAAAAGGAATTTAAAAACTGAAAGAAGATCCACAACTGGCTTGTATCACAAGTGGTCTATGAACTTTTTAAAACTCCTCGTTCTATTCTTCAAACTCTCAAATCAATGAATGCGGTCTTCCATCTTTTTGTCTACACATCGATTTTATTCATGTTATCGCATGCCGACAAAATTTTCAATAAAACTGGCCATGTGTTTTTAGTAACCAATTTTAAGGACTTTGTCATTTGAATATAGCTCATTTTAGCCTTAAAGCTCATGTTTTTACTTGGTAATACCATATTCTCTCCAACTACGTTTCTCATTTGGGGTCCGTCAAGGAGAGCATATAGCATTGTTCAGCAAAATACTTGAGTATTACTTTCTGCCAAGGTGAATAGGTTGTATATTGAAGAAAATATCCCTTTAAAGATTTTGATTTTGGTGGAATGCGATCTGGACCAAAAGACTAATGACCACATTGATTGAATTGAAAGCATAAGGACTCAAACGAGGACTTGTGAAAAATTCAGAACCATAGAATTGGCCCATAGTCAATTTTGTTCCAAACACCAGCCAAAGGTGCTAGTCGCACCGACACATCAGAAACGCTCAATCCTTGCATTGCACATGAAGGGAAAAAAAAATGTAAAAATGATACAAACCAGGGAAAAGAAAAAGAAACAAACTAATTTGCGTTTATGAAAATTATTTTAATTTGATGAAAAGAATTAATTTTGTTAGTATTTTATCAACCAATATATTATTATTTTATTAGAAATCCAATGCTACAAAAACTATATATACGTTTTGGTTTTGGTGGTGAATGTCAAAAGCGTGAAACAAACAAACAAAAGAAGAGAGAGAGAGAGAGAGAGAGAGAGAGAGAGAGAGAGAAAGGAGCGGCTGCCTGAGATGGTGTTGAACAGCAATGTGGTGGTGAGGGTAGCAAATATATCAGCAAATATATGCCAATACATAGCCTGCAACCCTGAGAGATTGAGTAGCCACCAAGTGCTGCACCTCCTCTTCTGCTTCCCTTTCCACCAGCTACGACGTCGTTTGGTCGCCTTCATATGCCTCCCTTATCTTTCCTCCTCATCCTCTTCCGAAGACGATGATGACGATGAAGATTCTTCCCATGATTCTTCCGACGATCTCTCTGCCTACGCCAGCAATTCACACTCCGATTGATTGAATGGATCTCCATCTTTGTAATTTCTTTTTCTTTTTTCTTCTGGTTAGCTTTTGAATTTACCCAGATGGCCGAAAAACGAAAAAACAAACATTAGATTTAGATTGGGATTAGGAAAATCCATGTGTTATTATCGATTAACATCGGGGTTTATTAGTACGGTTTTATTATCAGTGTTTCTTGTTGTTTTTTTTTAATACTTTTATTTTGCCAATTCGATTGGTACATTCTTTACCCTATCCGTTAAATTTCATCAAATTGGAGTGAATTAGGTGCAAATACGTTTTTTTCCTTCCAAATTAAATCAAACTTGACGGTATGGTTATGGACTACTTGAAAATCCGATTTTTACGTGATAGATATATTAAACTGGTATTATATGAACAAAATAAATTAATCATCTAATATGAAAGATAAAATAGTAAATTTTGTTGCAAATCAATATAATTATTATGGATACCAACCATATATTTTTACCCGCAATTTCTGCCATTATAAATCCTTATGTCAATTAATTATCTTAATTAAATTCTATTTAATTAGGGGAATTATAATTGATTTAAGATATGAATATCTCTATAAGGATGAGATTTCCACTGAATCTCATAGATTAATTTTAATCTCCTATTTTGGATAAGAATAATCCTAATTAAATAAGAATTATTCTTCAAACCCTAACTAACAAGGAGCACTACTAATATATGGTTACATCATACACATGAGGTAATTCTAAATCCTAAATCCCTAGTTGTTACTCTCTCTCTCTCTCTCTCTATCATGCCACTCTCGGCTTTCTCTCTCTCTCTCTCTCTCTCTCTCTCTCTCTCTCTCTCTCATGGCTCCCCCCGGCAAGTGTGGTCTATTTACTCTAACCTTCTTTCACAGAGATTGAGGGAGACGAAAGATAAGGAAGTTCGAGGGTCAAAGAACTCCATATGTTCCTTCATTTGCTGTCATGCTTGACGATTGCTACCTACACCTCCAACGAAACCCTAGCCCTCGTGTAATTTGGCTCCACACAAGTCTCTCTTTCGTATCCAAGCAGTCAAGTATACCTCAGCCTTATAGTAAACTAGCTCACTCAAAGAGTAGATGACCAAAACAACTTGGTTAGACAGCTCCTCATGCAGATCAATTTGGTTCAAGACCTTGGCCCTAGATCCCATGGTGAAGAGAGAAGGGTGGAAGAGGGCGCAGGTAGGCAGTTCAAGAGGTCCTAGGCAGGTCGAGCAGGAGGCAAGGACAAGGATTAGAGCATACTGCTCAACACGCTGGTATGTCACATGCATCCACGAGTCCTGCTCAAAGTAGATCAAGTCTCCGATTGAGATTAGGTCCAAAGACCAATGTGCACGAGAGGTTAGGTCCACAATCTAATGTTCATGCCCACTTGGGCCCGCATGGAAGCATTCATGCGAGATTAGGCTCCCGATGAGATCAGCCTCTTAATTATCCTTATGAAATACAGGAAGAAAAACGCTCGCCTGCTCGCTTTGGAAAAGCCAACTCACAGCGACAAGCCACAGAGGATCCCTCACAAGCGCAGTCTACCAATATGTCGTGCAGGTAAGATAGCCGCATAGATATGCTCCGTAGAGACAACTATGAGGTAGACAAGTGACGCCCGCATCATGGGAGGCACTACGTGAATTGCAAGCCATGCGGGCAGAGGATGTCGAGAGCTCGTGAATGACCGACTTTGAGACTTGAAGATTGGAGGAGATTTCGAAAATGCTCTGTGCAAGGTGGTGGACAAAGTGAACTCCTCATTGTTCATCGCTGAGATCGAGCAGGCGGCTCCACCGAAGTGATTCTCAACACCTTTTTTCACGCAATTCAAAGGGGATTCCAATCCCAAGAGCCGTTTGATGCACTTCAAAAGTGTCATGACCTTACAAGCAGTAGCTCATGATTGGTTCCATACCCTTCTATCTAGGTTGATCAGCTGCTTCAAGGAACTGGCTTTTGTCTTCACAAATGAGTACATTTGCTACAGGACGATCAAGAAACAAGCCAACCACCTGTTCAACCTACGTAAGAAGTCTGATGAGTCCCTTCGAGACTACATCAAAAGATTCAAGGCAGAGAAAACCAACATTGTGGGATGCGATGATCTAATCGTATCATCTGCTTTCAAGAAGAGCTTACAAGCTAAGATTCAAGGTAGAGAAAACCAACATTGTGGGATGCGATGATCTAATCGCATCATCTACTTTCAAGAAGAGCTTACAAGCTAAGCACGACCTGTATTGCGAGTTGACTAGACTCTGGCATAGGTCTTCTCGACCACATAATGCTATGTACTCTGGGATGATAATCGAATTGCCACGAAGAAGTTTGCTAAGCAAGCCAAACAACTACCTAAAGAGGTATGTTAGAAAAGTGATAAGCCTAGTAGTAGGAACTATGGAGGAAAAGCGCAAGACACCATCCTAAGGTGGTGCACCAGCAGATGAAGGCTATACAAAGTTCATTATTTTGATACATCAAATCTTGGCCCAAGTGAAAGACAAGCCATGGCTGAGGAGGTCACTACCTTTGAAGGGAGATCCTAACAATAGAAGCACCAACAAGTATTGCGCCTTTCATGGGACACATGAGCATGACACAACCAATTGCCAATGTGAAGCAACCCACCTAATGGGCCCCATCGGACCCAATGTTGGAGCAAGCATTGGCACAAGGGTTGGCCACTCCACCTAGTTGGCGACTCCACATGGCCCATAAGGGTAAGGTTGTCATTGGAAACCACATGGCTACATTTTTTTTTTTTTCTTTGATGCTATTAGTTTATTAATTTTGATTTCTACTTAAAAAAAAATAAGTGAAATTATATTATGTTTTGGAATTTAAATTTTTTAAGGTTAAAATGTTTATAGAATTAAATCACGAATGTTGAAATAAAAATAATATTAAAAAAATTAACGACAAAAACAAAATTAGATGTTAACTATTTTTAAATAATTTAATAAAGTTGCGGACTCAAATAATGAGTCTGGTTGGAGAAAAAACGGTTTAAATCCGGACAATACATGAATAGTTATATTTGGAAAGGTGGAATTTTGAGTTTAGCCTCAAGGGTTGGAGATAGTCTTAAAACTTACAAGGCCTTCATCATACCAAGGTTCTTGTGTTTTTGTTTTTTGGGCAAAGATATTACTCTGTATTTTAATTTCTATTTAAAAAATAAATTAAGAAATGAAAGAAATAAAAACAAAATTTAATATTTGAGAAAACCATTAACAATAGGAAGGCACAGTTAGGTAGTTAGGTGAGGGAAGAAAGAGAATGATGAGGACTGTGGTGACGCCTTGGCAGACCGCCCTATTCTCCCGATTAAATGGCCGTAATAGCCCTCCCTCTCCTCTCATCTTACACTTTCGCCATTCCTCCACCTCCTTCTCCTCTCCAAAAACTCCTCGTTTATCCATGGCTGCTGCCGCTCAGTCAACTACTCAGGTACTCTTATTTTCTCATGATTCTAGAAATTGATTGCTTAGGAAGTGTAGAAAAACAAAGGCCCACTTTTTTTCTTCTCAATTTTCGTTGGTTTTATTGATTGTTTTAAATATCTCTATCTAATTATTCAATGTATGAAGGGTTCATTGTGTTATATGATTATATCAAAGCCAAACTGGTATTAGAAATTAAGGGAAAAAATTGAAGTAAAGTTCAAATCTTTTAAACTGCAAGTTAAAGCTGAAATTGGGTTTGGTGTTCTTGAATCAGAGTGTTTCAGCTGGAGATGATGCCAATGTATTTCAGTTGATTCAATCTCATCAGGTACTTATGTCATTCCCATATTGAAAAGGTCTACATACATAAAACTTTGGCTTGGGGCACTAATGTACTATTACTATTATTGTAAAAATTGAATGTGGGCAGGTAGTTTTTAGCTTTGTTGATCTCTATGTGGTTATTGTTACAGGAAAAGGCTGCTCGGCTTCCTCCTGTTGAGGAAATCAGAACTCTACTTGATCTTAGTGTTCGTGGAACCCTCTCTACTTTTTCACAGGTTTGTCTATCGGTTGTTTTCTTTTTGTTAATTGAATATCTGTTTTTCAGTTATTTAATTGTGAGACTAGTGCATGAGCTTCTTGTACGTAGTATGTTATATTTACAGACTGATCAATTCGTATCTCCTTTTGAGATTATGAGGAATCAGGATAAGTTACCTTCAAATTTGGGCTTATGGCTTGGTCTAATGAGCTGTCCATTGGGGGCTTTATGCATTACAGTTGGATGTTCCAACTGGATTGGAACTCTACCAGAGCAATCCTATTAAGCTAAGAGTCCTCTCAACTGGATAAAGATAGCCTTATTATAACTTAGAGAAAGAAAGAGTCTCAATCTACTGATTGAGGGTAGGCTTAAAGACCGTCCCTCAGAAGGAAACATTAGTTAATGCATTTGGATGCAGCTCTTAATGTCTCTTTCTCTCTCTAGTAATTAGGCTTTTAGAAGCCTTTTGCATTGTTTAGTCTTTGTGGTGGTTCTCGCAATAACCATACACAGTATTGAGGTTATTGGCTTTGTGGAGTATCATTTTCTTTCGTACAAAATTCGGGATAATTGGACTTGTGTTCCTTTCACAACAAGTTAACAAGGGTGAAGTTCTGTTCAAATGATTTTTATTTTTTGGATAAGAGTTGGATTCATGACTCTGGACAGTGATGAAAGCAGTGCATAGAATAAGTAATTGTATTTGCAATGACAGTAAGATATTGCATAAAGGATACATGATTCCGAATTTTAAAAAACATAAATACCATTTAAGCGCAACAACCATGCCAAGTGAATCAACCGTATTCTGAAAAGGGATGCGGCTGTGTTGAAGAGACAATCATTTCACTTGCAAACATATCTGGGCGGAATTGAATAGTGGCTTCAGTAATTGAATCAAACAAGCCCTTTTAACTCAGTGGTAGAGTAATGCCATGGTAGGGGATGCTGGACCAAAATGGCTTTTTTTCCTTTTGTACTGATTATGAAAGTCTGATGCTAATACATGGTTGAGAAATAGAAAATACATTTCTTTTTAACATTCCTATGTTTAATCATCTCATAATTAACCTCTGGTCGATTGTTATCCTTGTATCATTTTCTTTGATTTTCTTTCATGTGCAGAAGCATGAAGGTTATCCATCAGGATCAATGGTTGACTTTGCATGTGATGCTGATGGATCTCCAATATTAGCTGTTAGCAGCTTGGCAGTTCATACAAAGGTTTGCCCAGAAATTTGGACGTTCTTCATGTTATATATGATCTTTAGATTGCAGATTGCAAATTTGACTTACATTGTCAACAAACAAATTCAAGTTTCCAGTCCAAATATGAAATTCTTTAGTTCAGGTGATTAAGACAAATTGATCAGTAATGTGTATAAGAAAATAGGTGGGGTCCAGTTCTTTGCATGTGCTGCCTATGCATATTATTTATTTCAGGTTAAAGTCAGAATGCTCAGTTGTCGTAAACCTACTTAAATTCTTTTCGCATATATTTCTGGTCCTTGTGTTTCTTTATATGGTTAAACTTTTTGTTTACAAATACAAAAACTTAACCCTTGCCTTTTATTTTTTCTTTATATCAATTGGGATTAGTGAAAACCAAGATTCAAAAGAGAAATCACACCACAAATGGAAGAGAATAAATAGACAATAAAAATTATGCACATGAGTTTCACGTGGTTCAACAAATTCCTGCCTACATCCATGAGATATGTTTGTTCTTTACTATGAAAAAACCCATTGGTACAAGAAACAGTTGAGTTAAATCATAATAACCAGAATTTACGCCCACTATCTCAATACCCCAAAAAACACTATCCCAAGAGATTTATTGACGTAGGAGCCAAGTTCAGATTATAATAAATAAGCTCATCCAGGTCCAAAGCACCACATGATTTATAATTTTTGTACTATTTTTTTTGTAATAAATGCAATGTACACATGTATTTCAGGTTCATTGTCTGTAAGTCTCTTTATGTCACATGTTCAATAAAATAGGTGTTAGGAATTCTGTTTCTTAGCAGTTATAAGTGTACTAATCTGGCCCTTTTAAATGATTCCTGTACCAATGGCCCTATAAGGAGGCAATATTGTAAGCGTTAACAGTAAGTTAAGTGTCCTTTTCTTTTTTGTTGATAAAGATACAATTATATTACTGAGAAAACAGAGAAAAAAGATAAAAACCAACAGCTCATTTGAGCTGGAACACTCCGAAATGCAAAATTAATAGGGTAGATGCCTGCTAATCCTACGAAATTAAGGAGAGAGGAACTCCCAACTCAGAGAAAACAGATGCCCATAGTGCAGACCAAAAACGAATTCTGCCTCATAACTCCTCAAAGCGTGCTCCTGTATAATCTTCAAAATCCTTCTATTTCTCTCTGCCCATACCACCCATAACACAGCCATGATCATGCAGCCCCAGATAACTTTGGCCTTCTTACCCTTCTTACCCTGCCATAACGATTTATGTGTTTCGCCATGAAGAGAAAAGCAGTCCCTTGGGATTACCCAGCTAATGCCCATCTCCCTGAACAAATTCAACTAGAGACCCAAGGTCACCGGGCAATGAACGTATGATCAACCGTTTCCAAATTCTTCTTACATAGGATACGCCATTGAGGAGACAAGCAGGAAAACGGACGCCCTCTTTTAACCGTGTCATAAGTCTTTACCTCTTTTTAATAGTGTACCATAAAAAATGTTAATAGTGAAAGTTCTTGTGCTTTCCTGGTCATGTGTGAAGCATGGGTTGACTGGGAGTGATTCTAATACGCCTGATGGGAAGCCTGAATTTTTCAAATTTCTATGGGAGTGATTCCAATATACCTTTGGTGCGAGATGCCAGAGACCAGAGTCGGTCTGGATCTCTCTTTTCTTTCTTTCTTTCTATTACCATTATCCTATATCCGTTTCACTCTTGGTCAATGCTCACACTCAAGCGAATAATTGTAACTAAAGCTGCTAGCATTAGTTATACAGATGCATAAGCGGCAACCTTTCTTCACATGTATGGATGCTGGTCGTCCTTCATATGGAAGGAAGATAATGACTGTATTACTTTTTAGACTTCCAATCCATTACATATAAGTTTCTGTAACACATGTAGCTTTCAAGAAAACCACCAAGTTGAAGTAAAAACTAGCTACTGCTTTATTACTTTGTGGGTTCCTCTGCATTTATTCTCATGAATCTGTAAAAACATTCATTTGGTCAATGGGATTCCCTCCTCCTTCAGCACGTTTAGTAGCTGATACAGATGTAAGTTGTTGGTCAAACTCTTATCACGGTAAAATTTTACAACTTCAGTACCCTATGATAATTGATTATGTTATATAGATTGCAACTGAGCTACAAAATATTTATATAGATTCATAGACGGCAACCTTTCTTCACTTTAAATGATACTGACCTTCTTTCATATGAAAGGAAGACTATGGCATCATTACTTTTTAAACTTCCAATCCATGAAATATAATTTTGTGTAAAAACATGTAGTTTTCCAAGCATTCAAACCGGCCACGTCAAATATAGCTGCTAGTTCATTACTTAGTGGATCATGCTGTTATTCACAGCAATCTCAACAATATAATATCCCATCATGTTGTTATTTTTTTTGGTTCAATAGGACCTAACGCTTAATCCCAAGTGCTCATTGCTTGTGGCTAGAGATCCTGAAGATAGGACTGATTTGGTGGTCACTCTGCATGGTGATGCTATTCCTGTAAGTAATAATTGTTTACCAATTTTGCATGGTGTGTAAAGTGCACTTTATCTATCTATCTATCTATCTCTCACTCTCTTTGGCTGCAAGCAGTTTGAAATGTTTTTTTCTCTTTAAACAATCATTTAGGTTCCAGAGAAGGATCAAGCAGCCATACGTACTGCATATTTGGCTAGGCATCCCAAGGCATTTTGGGTAACTTTGCACTCTTGTTTAGCATAATAAATGTATATGGATGATATATTTCTAGTCAGTAATAAATCATCACATACAATCTGAAGGTTGACTTTGGTGACTTCCAATTCATACGCATCGAGCCAAAAGTTGTGCGATACGTTTCAGGGGTTGCAACAGCTTTACTGGGATCAGGAGGTACTTTTGATTGTTTATGGTTCAATGTTTTTTTTTTTTGGTAGTTTTGTCACTCACAAAATATTTCACTTTCTCTAGATATCTTTGGAAAGGAGCATACAAATGCCTTGATTTTGAATTATTACATGCTGTCTTCTGTTTTTAACACCTCTTCTGGATTTTATTTATTTATTTAATTATATTGTTACATTTATCTCACCTTTTTTGGTTGTTCTTAACATTTACTTATTTGCTTTCAGAGTTCAGTAATGAGGAGTATAAAGCTGCAAAAGTTGATCCAATTGCTCAATTTCAAAGCCTGTTGCAGTACTAATTTCTTATCATTATATGTTTTCTGGTTATCTTAATTTGAATTGGTTGTCCTTTCTAACTGAATTTGAAAACTTTTGTTTGTCAGTCTCACATGAATAGGGATCATGCTGAAGATACGAAGGCCATTGTGCAACACTCCACATCGATTCCGGTAATTTCAACTGTTGGAAAACTAATGGGAAAGGAGTTTCTTTTCTTTCCTTCATTTCATTGTTCATTTCTTTCTCTGTATAGGAGATAGAAACTTTGCTCAAGTTAAGTAAAACCAAGGATGAAAATATAAGCTGATATGTCAGATTTTCAAAGTGTTGACACGGATACCTTGGGGTAATCCTATTTCTACACCATATATCGGTGATATTTCCCCGATATTTGATGATAGTACGGACATTTCCTGATGGCAGCCTAAAAACGCAGAAAAATTTCGTGATTTTTTAATGTATAATTAAGTCAAATTTGAACCAAATTAAACCTTAATTTAATACCCATCTACTAACCCATCCATTTAATCAAACTAAATATCCAATTAATCTAATGATCATTCTGATCCAAATGAACCAACAACATCAATATACACCGATATCAAAAATGATATCAAAATATCCCCTGAAATATCTGTAAATTGGGGGCCGATACTATCTGCACGGCTGACATTTTCATCCTTGGTTAAAACTAAATCAATGCATTTGGTGTCAATATCGCCCTAAGACATGTCGGATATGCCAGGGTGACTCTTTTTGGAAGCATCATGAATTTCTCAGGTCCATTTATGTGTATTTTGGAATAATACAAGATATATACACAGAGATGGACAGGTGGAGAGAGAATAGTTTGATGCAAGCTTATTTATATTTTTCTCCAGGTGGACTTTGCCTACATTTTGGATTTGGATAGCCTTGGTTTTAATGTTAAGGTACTGCCAATTTAACTTTTTGTTTTTAATAACCCATTTATATTTTTAATAAACCATTTTTCTTGTGCCGAAATAATATACAGAATCAGTTTTTTTCCAAACTAAATAAAGCCCATAGCTCAAGTGGCATTGGAGCTGGGTGTGAAGTGGTAGAACCTGGGTTCAAATTCTATTGTAACTTCGTGAGGAAAAAAATAAACCTCAGTTCATTCAAACTGAAACCATTAATGTAGAATAACTGTTCTACAATCAAAAAGTCATTATTTTCTAAGCCTCTTACCCCTTATCAATACTAAACAAATTCTGTTTTACCCAAGCCAAATTCATTTGTTTCTTCCATTTTGACATATATTGTTGACTTTATTATTCTTCTTTTAGGCTGGTTATCAAGGTGAAAATTTCAAGCTTCGCATACCTTTTACTAGACGTGCAGAGGATCGAAAGTGAGACATCTCATTTAAATGAATATTTCCTTTTCTTGTGGAAGTCCAGATTTACCTTTTATGTTAATGTTGTACTGCATAGATCATGGCATTGGGCGGAGGATAGTTGTTCTTTTTCATGGTTGATGGCTACAGGATGCACTCAATTAATTGAAAATCATAGTTTGTCTTGATTTATTTTTGGTGAATGGCGGGTCGAACCCCCAAAAAAAAAAAAAAAAAAAACAAAAGAAGCTATTCTAGCCCGAGTTACATACATGGCGTCATTAATAATTTTTCTTAACATTATAACAAGAAATTTCAGACTAATTCCTTTCAGATTATTCTACTAGGGTTGTATCATTAATGTTAGTATTTTACTTCTATAGATCACAGTATTTTTATTCCTGACCTTCATGTGTAGATATCAATATTCTTTTGCATGGTGTAAGTATATTTCACAGGGAATTCACACTTGTTCTCATAAACTGTCTGGTTGTAGAGAACGGAAAGACGGGAAGAGAATTAGGTTCTGGGATGATAAATGGGTTGAGAATTCCTTTGAATTTATTTTTCCCGTGTCTTTATAAATTGTCATGTTTTCATAACATATTAATTCCCACTTTGCCAATCTCATCCCTTTATTTATTGGGTTAGAAATTTCAGTTCCAAAGGAATTAAATTACATTGAAATTGGTCAGCCTCCCTGTATGCTATTTTGTATTGAAAAGGTTTCTTTGTACCCTTTGTGGGATGATAGAAGGGTGTGACAACTTCAATCTTCTGGAAATTCTTCTTGAAAGTTCATCCAATAAATTCTATCAGAAAAAAATAATAATAATAATAATAATCCATCCGAAATGATTGGTCAATAACGTAGTCCTGAGGGTACTTGTAAGGTAGAAATTCTTGTTTGGATGATTTCTCATAGGATGGTTAGAACCTTTGATATGTTCAATGAATGAGTCCTAATGTTTTCTTTTCACATTCTTGGTGTATAATGTGTAGAAAAGGAATGGCGGGCGTTGATTATTCATTTATCCATACCAATTGCAGTTAGTTTTTAGAATTATTATTTTTTTCCGAGACGAGGTTGAGTTGGCTTTTCTGGCTTTTGTATTTTGTTATTTGTTGAGAAACTTTGTGCCTTTGGTGGAGAATAAAGGGGCGAAAATTTTCTGAAACTGTTGTCTTTTGAATTTCTTTTGGGTGGCTTGGTTAGAAAGAAATGTTTGACTTTTTAAGGGAAACTGGGAAAAGAGGAGGATTTCTTTTGCAAAATAGTGCAGTTTTGAGCTTTGTTGTAGGAATCACTTCCATTGATTTAGATATTTGGTTCTTCATTTTTCATTTGGATTTGGGGATCTGCAGTTTGCTGAATTTTCATACTATTATAACCATTTTTCTGAGCATTGAATGTAACTAAAAGGATAGGTTACTTTTCTCTTTGTGTGTTAGTGGACTGCTTGTCCGCTGCTGGTGGACAATTATATTGTACCTTTATGTCTTTATCTAATATAGTCTTTGTTTCTTATAGAAAAACATTTGGATGAGATTGAGTTATAGCAACTCAAAGTTTGTCTTAAAAGTATATGATTACCAAAAGTTTCGATGTCACCACAGTCATCCGAACCCTGGAGTGTGAGACTTATCCCTCAAATACTGGGTACCTGACTGTAGGTCTTTCAGTACAAGGGTGGAGGACAGAAAAGTCCTATTTAAATAATGTAATATTCTAATGTGACCGACTAATGACTTTACTTTTGATTATGAAGTACTGTTTTGACAATTGTATGTTTCTTTTCTTTTCCTTTTTTTTTTCCAGTTATAAATATATGTTTTTGGTATGAAGATTGCTATGAAAAGTTCTTGCTGCATGGTTTGAGTTTGTTTAAATTGTTTATAAGAAGTTCAATTTCTTTTTCTGTGTTTATCTTTTTAGGGATGTGAAGACTCTAATAGTGGATATGCTTCATGCTGCGAAGCCTCAAGGTAGTTGATCACAGAGTACACAAGAAGGTGCGCTTATCTAATTTTTAGTGATAAATATTGAGTTTGTATAGGCTGGCGTTTTTCTTTTAAATTCTTTTCTCTGGTAGCCCCTAGCCACTGGTAAAAATTGAGACAATAAAACAAAAACTTTAGAAAAAGAAAAGGAGCGAATTGGAGGGGTAAGGCCTCTTATGGTTTTCTCTGCCACTCTTTCAAGTTTCAACTATTTGCCTTTCATGAAGAGAAAGGGAATTTGGATGATTTAGTTATCTTTGTCAGGGATGTTTGTTTGGAAAACCTTCTTTAAAACAAAAACAAAATTTAATTTATTTGATTTAAGGTTTGTTTTGTGCTGATTTAGATGGTTTGGATTGGTTATTAAAAGAGACGGAATTTTATTGCATATGACAATAAAAGCAGGGGTGGTCAAGATGGCCACAACAGACAAACAGAAAACGTAAAAAACTAAAACATCGTGAACAAAGCAGACCCCAAAGATGCCTAACCAGGAAAACCTGTATGGACAGTCTTATCCGAGGTATTACCATGTATGGAGTTGATCTAGGGTGGCGTTTTACGTATGTTCCATTTTATGCTGGTATTATTATGATGTTATCCATAGAGTCGTTTCTTTATGATATTCTTATCCTGTTTTCCTTTGTAGGATGTTTCAGCACCTCAGAACTGCCTTCTCTGAGGATGGTGAAATCTGGACTTGGAAGAGGTGAATCGAGATAATATTGGGAAAAGATCGTGTGTTCTCTTGTATTCTCAGAAAGAAAGTCTGCATATTAGTAAGGGTCATGGTTACAGGATCAATATAAATGGTTTCTAAAATCATACTTGTTTAATGTCAAAAGTGATATTGTATATTCTATACATAGAATAATCTTTTTCCGCTGTCCTTGTTGTTTCCTTGAGAGATTGTGTAAAGAATAAATTGCTATAGAAGTTGGAACCCAATTGGGATTTGAAATATATGAGAAGGTGATAATATTTTCGAATAGAATTTGACTTGTTTGGGTTCAGGTGTTTTTATGACGTTCCAGTGAACCGTCTGTTTATGTTGATCTAGTCTAGCAATTAATTTGGTTGACTTCCTATTAAGGGACTGGATAGTGATCCAAAAGTATGACATTATTATTATGCTTGGGAAATGAAATGATAGTAGCAAAACAACAAAAGTAACAGATTCAGGGCCCCATTGTAAGTTAATCAAAATTAATCGGACCCTAGCTTTTAGTTGAGATTAGTAAGAGCATCTCCAATAGTAGTAGGAAATAAAACTTTTTAAATTGAAGTTTGTTGACCTACGTGGCAATTTGAAAAGCCTTATTTGCTACTTGAATAATTTTTGCTCCAACACTCTTCAATTCAATTAATGCAATATCATGAAAAAGAATGAAAAATGTCTATGTATTTATTATATGAAGAAAACAAAATGCATATTTTTAACATTTTCAAGGTAGGTTTTGTTTTTCCAAAGTGAAATTAAATGTTTGAAGAACCAAAGTCAACTTACCAGTCCTGAAGAGAGAGAGAGAGAGAGAGGTTGAAGCTTTGATGATTGATGTTGAAGAGCCTGTTGGATCGAGTTTTTCTGATATGGCTCACCTATTTAGAATTCCAAAGCTGTTGTAAAATTGAATATGATAAGATTATAAATAATTATAAATCCAAGGTGGTTTGGACCACAAAACATAAATAAAAATGGGATTTCGAGTTATAATTAAAGGCAAAGCCCTCAAAGGTTGGTTTACTTTACTAAACCCCTACGTAACCTTAGTCTGGCCTGTCTAAGACAAACTCCCTCCTAAATAATCTTCTAATTTTAGTCTTGGTTTGTATTAAATCAATCAATGATGGCTATGACCTTCAAGTGATATTGAGAAAGGGGGAATTAAACCTTGGACTTTGTATGCTGGAGTAAATGCCCCTCTTAACTACTTAAGTTACAAGCCTCTAGCATGACCTTCCTATTAAGAGAGGTCACGATTCATGGGATTGGGCAAAAACAATTTTATTTCTTCCCTTCATATGAAATTAAAATAATTATATGAATATTTCTTTTATCACTTAATAGTTGTTCCATTATTAAGTAAACCATATTGTAAACGTGAATTAAGTCAATTGGTCAAAATAGCGAATTAGGCCATAGTAAATCTGTTGCAAATGTGAATTAGATCAGTTAGTCAAAGTAGCGATTTAGGCTATTACTTGTATTTAAAGATAAATATATTATTAGTCAAATAGCCAATTGATTCCTTAACAATTAGCCAAAAATTTAACAACAAAAAGAAATTCCCGATGAGGAAAGGAATAGGGCTGTAAGTAAAAGACAGCTAGTACGCATATTTAGACACTACATTTGTCAATTTGACCATGAACTGGAAGACATTTGAGTGCCCTCTCATTTCAACTTAGGATAGGAACTCTGTGTGGGCTTTGCCAGCTAAAGCTAGCTCGACATATAAGTATAACTACTACATTTGACCTTCACTTTGTACTTGAATATTTCATTTTGATAATGTTGTTTTTACCTTTTCCGGATATTCAAGTTACCACCAGATTATTCCTTCCTCGTCACAAGTTGACATTTTGGGTCCATACAATTGTGCAGATCACAATGACAGCAAACAACTTTTTTGGTGAGAAAATACAATTGTGCAGATCAACAACACAAATTTAGAATACATTTTCATTATAGATTAAGACACTGCTCATAGTTTCTATACAAAAGCATAATCATTTACTCTTAACCCCTTCCACCGTCCACCCTAACAAAAGCCTAACAACTCCATTTATCTTCTTCTTCTAAAACAGAATCAAGAAAACTGTCTTCTGCTTCAACAAAATTCAGCATCTGTCATTCTGAGTCGCTTCCCAAACTCCCCATAGCCTTCAATCCTCTTGGTCTCTGCATCACTCAAAAGGAAGAAAACCCATTAACCCAATTGAAAATATTATTACTCCCAGCCAAAAACCAACCAAAAGAAAATTACTTGCTGCAGCAAATCAGACAAGTCTAGTCCAAGTACCTTCTTAGAACTTTTCTTCTCCCTAACTTCATATCTCTCTTGGCACATATCAGTGAGCCAAGCACCAGGGCTCACCAACTACCACCCAATCAAAAATGAAAACAAAATCAATATCTAAACCAATTTCAAATCTATTTATTAGGCAAGAAATCAAAATAATAAATAATAAGAACAACAAAATAACTTACAAGTAAGCTTCTTTGGATGAGTTTGGCCCTTTTCTTTGGCCTTTGGGGAAGTTTGCAACCCTTCATGGCCAAAAAGTCCTCCTCTTTCTCTTTGCTTGACAAAGTGATGTAAAGCTTCGGCCACACAAACCCCCGGTCCTCTCCATTATTTCCATCCATTATGACCTTCCCATTCCCATTCTCATCCACACCCACTGATCCTCTTGTGGTGTAGTACCTGTCCTCCTTTTCCGGCGAAGACGACTTCCGGTTCTCACCTGCACCTGACCGGAGCACGGTCCCCTCAGAATTCCTGTAACCAAAAAGACCCGCAATTTTTTTAGCCTTTTCACCGAAAAAGAAAAACAAAATTTATCCTTTTAAAACTGAACTTTCCTGTTATCAAACCCGTCTTTGATGGGTGGGGAAAGGGTATGGAATTATATACTAGTAGTTGGGATCCAATAGAACCAAAAATAGAATAAAACCCGAGTAAAAAATGAGCACAAATAAAAGAAAATTGGCTTCAAATTGTCTCTTCGTTTTTTTTTCCCCTTTACTTTCTCAGCAACCAAACAGGGCGGAGGCGTGGCCCAGAAGAATTATTTAAAATTTTCTCACCTGGTAAGGCGATTGGATTGAAGATGAGAGTTCTCTTTTTCTGAAGCGGAGACCGCAAAGCTTTGGATCCGAGATGATGTGATTTTCCTGAAGATGCCACCATTGAGCCTCTCGGAGATTTCTGAGCCTTTGACTCTCACACATCTGAGTCTCTTTCTGTTCCCCCACTGCAAGAAAAATTCTGGTTCTGAAGCTTTAGGCGCTCTCTGATTTCTCTCTTCTGTCTCCATATCTGCCATTAAAATTAAAAATAATAATTGAAAACTGAAAATTTGAATGCCGCCATATAAAACCCAGAAGTGAAAAATCAATTTAAACAGTTAACTAGAAATCAAAATTCCAAAGAAAAATTGGGCTGTCTTTGCCAACTGATAAAACCCAGAACAGGGAAAACCCAAAGAAACATGATAATACCTAAGCCTGAAGATTCAAGATCTAAGACTGTAACAGCCAAATCCTTCTCAAACTACCCTGCAATCAAAACAACAGAATGGTCACAAAACTAAATCTATCCCCAAACCCAAACGGAGACAGAAGAGAGAGCTTTGTGTAACAAAGAAACTAGAGATGAAGATAATTTGAAGAAATATAACACCAAAAGTAAGAAGAAGAAAGCTTACAATGAGATTTTTCCATGCAAATGACACAAGTTTGAGAATTTTTTTTAGCAAAAGAAAAAATTGAAAGGTTTCACCAAAACAATGAAAGCCCAGATGGAGATGAAGATTGGTGTTTCAATCTTGCTTCTCCGCTTCCGTCTTTTGTGTTCTGGTCTTCTTCTCCTTTCGTTCTTCCTTTCTCCTCTGTTCTTCTCTGTCGTCCTCTTTCTCTCTCTTTCCTCTCGCGTTTTATCCTTTGCCTCGGCCGGACATCAAAATAACTGAAGATTATTACAACCGTCTGATTGGATATCAACGGTCTGATGCAACGGGTTATAGGTACCCCATTTTGGAGCCCAATGTGAGAAAGCATTTCACACATTTGGGTGTAGCTAATTGGGTTTGAGCTTATTTTGAGAGCAGTCATTTGGGCCCACAATCTCAAAACCCCAACCCCAACTCTATTTTCATTTCTTTCATTTCCTGTTCTTTGTGACAAGTTGCGACTAAAAAGAGTAAAACATGTAAAATGTGACTTGGTTTTTCCAAACGGGCAACGTTTATGGTTAGGCCTCATCATTTGGCCCGCAGGCTCATGGGCCGATGGGGGCTCGCCCGGCCCATAAAAAAAAAGCCAGGCTCAGCTCGTTATGGGCTTTGAGATGGCCTGGCCCGCCTTGGGTTGGGCTAAGCTTGGGCTTGGGTGTCTAAAGCCCAGCCCAGCCTAGTTAAGCCCAAGAAAGCCCGGGCCGACCCTCCCACAAAAGCTCAGCCCGTTAGGCCCGCATACATATATAATTATGTATAAATAAGAGTTTAGGTTTATGATTATATCACTTAAATCACATATAATTTGTTTCATTTCATTTACTTTTCTTTACTCATTCCTAGTTTATAATTGGATGATTAGCACATTAATTTGTGTCAATTATTAATTCCACAATTATGTATGTATATATATATATATAAATATATAAATAAGATGAACAACATATCACATCACCAAATATAATCATATCACGAAGCATAATCATACCACCAAATATAATCATGCCTTTCTTGAACACATCACCAAATATTTGCATATTTATTCACACCATCCTTTAAAAAAAATAAAAAAATTATACTTATTATTTTTTAAAACGTATTACGGTCTAATTATGTAATAACCTCAAAAATAATACTTGGTTTTATTATTTTTGTGGAAAATCTTATTAAGTTGTGTGACTTTATTGGGTGTTTTATGAATTTGGTTTGAAGTGAAAATATTGGAATTAAGTGAGTTTAATCTCAAATTTGGAGAAAAATGCTCTTATGATTAAGTTTATGATTTTTTTTAATGAAGTAGGCCTGTTGGGCTTAGCCTGGCCCATGAGTTGGCCTTGGGCTTGGAATTTTCCAAAAAAACCCGGCCTAGCCCGACCCGGTATTTTCTCTCTCCTCTTTAAAGCCCGGCCCAAGCTTATTAAATTTGGGCCGAGTTAGCCCGGCCCGGCCCATTGACGAGCCCTATCTATGGTGCATATTTTTTTATGATTCATGAGTTAGGGGTGGCTTTATATAACTTCTAACTAAAAATAATAAAACTTGGGTAGCTTCATATAAATCCAATTAGCCAAATTGAAATTGTTTTTTTACTTGTAACCAAAAACAATTTTTGAACATCTAAACTATTCTTCTTCTTTTTTCTTTTTTTGTTATTTCTTAAATGTGAATAATTATTATAGGGAACTAAAATATGACTACATTGTATAACTCCTTCACGTGTTATAATATCAATCAACGATAAGATATTCAAATTTTAAGACATAATACAAATAACTGTCCACTTAAATAATATATGATCGTACTCTGAAGTCACACAATAATTACTTCTCAAGATGACATATTATTATATAAAAATCTATATGTATTCATGCTTATTCTAAAAATAACTTTAAACAAATGTCTTATAACAAAAAATATATATTATTTTTTGAAGATAACTCATAGCATTTTCCAACAAAAATTTCCCTTATAATCCTTCTCTAGTTTTTGGTTAATATCCTCGTAATATAACTGGTTCACATTCCAATTGATAAAAAAAATGTTAAATAAGAATATCTAATAATATAATACTTTAAAATATATATTGCACTTTATAATCAACATATAATACATAATTATGATATTTACATAAAATATATAAAATTTCAACTAAAATACTCAAAATTTTATATAAGTATGTAACATAACAAAATACTAAATGAGGTAATGAAGGGGAAGAAAGTGATTGAATTACCATCTCATTCACTTCTCATGTACGAAATTTTCGAATTCAAGCTAATTCTAAAATAATTTGAGACAAATGTCTTAAAACCAAAACTATATATTATTTCTTGAATATGACTTATAGCATATTCAAAATATACTTTTACCATAGTCTAAAATATCGATAATATCAACGAAATATTGAGGATATTATCGTTTTTTCGGATCACGGATATTTCGAAACGTATCCATACACATATCGTATAAATATCGATAATATCGAAAAATATTGATGTAGATAATTTCGCTCACACTTCAGCAATATTTTGTCAAAATATCGCTATAATATCAAAAATATTGAAAATATCGATGTAATAGAAAGAAAAAAAAACAAACAAACAAACAAAGCACACACGCAAAGGGGATTCACCCTTGCCATTTCACTCCTCCAACTCCTTAACCATGCTTATGTTTTTGAGATAATATGCTAAAATATGTCAATTTATATTGTTTTGTTTTGAACTATTTTTGCAAGAATCGGATTTTCACATGAGAATGTGAGTCTTTAACCTTTCCTTTTGGGATGAAATCGAGCGGCTCATGGAAAGAATCTGAGATCCAATCTTCAAATGATTTTGCTTATGGACAACGTCAACCAATCTCGGATCCATATGGGTGGCATGTTAACAATTACATGCAAAACTATTTTAGAGATTTATTATTTGATGACTACTCTTCACAATACACTTACTTTACACATGGAGATGATGAAGATATTGAAAAATTTGAACCTCATAGGAACTCTATGTGGTACTAAGTCAAATTTGAACCTCATAGGAACTCTATGTGGTACTAAGTCACTCATGTATGTTATCAATGCTATGTATACAGTGTAAAATATTATAATAAATCATGATATATAAATGACTATGGTGTGTTTAATTTTTTTCATTAATTACTACATATTTTTGAAACTCATAGTGTTTTTCAGCTCGCTATATAATCAACTTAAATCAGTTAAACCCATCATGCAATGCATTTCCTTCCTTTTTTTTTGTGATAAAATAATAGATAATTGATTGAATAAAAATTCTCCAAAGTTTCAATAAAAATTTCTAAGTTTTTCTTACAATTTCCATGGTTTTTATTCAATTTTTATCGATATCGATAATATCCCGATATTTCCATATAAATTTCCGTGTTTTTAGACTATCGATATTTCCTATACCATCGATATTTTAGACCTTGGCTTTTACAAACTTATTTTTGTGCCTAAAAAAATTAATTAATACATTGTCATCCTTATATTCATGTTCCCATAAAAATTTCCCTTATGATCCTTCTCTGATTTTTGGTTCTTATCCTTGTTATATAGGTTTCCAATTTCCCATCCATAAAAAAATTGTTTAATAAATATCTACTCATAAATATAGTATTTACATATAATATGTATAATTTCAACTAAAATACTAACTTTTTATATATATGTATTGTAACATAATAAAATGCTAAATGGGGTAATAAAGGAGAAGAAAGTTACCAATCTCCTAGCTTCCCATATAAATCCCCATTTTATAAGGACATAGATCAACATTACAAGGAATTGGTAAGTGTAGACCTTAGGGATATAAAATGGGATCCTTATTCTAGTAAACCTGATGGTTTACAAGACTAAGGACTGATATTAAAATAGTTTGGATATGAGGGTAGCATAACATTGTAAGAGGATCCCAAAACTTAAAGTTACAAGATTTTGACAGTGATTTACAAGTTTTTGAACCATGACTACAAAATTAGGGTTCATCGAATCTATAATGTTGTAAATCCTCATTTACATGGATATGGGTCCATATTACAAGTAATTGGTAAGTGTGGACCTTGAAAATGTAAATTAGGTCCTTATTTAGTACAGATGAGCTCTACAAGATTAAGTGCCGATTTTACAAATTTTCTATATGAGGGTACTACAACATTGGAAGGAAGATCCATAAACATGCATGTTACAAGAATTGGGTTGCGATTTACAAATTTATAGAGCGGGATTAGAAATTTAGGGTTTAGCCAATCCATAATATTGTAAATCCCCATTTTATAAGGCTATGGATCCACATTACAAGGAATTAGTAACTCCGGACCATGAGGATATAAATTGGGTCCTTATTTTAGTAAAATAAGGGTTTACAAGATTAAGGGCCGATTACAATTTTGGAATATGAGCGTACCATAACGTTGTAAGGAGGACCTATAAATATGTAAGTTACACGATTTGGGTAGTGATTTACAGGTTTTTGCACCACCATTACAACATTAGGGTTCTCATAATCCTTAATGTTATATTTATTTTACTAGGATATGGATCCACATTACAAATAATTGGCAAGGGCGGACCATGAGAATGTAAATTAAGTCTTTATTCTAGTAAAATGAGGGTTTACAAGATTTAGAGCCGATTTTAAAATTTTGGGATATGAGGGTACCATAACATTGTAAAGAGGATCCATAAACATGTAAGTTAGACAATTTAGGTAGTGAATTACAGGTTTTTGCACCACGATTACAACATTAGGGTTCTCATAATCCTTAACGTTCTTATTTTACAAAGATATCGATCCACATAACAAAGAATTACTAAGTGCGGACCATAAGGATGTAAATTAGGTCCTTATTCTAGTAAAATGAGGGTTTACAAGATTAAGGGCCGATTTTGCAATTTTGGGATACGAGGGTACCATAACATTCTAAAGAGGATCTATAAACATGTAGGTTACACAATTTAGGTAGTGATTTATAGGTTTTTGCACTAAGATTATAACATTCTTAATGTTGTAAATCCTTATTTTACAAGAATATGAATTCACATTATAAAGAATTGGTAAGTCTGAACCATGATGATGTAAATGGAGGTCCTCATTCTAGTAAAATGAGGGTTTACAAGATTAAGGGCCTATTTTACAATTTTGGGATACGAGAGTACCATAACATTATAAAGAGGATCCATAAACATGTAGGTTACACGATTTGGGTAGTGATTTACAGGTTTTTGCACCAAGATTACAATCTTATGGTTCTCATGATTCTTAATGTTGTAAATCCTTATTTTACAAGGATATGGATCCACATTACAAAGAATTGGTAAGTATGTACCATGACGATGTAAATTAGGTCCTTATTCTAGTAAAATGAGGATTTACAAGAATGAGAGCCAATTTTACCATTTTGGGATATGAGGGTACTATAGCATTGTAAAGAGAATCCATAAACATGTAGGTTACATAATTTGGGTAGTGATTTACAGTTTTTTGCACCACAATTACAACATTAGGATTCTCATAATTCTTTATGTTGTAAATCCTTATTTTACAAGGATATGGATCCACATTACAAAGAATTGGTAAGTGTGTACCATGAGAATGTAAATTAGGTCCTTATTCTAGTAAAATGAGGGTTTACAACATTAAAGGCCGAGTTTACCATTTTGGGATACCTACCATGGCATTGTAAAGAGGATCCATAAACATGTAGGTTACATAATTTGGGTAGTGATTTACAATTTTTTTGCACAACAATTACAACATTAGGGTTCTCATGATTCTTTATGTTGTAAATCCTTATTTTACAAGGATATGGATCCACATTACAAAGAATTGGTAAGTGTGTACCATGATGATGTAAATTAGGTCCTTATTATAGTAAAATAAGGGTTTGCAACATTAAGGGCCGATTTTACCATTTCGGGATACGAGGGTACCATAGCATTGTAAAGAGGATCCATAAACATGTAGGTTACATAATTTGGGTAGTGATTTATAGTTTTTTTGCACCACAATTACAACATTAGAGTTCTCATGATTATTTATGTTGTAAATCCTTATTTTACAAGGATATGGATTCACATTACAAAGAATTGGTAAGTCTGAACCATGAGGATGTAAATTGAGGTCTTTATTCTAGTAAATTGAGGGTTTACAACATTACGGGCCGATTTTACAATTTTGGAATACGAGGGTACCAAAACGTTGTAAAAAAAGATCCATAAACATGTAAGTTACACAATTTAGGTAGTGATTTATAAGTTTTTGCACTACGATTACAACATTAGGGTTCTCACAATCCTTAATGTTCTTATTTTACAAGGATATGAATCCACATTACAAAGAATTGATAAGTGCAGACCATGAGGATGTAAATTAGGTCCTTATTATAGTAAAATGAGGGTTTACAAGATTAAGGTCCTATTTTACAGTTTTGGGATACGAGGGTACTATAACATTGTAAAGAGGATCCACAAACATGTAGGTTACACGATTTTGGTAGTGATTTACAGGTTTATGCACCAAGATTACAACATTAAGGTTCTCATGATTCTTAATGTCAAGGATATGGATCCACATTATAAAGAATTGGTGTGTATGAACCATGAAGATGTAAATTGGGGTCCTTATTATAGTAAAATGAAGGTTTACAAAATTAAGGGTCCATTTTACAATTTTGGGATACGAGGGTACCATAACATTATAAAGAGGATCCATAAACACATGTAGGTTATGCAATTTGGGTATTGATTTACAAGTTTTTGCACTAAGATTACAATACTAGGGTTCTCACGAATCTTAATATCGTAAATCCTTATTTTACTAGGATATAGATCCACATTACATAGAATTGGTAAGTGTGGATCATGAGGATGTAAATTAGGTCATTGTTCAAGTAAAATTAGGGTTTACAAGATTAAGAGTTGATTTTATAATTTTGGGATACAAGGGTACCATAACATTGTAAAGAGTATCCATAAACATATAGGTTACACAATTTGGTTAGTGATTTACAGGTTTTTGAACCACCATTGCAACATTAATGTTCTCATGATCCTTAATGTTGTAAATCTTTATTTTACAAGGATATGGATCCATATTACAAAGATTGGTAAGTTTGAACCATGAGGATGTAAAATTGGGTCCTTATTCTAGTAAAATGAGGGTTTACAAGATTAAGGGCCCATTTTAGAATTTTGGGACACGAGGGTACCAAAACATTGTAAAAAAGATCCATAAACATGTAATGTACACAATTTAGGTAGTGATTTTTAGGTTTTTGCACCACGATTACAACATTAGAGTTCTCATAATCCTTAATGTTGTAAATCCTTATTTTACAAGGACATGAATCCATATTTCACACTTCATGAAACTCTTCATTAGGCTTCTGAGTGATTGTCATGATTTTCCTCTTGTAATTCAATGTCTTGGATGCTAGATAATACTTGTTCATGAATTTTGTATGTAATTGTTGCCAAGTAGTAATGCTATTTGTCGGTAGAGTGAACAACCAAGTTTCCGCCTTGTCCTTCAAAGTGAAAGGGAAAAGACGTAACTTAATAGCTTCAGCAGAAAAACCTCGAATCAAAATATTTTTGCAACCCACAATAAATTTTGCAATATGTATGTTTGCATCTTCATTAGGCAGCCCACAGAATGTTGGTAAAATATCAAGCATGTGGTGCTTGATTTCAAATGTGTCTCTCTCTTCTTGGGCATGATAGACTATGCAATTAGGAACATCATTTGCATGAGCAGCCAACAACCCTTTGAGTGGTCTGCCTGCTGCAGGTATTGCCAAGACCATTTTAAAATTGTTGTCCACAACCCTTTGAGTGGTCTGCCTGCTGCAGGTATTGCCTCTAGTGAAGAATCAGATACTGAAAACTGTGTCTTAGTAGCTGGGAACTGGCGAAGGCGCACTGACCAACACGTACAAGTACACACTTGTGTCAAATCCTAGCGACAGCTACTATATAACTGGTGTAGCAGCTGCATCTGTCATGTGAAAAAATAAAGGTAGCTATTCTTGAACACGCTTTGGATATCTTTCCACTAGCCTCGCGGCCAGAGCCAAACAACTATCTTCTGTCCATTCATATCTCATTTGCAGAATAAAAAGGAATATTGTGTTTAGAACACAAAACCTCTCTCTGTGTAAAAAACAATATATAAAAAATCATAAAAACATCTCTTATTTCTCTCAGTGCAAAACCATCCATCTCCGCCATTTCCCTTCTTCATTTTTCTCAAGAACTCAAGGGCCTGCTCTCATTGTCAGCCCATTCATCTTCATTCACCTGCATCCATGGTGATGATCAGTCGATCTCACCGTGTCTACGATAAAGCTCGTAAATGGGTTCTGGATATTTTCATCAATCGTCTCGGATCTGAGTTAATCGCAGTCCAAAGGCATCATAGTGGGTTACCATTGTCAGTACGCCATGTTTGGCTTGCTGGCATTGATGTGCTCTGTTGACAAGTTGAACGAAGAGCAGATCAAAGAAATTAAGGACAATAGAGCTGATATCCATATGAGGGTAAGGTGGGCTTCTGAGGTTTTTTTTTTGTCATGGTCTGTGTAGGTGTGTGATATGTATAGATGTGTGTTTTGTGTCCTTATGAGTACTCATATTGATGTGCACTGCTTAGGGAAAATGCAAATCCAGGAGAGGGCAGTCAACACACAAGCTCAAAGGACATGAAATCACATGGGAGTGCGAGAGGTGGATCCGTACTTCTTGTGAGTATAATTTCGAATTCCTGTAAATTTGGTGGTTGTAGATCTGATAGTAAGAGCTGTACTCAATGTTGTGGTGTAGGGCTATGTGTTTTAACTGTTCAAAATTATGTGTCTGCGCTAGATCTACACAACGACCCCAAACTTGCATCGTTGAGTGAGCTCATGTTAATTGCTTTAACTTCCAGCGTAGTGTAGATGTGGTGATATTAATGTAGACTTGCTGCTGGGTGCATGATTCCAGTTGCTGCTGGGGTGCATAATTCCAATTGCTGCTGGGTGCAGGATTCCAGTATAGGATTTTCTACTTGTATTTGTTTATGTGCTGCGACCTGCCATTAACCAATTAAGAAATTAAAAAAAAAAAAAAAAAAAAAAATACAAATAAAAAGAAAAATAAGTAAAAAGTTCATAAAAATTGGGTTGCCTCCTAATAAGCGCTTTAGTTAATGTCTATAGTTAGACATTGTCGAAGGTTGGTGGTCAGATCACTGGTTCCTTCAGAGTCACTGACTTGGCTACAATGTCAAACGGTGCCTCCAAGTAGTGTTTGAGTCTATGGCCATTTACTTTAAACTCAAAACTGGCCTTTCCATTTTTAATATCCACAGCGTTGTGTGTATATACTTTAGTAATAATGTAGAGACCTTCTGAAAAATAGAACCTTCTGACCTGGCTGAAAATGTTTTCGGAGAATGTTACTGTCATGGAATGCTTTCGTTTTCTCTTTGTATATCTTTGTACTTTCATATACATCATTTCAGAGTTCTTCCAACTCGTGCAACTGTGAGTTTCGTTTTTCTCCAGCTGCATCATAGGCATAATTAAGCTCCTTAATTGCCAAGTAAGCCTTGTGTTCAACCTTCGTAGGTAGATGGCACGCCTTACTATAAACATGTTGAAAAGGAGACATCTCGATTGGCGTTTTATACGCTGTTCTGTAGGCCCATCATGCACTGTTAAAATGTGGCAAGTGCATTATATAACCCAAATGGCATCCTCCGATAGGCATAAGTACTGAATGGATAAGTGAAAGTGGTTTTCTCTTGATCCTCTAGTGCAATTGGGATTTGATTATACCCAGAATACCTATCAAGAAAACAATAAAAAGCATGCCCAGCCAACATTTCCAACATCTGGTCAATGAAAGGCAATGGAAAGTGGTCTTTTCTTGTCCATGCGTTAAGCTTCTGGTAGTCTACACACATTCTCCAACCTGTAGTCAATCGTGTAGGAACTAACTCATTATTATCATTTTTCACCACTGTAATACCGGTCTGCTTAGGCACAACTTGTGTAGGGCTAACCCATTTATTGTCAAAAATTGGATAAATCATGCCTGCATCAAGTAGTTTCATTACTTCATTTCACACAACTTCTTTCATGATAGGATTTAATCTCCTTTGAGCATCTGCTGTAGGCTTTACGTCATCCTCCATCAATATTTTGTGCATGCAAATTGCTGGGCTTATACCCTTAATATAAGTTATAGTCCACCCCAAAGTATCTTGGTATTTTCTTAAAAGACGCAGTAATTTTTTCTCTTCCGTACTTGTCAAATCTGAAGCAATAATAACTGGCAGCGTTTCATTTGCCCCAAGATGTGCATATTTTAAATGTTCTGGCAATGGTTTTAACCCCAGTTTTGGGGGCTGCAACTTAGAAGGTTGCAAGGGTGTTTTTGGCTCCCCAAGGCTTTCATAAACATGCCTCCAACAGGGTAATTTGGATGGTACACTGTCTAATGCTGTTACATACTCAAAAATTTATGCATCCTCTGTTTGTGCTATATCTGGACCATGTAAAACACTCAATAACGGATCTAATGTCAATTTGGTCATAATTTCTAAATGAATAACACATTTTAACACATCTGCCCGCATACATTCTTGCTGTTCTTCTGGGTGTTTTACAACTTCAAATAGGCTAAAAATCACAGATTAGTCTTGAACTCTCAATGTTAAAGGGCCTACTTCCACATCAATCAATGTTCGGGTAGTTGCCATAAATGGTCTTCCCAAAATAAGCGGTGTTCGCAAATCTTCATCCATATCCAAAACTACGAAATCTGCTGGTAAATACAAATTATCAACCTTGATAATTAAATCTTCAATGATCCCCTTAGAATAAGTAACAGCATGGTCCACTAGTTGGGGAATGACTGATGTATGTTTTAGATTTCCTTGGCCCAATCTCTGAAAAACAGAATAAGGCATTAAAATCAATACTAACACCTAAATCAATTAATGCACGTTTAAAATTAGAATTTCCAATAGTGTAAAACATTGTAAAACTCCATGGATCTTTCTTTTTGGGTGGCAATTGTGCTGTAAAACTGCGCTGCATTGTTTAGTATAAACAACTTTTTCAAAATCAACCAGTTTCTTTTTGTGTGTGCACACATCTTTCAAAAATTTGGCATATGAATGAATATTTTTGATTGCATCAAGTAGTGGTATGTTAATTTGAACTTTAGATAACGTTTGCATGAAGTCCTTCAATTGCTTTTCTTTTGTTTTTGGCTTCAAACGTTATGGATATGGAATTAGGGTCTCATAAACACGCTCAGAAACTTGTTTTGTGACAGTGTATGTGCCAGACAAATTCTGTTTTTCTGCAGAATCTGCAGGTTCAATATTTTCTGTATAAATTGTCACTGCTGGCTTATCCTTTTCAATGCTATTTGTAATGTTATCATAACTTTTTCTACACCGTAAAGTCCGAACAACGTTGCAATCTTCATGTCCTTTTGGATTAGGTCCTGTTTGACTAGGAAATTTGCATTTTTCTCTGTCTGAAATATGTGCAGCTAGCTGTCCAAATTGTTGCTCCAAACTTTTAATTGACGTTTCAACATTTTGAAATCTTTTATTGTTGTCATATATGAATGATTGGGTTGTTGTTGCCAATTTAGCAAGTTGATCATTCAAAGATGGTTTGGAGGGAACAAAAGGTTTTTGTGCATGCTGGAATAGTTTTGCATTATTTTGATTGTCACCCCATTTGAAATTAGGGTGATCCCTCCATACAGAATTGTAATGAGTTGCATATGCATCATTCCTAGGCTTTTAATAGCTGTTCATCATATTGACATGTTGTTCAACAAGCTCCAGGTAGGATTCTTTATGCGGGCAGCCCATTATGTCGTGTGTAGCCATGCTGCAAATACTGCAAACTGTTGGTGTATGTGGTCGTTGTTGTGTAGAATTTGCAATTTGTTGTAGAATAATATCAAACTTTGCATCAATTTTCTTCTCCATTTTTTCCATTTGTGCAGACATGTTAGGAGAACCTGCTGATAACTCAAAAATGCCGTTTTTCTGTGAATGTTCTACTGCCCATTGTTGAGATTTTGTAGCCATCATATCAAATAGTTTAAACGCCTCTCTTGCATATTTATTTGACAACGATCCTCCAGCTGAGGCATTAACATGGCTCTTATATGTCGGATTAAGCCCGTCAAAGAAAATATTCATCTGTGTATATGAATCAACATTAGCATGTGGACACTTAATGTACATCTCAGTAAATCTTTCCTACTTCATGAAACTCTTCATTAGACTATTGAGTGAATGTTATGATTTCCCGCTTGTAATTCAATTTGGTGATGTTTTGTGGTAACCCCGCATTGGCTTTTTTTTATTCTTAATTTTGTTTTGTGGTGATGTATTCTTTCCTACACATGTGCCTATTCCCTCTGTTGCACCTACTACATGTTCATATGGCAAAAGGGACCAAGGGGTTGCAGCAAAGTTCAGATGTTTTGAGTCGAACATGGCAAGAAATTTTGGTTGTTGAAAAGATGATGGGTTTGCATTTGTAATTTTTCATTTCATTTGTAGATTCTCCAAGTAAATTATTTCACTATAAGCAACAATACATTGATGGCTAGTCATACATCAATTTTTTCTTCAACCAATGTTTTTCAATTATATTGTAACTCAATCACAAAATTTCAATATTGGGCAGGAATATAAAGGATAAATGTTATTGCTAAAGCTTGTTATTGGTTGAAGATAACCTTCCGGGTTTTGTTGGGATGATTAAAGGTGTTGAATACACATAATGTGTATGGGAAGTTGATGACGGTTTGCTTCCTAAATAAGATATTGTTGAGTGTCATGTCGTTGATGAGCATCATGTTTTGAATTATTCGTATAAGATATTGTTGCTCCAAAAATCTTTTGGTCAATTATTCAATTATAGTGATTAGAAATTAGGATGACCTTCTTGGTGTGTGAGTCGTGCGGTGTGCCAGTTCTCATTCTGCTACCGTGTTTGACAGCCAAATGATTTCTCAAGTTCTCTTTTGAGATGAAATGAAACAAAGAGTTGAGAGAAAAATGGATTGGATGGTGCTCAAACGAATCTCTATGAAGAACAGAGTTGTTTGTTGATATGCTGAATGGATGATTACAATGGTGGTGCTTAAGAACTTTGAACAATTTTCAGAGTTATTGGTGATATCCTATGTTGAATCCTAAGAAAGCAGTAATTTTTTCCTAAGTTGAACAACATTTTAGCTTGACTTTGATGAGAGATTAGTTGTCATAAAAAATGAGAATTGGTATGCTATTTATAGGCAAAAGTTGCCGCGTTCAAAAGGTGTCAAGCACCTCGGTCACCACCCAAATTTTTGCTTAAACCGTCTTCTTTCTGTCATATTTCTTCTCGATCATGAGTTGATGATTAAAAGACAATATTAATGTTCTAAAAAAACAACATCAATATTGTACTATGGGTGTGGCACTAGCGTTAAGAAGAATGTTTACTTTTTTATTTTTTTTATTTTTTATTTTTATACGAGGACATCCTCATTTGAAAGTTATCTTTTATATAATATGTCAAATAAGGATCCATGACATAGATGGTTAAATTATTATTTTTTTATGAGTATATATACTAGCCTCCCTGCAAGCACTTCCGAGTGTGCGAGAGACTTTTTTTTAATCACGTGCGACTTACAAAGTTTCGTAAATAGTTTTTCACAATTGTATTTATATAGATATCCGTTTCAACAATTTCATATTTTAATTGCGTGCATATGATAAATCGTCGTCTTAAAAGTTTTCCTTTATCGCCCGTATTTTTCTAGATCTACATTTTAGCTTTTTTATTTTTTATTTTTATAGTATGTAAACTACTAAAAAAAGCCTCTAGTCATTAAGAAATTAAGAAGAACAATACATATGGCTAAATGATTAACACAAGTGGGAGATTGATGTCATTGGCCAAAGCAAAATGGAAAACAATTCATTTCTACCAATTTATTTCAACCAAGAAACTCACCTCTTGCTTAACAGAACCAAAAGCAAGAATCTAACAGCTCTATCTAAACCAACAAAATACCACCTGCAATTGTGGGTTGCTCAATTAAGCCTTGAAAAAACATTAAAACTTTAGAAGAAAATAGAATAGGGAAATCCACAAAATTCAAAGAAGTAGAAGATTCGGAACTCACTGCTTCAAGAGTTGGCGACCATCAATTATAAGCCTTGAACTCTTATGGGCTGGTGCTTTCTCTAATGCCGAATTGTGCATAAGCTCTCCTGAAACATACAAAATTTTATGGAACCCACAACTGGAATGAAATATCAGAAATATACATCCATTAATTCAAAAAAAAAATGCTTTACCTTCAGTTACAGGTATGAGGTGTGGAGCGGAATGAGAAAGGAAGGTTTTTGGGTCTGACCAATCTTTACACTGGGTGTTCCTGGATGGTTACTCACGATTTAGATTTCTGAAGCAGAAAAAGGTGCCATTAAAGTGGACGCAAAAAGTATAAGTAACATGGTGGTGATGGGTTCTGAAATTGTGGAAACCACCAGCTTCGTGGGTTCTAAACCTGTGGAATTTTTCTCCACGTTCTTCAGCTCTTCTTTTTTTCTAGGTAACCGTGGGTTAAGCTGTTCTTCACCCTTCTCCTGTGAGTCAAGCACAGCACGACTCTATTTTTGTTTTTGTTTTTGTTTTTTTTAAATCAGTGGTGTTTTACCATTTCACCCTCTTTTAATTAAAATTGTGTGCTTTTAATTTTTTCTTTGACAAAGGGCATTTTCAGGATTTTTGAATGTTTCACCATTCTCTATCTTATGCTTTATATATATATATATATATATATATATATATATTTCTAGGCGATCATTTTAAAAGTCCAAAAAACACACGTTTTAGAAATATAAGCCAACTAATATACTCATCTAAAAGAAAAGGAACCACTTTTTAAACAAATGACATTTCAATATTGGTTATTAGTATGTGTGTTCTTCATATTTGGTATATACGCGTGTTGATAAATTTTTGAATATATTAACTCTTTTCATTACTTCAATAGTGTAATTGATACGCTCATATTAACAAAAGCAATTTATCATATCTTAAAGATTCAATATATATGTGTGTTGATAAATCTTTTAATATCTTAACTTTGTTTCTATTGTGCGCTCTCCTTGCCTCTTAAAGGTGACTCTAAATTGGCTTAACAATACACATAATTTGAAGTAAAAATGAAAGAAAATAGCGGAAAAAAAAACTCAAACATAGCTCAAAATTGAAATTGAAAAACAAAGGCAGGTCGAAGAATGTACAAAAATGTTCCTACATATATTAACAACATGAAACATCTAAATAGTTCATCTCCTATCCAACTTTTGTTCACCATACTTTGGAATAGTTGCGGGATATGTACGATTGAAGGCCGTCATCCTTGCTTCATCACCTGCAAGTGAAAACCAATTCACAGAGGCAATAGTAAGTAGAGTGCGATAATGTTTTTAGAAGCACACTACCTAAGACATATGACTATAATGAAGGTCAGATTGGGGAAAAATGTGAAAGCAAAGTCATTTTTAACATTGAAATAAAAAATACGAGGAAGGAATATCAAAGAAAGATATCCAAACCTTGAGCATGAACCAATAGTTACAATTCTCATATCCAAAACATGAATTAGTGATTTGAGGTTGGACTCTACCAATTTATGTGTACCACTTGCAAGTGTATAACATCTAGAAAAAAAATTATTATTTATTTATTCTACCTTAATTCTCATACTGTTGTGTTACGTGTAGGCAACATATCGCATTTCCCTTCATTCCTCCCCCCTTTCCTTATACCTCATACTCAAAATGAGATTTTGATATTAATTTGGGCTGAGTTATGAGTCTATTAGGGATGATTCACCAAGTTTAGGCTAAGTGTAATGATAATTATAATATGGAATAATATCTTAGCATGGGTAGATGAATGGAGGTGGAATTTTGGTGAGGAAGAAAGGAAGCATTTGGAGATTAGAGGCAAAATCTTCTAAGGTGACTTAAGCTCCAGATTTATGATTTTTTTTTAACCTTGTGTTCGATTGATTCTAGTTCCTTTAATAGTATTTTGAGTCACTTGAGTGATAGGAAAAATTGAACTTTAGAAGAGTTGTCGAAGCTTTAAGAACAATCTAGGAGTGAAATTTTCAGTTTCTGGAAATTGTTAATTTGAGTGTTTGCTTTTTGGTAAAATTTGGAAATTTGAGTTTTTGGGAAAATTTCAGTTCGTGAGCCTCACTTTGGCTCTCTTTTTCTCCCAATCCTTCGAGTTATTCAGGAATCCATTTATTGGTTTTGACAATAGACTTGTCAAGAAACAAATTCCATTTTATTTCATCGTTTTTGGTTAAGGTTTGATAGTGAAATGAAGGCGTAAAGTTTTACAAAAACAAAACAAATCTTAGATTGAAAAGCCGGTGCACGAACCCAACTTTGGATGTTTTTTTCTCCTTAATTTTAGTTCAGTTTTGAGGGATTTTTGTTGGGTTAGAAACTAGAAGGAATATGCTTTAAAACCACTGCAACTTTGCCAAGACCACTCACGACGCGAGCGAGTGGCAGTTGTTCCAATAGCCTCCAACATTGGACATTTTACCCATCCAATTGGATTTTTTTGTTCGAGTATGATGGTACATGTTTCGAGTCATTCCGAGATTTGTAGCTTAGAGAGTGTGCTCTCTATGTTAAGAGAAAGAATGTTATATAATTACTTTTGTATTCCTATTAGTATTTCTAATTCTAGTTGTGTTATATTTGTTATGTTTATGATATTATTTAGATAAATGGTATCATATAATTACTTTTGTATTCTTATTTATGTTTGATTATTCATTAGAAATTAATATAACGACCTTGATAAAGAACAATTGGGTGATTTGGAGAAACCTTTATCAAAGACGATGTAGACCCAAATTCAAAGTGAATGATATATTGTGTTTTTCTAAAAAAAACAAGGTTCATTTAGACATATAGATTATCAAAAATTCATTTGATAGGTAAAGAAAGAATTTAAACAAAAACTAAAGCCTAAAAATAAAACATTTTAATGGATCTTAAGGTTCAAAGACTTGATGTGCATTGCAAACAACCATACCTGAAATTAAGGAGAGGAAGGTAGATAGAAACTCACCCTTGGAAGGCAACTTGAGTCCAACCCAAGTATTCCACCAAATAATGGTGGTAAGATCCACTTTCTACTTCTCCTCCAAGCCACAAAGTAGTGACCTCCAAAGTCTCCACACCAAGCTTTCCTTTAGAATGAAGATGACTACACAAGAGAAGTTTGTGGTGCTAGTAACACTTCTCTTGGGACCAATTTTAGCTTGCCTAAGGAGGAAATATGTCACATCCCGGGATCGGCTTCGCCGTAGCACGATATTGTCCGCTTTGGGCCCCCCTCTCTGCCATCACAGTTCTGTTTCTAGGAACTCACAAGCAACTTCCAGTGGGTTACCCATCCTAGGATTGCTCTAGCCCCAACTCACTTCACTTCGGAGTTCCCATTACTCCAAGGCCAGTGAGCTCCCAAAAGGCCTCGTGCTAGATGGAGGTGGGCACGTACATATAAAGCATATCACCCCTCTCCGTTGGTCGATGTGGGATGTTATAATCCACCCATCTTAGGGGCCTGATGTCCTTGTCGGCACATTCGCACCACACGGTAGAGTGGCTTTGATACCAAAATTATCACATCACGGGATTGGCTCCACCGTAGCATGATATTGTCCGCTTGGGGCCCCCATCTCTACCCTCACAGTTTTGTTTCTGGGAACTCACAAGCAACTTCCCAGTGGGTCACCCATCTTGGGATTGCTCTAGCCCCAACTCGCTTAACTTCGAAGTTCCCATGATTTCGAGGCCAGTGAGCTCTCAAAAGGCCTCATGCTAGATGGAAGTGGACATGTACATATAAGGCACATCACTCCCTCTCTATTGGTCAATGTGGGATGTTACAAAAGATTTGATGCTTTCTCACTTCCTCCTCACATTTGCAAGACTTAAAACCCTAAGAAGGGTGGGCCTTCTAGGTCCAACTTATCCTACTTATCTCTTCTTAAGACATTTTTGCTAAAATCTCATGGGCTAAACTCAAACCATTTTAAAGCCCATTCCATTTCAATGTAATTAATTAACTTTTTAATTAATTCTCTCTCTAATCAATTAATCTAATTAATTGGCTTAATCGTTGATCTTGTCATCTTCTATTATATATCCAAATTACAAGCTTATGAATGTGCGATCTGTTGGGTTATAATTAGTGAGGCCATAGGTGATTATGAATTCTTTCTTTTATCGATCGTGAATTAAAACTCCCTTTTAATTCTCCCTTTTATGAGGACCCATTTACGGAATATGCTCAAGGCTTCCACAAATTGTGAGTGCCATCTAGAACTATACCTCTTCTTTTGTCTTGCAATTTGATGAACCAACAAGTATTTTTTAGGGAGTTTCACTAAAACACCCAAAATGGGGGCTTAAATTATAAAAAAACCCAAGCACTATTTAAACATATAAACACACCCAAAACCCATCATTACACACACTCAAAATTTATTTATAAACACACCCAAAAAGTTGACTTTGGGATTGATTTTGGGTGTGTTTCTATATTTAAATAGTGCTTGGGTTTTTCTATAAATACATGTCTAGGATTGGGTTTATTTATAAATTTGTATATTTTTTATGCATTGACCTTGGTATTGTAAACACATATCTACTGCTTTCTGCAACATATCACATTTACCTAAACTAATCTAGAATATAGTAGGAGAATCCATTTAGTTAGAATTATAATGTAATTCGATCCTTCTCTATTTCACAATGCTCTTGATCTCGTTAATAGGATACAAACTTCATGTCAAATCCCTAACGTGATATCTATTGGCTATATGATTCAATATGAGCACAATTGGAAGATTTTTTCTCAATTGCGCTCTAACTCCGATTGGAGATTCTTGAATCATATCTTAAAACATTCTCGTCCTCTTATTGGAAGTTGGGATCCCTTATCGTACGCTCACTTGCCTTTATGGACTTGTTGACGATTCTGACGTTACCTTGAATCGAGCCCAAGGATGAGCTCAACCTTATGATTCAATTAGAGACCGACTATTCATCCATAAGGTAACCATGGTGCCTTAGGTCTAAGAATTAACCTTGCGTTATTATAACTGAAGAAATCTTGTTTGATGTGCAAGTTGAATTTCCATACAAGATTCCTTAGTTTGATCACGTTCAATGAACTTACTCCCTAGCAATCACCTACATACTTATCTTAGTGTCCACACACGAATGACTCGAGACTAGTCATTCTCCTGGTTGAGCAGATAGAGTGCGTACTGATCTTTGCGGTTCGTCAATGCCTAGTTGAATGATCCTATGTCTAGGAACATTTTGGTTTGAGTAATTGGGAAATGCCCCTTTGCATCTAACTTCTATCTTATCTTATAATCCATGGACTTGTCAAATAGGTTAATGGTCAAGCGTGGACAGTTACCTGTGTTGACATTTTTGCCCTTGTGTGTTAACTTAAATGATTGGTTTAAACGAAGTTTCCATGAAAGATTTCATATAATGATTGGCTTTTAGCGCATACTTCTAACACAGAGAACATGAGAAGTGTTAAAGAGTGGGTTTTGGGAGAAAGATTTGTTTGAGAATGCCTAAAAAGGATGATGGGGAACTTCAATCTTAGTATGGCTTAGAAGAAATCACCCACAAAAAGGCTTTTTAATTCAACTCAACAGTCCATTGTACTTAAAAAAACAAAAAAAAAAAAAAAAAAAAAAAAAAAACAAAAAGGAGAGAGGAGGGCAATGACGCTTCTTGCTCCTCCCCCCTCAATAGAGTTTTTCTTTGGGACTCACAAAAGGAGAAGGCAGCTAGGGTTTCTCATGATGTTGGTGGCATAAGAAGACTTATTATGAGCATTTTATTATGTTTATAATTTCTTCTATCCATTACCGTTATGTATGTTGGAAAATGGTAACTAAAATCCCTACTAACCTTTGCACGACCTAGAACACCTTGGTGATTATCTTGTTTTTTGGCACCACAACGTGTATTTTTATGTTACTCTTATATTAATATTTTTATATTTATGTAATAAAAATTGGAAAACAGTGTGTATTTTTATTTTACTCTTATATTAATATTTTTAGGTTCATAAAATAGAAAATGCAACATGATATCTATATAAGTTGACATTTTTAGGTTTACTTACCATTATATTGATGTTTATTCTTTTACAATTATATCAACAAGTTAAATTATACCTTTTTGTTTTTTTACAAAAGAATAATGAATTCATACGTTAGTCATGATAGGAAATCAATTTCTAAGAAAACTAAGTAAAAAAATAAAAAAGCAATAGAGAAAATAATAATAAATTATAATATATAGTGTAGTTTAACTTAAAAAAATAATACTTTAATAGACAATTTTAATTGGTAAACAACTATTTTATAATTTGATAAGAGAAAATGATCATTTGTGTAATAAAAAATAAAAAATGATTTAAGTTGATGTTGAGGAATATAATATAAAGAGGTTTTCTATTTAAACCCCACATTTCTCTTAGTTCACCCCATGTTCTAAGTTCACCCCAACTTTTAATTTAAATTTTCACAATTTCTAAGTAAACCCCACTATCTTCCCAAACTACCCTTAAATACACCCCAAACTGAAAAAATAAGAAATAAAAGAGATTTTCTATTTAAACCCCTTCAAGTTTCAAACTGATATAAATTGTTGTTGCTTCCTATTATTCCTTGAGTTTTGCAGTGCATTGATTCCAACCTCTGAAGTGGTTGTCAATGAACAAGTAGAAAAGGAAGAGGAAAAGGGGGTCGAAGAGTGGTCGTCAATCAACAGTCATCAGGAAGATTGAAAATTCAAGAGTTGGTGCTAGTTCTTCCAAGACATCAAAAGACAGCATGACTCCTCTAAGAACTCCAACTACGGTGTGCCTCCCAATTTCTTTGAATTTTTTCTAAAAGCATCTCCAAAGATTTGCAGTTTTTCCAACAGTGCTTACTGCTAAAGAGTTTATCTTTGGAACTGCAGGTATCTAAGAATGAGGTGCACAAGCGTTGTACAAAAATTCAAGTTACCCCATACTTTCTAGAGAAAGAGAACAGTTTTACCAAAACATCAGGTATAAATTTAAATCAAAAATCAAAACAATCAAGCAATCCAATAGCCAAAAAAAAAAAAAAAAAAAAAAAAAAAAACAAACAAGAAGAAGGAAGAGAATAAGATCATTATAGCGAAACAATCAACAAGTCTTTTCATCAACTTCCGCGCAGATTTCAAAGAGGTAGGCTCGTCAATGTTCTACGTCTTCAAAAGAGAAAATTAATTTGGCATAGGATGTAGAAGAGTTTGTATTTTTTTAAAACTTAATTTGAAGAGTTGTGGGGTGTGTGAGGTGTGTGTATAGATATATTATGGTTAAGTATTAAGTTGGATAACTTTTTTTGTCTTTTTACACAATAATAAAATTTACAGCTTAATGATTTAAGTATTGGGGTGAACTAAGAGAAGTATGAGGTTTAAATAGAAAAAATCTAATATAAATACTATAAAAACTAAAGATACACATGAAGTGAAGATTAGCTTGGGTAATTATATATCTCTTTGTGCGAAGCGAAGGTCATGAGTTCAAATCCTCCAAATTTGCATATCACTTTTTTTTTCTTTTTTGCCATCAATGATGGGTATTATTGACAGCCACCAAGTCCGTCCTTGGCAAAATAACAAAATGGTAATTTCCATTCTTGGTACAAACTTTGGGCTAGTCTTTTAAATAGAAAGGGCAAAACAATATTTCCTCTTATTAATTTAAACTGGTCCATTCAATTTGGGCCACATCATTGACCTATTACAAAAATAAATTCAAAACCCATTCACCAAATCCAAAAAAAAAAACTCCATTTATCATATCCTTATTAGTAAAGATTTTTATCACTAACACGTAATTTTTCTTAAAATTTATACATAACCATATTAGTTATAAAAGAAATAGAAAAAAAGAAAATAAAAAAAGAAATGTATTATTGGTCACAGTACGCAACACTAGAATAACCGAGGAATTCCCCCCCATTTAAAAACCCTCGTCCAAACACCAAACCCTCCTCTTTTCCCCAACTCTTCCCTCCTTTCTCTCTCTCTCTCAGATTCTCGGAGGCGCAAAACTCAAAAACACACAAAAACAAATAAACGCCTCCGACCAAATCCTTTATCCTTTTACTTCTCCTTCCCCAAACCCTAAGCTCCTCCGATGGCCACCGATCCTATCCAGCAGCAGCAGCAACTGGCCATAATTCTGGGCCCCGACCCGACCCACTTTGAAACCCTAATCTCTCATCTTATGTCCTCCAGCAACGACCAACGATCCCAGGCCGAAGCCCTCTTCAACCTCTGCAAGCAGGCCCACCCGGACGCCCTCCTTCTCAAGCTCCTCCACGTCTTGCAGTCCTCTACCCGACCCGAGTCCAGGACCATGGCCGTCATCCTCCTCCGCCGCCAGCTCACCCATGATGATTCCTTCCTCTGGCCCCGCCTCACCCCCAACACCCAGTCCACCCTCAAGTCCCTCCTCCTCTCCTCTCTCCAATCCGAGTCCTCCAAATCCATGTCCAAGAAGCTCTGCGATACCATTTCCGAGCTCGCCTCCTCCCTTCTTCCCGAAAACCAGTGGCCCGAGCTTCTCCCTTTCATGTTCCAGTGCGTCACCTCTGACAATCCCAAACTCCAGGAATCGGCTCTCTTGATTTTCGCCCAATTGGCGCATTACATCGGCGAAACCCTCGTTCCTCACTTGACTACCCTCCACGAGGTCTTCTTCCGGTGCCTGTCCACCTCCGCCAAGAGTGCCGACGTCAGAATCGCTGCGCTCGGGGCGTCAGTGAATTTCATCCAGTGCTTGACTAGTGCGGCCGAGAGGGACAGGTTCCAGGACTTGTTGCCGCTGATGATGCAGACGTTGACCGAGGCGTTGAATTGCGGGCAGGAGGCGACTGCGCAGGAGGCTCTGGAGCTGTTGATTGAATTGGCAGGGACTGAACCGAGGTTCTTGAGAAGGCAGTTGGTGGATGTGGTGGGGTCCATGCTTCAGATTGCCGAGGCCGAGTCCTTGGAGGAAGGGACAAGGCATCTGGCCATTGAGTTTGTGATTACCTTGGCCGAGGCCAGGGAGAGGGCACCTGGGATGATGAGGAAGTTGCCGCAGTTCATTCAGAGGTTGTTTGCGATTCTCATGAACATGTTGTTGGACATTGAAGATGAACCTGAGTGGCACGCTGCCGATACAGAGAATGAGGATGCCGGGGAGACAAGCAATTACGGGTTTGGACAGGAGTGTTTGGATAGGCTCTCTATTTCCCTGGGTGGGAATACCATTGTCCCAGTTGCCTCAGAGGTTTTCCCGGCTTTCTTGGCTGCTCCCGAGTGGAAAAAGCACCACGCTGCACACATTGCCCTTGCTCAGATTGCTGAGGGTTGCTCCAAGGTATAAATAACTCGTCCTTCGCTTTTGTGTTGCCAATGTTGGAGCTTCTGCTATGTGTATGATTAGTTATGTATGTGAGCCGTGGACAGTAACGTTAATGTGAGCTTTGGACGCATTTGATATTGTATTTTTCTTCAGGATGATTAGTCATTACTGTAGGTGATCTCATGCCTTTCATACACAGCTTCATAATGAAATAACTTCTCACTTTATTTATGCATGTATTCCTCTGCTGGCTATATTATTCTCTTCCGAGTGGCCTGCTCTAACATTTGCACTTATTGGCGCAGGTAATGATAAAGAACCTTGAACAGGTCGTGTCAATGGTGTTGAATTCATTCCAAGATCCCCATCCGCGTGTGCGATGGGCAGCAATTAATGCAGTTGGGCAATTGTCAACGGATTTAGGCCCAGAGTTACAAGTCCAGTATCACCAGCGAGTGCTGCCTGCTTTGGCTGGAGCGATGGATGACTTCCAAAATCCTCGAGTACAGGTTTGTAACACTGTCCTGTACTCAATAATAGGGCTTCCTTTCCCCATCTTGTAGGGCTGTATGTTCTTTTAACCCAACACCTCCTGCTTAATAAAATAATGTTTAATCATCTTCATTTTCATTACTCTCGTTTTTGCTGCTGTCTTGGTAAAATTTTATCCTTGTAAAGATGAACTGATTAGGCTATGATATATAGTAATATTGGAAAACCGAGCATAATTCATGTAACTATATATTTCGGTAATGGTGTCATTGAATGTTGATTCTTAATTTAGATAATACGGTTATGCAAAATGAATTGATACCTGATTATTTGGATGTTTTGTTAATCACAGAAATCGTATTAATTTTATGTCTTCTATTTTTTCGAGGGCATAATTGGTTTTGTTTTGTTTTTTTTTTGCAGTTTCATTTATGTATTTGTAAATAACAACTTGCACACTAATGCATTTATAAATATCTCCAATACATAAAATTTCATGCAACTGCAAAATGTGAACCACACATTCTTAGGAAAAGAATTATATGTTATCTACAATAATGTTATGCTCATCCGACAATATGTATCTCTTGCTCCTTGTTCATGCTTCTAACAGATGAATTAACCATGCAACTTGAAAACATCTTATGCATGTTAAGATAAGGTTAGAATCCTGAGCCTGAGATGGTGGGTATTTGGGCTTTACAGAACTTTAATGGCACGCATCCTAAAACTTATTTGGGCATGAGTTCTAGGAAACTTTTTTTTTTTTTTTCATCTTCAATTGTTTTTTTTTTTTTTTTTTTTTTTTTTTTTTTTTTTTGGGATAGTCTTCCCCATTCCCTCCTGTTGAAGTACATGTATGGAAGAGTTCCCTTTAGGTTTGTCCTATAAGTTTTGTGCATGTTCTCCATGAAATTGCACTAACAGTTGAAACTATGTTTTAATTTTACAAGCAGTTTTGTGTTGACCCAAGTATATCCTTGAAATCATGAAATTCATTGAGTGGTGGCAAAATCACTGCATACGATTGATTTCTTGTTTATTTATACCTAGACACTCCCTCTCCTTAGTTCTTGATTTTCTAGACATTTATGAGTGATGACATTGATGCTTCTGGTTTCACTCTGCACATCAACTTGATGGTTTTTCTGTATTTCTATGTTACAGGCCCATGCTGCTTCAGCAGTACTCAATTTCAGTGAAAATTGCACCCCAGATATTTTGACACCATACCTGGATGGAATTGTGAGCAAGCTTCTTGTACTTCTACAGGTACATAATCTTCCTATTCAGCAATTTCTCATAGAGAATATGTTTTTGGTGTATATGCTGGCAGAAGATGTATATATTAGTATGTAAACTAAAAGTGATTGGTTGGTGAAACCACTTCATATTGGAACAAGAGCTGTAGTGGAAAATATGTTGTATCAGATAAATATTGTGATTAATCATTGCATTCATGGCTCTTTGTTTAGTCACTTTCTTAATGTGATGCAGTTAATGTTTTAGTTAGTCAATGAATGGTTGTTCATATTTTGACTTTTGGTAGTTGCAAAGGAAACATGGACTGGAGAACCTTATTTTTTTGAAAATAACAGAGACCAGGGAAGAGATACTAGGGAAGAAACCATGGATAAGGAGCTGACCAAGAATAGAATTAAAGACTGTTTTTATGGTAGAATCAGATTGATGGTTCTTTGAAGTTTAAGAAAAAGATTTTTGAGATGTTTGATTTTTATTGTGCTTGGTCAGAATGTCAGCAATATAAATGGGAAAACATCTTGTGGTGAGGCAGAGAAAATAAAAGAGAACAAGTTAATGAGGCTTATGACGGTGATTAAGTTGAAATTGAAAACCATTGAGTTAAAAATTCAAAGAAATATCTTGCTTAACTTCTTTCCTTTGGTGTGGAAAATCTTTCTCCTTCTTGGTGCAAAGGTGTACTTGCATTTTTGAACTTATATATGTTTTATTTATTTGTGTCCCAGAATGGGAAGCAGATGGTGCAGGAGGGTGCTTTAACAGCTTTAGCATCAGTTGCCGATTCGTCACAGGTACTTGCATTTTTAAACCCATTATTAGGTTGCCAATTTCAGTTTATTTAAGAACACAATGATCAGATTTGACATTTGTATTTGTATTTGCAGGAGCAATTCCAGAAGTATTATGATGCTGTAATGCCTTACTTGAAAGCTATCTTGATTAATGCTAATGACAAATCCAATCGCATGCTACGTGCCAAATCCATGGAGTGTATTAGTTTGGTTGGAATGGCTGTTGGAAAGGATAAGTTCAGGGATGACGCTAAGCAGGTGACGATAAATAACATGTTATACATTATCCTTGGTTCCAGATTAACGATGAGAGAGATCCACTATTTTTTTATTTAGTTGTTTAGCTGATATTCTGTTTGGTTATTGAAATAATGGTGGCCCTATTGTTTTGTTTTGTTTGGGAAGATTATGGAAGTCTTGATGTCATTGCAAGGATCTCAAATGGAGGCAGACGATCCTACAACAAGTTACATGTTACAAGTAAGTTCTTGTAACTTTGACAAACAACAGGGAAAATGTAGAAGAATGTCCTGCGGATTCTACATATGTAAACTGAATAAACTAACTGCTTAATCATGTTTCAGGCATGGGCCAGACTTTGCAAATGTCTTGGACAGGATTTTCTCCCTTATATGAATGTTGTCATGCCCTCTTTGCTTCAGTCTGCTCAACTGAAGCCTGATGTGACAATTACATCTGCAGATTCAGATGCAGATATTGATGAAGATGATGATAGGTTGGTTGGTTAAATTTCACCTTTTAAGACCTGATATATGTATTGTATTTCGGAAAAACCACAATTTCTTTCCTGGTAGTCTTGGATGCTGTTCCTAATTGTTTGTGCTAGAAAAAGGCACTTTTGAGATACTACTCATTTGGCTGAATGATACTTTATGGCAAAAAGTATCTATAATTTCAGTTTTTGACAGGTTTTGTGTTCTTAATGCAGCATTGAAATGATTACTGTTGGTGATAAAAGGATAGGAATTAGGACTAGTGTCCTGGAGGAAAAAGCTACAGCTTGTAACATGCTATGTTGCTATGCTGATGAATTGAAGGAAGGGTTCTTTCCATGGATTGATCAGGTTGATGATGATTCACTTTATTTTTTTTGGGGTGGGGGGGAGTGGTGGGTGGGGGTGTGTGCTTTTATCAACTTCAACAACTAGATAATGACTGTGCTTAAGTTATTGTAGGTTGCTCCAACATTGGTTCCTCTTCTCAAATTTTATTTCCATGAAGAAGTTAGAAAGGCAGCTGTTTCAGGTATTAGCTAGACCGGTTCTTGAATTTAATTATTTTCTCATATCAGATTCTTTTGGAGCTCTCCTGAAATTCTTTATGTCATTTATCTACTTTCTGCAGCGATGCCTGAGCTGTTGCGTTCAGCCAAATTAGCTGTAGAGAAGGGACTTGCACAAGGTCATAATGAGTCCTATATTAAGCAGTTGTCTGATTACATAATACCAGCATTGGTTGAAGCACTACATAAGGTCTTGGAATCTTTGGTTCTTTTGGTCTTCAGCAATGATCAATCATATTTTTTGCTATCTGTTTTGTTTATTTTCAATGCAAGTGACCTTGGTTTTGATGCCTTTGAACATATTTGGTGTGCAGGAGCCTGAGGTAGAAATTTGTGCAAGCATTTTAGATGCGTTAAAGGAATGTGTGCAGGTTTGTGGCATCAATTGATATTTGTTCTGTGTGATAGAACGCATAAACAAATGAATGTGTTTCATATCTGTTCTTTTTCCTGCATCTCTCTGTCCCAACTAGATGTTAATACATTTTATTTGCATGTTACTGATGTTAATAAGTTGTTAACTTAAGTTACTGTTTTAGTTGTTAGCTATACACTTTTACCTACATGTGCAATACCTACTTGCACCAGTGTATTTTTCTTTTCTGTTCAATTTCACACTCCTCAAAGCTTCACTAATTTTTATTTTTTAGTATGTGAAAATAACTGATTTGTGCTTGGCACAATTAAACTATGATCAGTTTTACTACGTAGTTACTTTGAAATTGCCGGTGGTGATTCTTGCTTTTAATATGAAAAATGTGTGCTTCTAGATAATAATTTATATCTGTTGATTCAATTTCAACAAGTAAACTTAATAATTTCTACCATAAAATCAGAAAATTGTTATAAATGACATCAGTGTTTGTATTTTGAAGGAAAATAAAACCCATGAAAGCAATCTTGCCTTCAGGTTATGTTTTATATTGACTTCACTATTTGATTGACTGTTATTGAACTACGCGATAAAAGATTCTCTGTTGAAATCCAATATCCTTTCCTGGATTTTATGTTTTTTTAAAAATGTTTTTAGCCTTCTGTATTTGGCAGTAGCCGAAAAGAGTCTTCTATTGGCCTGTGCTTTGTTTTTAATTTAGTCACGTATAATAAAATCAAGTATGTTGGATACTATACTGGAAGGATGTTCAACACATGTGTCTGCTTTATGGAGTTTTACCACTAAATAAGTGTTTTTTGAAGTTTCCTTTCATTGGAGTTTAACCACTGTGCTGCATACTGCTGTTGTGTTATGAAGTTGGATCTATTTTAATGTAGTATTTATTTCAGATTTCTGGAGCACTTCTTGATGAAAACCAAGTTAGGTGCATCGTGGATGAAATCAAACAGGTGGTTACAGCCAGTTCATCAAGAAAACAAGAGCGAGCAGAAAGGGCCAAGGCAGAGGACTTCGATGCAGAAGAAGGAGAACTGCTTAAGGAAGAAAATGAACAAGAAGAAGAACTTTTTGATCTGGTAAGCTTTGAGATTTAGGATATTTTGATGATCTTTTAGTGAAAAAGAAGGAACTGAACGCTGAGTTTTTCTTTTAATGCTATATTGCTTTCCCTGATGAAGGTCGGTGATTGCTTGGGATCGTTGATTAAGACATTCAAGGCATCTTTCATACCTTTCTTTGATGAGCTTTCAACTTACGTAACACTTATGCTGGTAAATCTCCCTTCCTCTCGTTTTGTTTGTCTTGTTTGACTACTTCTAAATCTATGGCAGTTTTCCTATTTTAGTTTTGTACTGGCAGATTGGGATGTGTGTTGCATGTGACTCAGATTGTAATGTGCGTAAAATATATTGAAAATTACGTGTTATTCTTACTAAAATAAAATTATAAATCGAGATTTAGATTTATAATCAATCTTTGTCAATTATTTGATTTTATTATTAAGTAAGAAATTTCCAGAATAGAAATTATTGATTAAGGAAAAAAAAATAAGGTACATGGTTGAGACAACAATAATACTAGTAACCAATAACATAAGAGATGATGAAATGGAGTTATTAAATAAGATTTTGAAAGGAGGGCTATAATATTGATAGAAAAGGAAAGGAAAACAGACTTATTACTTCAAACATCGTTACTTGTATATATGTTGTATATATAATATGCATAAGGGGTGATCCCATATAACTGTAGCTGTGGCAGGATCCACATCTACTTTCTATGTGCTGTCCATATTATTAATACCATCGATAATTCGTTTATACAGTTGTTGATATTGTGTCGATATACATCCCACCCTAGCTACAGTGAAAACAGAATCCCGTTTATGATGGGCCCTGTACACACACACACACAAACACACACACACACACACACACACACACACACACACACACTCATTTATATATATAGGAAACTGCTATTGGCATTCCGAAAAAGTCAGCATGCCTTCCTCCCTTATGCTTTTACAAAGGAGTGCAAGATGACTTTTTTTGAAGTGCCAATAATAGCTTCAGGAAAGGGATCCCCAGTTTTTGCAGGAAATGGGGACTGCTTGTGGGGCACACTCGACTTCATAGATCAACCTTGTATAGACATTGTGTGGGGTATCCTTGAAGCTTTAGTTATACATCACCGCTGGGTACCCCTTCTCACACTGGATGAGTTAATCTGCTCCTTGAACATCGGAGTTTGACCATCATCATCTAGTCATGGATGGGTTTGCATGACTATTGTGAATTTAATTTGATGTTGACAGCATCACACCATTTATTGTGTCTACTTTGTAAAAAGAAGTTACTTTGGATATTTAACATGAAATGGAGTGTAATTCGTAAATTGACATGTTAAATCTAGGCAAACGAGAACGAAGCAGCTATGAAAAAAATACATGTTCTTAGTATTTTTTGTATCCCCTTACCTGTTTGAGTTTATGATTTGAACTCATGTACTTACAAGAATTTTTCTGATGGCTTATTGATGGAGCAGGGTAAGGATAAAACTGCGGAAGAGAGGCGGATTGCCATTTGTATATTTGATGATATGGCAGAGCATTGCCGTGAAGCAGCTCTTAAGTAAGCAGTTTTGTTTGTATTATGTTGGAAGGGTGATGATTTTGGCAATCCAAAATCACTCAAAAATAACCTCATGCACTCCTCGTGTGAGAGAGTAGAGGAGTGTGGGAGTTTTGAGTGCCTAAATCATCTCCCATATTGGAATCTTGATTCCTATTTTCTCCTTATGTAACCAAATGACAATTGGTGAAACAGATACTATGATACCTACGTTCCTTTCCTATTGGAAGCTTGCAATGATGAAAGTTCAGATGTTCGTCAGGTTTGTACTCCTATTGATTGTGTTATAGTGCATATTTAGTTATCATAGTGACAGTTAACAACAAAGAACATCTACTTCAGGCTGCGGTTTATGGGGTTGGTCTTTGCGCTGAGTATGGTGGATCTGTGTTTAAACCGCTTGTTGGAGGTAGGTTGCTTTGCTTTGCTTTTGCTTTGTTTCTGTTTTTGTTTGGAGTTGTTTCCTTGTATGTTTTCTGATGGGTGTTATTTTTCAATTTTTGCTCTCTGCAGAAGCTCTTTCTAGGTTGGATATGGTAATCAGGCACCCTAATGCACAGCATTCTGACAATGTGATGGCATATGACAATGCTGTTTCAGCTTTTGGGAAAATTTGCCAGTTCCATCGTGACAGTATAGATGCAACACAGGTAGATGATATTCTTTTGCTTCAAACTCTGATCTTTCGTACTTCTCTATGCTCATTTCCTTGTTTTTACTTCTGTCGATGTGTCTATACTCGGCCTCATGCTAAAAAATTGATTGTTTGAGGCATAAATGGTGTACCATTAACTTACTGCTTGTTCTTTACCATAACCACTCAGAGTGATGAATGCATCTTTTTTATATTGTGTCATGTTCAAACCCAACAATTCCTTAATGCAGCCTACTCAAGCCCAACAATCCCTTAATGCGGCCGACTTAAGGCCTGTTTGGGACTGCTTCTGGGAGGGCTAAAACCGATAGTGCTTCTGACAATGTTTGGCAGAAAAAACTAAAAAGTGCTTCAGGGTCATAAAAGCGCTTACTGGAGAAACACTCAAGTGCTTCTTCTTGAAGCACCCGACGCGCTTCTAGTAAACAAATTTATGAGCAGAAGTGTTTCCTACAAGAGCAATCCTAAACAGGACCTCCATCAACTAAATTGATTTGTATTCTGGGTTTTGATCTCTTTGGAGGAATTCCAGCATGCTCAATCCGATGCTCTCAGTATGATCAAATGTCCCTATTAAATTGATTTGCTTTCATTAGAAGCCGTGTTGTGATAAGATAAACTTTGTCATCCATTGAATCACACACATCATCTTTCAGTGCTGGGTTAGAGTCAACTCAAAGTTGGTTGATGGCGGTGCTGCAGGGTTTGTAGAATAAACATAGTTGATTGCTAGGTGAAGCCTTTCAGGGGACTGACACTAGGGTGGGTAATTGGTATCCATTAGGTGTTAGGAATGTGGTTGTGATGGTGATGGTGATGGTGATTTGGCCCAATATTTTTACCCCATCCCAAATCAGCACACTTGTAAATAGATAGCTGCATTTGATTAGTCGGCTAGTGCTTTGCTGATTTACTGATGTGAATGAAAAATAACTGAGATGTCGAATTGTTACCCTTGGGGCCATTTGAATTCTGAAATGAAGTCAAACAATTTTGTGTCAGAAGTTCTGTATATGCGCTACTGCTATTTGTTCAACCGTTTACTAGCATTATACTTCCTCAGTGCTTTTCTTTACATTTTTTGTCATACACAATGATTTTTTTCCCGATCTAGCTATTACCATCTCAAGTCTGGTTGTGGATATTTAATATTGGCCTTTCTGTTGTTTCACATATCCATTTTGTTTGGCAGCTTGTCCCAGCCTGGTTAAGCTGTTTACCTATAAAAGGTGATTTGATTGAGGCCAAGGTGTCCATGACCAGCTATGTTCAATGGTTGAAAGGTAAAAAAACTGGAATTTGGAGAATGTTGAATTGTTAATAGATAAATGTTTGCATGTCCTTTTTTGGTCAGTATTATTTTCCACTCTTCAATGCCTATTTAATTGTCCAAGGTGATTGTATAATGAAAAGTAATTGCATTGTTTACAGGTCAGATAGAGAGCTTTTAGGGCCCAATAATCAATATCTTCCCAAAATAGTTGCGGTTTTTGCTGAGGTATGTAGTGGTTTTCTGATGCACGTACTAATCTCACTCATTCTTGTGAACTATTAGGTCTCTCTCTCTCTCTCTCTCTCTCTCTCTCTCTCTCTCTCTCTCTCTCAATTGGGCCAATGTGCTGTAGGTTTTATGCGCTGGTAAAGATTTGGCAACTGAGCAAACTGCTAGTCGTATGGTTAATCTATTAAGGCAGCTTCAACAAACTTTACCACCCGCTACCCTAGAATCCACCTGGTCATCCTTGCAGCCCCAGCAACAGCTTGCATTGCAATTTATACTCTCATCATAATTCTTTAGCCTTGGCATTGCCTTATGTTTGTGGAAACTGCAGCTTCTGGTCATTATATTTCCCTTTGCATTGGTGGGATATGCAATTTCATTTATCAGGAAAGCTCGTGGGGTGGGCACATGATTGTTTGGAAGCAGATGTCTGGTCTGCGTTTTGATAGTGCATTCTTTTGATTTTGTGTTCGAAAATTATTTCTCGTGGTTTGGCGCTAATGCCTTGTTGCATTTTTTAGTCAGCGGAGGATGAAAAAGTTAGGGATAGTGAAAGTTTTGCAATACAGTGTGCATATTATAGACGATCCAGTACTCCTAAGCTTCAAAAGATTGAAGTCAACAAAAGAATTGTGGCTTTTAGTTTTGTATGTTAAAGGTCAAGGTGTGATGAAGACATCTTGTATCAGTTTTGGTGCTTTATATTTTTGAAATGTAAAACAGTTTAATATAAGTTTGTTTTGCATTTGGTTTCATTTTTAAGCACATATCCTTATCACCCTTGAACATCTAATTTTGCATCTGCACTGCACCTCAACTACATTTACGTTGCTGGGCCCTGTACGTAGCATCAATGATTCTTATGTTACTTTGTACAATACATACAATTGTTGGGAATCTCCTAGTCCTCCTTTGGAATTAGTTAGCAGTTACGTGAGTCACAACTACCGGAGGCCTAAATGATTTAGTTTGGGGTTTTCATTCCAAGGAAGTTTGGCTCGTTATATTTAGAGTGGCAAATTGATGATGGAGACGTAGTTTGTTTGGCCTTCTTCGTCATTGTTTGTTATCTACGTGGCAGGTTTTATCACGAAAGGGCTCAATGTAAGGATTTTATCACAAAAGAACTCGGTGTAAGTGTAATTTGAGATGTCCTAATTCCGACTCTATTTTAAGCTCGATTACAGTTTTCTCAAGCTTAATTTGATCTTAATATTTAGAGTAGTGAAACAAAGGAGTTGGTTTGGTCTTGTTTTATCACAATGGTAGCCCTCTCAGTGTAATTTGAGATCTCCTACTACTTACAAGTTACAACCCCATTTGAAGTTAACCCCTGTCAAAATCTTCTTTAGCTTACTCTAACGTGTTCTAAAGAACTGAGTTACTCCACTTATTGTGCAGTTGAGTTGTCATCTTACTATGTCTGCTCAACTTCACCTTGAATGATGGTAATGTTTCTAAGTGTACTCGGCCAAACTAGGCTATAATATTTTATTACTCTTTTGGGGTCATGCCCTTTAGCCCCTTTTCGGGGTTGTAATGATATGGTCCAACTTAACTGCCTGCCTAGATTCAGAATATGGTTGGGTCAAAGCTGTAACGACCTGTCTAGTTTAGGCGTGTCTTTCATCTCAAAACGTGTTACGAGGGTTCGAACTTAACACTACTAGTCTTCAAGTCAATGTAATTACTACTAGTCTTTAAGTCAATGTCATTTTCTATCCGTTGATAGAGATTACTGGTTATCTAATGATGGACAGTAGTAAACCCATAATTTCTAACAAATACACATAACTCAAGTGCTAACTAATTAATAAGTTAATATGACACTTGTCATTTATTTTTACAACTTCACAATATATTTTCATACTCCGAGAACCGCTCATTTTTTTTCGAGGATAATCTAGGCAAATGATGGGTTAGAGTAGAAATTGTTTGATCACCTAAACTGTGCAAACAAACACAATGGAAATCAAATGCCTAAGCAATTTTCAATTTTACTAATTTCATGAATGATTGATTTATAAATAAGAAATTACGAAATAGATGTGTTTCGTGCGTGTGACTGGTATTGCTACATTTGTTAGTTGGCTCTATTACATTGTGCATGTCGTCTAAAGAATTGGGGCAATATTCCTATGGATCATGAGCAGCACATAGATGACAAATTTTAAATAGAAACAATATTATAATAAAGATTTAAAAAAAAAGAAAAAGAATCTAGTAATAATATAATGATGAAATAACAAGGTTTGTCTGGTGACGCAAGGAGGAGTAAAACAAACGCAGCTTGTTGCATAATAAGATATTATATTTGTGTATTCTGTCCATGAACATATATGACTTGGTCTTCACCGAAATTCAAAAGATCCATTTGTGCTTTTTTGGTCCCTATGATTCTGTTCTTATCTAGAAGAGCATTTTGGTGCCTCCAAGTGGCAGCCTTTCGCGCCTTCACGACTTTTTTTTTGTCAAATGCTGACTTGGAGAGAAAAGAGGGGACAACGTTTGAGCCCCTTGCCCCTACAAGGCCTTAAATGGTAACGCCCGTTTTTGTGTTATGTCCTTAATGTCCCTCCACAACTAAGACTTGTTTTCTCTTGTTTGTTTGTAAATAGGGTGACATTTTTTTTTTGGGTTAAAAAAGTTAGAATTTAATTGGGATATAAAATATTAGAACTTATAAAGAATTTATAGTTTAAGTGATTAAGAGTGTTTATCGTTGTACTCGAGATCTTATGATCGATTACCCCTACTTAACTACTGCTTGTTTAGAAAATATAGAACTTCATTTGGTTTGTGTGTATTACTCTAATTAGACCAGTGGTGTATAGTTTAATTGGTTGAATTCTTCCACTTCATTAATGTAGAAACTCCTATGAATATTTGTGTGTAAACCTCACTCCTCCAACTGCTTGTACTTAAAAAACACACTATATATTATTCTAACTTGAATTGAATTGATGGCTTGTTGAGAAAATAGTAACAATGGCAAGTGACGCATGAGATGGGGAACTATAATCGGTTATTTTGTCAAATGCCAAAAGGGTATTTATGGAAAAAGAATACAAGTCTCCTCTGACAGATTATTTTTCAACATTGAACATTAAATATACGTTCCATAAGATAACAAACAGAAAAGGACAGAGAGCTCCTAAACCATCCAGTTGCTTATAGAAAACTCAGAAAACCTTTGAATATATAAAACCCCTACCACAACCAAACAAGGAGATGAAGACGAGCTCTCCACTACCATTGAGAGCTGGCTACCTTATACAGAGACAGAGTGCCTTCTTCCAATTCATTCTCTGATCAACCTTCCTTAAATCAAACCCATCTCTCTCTCTCTCTCATCTCCAACCATCTTAATTATTTTCTTGCACATTTAATTTGCAATGGAATTTCGGTTCCAACAGCAGAACCAAATTTGCTTCCCAGCAGCAGTAGCTAACAAAGCTGTAGGCATTCCAATGAGCAAAGTGGGAAAGTCGAAGGGAAGAACTAGAAGCAACAACACAAACAAGTTTGTTGGTGTGAGGCAAAGGCCTTCAGGGAGATGGGTAGCTGAGATCAAAGACACCACACAGAAGATAAGAATGTGGCTTGGAACCTTTGAGACTGCCGAAGAGGCTGCTCGAGCTTACGATGAAGCTGCCTGCCTTCTTCGCGGCTCAAATACTCGAACCAACTTCATTACACATGTCTCTTTGGATTCTCCTCTTGCTTCTCGAATCCGAAATCTACTTAACACCAAAAGAGGAGGATCAAGCAAACAAGTAATAGAGCAAACTAGTTCTAGTATTGCTGATCATGATGATATGAATGCCTCACATCCTCCCACATCTTCTACTACTAGTAATGACAAGTACATGACTAGTAATATTAGCACTGCTAGTACAAGCACTTGTAATTCCACCAGCAGTGGCAGTGATACACTTTCTAGTGAGGTGTTTCAAGATTCTCAGCTGTTTGATGATGTCTACAGACCAGATTTGAGACACTGCAATGAGGAATTTGAGTTGAGCTCTTCTGAATCTCAATCTTATCTTTCATGGGGTGGATTTGAACCCGGGGTTGACGGGTTCTCATTTGCCCAACAAGTGTTTGATTTGCCGAAACATCAGGCAGCTGCTGCTGCTTCTTCTTCTTCTACTACTAGTACTACTAGTACTACTGCCACTACCACAGCAGCTGAAGCTGATTCGGAGTTTCTGGAATTCGAAAGGATGAAAGTTGAAAGACAGATATCAGCTTCCCTCTATGCAATGAATGGAGTGCAAGAGTATATGGATACAGTTTATGATCCTAACGAACCCTCTTGGGATCTTCCACCAATATGTCCTTTGTTCTGCTGAATATGAAGGTTTTCTTTAGCGATCAAGGAATTTTCATCTCTCTTTCATTCTTGTCATCTTTCTTTTTTTCTTTCGCTTTAAACTCTCAAAAGGGGTTCATGGTATACGACCGGATTATAATAACTGAGAAACTGTTAGAGATAAAGATGGATACTTATTTGTATAACTTATTCTTGCTGATTTAAAGATGTCTGCAGAACATACATATATGGAGAAGTTACACTTAATGTTATTTAAAGCTTTCCTCAATCATAAAATGTCTTTCTTTCCCAGAATCCCAGCAATCATATGTTGATTTAAATATACCCATGTCCCCTATTGTCCAAATCAACTATCTTCCTTGGGGAGAAAAATAGATATAGTTGATATGTTACAGGTAACAATTAAGAAACAAAATGCACCCTTCCTCTAACAGCTAAAAATAAGAAACTCCGAGGATTGATCCTTCACTGCCGATTCGCGATTTCACCTTTCACCCAGTTGGAGAACCTGTGGCAGTAAGGACAGTCTTTACCTGAAATAGCATTTTAAGGTCCATGATCAACCTATTCAAGCAAAAAAAATAAAAGAATAAAACGAAAACGATAGCATATGTTAAGGGCAGCTATAGTAGCGTGGTTAATTTTGCTGAGCCAAACAAAATGTTGAAACTAGATTTGGTTTAGGGGAGTGGAGCTTGATCCCTAAGAAACCTGTCATTATAATTTATATAAACTCAACATTGGCTTGTGGGGAGGTATGCAATCATTTCCATTCACTGGCTAAAGCAATTCTTGCAAACATGGAATATTACATTAATACTCTAGTCAGGAATGTGTGAAAGCATTTCTTCTTGTGAGAAATCCTACTCCAACATCAGTTAACTCTTCTCTATAATCCTTGCTCATTTCCTTACCTTGCTAGATGTTGCTAGTCTTTAAAGTATGTTGTTGGTTTATTTTATGTCCTCACTACTTAAAATGGAGTTTGGATGTTAGTTTATGTGTGTGTGTGTGTGACGCAAAATAATTTATGTGTTCAAGTACATGAAAATAGGTTATCCATGCATAACGTGTTTGATACTCCTTCACAAAATATACTTATGGCATGTTTGCTAACTTGGAATGAGGGTGAACATGCATCGAAGTGAGTATGAGCCACTCCCACTCCCAAGTATTTTCATTGAATTCTTTACTAATTGTTTGGAATCAGAATTAAATTGTAGCAATTCTCATTAAATCATGTTGACTCATCATCCCAAAAAGTTAGGAAAATCCATGTGGTAAATAGTCAATGGACCTCAACATACAAGGAAAATAGAGATGGATTAAACCCAAAGTTGCCTATAGTTTTTGGACCTCTAGTCTATCATATGCAATAAATATATAACGCAAATTTGCACAAATACCAATATAAACTATTGGACGTGTGCACGTCTACCATTTAATTAAAAAAATAACTAGTTACCACCTAAATTTCACTTTCGGTGGTAATCTACCATCTCCGTCCACTTCTATTAAGTTTTGTATTAAATGTGGGCCTATTTTTTTTATTTTTAATTCATCTAAATTTTTTAATTAAAGTAATAGCAACAAAAACAAAAAAAACAAAAAAACAAAAAAACTTTTGGAAAAAGGGAAAATTGAGAAGGGGCACATGCCTACCCTGGCGAAGGAGGAAGGGCTATCGCGGGTGGAGGGTAAAAGTGGTATAGTCTGATTGTCCCCTCAAATTGAAATCAAAATCGAAATTTTAACACGGTTCAATTTGATTTAATTCTCATAAAAAGTATCTAGATTCTAGAAGAATCAAACTAAACCAGACCTATACGGTTCCGGTTTGGTTTTGTTGGCTTCCAGTTTGGAAAGAAACATATGAAGATGTGATAAAAAGAGAAATAGGAAGAAAGAGAAAGAGGTAGAAGAGATAAAAGAAGAAAGGTGAAGAGAAAAAGAGGAAGAGAAATAAGAAAAAAAAATAGGTGGAAAAGAAAGAAAGATAGAAGTGGGATCCCGATCCTCTGCATTTAGGGACTGTGCATTTACCCGCATTTGAGAGAATTTTGAGCATTCATTAAATCTAGAGATATTTAGTGATATACCCATTTCTAGCACTAATATTATAAATAAATCCTACACAATTGAATTTATATAAACAAACCCAAACAAAACCCAAAAAATGACAGCTGACCTTATTGAATTTAATATTGATTATTAAATTACTTTGATGTCCTATTGAGTGTTTTAGGTATTTTTATGAAATTTTGGGGTTGGGCTTGTTTTAAGAAATGGATGGCAGTTTTGTTATTTATAACAAGTTAAAAGCTTTTTTGTCATGTTGTAAATGGGCTTTGGGTGTGTTTCTAAAGTCCATTTCACATGGGGTATTTTTATAATTTGGGCCCTCATATTGGGTATAATAGTGAATCTCCCTTAAATCTAATGGGTAAAAGCAAGCCACGTCATATATATATATATATATATATATATTTCTTGCAAAACACACTGTTGCAGTTAAGTGACGGCGTCAGTTTTCCATCTTCTTTTTTGGATAAATTTCTATTCGTCCTCTGATGAACAAAATCGAGTCTGTATTGTAAAATATTGTACATTTATATGCATTCGGATCAATCTTAGACAACCAAGTAATCCAACATTGTTCACCAATTGGCATCAACACTGGATTTTGTTTCTTATTCTTCCCTCTCGTAACACACCATTTCTAACTTTCCCTAACTTTTCCCTTTTTAAAAAATAAAAAAATAAATAAATAAATAAAATCTTTGTTCCTTTGTTTATTTACGATAATTATTTATTTATTTATTTTTATAGCAGCATTTACAATAAATTTAGAGAACAATTTTTCTTCAACCACAGAGAAGCATTGGCACAATTGTTACCCATATTTATGAGTTATTCAATATGAAAGAACAAACCTCCAGTGAGTTGGGCATCAAAGTATAGTTGATGAAAGAAAATGTGAGTTTTACAGGAAGATTAGGTATTTGAACCAAATTAATTTTGGTTGAGTATCAGGTTGCGGTGAGCATGTTGATGGAAAAATGGTTTTGGTCCTTCGTTTTATGAGGTGTCCTTGATTTAGCGACTGAGACACCCTTTTTTACGCCCCCACACGAAACACCAATGGTGAAACCTAGATACAGAATTAGAAAATATGTTATGAAGAAATTTGGAATGTCCTTTCATGGATCTATAAATTGAGAGAAAAAAAAAAAGGAATGTCCTTTCATTAGCTGAGGAATGAAACCTTGATCCAGAAAACTGACGCATGAGTAAGCTTTAAATTCTGTGTTTTGGGGAGAAAAAATAACATGTGACGTGGCTTACTTTTACCCATTAGATTTAATGGATGTTCAAGATTCTCTCATATGCAGGTAAATGCAGAGGCTCGGGATCCACAGAAGTGCAACAAGAACAGTTATGGTTTAACGAAAAGAAAAAGAAGTTGGGTTAGAGTTGTTATTTAGTTAGTTATACATTGGGACTAAGGCATTTCGGTTGTTAATTTGGCTAAAATATCTAGATATTACTTGGAGTTACTAATTTGATTTTAACATTGATTAGGTTGACTAATAATTGTGGATATAAATGAATAAGTAAACTTAACATAACCAGTCAAAAGCGGTTTTTCTAAGACAAGAACCGAGATGGGAACATATTCAAAAAAATCTGGTTCGGTTTTTGAGCAAAGGTTGACTTTTTGGTCAACACGGGTTTTTTCCCCTCGGTATACCTGTTCAAATGCCCACCCCTAGTGGAGGGGGAAAAATTAGTGATGAGTTGATTTGTATTTTTTCCAAATTTTCATTATTTTAGGATTTTTCATACTTATTTAAATTTTAAATAGGTTAAATATTAAAATATTAAAAACAAGCTTATGTTTAACAGAAAATTTAACAAAGTTGGAGGTGGTAGATTAGCACTAAATGTAAAGTTTGGGTAGTAATTACCTAACTTTTTTTTAATTGGAACGTAAATGAACACTCCTAGTAGTCTAGGTGGTATTTGTGCATATTTCCCTAGTTGAATATTAATAAATTAAGAACAAATATAGTTGAATATAATTTCATCATTCAATAAATAAAAGGAAATTTGCATAAATACCACTTGAACTTTGTGTTAACGAAAGTGCCCTTTGAGTTAATAGAAACCTTAACGGAGTTAGATGTTGGTGGTAAATTGCATCACTTTAAAAAGTTTATGTGGTAATTATGCGCGAGCCTAAAAGTTAATGTTATATAGGCAAATTTTCCATAAATAAAATACATTTTCATTGTGTGATCCCGGTTTGGCCCAATCACCCCAACCTAATCCAAAATAGCGAAATTGTATAGTGAGGGTACCATATATGGACCAGTCATGTGGACCTTCATATCAACCACATGATCATTTCATTAAACTTAAGTGAAGTTATCATTAAGATGAACCATATGGCTAATATAGAAGTCCACATCTATGGTCCATATATTGCACCTTCACCATAGAACAACTCATCCAAAATAATGTCTATGTCTAAAATGGCTTGACTGAAGCCCCAAAATTTAGAGCCTAGACATTACCAAACCCTATTGGGTAAAGGGGTAGTTATTTATAGGGTAAATTTAGGGATTGGATAGTGCATCCAAGTTACATTTTGAATATGATAAAAGAACCATATGTGAGATGACTATTGTTTCTGAGTGGACTAATTTTAGGTTATGGAAATTGTGGTAGAATGAACGATGTGAAGAGTTGTCAATACGAAAAGTAATTCGGATATTGCATTATATGCTTGTAGATTATTTTTTTTGAGATCAATGCCTTTTACACAATATTGCTTAATTAATGTATGATGAATTATTGTGTTTTCAAATTGTAAATTGTGGAAGATTTTAAGAGGCAAAACAAATTCTTAATATTGTTGAAACTATATTTATTTTCAATAAAATGAGGCTTGCTGGTTGCAACATCAACAAAACATATTAAAATTATACAAATTTATAAATAAACCCAATCCTAGACATGTATTTATAAAAAAAAACCCAAGCACTATTTAAACATAGAAACACAGCCAAAATCAACAATTGTATATTTTTTGGGTGTGTTTATAAATGGGTTTTGAGTGTGTGTAATGATGGGTTTTGGGTGTGTTTATAAAGTGTTTTGGGTATTGGGTTTTTTTTATAATTTCAGCCCCCATTTTGGGTGTTTTAGTGAAACTCCCTATTAATTATTCATGTATGCAACAATATTAAACAGTTTTTCCCCCTCCTAAAATTGAACTATTCATGTATACAAAAATATCAAACACTTTTTCCCTCAACACTGCAAACTCAAAATTTGAGTTTCCTACTTTATTAATTGTTCAACAATGGTTTAAACCTCAATCTTTTGTTGGTAACTTTTTTAGTTGATTTTTGTTTACACCATCGTAATTTATTTTTACGAACATTTAACCTAAAAATATTTAAATGCCAAGAATATAAAATAAAAACGAGTACAACAACAGTGAAGTAACTTTGTTAGTTAGAAAGGGAGAAATTGAAGTCGTGTAGATTATTGGACAAAACTGAATGGGTATTGATAGATTGTGTGATGAGTTTCGGGGTTGGATCTGAGTTAGATTAAATAATATTGATTTTTTTGACAGATAGATTTTACTTGAGAAGAATAACCCCAGCCACATAAACCATAGAACTAAGAACTATATTCAGATTAAATCTCTTCCCTAAGTCTAACTTATGCTTCACAGACGCTTTGGATCACACTACACCAGTGTGTATAAAGAATTGAACATGTTGTTCTCCTCTTAGTTTCAAGGCATAATAGTCTTTTCAAACGACCAGGAAATATTTGTCTCACATTAGTCATTTGAAGCAGCAATTTGGAGGATATCATATTTCAACACATTCCATGAGAGGCTAACTTCATAGTTCAGACTCTTGCAAATATGAATCATCATCTTGAGCAACAACATTTTGAGTGCATTGTATTCCTTTGCATTCTATGTCAGTAATCCAGATAGATTTGATAGGCAGTGGAGTTCCTAGACACTCCTATTTTTAGTTGGAGACTTTTCTTTAGCATAAAAGAAAGGCTTAATTACTACAGTGCACCCTAAAACGTAGGTCAAATCCCACTTTACCCCTTAAACTTAAAGTGACCCACTTTGTCTCCTTGACCAGGGTTTCATGTGCCACTTAACGACTTTCCGTCAACTCCATCCCAAGCTTAATTAAAGTGATGACGTGGCACGAGTATATTGGTCCATTCATCTGACTTGACGTATTTCTCACCAATCTGAGTTGGTGACGTGGATTTGTGAACCCGACCTTGAACAAAAGTTGCTTTGATTGTGATACCTCGACCCAACTTTAATTATCCATTTAAATTATTTAATTATGAAATTACAATTTTGCCCTTAAGGGTAGGTTTATTTTGGTCACTTTTTAAAACGGTAGGATTTTGGGAAATGAATGGCACCGTTGTGTAGAGCGCGTAGATATGAGTTCGTAGACACGTAGTGGGCTTAAATCAGAATTGTAAAGAAGAAGTTACGATCAACGGAAGTGCAGTGGCACAATTGTAAATATTTCAAAGTCGGATTTTAAAAACCCAATCAGATTCCTCTCTCTCTCTCTCTCTCTCTCTCTCTCTCTCTTCTCTCCCCCGACTCCCTCCCTCGCACGAACAGGCTAGCCACCTTTCCCCTGTTAGGATTTTGGCTCGTCAAATATGTCCTAGTTGGTGTAGGATTGTTTTAGGAAAATTAGAGGTATATCAATTCTTGTCCTAGAGGGATTAGGAAAGAATTTCAGTTTTCCTTATTCAATTTAGGTTTTGATTTCTAGAAGTCTATTAGGATTTGGATAAGTGCAATTTCCTAATCCACTTAGGAATAGGAATTCAATCTGCCTTGGGACATGTAAGCCAACTCTATATCTATAAATAGGGTGTAGCAGGGCTTATTTTTACAGCAGGAAAAACAGCCAGAGACAACCGAGAGTTTTGAGATTAGTTCTAGGGTCGCAAAAGTTCTGTAATCTCTATTATTAATCAAAGGAGCGGTGATTTCTCCACCTAGAGAAATCACAACTGGACGTAGGCAAAAGTTCTGCCGAACCAGTATAATTCTTATGTGTTTCTAAGTTTTCTAATATTTGCTAGTTTAGTCTATTGCCGTTGGTTACATTAAAGAACAAGATCTAGTGTGCGGGTAATTTAACAATTGTTATCAGAGCCTAGGTCAAAGGGTTCTAAGATGTCTAAAGGGAAGATGAATGCGGATCTAGGACCTGCGTTAAAGCCCTTTGACAGCAAGGATGACTTCACAGACTGACAAAGGATGATGAAGAACGTACTGATACAACAAGATTTGGATGATGCACTCAGCGGTGAAAAGCCAGCAAGCATGACAGACACAACATGGACTAAGGTTCTCAAGAAAGCCAAGAGTTCTATCGAGATCCATCTCACAAGATTCGTTCGGATACGCATCACCAAAAAGATGACTACCCAAGAAGCATGGGAAAAGTTGGAGAATGTTTATATGGGCAAAACCGTGTCCAATAAACTTTTTCTAAAGGATGAACTATTCGGACTTCGACTGGAAGGAGGTGATATTGAAGCTCACTTGTGCAGGTTCCAGAATTGCATATCTAATCTTCAAAAGGTCGAACTAACAAAGATGATGATATGGCTATTGTTAGTTTAGTCTATTGCCGTTGGTTACATTAAAGAACAAGATCTAGTGTGCGGGTAATTTAACAATTGTTATCAGAGCCTAGGTCAAAGGGTTCTAAGATGTCTAAAGGGAAGATGAATGCGGATCTAGGACCTGCGTTAAAGCCCTTTGACAGCAAGGATGACTTCACAGACTGGCAAAGGATGATGAAGAACGTACTAATACAACAAGATTTGGATGATGCACTCAGCGGTGAGAAGCCAGCAAGCATGACAGACACAACATGGACTAAGGTTCTCAAGAAAGCCAAGAGTTCCATCGAGATCCATCTCACAAGATTCGTTCGGACACGCATCACCAAAAAGATGACTACCCAAGAAGCATGGGAAAAGTTGGAGAATGTTTATATGGGCAAAACCGTGTCCAATAAACTTTTTCTAAAGGATGAACTATTCGGACTTCGACTGGAAGGAGGTGATATTGAAGCTCACTTGTGCAGGTTCCAGAATTGCATATCTAATCTTCAAAAGGTCGAACTAACAAAGATGATGATATGGCTATGAGGTCTCTACCTTCGTCTTTCAAGCACTTTCGAACAACTCTAATGTTTGGAAAAGAGTCCTTGAAGCTTGAAGATGTAATTCAAGCTCTTCAGTCATATGTTAAGCTAGATGATATAACTGAAAGCTCTCAAGGCCTTTATGCCAAAGGAAAGGAGAAAGGGTGGGAAAAGACAAAGGAAGAGAAAACAGGCAACAGAGATAGGTCAAAATCCAAGAAGAAAAAGGAAAAGAAGGAAGGTTGCTTCGAATGTGGTTCAACCGATCATTGGAAGAGGAACTGCAAGATTTGGAAAGAGAAGAAAGCAAAGAGGGAAAGAAGCTCAGGTTCAACTAGTACAGTCACCGAGCATGAGAGTGACGGGGAGCTTCTTTTAGTAACATCAGGCTCCAAGGCTTTCACAAATTGGATTTTGGATACCGGATGCACTTTTCATATGTGTGAAGTAAGAGAATGGTTCTATACTTACAAAGAAGTCAGCAGCGGGGAAGTTTTAATGAGGGATGATTCTTCATGTCTTGTAAAAGGAATCGGCACTGTTGGAATCAAAATGTTTGATGGGATGATACGAGTTTTGGGGAACGTTAGATATGTCCCTAGACTAAGAAAGAATTTGATTTCCTTGGGTACTTTAGATGAGGCCGGCTATGGGTACGAGTCTAAAAAGGGAAGATTCAGGGTAACCAAAGGATCACTGGTGGTAATGCGAGGTGACCTACAACCCAATAAGCTGTATAAGTTAATTGGGACCACCATAGTCGGGGGAGTAGCTGTTTCTATAAATCAAGGTATAGAAGACAAGACTGAACTCTATCATCATAGGCTTGGGCACATAAGTCAGAAAGGGTTGCAAGAATTACACAAGCAAGGCCTGTTGGAAGGCATGTCATCTTGCAAAATGGACTTTTGTGAATATTGTGTTCTTGGAAAGCAAAGGAATGTATCATTCACGAGTAGCAGTGCAGATAACCGAAGCAAGGAGCAACTCAGCTATATTCACTCAGACGTTTGGGGCCCTGTACCAACCAAATCAAATGGTGGAACTAGGTATTTTGTTACTTTCATGGATGATTTTTCTAGGAAGGTTTGGGTTTATTTCATGAAGCAGAAATCCGAGGCTTTTGCAAAGTTCAAGGAATGGAAAACAAAAATCGAATATCAAACTCGAAGAAAGATCAAGTACCTGAGAAGTGACAATGAAGGTGAATATTCAAGTAATGAGTTTACCGATTACTGCAAGCAAGAAGGCATCATAAGGCACTTCACAGTAAAGAAGAATCCCAAACAAAATGGAGCTACTGAGAGGATGAACCGAGCTTTCATGGAGAGAGAGAGAGAGAGAGAGAGAGAGAGAGAGAGAGAGGAGCATGGGATTTCATGCAGGATTGCCTGATAGTTTTTGGGCAGAGGCTGTTAATCATGCAAGTTATTTGATTAACAGATCACCATCTACAGTTCTCAGTTTTAAGAGTGCAGAAGAGGTATGGTCTGAGAAGCCGATGGACTATTCCAAGTTCAGGGTATTCGGCTGTAGTGCTTACGCACATATTCCAAGTGATGAAAGGTCCAAGCTCAAACCAAAGTCTACACATCGCATATTCTTTGGTTTTGAGAATGGAGTGAAGGGTTTCAAGCTTTGGGATATCAACAACAGGAAAAAGGTTGTCAGCCGAGATGTTGTCTTTGATAAGACAACCATGCCTCTGAATAAAGTCGAGAGTAGTAGGGAGAAGAAAGACGATACTGAAATTGAAGCAACAAAAATTCTGTTAATCAGTTCAGATGAAGAAGAAGCTCAGGTGGAGCAAATTGAGCAAGATGCCGAATCTGATGGTTTTGAGGAAGAAGAAGAGCATCAACATCGTTCACCAGTTAGGAATCAGGTGGAGTAAGAAATAAGGCAAATTGAAGGCACTCTAATCTGCTGGACATCCTAAGAGGTTCAAACTCCAACTAACAATCCACCTGCATTCCAGAAATGCTTAGGTTTGGGTTTAACCAATACGAAGTTAATTATGCTCTCAACAGTAGTCAAGGAGATCCAACTACTTATCGAGAAGCTATAGCAAGTGATGAACGAGATAGTTGGATAAGTGCTACGACATAAGAAATGGAGTCTCTTTACAAGAACTCTGTTTGGGAGTTGGTTCCTAAGCCCAAAGACAAAAAGTTAGTTGGATGCAAATGGGTATTTAGGAAAAAGAAAGGACTACATGAACAAGATGCCGTGAGATTCAAAGCAAGGCTCGTGGCTAAAGGGTACTCACAAAAGGAAGGGGTGGATTATGATGAGATCTTTTCACTCGTAGTTAAGCATACTTCTATCAGATTGCTTTTAGTAATGGCAACTCAGCATGACATGGAAATTGAGCAGATGGATGTGAAGACAACATTTCTTCATGAGGATCTAGAGGAGACAATTTTCATGGCTCAACTAGAAGGGTTTGTTGAATATGGGAAAGAAAACCTAGTATGTCAGCTAAGGAAGTCCCTGTATGGCCTGAAACAGTCTCTAAGACAATGGTACAAGAGCTTCAATTACTTCATGCTGAAAATCAATTTTAGAAGATGTTTCTATGACTGTTGCGTGTACTATCATGTACTCCAAGATGGGATGGTCATATTGCTATTGCTATATGTGGATGACATGCTATTCGCTTGTCAAGACAAGTCTAGAATTCAAGACTTGAAGAAGATGTTGAGCGAGGAGTTCGACATGAAAGATCTAGGTGCAGCACAAAAGATTCTTGGCATGGGAATTCAGAGAGATATGACCGCTGGAAGGATCTGGATATCACAAGCCAAATATATTAAGAAGGTTCTTGAGAAGTTTAACATGCAAGAAGCAAAGGTAGTTTCATCTGCTTTGGCAGTTCACTTCAAGTTAAGTGCGCAACAGTGTCCTAAGTCCGAGGAAGAGTAGCAAGTAATGGAGACGGTGCCTTATGCTAATGTCGTGGGCTGCCTTATGTATGCAATGGTATGCACACGTCCCGACATAGCTCAAGCAATCAGTGTCGTTTCGAGATACATGGCAAATCCAGGAAAGCAACATTGAGATGCAGTCAAGTGGATTTTGCGTTATTTTAAGGGTTCTTGGGGACAAAGGATTATGTTTGAGAAGCAAAAATAAAATACAAGGGTGTTGGGATATGTGGATGCTGATTATGCAGGGGACTTGGACAAGAGAAGGTCAACTTTTGGTTATGTGTTTACATGTGCAGGAGGACCGATAAGTTGAAGGGCACTGCTGCAATCAATTATAGCTTTGTCGAGCACAGAGGCAGAGTATATTGCATTGGCCGAAGTTGGAAAGGAAGCAATTTGGCTTCATGGCTTGGTAAGTCAAATGGGAATCACCTAAGATTGTGTGAAGCTGAAGTGTGATAGTCAAAGTGCCATTCACTTGGCAAAGAATCAAGTTTTTTCTGGAAGATCAAAGCACATTGAAGCAAGATATCACAGAATCATAAATTGGGTGGAGTTTAAGGAGATTTGGATTGAAAAGATTCATACGGATGACAATGCCGCAGATTTCCTTACAAAGATAGTGTCGACCAAGAAGTTCAAGCATTGCTTGAACTTGATCAATCTCGTTGATTGATTAAAGTGGAGCACCTCCTCACTTGAGGTGCAATGAGGCAAGAAGAAGATTGCCAAGGTGAAGACTCTTGAAGATTTCCAGAGCTGCTTCAAGGAGATTCAAAGATACTCTGGGGTGCAACGATCAAGACTTGGTTTGACTCACCAAGGTGGAGATTGTTAGGATTTTGGCTCATCAAATATGTCCTAGTTGGTGTATGATTGTTTTAGGAAAATTAGAGGTATATCAATTCTTGTCCTAGAGGGATTAGGAAAGAATTTCAGTTTTCCTTATTCAATTTAGGTTTGGATTTCTAGAAGTCTATTAGGATTTGGATAAGTGTAATTTCCTAATCCACTTAGGAATAGTAATTCAATCTGCCTTGGGACATGTAAGCCAACTCTATATCTATAAATAGGGTGCGGTAGGGCTTATTTTTACAACAGGAAAAATAGCCAGAGACAGCCGAGAGTTTTGAGATTAGTTCTAGGGTCGCAAAAGTTCTGTAATCTCTATTATTAATCAAAGGAGCGGTGATTTCTCTACCTAGAGAAATCACAACTGGACGTAGGCAAAAGTTCTGCCGAACCAATATAATTCTTGTGTGTTTCTAAGTTTTCTAATATTTGCTAGTTTAGTCTATTGCCGTTGGTTACATTAAAGAACAAGATCTAATGTGCGGGTAATTTAACATGCCCAACATCTGAGTTGCTCCGGCTACCGTTGACGACAGGACAGGTCCCAATCGAATCAGCCCGACGTCCTCTTCCCACCCTACCCCATCTTCGATGAAACCCCCATCCCTGCCACTGTCAAAAACGAGAAAACTGGCCGGAACTTCTGTGAAATTTCTGGCGCTGTTTCCTGCCACTATTTTTGTCGATCCAGGTATGCTTTCTCATCCTTTCAACGTGATGTAGCTGATGGTTGGGTTGGTTAGGATTGATTTTGAAGTTTGAAACTCATTTTTCGAATAAAAGATTTGGCAGGTTTTCGGCTCGAGTTTCCGAAAAGTTCCGGTCACTTTTTGGTAGTGGCCCAAAAACAAAAGTTGCTCCACTTGTTGTCTTGATCACATAGGTATAGGTATTTATGGGTGTTTTGAGAATTTTTCCGTAGCCGAAGTTTTCTCAAAACACCAACACGCTGCTGGTGCGTGGACCAAGTTTGGGTGGCCTATTTGGTCCTAAAATGTTCTCCATGTATTCCCGAGCACAACAGTATGCTCAGATTTGAATTTTGTTATCGTTTGACTATCGATCGGATTTACACATATTAGGCGTTATCCGGGTTCAATATGTTCGAACTGTTGGATTGACTCCATTTTCAAATATGTTGATCTATGTAGCTCTAGGATCGTATAGGAATTCACAAATTGAGAATTGGAGTTCCGAATGCTCTGATTCAATAACTCAAAGATTACGTAAAATGGTTATTGTCCGATCGTTCGATCATGAGCAATCCGACACCTTGATCTGGACCAAACTTGCATGACATGTTTAGTAAACTTTGTTGAACCCGTAGGAATTTTCAGATCAGAAATCGAAGGTCGTGAGCCCCACGGGTCCTGCTGACCAAATTTGGTAAGTTTAACCGGTCAGTTGCCAAGTGTCTTCTGAGGTTATTCCACCATTCCAAACCCGTAATTGGACCTTTAGAACTTCTCATTCATCGATCACACACTTGGAATCCTAGGAAAACTAGGGTTTTATTTTAAAGTTCTCGTTCAAAGTATTTTATTTTAATCTAGTCCTCGTATTCTTAAATATGTGCTCCGGCCCAGCTTACTTAACAGGCGGGACTCTCTCAAGGTCAAGCAATTTTGGATTATCTTAGAGTAGACTTTGTTTTTAAATAATATTCAATATTTTCACAGATAGAAAAATATGCATAATGAGTTCTTTGATTCTTGAGTTATTATATATTTTGATGTTGAAATATAATGATGTTATGAAAGTATTGGAATTATATTAGAATATTTGCGGATTGTGATTATCTTGAATGGATATAAACTATTTTCAAGAATTATTATCTATATTTGGATATGTGTTGGGTACATGGGGTTATTGGTAATGAGATTAGGGAATGAGGGTGGGTTGTGGTTTATGTCAGTTTGGAGTGTTATTAGCACTGCCCTATGTAACTCCTCGACTTTTGAACATTGGATTGGATACATGGTGATATGGGATACTTGGATATGTCGAAACCCGGACACCCTTGATGGGGTGTTTCGTAGACCCTTAGCGGGGTTAGACTGTGAGCGTAAGACTTGTCACAGGCATATGAGTATTGAGGATTCTATTGTATGTGCTGGTGAGCCCAGTCCACCAGTTGGACAGCTCGTTCCTTAGCCACATGGTCAATTGAGGAATCTTCCATGTGGTCTAGTAAAACAATCCCCTAGTTGGATTGTTTCCCCAGTACAAGTTTGGTATATATATATATATATGTACATATACTTTCATTCTTGTTTATCGGTGAGGATCCTTCCTCGCTCGCATTGCCAATGGGCACATGTTTTGGATGAGAGTGATTTGAGGAAAAGGGATGGGTGTTGAGTGAGTTTGAGTATTAGTAAACTATTTTGGGATACAGATTTTAACTTAGTTTTAATGGATTATATACGAGTATGTCAAATTTCAATTACATGTTTTCTGCATCGTTTTCCAAATGGTAGGGTTATTATATGTTGTTTTCAAATATAAACAAACTTTGTTTTTGTCCACTCACAATTTTCTGTTTTGCGCCCCTCAAGCAGTAGATAAACTTGAACTGAGCGGTCGAGCCGAGATCTTAACTTTAGAGCCTGAGCTTATGTAGGACAATCTTTTACTTGTTTTTATTCCCGTTGAACTTTATATTTTGCTTGTAAACTAAATTTCTTTAGATATGCTCTGTTATCGCCCATTTTAGGGTTGAATGTAAGGCCAGAGGCCCATGATGTAAATTGCATGTTTCTACTTTATGCATGCTGCTGGTTGGGTTTATAATTGTGTTTTGATAGGTTTAAAATTTTTGGGAAAGTCCATTTTTAAGGGAGACTCTGCCAAAATTTCGGCAGAAAGTCTCATATCTCTTTAGTAAGCTGGCCCAACATTAGTTTGATGTTGGAAATACCACAGGATTTGTCACAGATTCCGAGGAATTCGGGGCGGGTCCTGTCATTGACTGCTAATGCGGTGGTACGGACCCCACCTCAAACAAAAGAAGAAGGCAACCCATTAAATTTCTTTCTCTTGATTGACGACGCTCAGCATCCTTTTCCAGTTCCTTCAATCTTCTAAGTAGCCAAGCCACCATAGCCTTCTCTCTAGGTGGAAATTCAACATCCACCCAAACAAAAAAACCACATCCTTTTTTCCTCCTCTGCATCGACCATTAATAGCAATTAAGAAAAAAAAAATTAGAACAAAATTTAGAGACTTTTAACAACAAAACTTACCTTTGAAGATTTTGGACAAACATGGAATCTTCAAGGGGGTTGGCCTCAGTCCACGAAGTTTGTAAGTGAGATATTTTCCCACAAAAGCAGCGCGGTGCCGCCACATTCAGCTTTGCCCCTCATTCAATTATTTCAGGCTTCATCTTCAGTTTTCGTGGAAACCAAACCTGTGATTTCTATGGTTTTATCGTCTTTTATGGGGAGGAAGCGAAATTGGGATTTTTTTTCCGACACTAGTGAGCTCAATTAGGGTTTAATAACATGGGCTCTTAGAGCTATTCCACCGGTGCAGCCCAGCCCGGGGGTAGGGGAAAAAAAAAAATTGGCCTTCCAGCGGAGCAGCCCAGGCCGGGGGGGGGGGGGGGGGTGGGACCCACCTCCTCGGGCTGGCCCGAAGGCAAGTCCTGCCCAAGGTCCAAAACGAGGGGGGTTACTGTAGTGCTACAGTATCTGCTACAGTAACGCTACAGTACTGCTATAGTAACCCCGCTACAGTATTTCGCTGATTTGATTTTTTTTCCTGTTGCCACGTGGCGTCGTCTGGGCTCTCCGATCTGATTTTTTCCTCCAATCCAACGGCAGCCAATTTTTTTGCAATAAAATACTAGAAAAAATTCGGAAAATTTTTTAAAAAATACCCAAAAATTAATGAATTTTTTTCTATAAATACCAGCCTTTTTTTATATATAATTTATCTTAAATTTGAAATTGAAAATTTTATCCGATTATGAGATATGAATAGTATTGACACGTAGGAACCCGAAAATCTTATCCGAAAATATTATCCAAATTAATTATTGAGGTAAAAAAAAATTGTGAATAAAACAAAAAAATGAATAGTAACTGCCCTTAGCAAGGGCAACGGGTGGAAACACAAAATTCGGATTTTGCAAGGGCAACAACTATTCATGTGAATAGTGGCTGCCCTAGCTCCCCCCCTTGCCATGGCTAAGGGCAAATGGGTGGAGTTGCTCTTAGGGATCTTTTATTCGAGGTGGGGTCTGCACCGCAACATTAGCGGTCAAAATGACTTTTGTTCGAGGTAGGGTCCACAAATCCACGTCACCAACTTAGATTGGTGAGAAATATGCCAACTCAGATGAATTGAACAATTTACCCCTGCCACGTCATCATTTTAATGAAGCTTAGGATGGGGTTGACGGAAAGTGGTTAAGTGAAGCTTGGGATGGGGTTGACGGAAAGTGGTTAAGTGACACATGAAACCCTGGTCAAGGGGGAAAAGTGAACTTTGAGGAAGTAAAGTGGGATTTGACCAATGTTTCAGGGTGCATTGTAGCAATTAAGCCTAAAAGAAAAAGCCTCCATAATCTTTATTATTTACTAGGAAAAGAAAGAAAAACTTACAAGAGTTTCACATTTATTAGAATTTTTCTAAGGGGTGTATTCAATTGAGATTTTAAAAGATTTTAAAGAAGTTTAAAATTTTAGGTGCATTCAATCACTATTTTATACAAGTCTATACAATTCTGGATGTATTTAATTTAGACTTTTTAAACTCCATTCAAATTTGGATGCATTCAATCATGACTTTAAAAGACTTCATAAAAGTTTTTGGTGTATTAAAAAACTCATTTATTTTAGGGTAAATTACTCAAATGGTCCTCAAATTTATACATGATTTACATTTTGGTCCCTCAACTAAATTATTCATTCAAATGGTCCATGAACTCTATAGTATTCGCTCCAATGGTCCTACCGTCTAATTTTATGTTAGATTTAACCCAATTTTAGGGTAAAAATTAGGGTAAATAATGACCAATTTGCCCTCATATTTAACAAATATATTGACAGAATGTAATGGTAGGACCAATGGAGCGAATAATATAGAGTTGATGGACTATTTGAACGAATAATTTAATTGAGGGACCAAAATGTAAATCGAGTATAAGTTTGAGAACCATTTGAGTAATTTACCCTTGATTTTAAAGGAAATACAAAAAGTGGTGGATTTCGTTTGATTATAAACTAATTTTAGGCCATGACAAATATTTGCTTTCTCCCCAGAGATTTTGATAGATATATTATTTTTATCCTCAAAATATGATTTCACTACTTCTACTATCACCATCTTATCATGACTATCAACACTGCCACTATCAACACCATCACCATCACCGCCATCGCCACCACCGTCACCGCCACTGCCTCCGCATCCACCACCACCACCACTACCACCACCACCCACCTCTACCACCACCACCACTACCACCCTTCTATCAGCCCTATCGTCACCACCGCCAGCATCATCACCGTCACCGCCATCAATTAAATTTAATTAAGCTCCATCAACTTTATAACTCTTTTAAAATCATTTAAAATCTAAATTGAATACATCCCTAAGATAAGAAGCATAATCTATTTTATTCATCAAAAGGTAGCAATGGAGATTGAATGGAAGGTTTTAACGAAGCCACTTTTTCTATGCCTTTTTTGTACACACTCTTTTCAGTTGAATGGAATTGAAAACTATCGCTTCCTATAAAAAAAAAAGAAAAAAAAGAAAAAAGAAAAGAAGAAGAAGGTAGCAGTGGAGATAACAATGCTCATTCACAATAATTAACTCACATTTACTTGACTTATTTAGAAAGATTGTTTCTCAAACACTTCTTAATATATAAGATGTTATTTGGTTATTTAAGAAGATATGTTTCTCAAAACTGACTTCTTAATAAGTTGGGAGACAAGGAAAAGGATGTTACTTGATCGGCATACCAAATTTATTGTGCCAAGTTATTCAAGTGCTCCATTTGAATTAGGATTCGAGCACCCTTTTCTCAAATCATAAACAACAATCTTAAACTATTGGACTTATTTTCTAGACAACTTAAATATAAAGCATTAACATTTATAATGTGAAATAACACATTTTGTAATAAATATTAAACCAACAAATATTTTCATGTCCGTACACAACTTACTTTCTAGACAATACTATTGTTATCAAGTCTTTAATACAATAGTGGATAGTGGATATGAGCATCATACTAATTTTTTTGTTGTTGTTGTGATCTTTGAGTAATGGCTACTCTTACCATATTTGTATACCACATTCACTATTGCTTTATGTGGCAGATGAGATAGACAACCACGTCAATTAAAAAGTGTTAATAAATCATAAAATAAAAGAAAATGTTAAATTAATTTTAATTGATATCGTTGTCAACCTCATCTGCCACATAAGGTAGTATGAGAATGTGGTGAGAGTAGCATTATTCTTATCGATAATATCACAGAACATGTTATAAATGGTAATTTGCTTTTTGTGTAGGATACAAAATGATATACATTCTAAGATTATCAATTTCTATTATCTGGCAAGACATATAAGATAAGTATTTTAAAAATGCAATAATTAATTGTGTTTTGAAAACTATTTCTATATATAAAATGAATTTTATACCACCAAATCATGTGAGACCCAAAAATAAGAAAAACACGTTATAAATGGTAATGTTCTTTTTGTGTGGGATACAAAACGATATACATTCTAAGATTATCAATTCCTATTATCTGGCAAGACATAAGAGATAAGTATTTTAAAAATGCAATAATTAATTGTGTTTTGAAACTATTCTATATATAATAAAATGAATTATTTTATTTATTTTTTTATGACCACCACACACAAACAAAAAAAAACATAATATCCATGATGACCCCCAAAACCCCAAAAAAAAAAAAAAAAAAAAAAAAAAAAAAAAAAAGGTATAATGGTAATTTGCTTTTTGTGTAGGATACAAAACGATACACATTCTAAGATGATCAATTCCTATTATCTGACAAGACATGTAAGATAAGTATTTTTAAAATGAAATCATTAAGTATATTTAGAAAACTATTTCCAAAAAAAATATAATTGTCGAACAAAATATAACTGTAATAAATTAAGCATATACAAAAACAATACTATTTTATTTGTTTATAACACTTGTAAATTTTAATATAATATAATTTATCTTATCAACATCGATCAATATGACTAAAGTTTGGTAAAACTTTTGGATAATTTAGTTTTGAATTTTTTATTTCGAAAAGGTGGTCTAGTACTCTTGATGATGCAAAAAGCTAAAATAATCACTATGGTTACATTACAGCCAACCACCACTTTAGCCCCACTTGATTCAAGGCAATGTACTATGTTGAAGCAACAAACTACCAAAAGCTTTGTCAATTCATCAACCATAGGGAGGGACTGTGCCCACTTTCAATAATACAAGAGCTGCCCAAACCAACTCTTATTTATTTTTTGGGGAACTGACTGACCCATGATGACTCATACAACTCCAAATCTGAGTTTGACAATTGGACCAGTGAGCTGAGCTGCATGTGCTCAAATAAATTTTACCATTTTTATAAGGATTTTCGGTTGTTGTAACCCGAATTATGACCCTAATCGAACTTAACCCGAATTCGAGTTTTAAATTCTGTTAGAAGGTTTTCTAAAGATAAGAATCAGAAACCGTTTGATCTCAAAAGCTAGCTACCTCCGGAAGTAGGGGGTAGGGGGTAGGGGCTACCACTTTCTTAAAGTTGAAGTAGAACAATTGATGAATTTCAAAACTGAAGTTAAGAGTAAATAGAATTAATATCTGGAAACAGTCAAATCTTCCCCACAAGCAAACACACAGCATTAATTTCCAACCTGTTCCCCAACAATTATGCACAAAAATGGAGGCCAACCTTAACATTAAAATTTCAGAATTCCTAAATTATAATTTCACACAAATATTATTGATGAAAATAATTAAATAATTAATTGCTGCCAGTTGTATTCATTTCATTTGCGTGTATATATATATATATATATTTCAGAATTAAATCAGGTTGAGAAACCAATGAAAATTAAAGAAAAAAAAGAAATTTTCGTATATTCAATGCCAAAGCCAATGGCCGGTTGTAATGTAAGCCTGTAACTGAAACACACAGTGACTTTTGCGAAAGCGAGATGAATGAATGAGAGTGAAGAAGAAGACGACGACGAAGACGAAGACGAAGACGAAGACGAAGACTTCTCCAGAACGTGTGGGTGGGTTAGCTGGAGCTTATTCTTTCTTTCTTTTGCTATTTTGACAATACTAACCCTTGTCAGCTCTTCCTCTGTGCCTTGCTTCATTTTTCGTTTGAGGGTAGTTTTGTCCAAAGAAATAGAGCCAAAGAGAGAGAGGGAGGACGGGGTCGACCAAAGCAGAGCTAGCTCTCTAGTGAGAGAGAGAGAGAGAGGGAGAGAAAGAGAGAGAGTGATTGAGAGAGAGAGAGAGAGAGTCTAACAGATTCTCCACCAATCTCAATCTCAATCTCAAGCTCTCAACTTGTGGAGAAGACAAGTTGATGATGGTGAGAAGAAATTGTTTGCTCTGCATATTCTCTTGTGGGTCTTTCTGTGGAAGGCCTCTGGTGGGGTTGGGGTTCTGAATGGTCGCCTACCAAATGATGGAGGAATTGAATGCTTTCACCAATGGCTCACTGGTCTGCAAATGTACTGATAAGGGTCTGAAATGGAGGTAGGTAGGGGGTGACTCAGAGTATTTTTGTTTCTCTCTCCCTTTCTGCTCACTGATTGTTTTAGGTTCCTTCCTTATCATCAGTTGAGCTCAATTCTCTAGCTAATTGCAATCAGGGCTTGGTTTTGGGTAACAATTTAATTAGGATTTATGAGGGTTTCTTCTTCTTCTTCTTCATCTTCTTTTTTTTTCATGTCAATTTCTGGTCACAACCGGATCGGCGAGCTGAGCTGCCTGCGGTTGAATGCATTTTACCATTTCTGTTGGCCTTTCACTTAACTCATGCATATTGACCAAACCCTGTTATTAGTTGTTACATTTCATTCATATCAGAAGAAGATTCTCTCAAGATATTATAATTTGCTCTCCCATAATCTTTGCCATTAAACCCAAAAGTTAAATAAGTCAATTTACACAGATTCAGAAGATGTTTTTTTTCCTCAGTAGTTACTGTGGATATTCCTGCTTTAATTTCGCTTCTATTGTCGTTCATGTTTTCCATGTTTTCCAGAGCACAAAATATGGCTGGCCTTTAGTTGTTGAGAAATATCTGCTGTAGATGATTTTGAGCATTAATTACAGAGATGTTATTCTGATTTTTCTTATCTGAAAGGAAATATTTTTTCTTCCATGTACATTAATTTATGCATTACATGTTAGGTCTGTGTTGTCATTGTGAGGAAAGTATTTGTGCGTTTGGGCACGGTGACTTCTTGCAATGGGGATAAGCAACGGAGGGGTTTTCTGATTCCAGTTTTTCTGCAAAACAGATCTGCTACAGGGAGACCAGAGTGTTACAGTCAGCAATAAAGATTAATGAAACAGAGAAGTGAAAAAGAGACTTAGATAGTTTGTAAATTGTAAGGGCTCAAGGATGAAGTTTGGAGGGGGATTTTTGCTTCCCCAGGATGAGGATTTACGCTTCATGGATTCTTGGGTACCGGCGACTCCAGAGAAGCCAATTCCGTTGAAGCGTCATCCGATTCCGATCCCAGTCAACCCCCTTGGGAACCACCTGCAAGGAGAAAATTGGCAACGAACTGGAATTTCAAGGGAGCATGTACAAATGGGGGCTAGCTACAATGACGTGACTCAAACGGTTAGCCCAAATGGTCAACTACAGAGAAATGGAGGGCATAATGGTTATGATGGAAGTCTGGCTGAGAAAAATCAAATGATAAATCATGTTGCGTGCTCCTACAGTACAGGCTCCTTCACACAGTTGCTCCGCCCTGACAACGCAAGTTGGAACAATAATCCAATTACCCAACTGCTGCATGATAAGGCAGCTTTTGTTGCCTCTGCAGACAGGAATCTGAGCAGAAATGTGGACTTAGCAATGAACACACCTCTAATTCCTAAGTTGCATCCTCAATTGGGCAACCAAGGAAACAACTCAGGCTGCTCCTTGCTAAACAACCAAAATTGCAGCAATGGTTCATATTCTTCAAGTACAGTGATGAGCAGGTCCTTGGTTATGGATTTTCCTTCTCAAGTTGACGCAAGTCAGACTGATTCCAACTCAGTTCATTGGTTATTTAGCAACCAAAATCATTGCTCAAGTTCAAACCCATTGAGCAATGGTGACAGCTCATCCTTGATATGCCAGAGTAAGTACTTTAACTCAGTTATGATATTTCTATTATATATGCAAATGCAACTAAGATTTTCCATAAAAAATGTTCGAAAGAATAAGTGTTATTATCTATTCTTCTAAAATTTCATTGATAAAAACTATAGTTTGAGGCAATGATCTGTATGCACTGTAATTTGTTTATGATATATGTCTTCTAATGCGGCTAGTTGCACTTGAAAGCCTAAAACTTTTACCCTTGCACCAAACAACGGCCAAAGTCAATACATAGATAGCAATAAGCAATGTCTGAAATATTTCAATCTTATTGAATTCATTTGAAAATGATAAATTAACGAAGGTGAAATATTCATCACTTGGGTGTGCCGTACTACATTGTGAATCGTCTTGAAATCATACTTCATTATAACTCCAAGCGACAGAATATCTTAATGAACATACAAATTACAAAAATCCCTTTATTGTTAAAACTACTTGAGAGAAAAAATTGCTTTTATGTGCAGATGGTTTCCCTGTACAATTCCTACCGAGCTATGATCTAAACTCCTCACCAAGAACAGAAGCAGATGCTGCCTCATGTATTGCCAGCCAACACCCATTCACAACAGATCAGGCCAACAATGTGGAGAACAACGAGCTTTTTGCAATACTGAAATCCTTGACAGATGAAAGTGCTAGCGTGGAAAAGGACAAGCAAGTGAAATTAGTTATGTCTATAGGAGATGAAGCAATTCAAAAACATGGTGACGAACTCTTGCAGAACATTGTGGAATCATCATCTGCAGCTATTTCTACACCATACAAAAAAAACAAAGATTCTGACTGGGAAGGTGACAGAGGGATTGATCTAAACAAGACACCACAGCAGAAACCACCCAAGCGAAGAAAACACAGGCCCAAGGTAATCAGAGAAGGCAAGCCCAAAAGGACTCCAAAGCCTGCAACTCCAAAGAATACAGAGTCTAAGGAGAGCCAGCCAGCAAAGAGGAAATATGTAAGAAAGAATGTCCCAAAGGAATCCCCAAGTCAAATGTCAGATGTTACAAGGGAAACAGCAGACCCTAATTCTGGAAAAGTTGCAAAATCATGCAGGAGAGTTCTAGATTTTGGTTTGGAAAACACCATGGATGAAAACCAATGCAACACAGTTCGTCAGCAAGAGGAGTTGCAACAAGGGAACAAGAGAATTATTGATTTGACTTTTGAGACTCAAGGGACGCATATGGGCACTGGAACCAACCAGGTTTTTAAAACAAAGCCAGCTGAGCCAATGGGCCTACAGAATGAATTGATGGTAGAAAACCAGATGCCAGGAACTATGAGTAACCCTACCCCTTTCATGAACCATATTCCAAATAACTATACATTCCTGCCAGAAAGGAAACCATCTGCAGCCCCATTTGCTACAACAAAAGACATGCATATGAAAAATTTGAATGTCACAAGGAGACATGTAGAAAATGATATTTCAGATTTATGCCAGAGAAGATGTAGAGATGGATACATTCCCATTCAGCAGCATAGCCATGCTGAAGGAATAGGCCAAGATGTCATTCGAGCAAAAACCAACTGTGAAAACCTTCAGAAGACTAAAGAAAATATCAACCAGGGCGGCTCTCAATCAGTACTAACCGCTCTCTCCCTTCCAAGTGAAGGAAGGGGATCCAAGAGGGATTACTTCCGTACTATTGAACACACACATCTTTCTACCAATCATCCACCTAGTTCATTGTTGTGCCATGATATATTTCAGTTTAATGGCCATCAAAGAAATAGTTGCACTCTCAGCAAAGAATTTTCAGAAAGTCATAAGAAACAGAAATTTGAGAATGGATGCTTGAGTATCTGTGACATGCCTAGGAAATTTACACCAGTTGAGGAGTGTCTGGGAAAAGTTGAAAGAAAGGGGGAAAATAATGTCAAATCAATTGGAAAAGTGATAGAGAGACAGAACAATACCTTATTGAGTTCTTACATTGAAAGTAGCAGAATGATAGAGAGACAGAACAAAGGAATCAACAAGTTTACCAGTGGCAGGTACACTCACTCCATCGCTTCTGGGAATAATTTTCTGAATCAGCAGACCCCATCCAAATCACATTCCTGCCAAGGATTCGCTCTAGTGCATAGCTTTTCTACCCATTCCACAATTGAAACATGTGACCAGCTTACCTCATCACCTCCCAGAAAATCCTTTCAACCGGGAAATGGGCAGGTATTTCAAACTCGCAAAAATAATACGTCAGCAAAGAAGAAGACCGTGGGATCCAATATATCGAAATCTGTTTCATCAGGTACAGATAAAGTCCCGCAAGAACAGGATTCCTCATATGATTATCAGCAACCTTCTGCAAAAGCGATAGGTACTTTCCACCTTAAGAAACCTCTGAAAAATGAATCATCTCAATAATTACTTTGAACTCCCTTAATGATGGCAACCTCTTTATTTTGATGCAGGGTTTCCAGGAAGAACTAGATGTAGTATACCAGTAGACGTCATCATAAATCAGTTTAATGGTCTGAATCTCAATGGAAGCTGCAGCAAATTTCTAAAGCATGAGCGAAATGCACTTGTCCCATACAAGGGAGATGGTGCAGTTGTTCCCTATGAGAGGTTTATTAAGAAACGTAAGCCACTGCCTAAAGTAGAGCTTGACCCAGAAACAAATAGGATATGGAATCTTTTGATGGGCAAGGAAGGAAGTGGAGGGATTGAAGGAAATCATAAGGAAAAGGAGAAGTATTGGGAAGAGGAAAGAAAGGTTTTCCAAGGACGAGTTGAGTCATTCATAGCACGCATGCACCTTGTTCAAGGTACAATATCTTATATTTTAGTCTTAAATTGGATTGTCATGAACTACCATGTTGTATAGGTTATAACTTTGACATGGCCATCTACACTTTTATGAGCTCTTTAAATAATTTAAATGCAATCTTTTACAAAATAATGAAGCTCCAAACTGGAGAGGGCAGTTATCATGATCATCCTGTCCTGCCTGTCCTGCCTGTCCAACTAAGAAACTGAACTGCAAGTTAAGCCACCTAATCTAGTAACTGAACTGGACCAATTACAGTGTAAGCCCCAGAAAACAAATTTTTTTGTTGTTGATAATTTAGATATCTAATCATTATAGAAACAATAGCTTCACTCAAGTTTTTTTCTTCTTCAATGCAATATTAACAAACAGTTATATAGAATTAGGCTGTTATTTTGTAATTGAGTAAATATATAGAGAGTAAATTAATCAGCTTCAGAAGCATTTCACTTCTGATCTCATTTAGTCCCATCTTAATATATAGTCTGATAGGAAAGGTGATTGATACACGAGCCTTATCATTACCTAAAACATGATTAACTAGGAAGACTTTAAATAAATATTAAAAAAAAGTTTACAACCCACCCGACAAAAAAAAGTTTAGTTAATTATCTAAAAGACCTGCAGTCTGGCCATGACCAAATTGTTAAACCAGTGAACCATGACTTATTTGTCCGACCTGATGTCCAGGATGATTTTGATAGCAATCTGCAGCATCAAACAAGAAGGCGCAGAGTATTCAACTTGATAGTCAATATCAAAGATGTAAAATCAGCCTAGCAAACTCACTTTGACTGCATAAGAAACATATCAACCAGGCCAATCCTACTTTGGTAGAAGGATAAGTGTGAAAGTTGGCATGATTTGTAGCTCACTTGATTAGACAACAGTTAACAATATTACTTTTGCTGCTCATGTTCCAGAAAAACATAAATTCATTATAATTTGCTTCGGTTAGTGGATAGGCAGTTATTAGATAACATGCTGATAAATCCCATGATCTAATATTATTCTGCACAGGAGACAGACGTTTTTCAAAATGGAAAGGATCAGTTGTTGACTCGGTGATTGGAGTTTTCCTTACTCAGAATGTTTCAGACCATCTATCAAGGTACATTCACAATTTTAGCATGATTATTCAACCAGATTGCACATGAATGAATGTCTTGAAGTGAACAGTATTTGTTTTGCTTCTTTTGCTTTTTGTAGCTCTGCCTTCATGTCTTTGGCAGCTCGATTTCCACCTAAGTCAAGCAATCACCAAGCTCATGACAAGGTTGTCACAAAAATATTGGTTGAAGAACCAGAAGTTCAAATGAAAAGTCCAGATGATGCCACCAAATGGCATGAAGAAATATCAAGTCAACCAATCTATGACCAAATGTCTATGGCACTCAATGAATCTGCAGAAATTCAGAGAGACAGTGAGACCATAGGGACAGAAAGGAACTTAGTGGAGGCACATAGTCAATGTTTGGAGGAAGAATATGTATCATCTCAAGATTCTTTCGAATCCTCAGTCACACAAGGTGCTGTAGGAATCAGATCGTACTCGGTTTCCAACTCGGAAGTAGAAGATCCCATCACTGGGTGCCAATCCAACAAGATTCATATGTCCATTTCAACAAATCAACAGATGGAGAAAGTGACCAAGTTTCAGGACTTGTACCATCAAGTAAATGGAAGTTCAATATTATATGATGGATCCAAGAATGGGTATATAGAATGTGGACAGCTAAAGACAAGATCAGACAGAATCGATGATCTCAATGGCATTTCTTCGTTCACAAATCTACTCAATCTTTACAATGAAACAGTTCAAGTACCGGTTGCTCCTTCCAAGAGCAATCAGTTGCACACGTACCCAGATTTTGGAGAACTAGAGCCATGGAGATTTGCAAATTTCAGTGAGGAAATCATATCTTCTTGGCCTTCAACTGCTTCCAGGTTCAATGTCAAAAAAGATGAAAAGAACAAAAGCAGAAATGAAGAACTGTCAGGAAGTGTTGTTAATTCCTCTGTGCAACAGAATATTTTGTGGACTTCTCAAGAAACGCCAAAGATGGACCCATATGCATCATTCAGACAGCAGTCAACAGATCAGCAAAATAATTCTGAACCAAGGTCAAGCAATGGATGCAATCAACCTTCCTACTACAGTCATCAATGTGAGGGGAACCAAAACTTCCAGTTAGAAAAAACGTCAGTCAGAGAGCCTGTAAAACATACTGAACCACTTCTGGGAAAGAAGAGTGGTAGCATGCAGCATGTCCAAAATGTCAGTGAGCTCAAAAAAAATTCTTGCAGTATCGTTGATAGTATCTCTGCAGTGAATAAGCAAATACACATGGAAAATCAGTCAGTTGATTCAAATTTACAGGAGCAATTATATTCCTATGGGCAGTCACATAATGAGGCAAATACAAATATTTCCAAAGGAAGAAAAGGAAGGGCTGGGAGTGATAAAAAGAATGCAGTTGACTGGGACACGTTGAGAAAACAGGCACAGGCCAATGATAGGAAAAAGGAAAGAAATAAGGAAACAATGGACTCACTGGACTATGAAGCACTTATAAGTGCTAATGTTAAAGATATTTCAGATGCAATAAAGGAGCGAGGGATGAACAACATGCTAGCTGAGCGAATCCAGGTTCTCTTCTATTAGTTTTCAGTTGAAAGATCACATGTTTGTTAAGAGCATCATCTTTTGCTTCATGATTACATCTCTGAATAGGTTAAGACGTCATTCATGATAACATTATTGCAAAATTTTTGTAGGAATTTCTAAACCGGCTGGTTAGGGAACATGGAAGCATTGATCTGGAATGGTTAAGAGATGTTCCCCCAGATAAAGCAAAGTAAGCCTTTCCAAATAATTATTTTCTTCTAAATTGTTAGAACTGTCCCGTTTTGCCAGTAACAAGGCTATCCAAATTGGAGAATAATGCACTGCAATGCATCAGCAAGATTTTGTATATAGTTACCACAAATGATTTTTCTGCAGGGATTATCTATTAAGTATACGGGGATTGGGCTTGAAAAGTGTGGAGTGTGTCCGGCTTTTAACGCTTCACCACCTTGCTTTCCCGGTAACAATTTTGTGGCTGCTAATTAGTTACTATGTTATTATTGAGGACATCTTATATTCAATGAAACTATGTTTCTTCTTTGCACCATAAAGGTTGACACAAATGTCGGAAGGATAGCAGTACGACTGGGATGGGTCCCTCTCCAACCACTACCCGAATCTCTTCAGTTACACCTCCTAGAAATGTAAGAATTATGTTTCAATATTTGAATGCTTAACTTTTCCAGCACTTGCAAATGCTAACCATATTCCTTTCTAGGTACCCAATGCTGGAGTCAATTCAAAAGTATCTATGGCCAAGATTATGCAAACTTGATCAACTAACCCTGTAACCTCATGGCTCCCTAAAACCATTCATGTTAATTTGAGAGCATTACTTTCATGTCCTAAGTTCATGCAGAATTTTGTTTTTCTTTCAACTTGTGGTTTTACTGATTAGTTGACTATTGAACTACAGCTATGAGCTGCACTACCAGATGATTACATTTGGAAAGGTATGCATGCCATTTTATTAGATACAAAAATTATCTATAATTAATCAAAAAATCAAGTCCTCATGTTTTGATTCATATGCAGGTTTTCTGCACAAAGAGTAAACCGAACTGCAATGCATGTCCAATGAGAGGAGAATGCAGACACTTCGCAAGTGCTTTTGCAAGGTTCGAGCTGTAGTCTCTGCAAAATTACATGTATACTGCTGCTACTCTGCAGGCAGATAAACACACAAGCAAGTCATGATAATCTTCAGATATTTCAAAGCATGGGATCCAGGCCTAATTAATTAGCTATCAGAAAGTCTATAAAGAACTTAGAGTAGTAGATAGTTTCATGGAGAACCCATAGTTGTATTAAGTACTGTATGTTTCACTAATCACATGGAGCAATTAAGAGAAGTAAAAGAAATACATATTATAATGAAATCTCAGAAAAAAGAAAGTACCAATAAAACTAATACTAACCATGTTTGCTGCAGTGCACGACTTGCCCTGCCAGGGCCAGAAGAGAAGAGCATTGTGAGTTCAAGTGTTTCAGTTGAAGCCGAGATAAATCCTACTGTAGCTGTCACTCCCATGTCATTGCCTCCACCTGTTTCAATTGCTGAGATAAATCCTACTATAGCTGTCACTCCCATGTCACTGCCTCCACCTGAAAACAACTCACTCCAGAAAGCAAGTACTGAAACTAACAAGTGTGAACCAATCATTGAAGAACCAGCAACGCCAGAACAAGAGTTCACAGAGCTTTCGCAAAGTGACATTGAGGACTTATTCTACGAGGATCCTGACGAGATTCCTACCATCAAACTCAACATGGAAGAGTTCACAGCGACTTTACAAAATTATATGCAAGAAAATATGGAGCTCCAAGAAGGTGACATGTCCAAGGCCTTAGTTTCCTTGAATCGAGAAGCCGCTTCTATCCCTACACCCAAGCTAAAGAATGTCAGTCGACTCCGGACAGAGCACCAAGTGTAAGTGTTGTCTTCCCTTGGTCACAAAACCACATATGCTTGTCTATACGCTGGACACAAATTCAGCTAAAGTAGGACCAAATTCTACTTTGAAGAAGGTTCGCAGAATATCTATGATTGGATTAATTTGAACAAAACCACAACATGTCAATCTAAAAACACATCCTGGTGTCTACATATTGAATTCGCCACCATCAGAATTCTTGTATTGGATTTAAAGAACTTATTGCCTAGGAGCCAGTATGTTCTGAGTTTTGGCATACACACCTATACACAAACATTTGTACATGGACATGGCAATAAATTCTCTATGACACACTTATACATCCCATGGTGATATGATGCAGGTATGAACTACCAGATTCACATCCACTCTTGGAAGGGGTAGGTTAAAATATTAAATTAATATCTAAAATATGTTGTGACCCACATGAAGCATTCTTATTCTCAATTATGCACAATTAAATTTTACAGATGGACAAACGAGAGCCAGATGATCCTAGCCCATACCTTCTTGCTATATGGACACCAGGTACGCTCAAAACAGAACCTTCCTGAAATTGTTTGTCTTATAATAGAATTTCAAATAATCTCCAACAGTAACTAAAATACATGAACTCACAGCACTTAGAGAACTGAGATGCATTGTTGAGAATCTTGAGGGCATGCCATTTTAATGCATTTGATTTTATTGACCAAGTTAGAACTCAGAATACGGATAAAGGGATGACCTAAGGCTAGCTAATTTCCTATCAGAGATATGAAATTAATTTTATAGATTTTGCTATGTAATACATTTATTTTGCACCACTGTATACTAGGTGAAACTGCAAATTCAATTCAACCACCAGAAAGCAGGTGTGGCTCCCAAGACCAAAACAAAATGTGCAATGAGAAGACATGCTTTTCATGCAATAGCATAAGGGAAGAAAATGCACAAACAGTCAGAGGGACAATTTTGGTGAGGAAAATTAATTGTGATTTTAGTTTGAAGACTACCTGCAGTTGTTTACTGTAAAATAATTCAACTTGCAACAGATACCTTGTAGAACAGCAATGAGAGGGAGCTTTCCACTCAATGGCACATACTTTCAAGTTAATGAGGTAAGTCTTATTCAAAATAATCTCCATGAAGTTTATCTACCGTGCAGTCTGGATTAAGTTATTAGCAGCCAAGAAAGTACCCCTTTGTGCAAGTTAGATTAGCCACAATCCTGCACTCATGCAACCAAATTGGTCAAAAAGAGTCTCCTATCTGCCTACCCTCATGAAAAAAGCTATTAACTACTTCATCAGCTTCTGTAAGCCAGAATGTTAGAGGCATTAATTTCCAGATTTACAAACAAACTTCTATCACGATGCAGATGTTCGCAGATCATGATTCTAGTCACAGCCCAATTGATGTTCCAAGGGGGTGGATATGGAATTTGCCAAGACGGACCGTATACTTTGGAACTTCTGTATCAACAATTTTCAAAGGTAAGAGAAATCCAGATACCAGGGTTACTACATAATGTTAATAATTAAAGATGTAAAGTTTACTTACAATGAAATACCTGTCTACCAGGTCTATCGACAGAGGGAATTCAATACTGCTTTTGGAGAGGTATGTGATAAACTTCCCGTTCACATTAATTTGTCTGCTTAGTTTGATGATAACTCTTTAGGCACATAGTACAGAAATAAGATAACACAACATCATGAATTTAACTTCCAACACAAACTACTTAATGTTTGCAATTATATCTTGTTCCAGCACTTAGTCTAGTAGGTTGATCACTAGATCATATAAGTGCGTTTAAAATATTCCAATATCCTAGAGTGAGTCACAATGGATAACCAATGGATTTGATAATTTGAGTAACTAAATCATTTCAACATAACACTGAACTGATTAAGCACCTGTGAAGTTCAGACTTGGTGAAGGAGATTGTTAATTACACAATCCTACTGCAAACATTCTGGTCTAATCATGAATATTGTCAGCAGTGGGAATAATGAATAATACTACTTTCCACAATAAGGTAATTACCCTTAAAAAACAGCATTTAGAAATTGAAGTGCACAGCAATAGGCATTGGATATTCCAGAGACCAAGGATTACAGCTGTGTCACGCTCACATGTTTCTACCAATTGAAAAATTAAATCATTTTCCATTGTTTATGATCACAATCATCAATAGCTATCATATATCTCTGCATATTTCATGATATTACAAGTTTGGGCTTTCCTCCCATGCACATTAAATGCGCATATGGGCTATTAGCTATTAGATCATTAGATCATTACCCATATGCACAACTCATGCACATGAGTAGAAATCATTGGAAGTGTAGTTTAATACATGAATCTATTAAAACTAAAGATTAGTTATACTACTAGATTATAACTAAAAATGGACTGATTTTTAATTAAAATAAATGTATATCATAACCTTTAACTCAGTGCCCGTTGGTAACCTTGTTGTTTTTGGTGTTAATGTTAGAAAGAAAAAGAATACTATTAAAGAACCGATGCCTGTGACTTAGCAGACAACTGACAAAATGACGAACAAACTTATCCAAAAATTTGAAATTTATTAATCTGCTCACGGGCAGACAAATGTCTCTGAAGCAAAAGGAATAGTTTGAGGCCAACTATCCAGAACGAACTTGTGCCTTCTTCATACATAAATCACTCTTTCACAAAACAGTTTACCATTGGACCCCGCAACATTTACTTTACCATTATGTTTCATAATCTTTGATAGTGTGGCTAGGTACACCATTTCCAGTCTGCGGATTACTAATAGTAATAACTGTTGTAGTTGGCAGAATAGTAATCCTTAAGACGTTTAAATTTTCACCAACAGGAATCAAGTGCTAATAACTTGCATTACATACTAACAATTAAGATTGTTCTGCATAAAAACATACTGCATGGATACAAATCTAACCAAACCCCGACCACGGCAGTACTATGCTTGTTGACCTGTAAATCGTTTTTAGAACTTAGGCAAACTCACGATAGATACTTGTGTTCCTCTTGGTTAGGAATTTGGTTCAGTTCCGAATCTATTTGTTGACTGATTGATTTATTGGCAGGATATGTTTGTGTGAGGGGATTTGACCGGAAAACAAGAGCACCACGACCCTTAATTGCCAGATTACACTTTCCTGCAAGTAGGTTGACCAAGACCAAAAATGAGGAGAAAAGATAAAAAATACCATGATGCAGACAAGATTTTGATTAGACATACCGAAGATTACTGACGGTGTGAGAAGAAGAGTGACTAACAAATTCTAGCACATTCAATTCAATTATTCTTCCTCTGGCATGAGATTCATTCATTATATGACAGACGGGCAGCAGAAAGCAATTTCATACACAAAAATGTGAGATCTCGTGACGAGTTGATTGGTAGTCTGTACATAATTATAATTGCTTCTTTCTATTCTTTCAATAAATTCCCAGAATGGAATAATCCTTGTAAAACTATCAATGTCAAAATGCCAAGAATGTTTTGCTTGCATTCATTCTAAACAAATCTTGGATGTCCCAGTTTGTCAAGTGTATGAACAAAGTCACAGCTAATATTCAAATCACACAGCACCAAGAAACACGATTGAAGACTTTCATCAAATATTATTATACTGCTGAAAAAGGCTTTGATTCATTTGAGTCTAACAACCAATGTTGCGATTGCGAAGGAAATGTTACGTCAGCTGTTGCATTGCAACTATGACACTCGAATAAGTGTCTATATAAAAAAAAGAAGATAAATTTGCATAAATACCACCTAAACTTGGGAGCTTTAGTTTTATTACACAATATAGTTTACTAATTGGGAAGATAGGAATACAATTTCATCTAATTAGTATAAGGCCAAAGACCAAAATATAGTACCTAATTTTACAAAAATATCATTAAAAAATATTAAAATTACACACAATGCCACTCCTTCTAAGGCAAGCATACTATGCCACATGTCCATATCCAGCTGAGTACCACTGTCGCCCAGCCACCTGCCGGGCACCACCACCGGCCAACCGCCATCGCCGTCTGCAGGGGACCAACTCCGTTGATTCACCTTTAAAAAAAAAAGATTTTGTGTCATTGAATGGACTCAAACCTTGACCCTCAAAAGGAGAAAGGCTCACTCACAAACCACTACACCAAACTTGGTTTTGAAAAATTTATTCAGTTATGCAATATTTACATAAACATTCAACGGTTTTTTAAAACAAAAAAAAAATATTTCAACATATTCACACAAGAACTACAAATAAAAACAGAAACTGTAACAAAAATACAATGTAGATATCAATTATGTTAAAAAAAACAAAAACAAAAACGAAAACAACTACAAAAATAAAAATTAATTTTATAGAAGCAAAATGAAGGAACCAAGATGAAAGTACTAAAATGGAAATTTCAATGCAGAAACGGAAACTGCATTGTAGAAGTGAAAACTGCAATGCATAAACGGAAACTGCAATACAAAAATGGAACTTGCAATGCTGAGTCTGGGCAAAAATGCTCAGCTATGGAGTTAAACAAAACAAAACAATGTTTTTTTTATTCAAGACATGTAGGTAAAATACTCTGTTTCTAGCAATGCAGTTTCTAAAACTATAATGCAGTTTCCAAAAGTCCAATTTTGAGTTCCCTTGCTCTTGGATAGTTCTACTCTTCTCTTGCCCACCCAATTCCTCATCTGGGTAGCCTCTACTCTTCAAAGTGGTGAGGTTGAAGGCCGAGGAAAGAGCAAAAATCCAATTGTAATTAAATGAAAACTACAATGCAGTTTCCAAAAGTCCAATTTTGAGTCCCTTGCTCTTGGGTAGTTCTACTCTTTTCTTGCCCACCCAATTCCTCATATGAGTAGTCTCTACTCTTCAAATTGGTGAGGTTGAAGGCCAAGGAAAGAGCAAAAATCTAATTGTAATTAAATGAAAACTGCAATGCAGTTTCCAAAAGTCCAATTTTGAGTTCCCTTGCTCTTGGGTAGTTATACTCTTCTCTTGGCAACCCAATTCCTCACCTGGGTAGCCTCTACTCTTCAAATTGATGAGGTTGAAGGCCAAGAAAGAGCAAAAATCCAATTGTAATTAAATGAAAACTGCAATGCAGTTTCCAAAAGTCCAATTTTGAGTTGCCTTGCTCTTGGGTAGTTATACTCTACTCTTGGCCACCCAATTCCTCTCCTGGGTAGCCTCTACTCTTCAAATTGATGAGGTCGAAGGCCAAGAAAGAGCAAAATCCAATTGTAATTAAATGAAAATTGCAATGCAGTTTCCAAAAGTCCAACTTGAGTTCCCTTGCTCTTGAGTAGTTTTACTCTTCTCTTGCCCACCCAATTCCTCATCTGGGTAGCCTCTACTCTTCAAATTTGTGAGGTTGAAAGCCAAGGAAAGAGATCCAATTGTAATTAAATGAAAACTGCAATGTAGTTTGTGCAGAACTACAATACAGAACCTGTACAATGTAGTTTTGCAATACCATTTCCAAATCAAGACAAATGCATAGTAAGTGAGCTTTATAATAAGAAGTTGCAGCTAAATTAGTTATTGCCTGACATAAGATAATTGTAGGTCATGATTGCAAAAAGTATATTAATGTGACTAAACTTAAACTTCAGAATCAGTAATGTAGTTCATGACTAAACTTGAAATTAACAACTATATCTCCATTATAATTGGTAGGCCAAAGTACATTTTGAGCATTTATAAAAGACAAGAACAGGCAATAGTCAAAATGAAGAGAAATTATGGACTTGTCCTAAAATCATATGAAAGCAATCATACTTGTAATCAATTATCCTAAGAACTAGAGGATCTGCTTCTGGAGAACATAATCCTCAAGGGATCCAGGAAAATCAAAGTTAATAACAAATTTCACGTCCTTCACATCTGCAACCAAATCAAGCACGACACAAAGGGATTAGAAACGAGGTCGAAGACCAATTCATAGGTTAAGAGTACATTCAAGAAATTCTGCTAGGTTATCACACCTATGCACCCCAATGCTAGGTTAACCAATTCATAGGTTAAGACCAATTCATAGCTGTAGTTTTTTGGGTTTGATTTCTTTTGATACCTTTCATTGAAGATCTCTTCAGATCTGTTCCATCTAGAATCTAGAATTTTTTTTTTTTTTTTTTTTTTTTTTTTTTTTGTTGTTTTGTTTGTATTTTCTATGATCTGAAAGTTATGCTGTAGATTTTTTTCTTTTGTTTCAAATTACCATTTTGGTTTTGGTCTACAATCTTTTCTCTCGTATAATAAAAAAGATAGATTTTCTTATGATAGAGAAAGAATGACCATTTTTCTTTTTTTGGTAAAAAATATGAATTTTGGGTGGTTTACTATTTGGGAAATATGCTGGTATAATCACAACTCAGAAACAGTGTGCTGAAATAATCACCCTACAAATTGTATTCTAATATAATCACTTGGGGACGTGAAATGACCGAAGTGCCCTCCATATAAAAACATATCTATTGGGGAGTTATTGGGCATGGATTGGCGACCTAACACTTCCGTCTTCTCAGCTCGTCTCTTCCTCTCTGGCGGCGCTTTCTCTGTCCAGCGGCCACCACCACTCTCTGTCTCCCTCTGTCCCCAAACCTAAGCAACACTCTCTCGTTCTCTCTCTGCCGTCAATGTTAGGGTTTGGGGAGGCGGTTATTGACGTTTAGGGTTTCACGAATAAATGGTATCTCCCTTAAACGATTTCTCAGTTCCCTCTCTTTTCATGTCTTGAATCGAAGTCTTTCTCTTCTCCTCTGCTCCTTGAGGGCCTCAAAAAACCCCAAAACCTGGTTTCGGTTCAGATTTAGTTCACTTACTTCCTCCTCCTGCTCAATCCTGTGAGGGACAAAAATCGCGATTTTCTGTAGGTGTTGCTCGGATTTCCAATTCGGTTCTGTGCACAAAACGAGTGATTCTAAGGTTGGTTATGTATTTGTTATTGACTAGTTTGTGCATTTGTATGGTTTTCATTTGAGAAGGATAATTTCAGTAACCTGTGACTGATGTTGTGAAGTTTAGTAATTACAGAGATTGCAATAATAATGTATTTAACTGTGAATTATTTCATGCTTGGATGAAACTTGTATTGGTGTATTGATTTTGCTCTGTGGACGATGAAGTGCCTTAAGTTGGTATTTGTCATCTGGGATTGGTTCGTTTGTGATGCGTGTTTTCACTTCCATTTGATGATGCATAATTAGTGTGGGAATTTATTCTGGTGGCAATGGCTATTCCATTATAACACAGGTTTACCTCACTAGGCCCTAAATTAGATGTTGAGTAATAATGCATAAGTAAATTTGTTGGTATCATTGCTGTTTCAGCACCTAGTAGCATAGTTTTGCACCCTTCCAGTCTCAATGGTTAATTATGTGAATTTGAAATACTAATGTAAGTTGGCGTGGGATGTTTCTTTTCCCTGTGCTATAAAACCTGCTAAATGTTGTTGTTAGTCCTTGCTTGCAGCTTGTCATATATGTCTGAAAATGGTATTTTCTTGGGCTTTAGTATCTGTTTAGAAATTTCATGTTCATCCAGCTATGTTTAGCAGTTGCAGCTGCAGTAACATTTTGACGTGTCTAGTTTGTACACAGAGTCCATAACTGCCAATACTGATGTTCCATGAGTAGACATGTATATGACTATGGTAATGAGTAGATTTTAGTACGCATTGATGCATTTGGAGTAATTGTTGTAGCCATTTCGCCAAAACCCTGTATGAAGTGGATCCATGGTTCATGAACTTGTTTTCACACTTGGGTGGTATTTGGTTTTTGGATGGAATCGAATATAGATTTTGTAGAAGGGAATGTAGATAACAGCAGAGTGTGGAGAGAGTTGGAGAGTAGAAAAGAGGGTTCAAAACAATTCTGGTTTTGTCATATGTATATACATATATGAAATGACTTGAAAGTATTAGTTTGAGTACTGTACGTATGACATATGGGTAACCAATGATCCATATGTATGATGTTGTTGTGCAGGGAAGTCTAGAATGGCTTGTAAAGCAAAGCTTATGATTCCTGAGGATGAGAAGTACGAAGGAAAGCCATTTGCCCTTTCACACGCAAGGACCGCCATTACAACAATAAAGGCGAAGTTCAATACGCAGCAGTTACAGAGGTTCGAGGGGAGTTGTTTTGGTCATCTATTACTGATAGAGGACCTGAAGTGGAATTCACAAGTTGTCCACGGGCTGTTGATGAGGAAAGCTGATCCTAAGACAGTTACACAGGTGAACGGGATAAAATTCATTGTGGGTAACAAGTTGATACAATTCACAGCCCAACACTTTTGCCTCATCACGGGCCTAAGGTTCGGAAAGCTCCCTTTCATTCCGAAGGCGACAAATGAAAACTGCTCCTTGAAGCGAAAATACTTCAGTAGCAATAAACCTCCCACCCTTTTGGACCTACACACTGCCTTCATTGAGTGCACAGATGATGACGATGCGTTAAAGCTTGGAATGGTCTATTTTGCCATTTTTGTGCTATTGGGTACTGAAAAGCATGTGCTTTTGACTTGCGCTATTTGAAGTTGGCCGAAGACTTAGAAGAGTTTGACAAGTATCCATGGGGTGCCGTGTCATATGCGATGACAAATGCTTCACTTTTGAGGGCAGTTTCTCCTGATTACCAACGAGTGAAGGTGCCCCAAAACAGAAAAAAGCCCAACAAACGTGGGAAGAAGAGAGCGGAGACAAGAATGGAATGCAGTAGAGCCAGAGAGTACATCATAAGGGGGTTTGGCTTCGCTCTTCAGGTGAACACATATCCAACAATGTTTTAGTTCATTTAAATACATTTACAGATTTTGATGTTTGATTGTTGTCAACAGATTTGGGCTTTTGAAGTCTTCCCAGCATTGGAAGGATTGCATTTCACGGTCCATGAAGACAATAGGCACATCCCTCGAATATTACATTGGAGGAGCAACACGGTGGCCCGTTTTCGGGAGGTTATGAGTCAGGTTTATGAAAACTTTGAGGTTAGTTCAGTTTGTATTACTCAGGTTATGATTAGGAACAAGTCAAAAGTTTACTGATTTATTAGATGTGTTTCAAATGGAGGTTGATGTGCAACTTCTCCGGCCGACTGATATTGAGAAGCAACAACCTTACTGGAGTTGGGGCGATGATGAGAACAATGAAGAAATTGTTCAATTGTTTGGGGATGAGGGCGAAGACAAAACCAGCACTTCTAGTGAAGAAAAAGAGGCGGATGTTGAGGAAACAACTACCCTTCCCTCCTCTTCTAAGGTGAGCACGACCTTTTTCCAATGTTGTGAACATGTAGAGAATACGATACGAAAGAAGTGGAAATAGTTTTCTTAGCTTTTGTAAGATTTCTAACTGTTGCATTATAACTTTATGCAGGGCAAAGGGTCTTTTAATGACTTTGGCAGGTTGAAGCATCAATTAGAAAGCACTAAGGATGAGTTAGCAAAGCTACGTAGTTCAAATCGGGGCCTTAGGAACAGAGTTCGTGAATTGGAAGCTATTGTAGACAAGAACTGTTTGAAGCATGAGAAGGAGTGTGACAGAAATAAAAAGGCTATTGGGGATTTGACCCTAACAATTGCTTCAGTGGAACATTATTTTAAATTGGAGATGGAGGAGTTAAAAAAATTATATGGTGGACAAGGGCATGAGGAAGTGTGGACTGCTCAGATGAATGAAGGAGGGCAGAATGAAATGTCACCCTTGAATGAACTTACTACTCCGACTACAGCAGGGCCTAAAATGGACGCACAAGTTGCAGGTGATGGAGTGGAAGCCTTCCCAGGCATGCATACAGAACGGGCTGAAATGGAAGCAACAGTCTATGGTGGAGTGGAAGGGGCTGAAAGGGAAGCGGAAGTCCCTGCTGATGGAGTGGAAGCTTTTCTAGCCATGCATATACAAGGGGCTAAAAGGGAAGCCGAAGTCCCTGCTGATATTGTGGAAGGCTTCCCAGGCATGGAAGTCGAAGCCGCTGAAATTGACACTTCAGTTTGTAACAAACAAGTGCACCAACAACCTCACAAGGTTCCTACTTCGGAAGATGTGAAGGTTCCTAGTCTTGAAGAAACCCCTCATTCCTAGTCCGGAAGATAGGGAAGGGTACAGAGTTATTTGTAAAACAATGTTAAATTTGTTAGAGGATTGGAATAAGAAAGAAATTAAGGGGGTGGGACGGAAGGCGAGGCCTCCCATGGAAACTAGTATAAATCTGGTTGGTGATGAAGTGGACAAGGAGGCTAATGCCACGGTTCAGAAACCAGATGCGGAAGGCAAAGGATGCAGACTGAAGCGGCGCGCGAAAACATTGTTGAGTCCATTCACTGATCCCTCCAGGAAAAAGAGGCCGACTACTGGTTTTCATGCACAGACACCTGAGGCCCGTTTTGATCCAACACAACCCGTGGCCATGGACGATGTGAAGGCTATGATACAAGTTTGCAAGGCTTGGAAAAGTGACATCAGGTTAGGAATTGTAACATTTAACTAAACCAATATACATGTTTTTTGATGTATGCAGTCATGTACAATAACAATATCTACGTAGCTAATTGTTCGTGTGGGTGTCATTGTCATATTATGCAAGGTGTCCATTAGTTTTTTTCTGGTTGAATTTACCTTTGCAAGTTTATTTTTGTGTAGTGCGGAGCTGGAGCTCGAACCATTTGTAGTTGGGGCGGATTTTTTTTACAAACTTGTAGATGAAACTGCATGGATGAGCTCGAGGGTAATACTTTTGAACCGTGCTTTATTTCGAAAAATTTCTGAATTGATCACTTTGAGTATGTGGCCATTTTTTTTAAATATTGAGGTCGTTGTTGTGTGTGTGAAATGTCAGCACCTTGACATGGCCATGTTTCTAATACGCAAAAGACAACTCTCTCATCCCAAGTATTTGGAACGGAGTGGACAACTGCCGAGTTTTGTCTGCAGGTATTATTGTATTCATATTATGTCATTCAATTTGTTGCATTGGTAGGAGTAATGTTGTTGGCTGTGTTTGGTGCATTGGATCCTGTTCATGTAACGTGTCTTTCACACTTGTTTGCAGCAATTTTTACAGCCAATTACACCGCCAAGTGCGAAACGAGTTACGAGGAAACAAATTGCTTCAATGACTGTTGACCCTCCCCCTAACTACCTCAGAAATATACACCACTTTGTCTGGGGTTCATGGCAACATGGTTATGCACAAGCATGGACGAAAGTCCGCAAGGTCTATCTCCCGTATAATGTTCGACAGTCCCATTGGGTGGCTGTAGAAATTGACTTTGTCAGACATACTGCCACTGTGTACGACTCGTATACTGTTTTTACCTCCAACACAATGCTTGTCCGACAGATGGAGCCTATTACCCAGACGCTTGCAAAGGTGTTGTATGACATGAGGTTTTATGAGAAATCGGAGGTTGAAGCGGTGAAGAAAAAGGGGATTGACATGCCAACGTTTAACCCATTCACAATTTGCAGAATTTCCGATGTTCCTCAGCAAAGTGATGGGTAAGCTGGGTTCATTTAAAGCACTTTGTGCATGTTGTCAGTATGTGCACTTCTAACTTCTGTACTGCTCGGGTGGACAGTACCTCATGTGGCATTATGACCGTCAAATTTATTGAGTATCTCAGTGCTGGCATTCCTTTTAATACCATTGACCCAGCCAAGTTTGGCTACTACCGATTGAAGCTTGCAATCGAGGCTCTCAGGGGAGAGGCCTATGTATGAGGTAAAAGTCCATATCTGACCTCATATGAATTCACTGTTAAGGACTGCTTCAGAATTGCCTAGTTATTTGCCTACTTTTAATTATGTCGTACGTACAGAGTTGTGCTTTCAGTCTTCATTTCAGACAACTTACAGTATGTTGGCATCTTTTCCAAGTGTTATGAATGCGAATGGCGACTATTGTTAATCAAAGTTTAGGGTATTGGGGATTTCAACACGTAGATGGTAAGTACATGTTTTGCAAATGGCATCTGATTTAAGTATGGCATATGTTCTGAACTCTGACTGTGTATCATCCAAACTTGTATCATGTTGTTTATGACATCTCAATAGAATACTCTTAAAATAGCTCCAATTATTAAGACGTTCAAGTTTCCCTTTCTATGAATGCTAACTCTCGGCACATTTGGCCTTCCTATGCAGGTGGTCCTTTCAGGTTCATACCCATATTGACATCACAGATTCTGTACATGTATGTCACAGAAGTTGCAGGCTGTTTCGTCGTTTTGTCATTCCTGAAAATGAATGCGATGTTTTGCCTTACATGGCACCATTTTTGACTTTGTGTACAGATGGCAATGAAGGGTGCTGATTTGGTACTATGTTGCAGGGTGTTAATTTGTGAGAAAAATTAGGTATTAGACATAATTAACTTTACTAATTAGTATCTGAAAACATTGTGTATTTTAGTTTGGGTTTTAATACCTATGAAAGAATTGTTATTTTGGATTAGGCCAAAGAGGAGGCTCATATTCTTTGGGCCTATCTAAATTATAGAGTTCAAATTCAATTTTGCCCTGTTTTAAAGAGCCTTTGCCAAAACCAGATCTATCTCCTGAGTCCAGGGGACTCCGTTCTCTCTCTCTCTCTCTCTCTCTCTCTCTCTATCTCTCTCTCTCTCTCTCTCTCTCTCTCTCTCTCTCTTGAGTCCACGAGTCGTGACGGCAAAGTGGCTGTGACTTCGTACAGCGAGTCGTTGGCAATGGCAAGATGCAGCACTAATGGGAATCGAGGGAGTGATAGTAGATCTTGTGCAAGAGATCACGGAGGCAGTGTCGGATATGATTAAGCCAACAATAGTTGAAGACAGGGGGCAAGAATCTGTTGGAAGGAGACGGGAAGATGCAAATGCAATTGAAATCAAAGCCAGAGTTCTCGCAGAGGGAGCTTTCTTTTCTTTTGAAGTTGATTCCAGAGTTGATACAGCTCTAATGTAAGGATTGCCACTTGCCCTTTGCTTGTTTCAAATAAATTTCTCCTTTATATGGTGATATAATTTTGATCTGTTGCATGCTGGATTAGTATCCTATAGATTACTCTCCTATAACAATTTGAGATCATGGTTCGTCTTAAGCAAATTTTTATCATTTGTTGGTAAATTCATTGATGAATTGCGAGAATGGTGATCCTGTAGCATAAGCTGATGCATTTCCCATTTCATCCCTTTTCATGAAAGTTGGTGAAAGAAGATATTGGCGTGGCTTTTGAAAGTTCTGTTCACTTAAGTTGGGTTATTGGCTCTAGATGCCTGGAATCAGTCAATTGATACTTGGTTCAGTTTTTTCTTGTGTGTGGGTGTATAGGATGCTTGGGTATTTCAAGGAGATCGACTCTCCTCCACTGTGAGAGCCTCTTTCTCTTTCATTCTCTTTAATGCATTTGCTTGTATTTGAAATTGGGGGTTTGAAAATTATTTTCATCCTAACAATTTGAAGGTTTTTTCTTTTTCTTTTTGTTTGTTTGTTTGAAAAGATGGCCTGGTGTTGTTGGATCCATTTTGTTGTATAATTGCCTCTCTTTTTTCTTTTTGATACAAATGATTATGTTTGGTCAATTTTGTGAAAATCAAAATACTTGAGAAACAAGAAGCTGCTTCGAAGAATCAAATTCAATTTCATCTAGTTGATCTGGAAGGAACTTCTGTTACCTTGATATGTTTCCATTGCATGTTCCAGTGTCTTTTCAATTAGCATGCTTAGTGTTACTAGTAATCCAGCTGGGCAGGCAAGTGACAGAACGTAGCTAGAATTCTTTTTTATTAAATCAATTTGATATAGCTCTAATACAAGGATTGCCACTTTCCCTTTGCTTGTTTCAAATATATTTTCTCCTTTTGTTTAGGGCCTATACTCATCGCGCAAGTCTGGAGGTTTGACATATCTTATTCTATGCTCATTGTTCGTTGTACATAATTTGGTCTTGTTTTATATAGCACAAACGTTGTTTTATATAGCACATAATTTGGTCAGGCAGTGATCTAATTTAGCTGCAACTTCTTATTATAAAGCTCACTTACTATGCATTTGTCTTGATTTGGAAATGATTGATGCCATCATTGTCATATATATCTTGCAATACCATTTAAGCTTTAGTTCAGTGAAATTTTACACAGGTTTTGCATTGCAGTTTTGCACAAACTGCATTGCAGTTTCGCACAAACTGCATTGCAGTTTCGCACAAACTGCATTGCAGTTTCGCACAAACTGCATTGCAGTTTCAAAAACTGCATTGTAGTTTCAAAATTATAATTGGATTTTTGCTCTGTCCTTGGCCTTCAACCTCATCAATTTAAAGAGTAGAGGCTACCCAGATGAGGAATAGGGTGGGCAAGAGAAGAGTAGAACTACCCAAGAGTAAGGGAACCCAAAATTGGACTTTTGGAAACTGGAAACTGCATTGCAGTTTTCATTTAATTACAATTTGATTTATTTTCTTTCCTTGGCCTTCAACCTCACCAATTTGAAGAGTAGAGGCTACCCAGATGAGGAATTGGGTGGCCAAGAGAAGAGTAGAACTACCCAAGAGCAAGGGAACTCAAAATTGGACTTTTGGAAACGGGAAACTGCATTGCAGTTTTGGAAACTACATTGCAGTTTTCATTTAATTACATTATTTTTGTAGCTGTTTTCATGTTCGTTTTTGTTTTTGTTTTTTTAACATAATTGATATCTACATTGTATTGTTTGTTGTAGTTTCTGTTTTTATTTGTTTTTGTGTGAATATGTTGTTTTTTTTTTTTTTTTTTTTTTTTTTTTTTTTATTTTTAAAATAAATAAAAAAATGTTTATATTTTTTTTTATATTGTATATTGATATAATATATACAAAATCAAGTTTGGTGTAGTGGTTTGTGAGTGAGCCTTCTTCCTTTGAGGGTAAAGGTTCGAGTCCATTCAATGACACAAATCTTTTTTTAAAGGTGAATAAAGGCCAACGGAGTTGGTCCCTTGCAGACGGTGGCAGGCCGGCGATGGGCGGTGGTGGGCAGGTGGCCGGCGGTGGTGACCGGAACCGGCATCGGAATTCCGACGGTGGTGACCGGAATCAGCATCGGGATTCCGGCGGTGGTGGCCAGCGGCGGGATTCCGGCTATGGGTGGTTGGCTTGATATAGACATGTGGCATAGTATGCTTGCCTTAGAAGGAGTGGCATTGTGTGTAATTTTGATATTTTTTAATGATATTTTTGTAAAATTAGGTACTACATTTGGTCTTTGGCCTTATACAAATGAGATAAATTGTATTCCTATCTTCCAAATTAGTAAACTATATTGTGTTTTAAAACTAAAGCTCCCTAATTTGTGTAACGTAATTCGCCAGTACTTGTATTCCATAGTACAAGGGCTGTACAAACGTTTCCTTTCTGACAATGCGGTTATTGACCTTCTGTACTTGACATGTTTTGTACAGGCATATAACAAAATATCCTTCATTTGGCCGAACTTGCAGCCATATCAAATTTTTTTGCCCCACCCACATTGTAGCCGTTTTGTTTTTGTGGTTCGGTGTAATACTTACTTTCGTATATTAATTATTTTCATCCAATCTGGACAGAAATGTTTGGGGTTGTTAGCCGAAACAATATCCCTAACCCTCCGCTGGGGCATTTACAAAGCATTATACGATTTGATCAGGACATTTGATCAATGATTTCATCAGGGAATTTGTCAGCAAATTGGATGACTCTGTCAATTTGATGAATTTGGGAGTGGCTTATGTTAAAACCAAGAAATCTAACAGTGGTTTCAAACAACTTCATTTTCTTGGCAGAGACAACTACACCATTTTGGCTAACTTTCTGAAGCAACTGATGCATATGTTTCCATTCATGTTCTATGGACTCAGAGAAGATAACAACAGCATCAATGTAGACTATAGAGAAATGACTATGCCAAAAAGCATTAGAAAGGCCATGTTTCAAATATCAAACTTCATTTGTTCTTCAAATGTTCGAATTTATTTTATTTTAAACGTAACTAATTCTTGAAGAGATTTCAACTATCGAGCTTTGTTTTGAATTATACTAACTTTTTACATTTTTAACATTAAACTTTGCTATTGTCTTCACTTGTCATAAAGCGTCAATGATTCGGTGGTTTGGACCTATTTTTGTTACGGTAAACTTTGTTTTTCCTATACAACTCATGATTATCTTTATTCTGTTCAAAGGTTGTTTTCTTCGTGAGTAATGACGACTTTTCCTAATGTCACTCCGGTAATTGGACTTATTTTTCCTAGACAGAGGTACTGACGTAAGACCATATTGTTGACAGAAGAGTCCTAACGCATATTTCGCACATTTGTGCTCAGATTGTATTTGTCGACCAATTTTCATAGGTACCCACATTTTCATACCAACTTCGTTAATTGTACTAATTGTATTTCCATAGGTTAAATTTTTCCAATCAATTTGACCTTGCTCATTGCTGAACTCAGTTCTTCTTTTATGCCCGAATAAGTTTGGAAGAGCGGTAATGAACTCGTACTTCTTTCCAAAACGGTTGATTACTAGCTTCACGAATCATGACTCTACAACTTAAAATATGTGTATACCATCTAAAATAAGACAGATTAGAACATCTCAGATTACTCAGTTGATCAAGTATTCTAGCATTAGTATGAGTATGGGTTCCAATAAAATGCTGACTTATAGTATAGAACAAACTATTAACACCATAATCATCAAACCTCTTCCATTACATCCATAACCTAACCACCTTTAACCTGCCAACTGTAGATGAACAAACCTCCTATTACATTTGGAACACAACAAATAAATGACCATTCCAAACATGAAAACAGAGACCCAAAACCAGGGGTTTTTCATCTTCCCTTTTCCAGCGTTTCTTTCTTCTTCCAAGCGGTTTATTTTCCTAAGTAAGCCTGGAATTATGTGCTTCGATCTGTCACACATCTCTGGGTCAGCCCATTCCCAAAATGTACATCCATTCCTCTGCATAAACGGAAACAATATTTCCGTTACAAAGAGGCGCAGCATCACAAATGGAATCCACGAAAATGCCAAATTTCGGGTCAAACTTACAGAGAAATAAACTTACCCTTGCACATACTTGAAACCTCCTTCCCGGATGAGAAACCGTCCAGGATGTATGCGTTTTGACAGCGTTCCCACAGTAGCACAGCCGTGAACATACCGAACTCGCGTCTTCCATTTCCCACCGAGACCTTGAAGGCCACTCTTGAGAGTGGCATGGAGACCTCACTGACTCAGCCGCACCGCTACGGAGGCTCCTCCTACTCATCTCCTTGTTTTCTCTGTATTTGTTGTTCAACTTGTGCGCTATTTGGAGAGGTCAAGATGCTCATCTTGTAGTGAATGGGTTTCACTTGCATGTGCGAAATTAGGATAATAAAACCGTGTGAGCGCACCAACATGAAACTTGGAGTTTATTGGGTGGTTTTTATACAACATATCAAACTTTACCATAGTCAACACTGAGGCCAGGGGCGGCCTTGGGGTGGTGCAAGTGGCGCCACCCCACAGGGCCCCCGATACTTGAGGGCCCCGGAAAAATGTTTTTTTTATTTATATATTAATATTATAGGAAGTGTATATATACTATAGCGTGCTAAAAATTTGCACAGAAGTGTTCGTGGTGGAGTTGGCTTCCCAGCGAAACTCCACTTAACAGGGGCGCACGAGTTCGAATTTAATTAATGCCAATCTATTTGCGTCGTTTTTATATTATTTTTTATTATAACAAGTTAACAACAAATTTTATATAATTATAAAATTTCAACAAAAAAAAACGAAAACAAAAGCACACCTTTAAAATATATATATATATATATATATATTCTCCTCCAAGAAAAGTACTTTCTCTATTCAAAACAAAAAAAAATATTCATGGCTTCTTCTTTATCTCAAACTCTGATTTTCTAATAAGTAATCATCATCATTCATCAATGTCTCTTTCGTTCTTTTTTCAATCCTTTGACAATTTTTGTAATTCTTTCAATTTCAAGAATTTTAACCCCAACAAGAGAAAATCATAAGTCCTAAATTCATAAAGACCACTCAAAATCAAATAGTCAGATTCAAAGCTCATTTCAAATTCATGTATATATTTAAATTTCAATCTATATATTACATGACTTATTTTATTAAATTATTATCATGATGATGATTGGTTATATGAGAATATGGTTTTTAGAAATATGTATCTATTTCTTGCTGGGGTTTTCTTCCAGGTTACAAGGTTTTGGAATTTTTCTTTGTAATCTAAACATACCAATATTTAACTTTATCAAATGGAAACATTTAAATTTTTATGAATTTGATTTTTGATTGTCATTACATGTTTATTGATGGTGACTTTTAGTTATAAAAAAATTGTTTATGACATTAAGTTATGGCAAATTGTATTTATAGTATTTTCGTATTAAATTATGTGAGGCCACAATTTAAGTTTCGCACAGGGCCCTCACAAACTCAGGCACGGCCCTGACTGAGGGCCTAATCCAATTGGAATGTTATTCGGACCCTTATGTTGGAATTCACATACGGCATGGTATACACTTGGAAATACAGTACATGTTAATTCTTCGTTGCGTGTATATTGGTTTTTTACTGACGTATTGGTGTTATTGTGCAACTTATTGGTTTACTATTGCTTCTTTATTGAGCTTGTAATGCTCTTTATTGGTTTTCTAATGCATGATATTGCACGTATATTGGCATTGCAATGTAACCTGTGCATTATTTTCGGTTGGTACTGCTATTCAAAATTGTTTGTTTTATACTGTCCTCAGTATTGGTTTTGCAATGTCATTTGACAAGTGTACAAAGTTGAACTATGTGGAAGGTAATTACGTTATAATTTGGATCTGAAATGAATGCATCCACATTACATCAACTGCTGTTTTAAAACTTCCAGCATACTTAATATAAAGAAGGCAACAGGAACAATCAGAATACGAAGGCCTCCTCAAACTGGCAGATTACAAAATAAAATAACATCCCAGCGTGAACTTACATAAAACAACATATTAAACAAACAAAACAACACAAAAGATGACCACAAACTTAGTAAATACAATGTTAACAAAGATGGCACCTGACGATTACATTATACATATGACAAAAAAAGAGGCCCCCTCAAACTTACCAAATACAAAATAAATACATAAACAGGGCACCTCATCCGCACATAATTAAAACAGAGGCCAAGTCATACTTCCATTCCACTGTACAAAGTTTGTCCTAAACCGTTGACATGGTCATATTACAAGTCATACCTTCCGTCTGTGGATACATTTCGAGTTGCATACCCTTCACATGCGGCGACCGCGACCCATTAAATTCATGACCCCTCCCACAGTGATGTCCCACTTTCCTTCTGCATCCACAATTTTTGCAAACTTCCTAAATAGTTCGAAACCAGATTGCAGTTGTTTTTGCTTCAGCTCAGCCATTTCGTCAGATTCCTTGAATACAAGAACTGCAGTGGCAGGGGCATTTTCAATTTTAGCTCTGACAGCCTTTATATGTAGGAGATGCATCCGGGCTTCATAACGCGCCCGAATTGTGCAGTTTTTTATGATACCCCACCTAGCTTGGCCCTCTTTAATTTTTAACACTATGTCTGCATGGAGATTTTTCCAGAACATGGTATTGGCTCGACATTGCTGCAGTCCTTGGACCCAGTCTTCAGTGTCTTCTGTTGCTGATTTGGCAGGTGTGTCATTGTCCCCTCCTTCAGTAATGGCAAGGGTTGGGTTTGGTGTGGGGTTTCGGTCCATGGGTGTTGGGTATTTACTGCGGGTTGGTGTGGGCATTAGTTTGCCCAATCTGGAAGTAATTGTGATATGGTTGAATTTGTTGCGCAAGCAGGGGAGTTTTGACGGAGTAAATGTGATGGAAATGTTGGGTGGATGCAGCTGGGTTACAATTAAATAGTGGGAGGTAATAATGAGCAGCAGAAAATGACAGTCAGCAACTGGCGGGAGTTATTGGCGGGAGGTGTTGGCTCCAATTTTTGGCGGGAGTGGTTGGCTCCAATTGTTGGCCAACACGTTACACTTGGGGTTTGTGTAATTAGGTTATTGGTTGGTGTTTGTTGTATGGGACCGTTGTTGTATTTGCAAATTATTCCTGTTGTCCTATTTGACCAATTTCCCTCCTGTATGAGGTACAAATGTCCCAAAAGTACAAAATGTCCCAAATTTATAAGTACGGTCAATTCGCAAAGTACAAATGCAGATGTTTACAAAAACGGACCATGACAGTATATGTGTTTCGAATTTATTTGTTGCTATCTTCCAAATAACGGATGTAGATGAGTTCCATTTTTAAATATATCGGTAAAATCCGAATTGTGAATTTTGATACTTGCAAATAAGTTCATGTGTATTCCGCCCACTTGACGTTAACTTCCCCTTGAAATGTGGGTCGGGACTGTATATGACTGTTTTCATGTTATTTAATTTTCTCATATGGTCAACATATAGTATCGTCATTTGTAGGGAATACTGAATAATTTATAAACATTTATGTATATTTCGTTATTTGGATAATTAGGGAACTTGGTCGTCATTTGTAGTATTACTATGTGAAGACCTTGAATATTCAGATAGTATACAGTTTTTTAGTAAGGTTGTGTTTATTGTGTATTCACAGTTGTTTAGGTGTGTATATTTGTACGGGCGATTATTCCACCGTTGACATACCTTTATTCGTATTTGGTAAGGCTGTAATGGGCATCTTACAATGGTCTCATTAATTACAAAGAGGACAGGGTGCAGACAGAGCTGTAATGACCAATTTGAAATAAATATAAAACAATTGTCTTCCTCTATATAAGAGGGTTTAACGTACTCATTGAATTCCATATCAAACATAGTACTCCATATATAGCAGAGCGCAAACCTATACTAAAGCTCACCCTATTGTTGGTTACGAAGAAAAAAAACTGCCTACTTATTTACCTAATGTTAAGTGTTTTGCACGGTGCATGTGTGCAATTTCCCCATCCATAGTTGAAGATGTCAGACGTAATCCCTCCGAACGACCATGGCAGTTACCCGGGAGACCCGCCATGGCATGTCCCTTTCCCATCTCCACCTGGGACTCCAAATAACGATCCCACGTCATCTGGAAGTGAGGCTGACAACAATGATCCACTAGACAAAATTGCTGAAGTGAAGCAGGACCTCCAATATTTGTGTGCGGCTACGGATTGGTGGGAAACGAAATGTGATATTCATGGCCAGGTGATGGGAAACTTGACGAACAAGCTGAACAATGCATATGCTAGAGAAGTCAAGCAAACAATGAAAGCCAAAAGTCGGAGGGCAAAGTTAGAGTGGTTGAAGGTCAAATTGGAAGAAACAAAGAAAGATGCTGTGCAAAAATTCACTGAATCTGAAGAATTTAACCATGAAATGGTTGAATCTTTTAACAATGGGTTCGAGATGTTCCGAGATTATGCTTCCGTCATCTCACCAGACTACAATTGGAGCCAAATAGATGTTGCTGGTGTCTGGCAGGTGCTGAATAGCTGTGGCCAAGGAATGGCTGATCATAGCCTTGTGCAGTCAGCGAGGAAGAAGAACAAGGACATGGATCTAATGATGGACCTGTAATCGTTTGGATTTTGGTAGGATCTGTGTAGCTGGGTCAGGGTAAGTACGGGTTCAAAGCATTTTGTGGACACGAAATGAATTTTGTATGAATGTGGTGCCTTGTTTACGCCGTGCTCTTATTCTCACGGTTCAGTGGCAAATTAGTAAGTTCGTATAAACGTAAAGTGTTGTGTACTGTATGTGTGCTTATTGTATGTTTATTGCCCTCATATTGGCAGCGTCAAGTACTTATATTGTTTGTGTATTGGTATATTATTGCCTCATATTGGAATCGTAGAGTACTTATATTGTTGTTTTATTGTTTTTGTATTGCTACTGTATTGTGTCATATTGTGATCGTAGGGTAGGTATATTGTGCTTGTATTGATGCTTTATTGATTGGCATCATAGCATATAGCTTTTCCAATTGAGTAATGGTAAAGAGGGACTGTAGCAAAGGTCGTAACGATGGCGGGTTTAGGAAAGTTTGGTGGTTCTGAAGCACGAAAATATCCATGGAAAGATCGGAAAGATATCGATTCCATACAAACCACGGACAGTATACATACATGCAAATTTTTACGTGGAACAAAAAGACACTTATGAAAGGAAGAATTAAATACGAAATAAAAAAAGGAGGGTGTTCATTTAAGTAAACAAGCAACAATTTGAAGGGATAGTAATTTCAGTACTTATAATGAACCTTCGAATTAAAGAAGCAATAACATGAAATGGATTAAAAAGGTTTGTAATGAATGACATCAAGTAATGAAATAATTGAGCAACAATATAGAACACTAAGTAAATAATTTTCATTTTGCAAAACAGGTTCGAACACTTATAAATACCAGAGTCCATAGTCAGTAATCAAAAAGCGATGACTGGCGTTGTGGTTAAGTACCTCAGAACCTAGAAGGGGGGAAGGGTTTCATCCTCTGTGTGTGTGACTTCAAGTGAATAATGCTTTTGTATTTAAAGTTCACATCACAATAGATCGCGATATTATAGATAATATCGCGATCTGTTGACCAGCAAGAACGGCATGTATACTTTCCCACAAATTCTCTATATATTCTGTTCTGTGGCGATGAGAAGAATGAGCAATCATGAAGTACTACCAGTATCACAGTAATTGCGTAAGCTTTGCATTTGAAGGAGTTTTATGTACGAGATGCAATTGTAGTTAGCCTTGTAGGCGCTTTCATTTTGGACGCAACAAAAGGACAGCAGCATGATGATAGTGTGAATATACAATCACAATAGGAAAGGAAAGCAATTTATGAGAATTTGACTACAATCACAATAGAGAACACCAAATCAAATTCAATTCAATTTCAAATGAAAGGTACATAACAAATGAACAGAAATGCTAATCTGAAACACACATTGGCCAGTAGAACATTGTTAATTTACGGCTGGTTTCACTGTGGTGATGGCACTGTATGTTCACCAATTTCTACTAATAATAGGCTGTCATTGCAAAGGACTTGTTACCTTGTTCCATATGCTTCACATGACCGTTGAGTGGACCGACTTCCATCCCTGCAGCATCACCGAAGCTATTCATCAACTTCGCAGTTGACCAAAACAGAGGTAGAAACTAAACAAGTGTAACATCTACGCAACGTGCTGCTTGTTGGTGAGAGGGACAGATTGTTTGCATGTACTTCGGTAGTGGCCCTTCACACCACACCTTGAGCATTTTTTTTGACGGGACTCCTCTCCTCTCGAAGCTATTCTTTGCGTTTTGCGACGGCCCGGCATAACATTACAAAGAGGAGGGAGGATTTTGACCTTCTTCACATTTTGGGGAATAACCCATGTGCCTTCAGGTGGTACAGGATAAATAGATTCAGCATATGCAGCTGCCCATGTAGCTCGTGTATAATAAGAAGAGGCAAAGGAGTAGGGGTTCAATTTCAAGTGCCGACATACCGCAATAGCGTGCTTGCACGGGAGTTGCTCCAAGTCAAACTTCCTGCATGTACAACTACGGTTTTGCAAGTGCACCAGACCGTTCAAATCACCATCCAGAACATTATACTCGACGTCATTGATTTTGACCACATTCATCCTTGACGCAGCGTCTAACCTCTTCCTTAACTTAATTTCCCCTAAATCAGGGCACAACGTAGAATGAGATTTCATTGCTAACTCTCGACGTTGCCTAAACCAACAGACAAGTAGATTTGTAATTTCGTCAATCAAGTGTAGCACCGGAAGCATCCTTGCAAACCGAAGAACTGAATTAATGGACTCCACAATATTCGTTGTCATCACATTATATCGTCGTCCATCACAATGGGCCCGAGACCACTTCTGGATGCCTGCACGTAGTAAATAAGTTCGCACTCGGTCATTGTTTATCCTGGAAAAGTGACGATTGAACTCCGCTAGACGATAAGACTTAGCTGCCCTTACAAAATACCCCAATATCGGATCCCGCTGCTTCAACTTAAATGAGGCTTTGATATTGCCTTTCAAGTGATAAAAGCAAATACCATGGCTTGCCCCAGGAAAAAACTCTACGCAACCCATTTTGTATGCTAACATTGCGATCTGATATGACAACGAGATTCGAGCAATCACCAATTGCACAATGTAGTTTTCTCAAAAACCACTCCCAAGCTGCATCCGTCTCCAAATCTCCAATCCCAAAGGCAATAGGATATATGTTCCGATTTCCATCAAATGCGGTCGCAACAAACAAAACACCTCTATACTTGCACTTCAAATGAGTAGCATCAACAGCAATCACGGGCCGCATTGACGACTTAAATCCTCGTATGCATGCACCAATTGCCATAAAAAAATATAAGAAGTGATCAGCTGCATCAGTCTCAATGTATGTCAAAGTTCCCGGATTTGTACGCTCCAATTCATAACAATAGGAAGGGAGAAGGGAATACGACTCTTCTGCAGACCCTCTAATTCTTTTGAAAGCTAACTCTCGGCTTCTCCACGCTGTAGAGTAGCTTATGCTCACACCGAAATTTTGTTTCACATCTTTCTTGATATCAGCTGCTGTATAAATGCTGCGCGAATCCTGAAATCTCCACTTAACACAGTCAGACAGCAGTTCAGTCGTAGCTTGAGGATGATGACTACTTATATACGTTATATCACATTCATGAAGTGGATCGTATTTAACAACCTTAAACTCATGTAATCCAACTTTATATGCCCGAACTTTCCAAGGGCAAGGAAGCTGCCAACAGCGAACACACAACCGATGCTTCCCAGATTGGACAGTTCTCAATCGAAAGTGGCCTGTAATAGCTGCTAAACTGATGGTTTTTAAAAGGGCAATCTTATTTGGATAAACTCGGCCAACCTTCAAATTTGCTTCCCAATTTATGCACGAAACGCCTCCACCATACTGAATATATTCCAAACTCTGACCATGCTTCAAATCACCCCGACTTGTATGCATTTCAGTCGAACTTGATTGTCGGGGAGGTTCGGATTGCACCTGTCTACACTGCACAGTGGACGGGTTCGACATTGCTGTCCTCATGAGGATGCAGAATCGGAGCAGACTGCGGTTCCTCTTCGTTGCTAGGTTCATTGAAATCAGCAACTATGTTTTCACCACTTTCAAAATTCACTTCTTCAACCCAATCACTCCAATTAAAATCATTCCCACCATTTTCAGTTTCATTGTCCCGAATTACCACATTTCTTTGTTCCACAACAAAGTCAGCAGGAGCATTGCTACTCTCAACGCTTACAATGCCATTGCACCCTTCAATACCATGACCTTCAATATTTTTCAAGCTTGCTACTAAAGGGGTTACTTTAGAGGCCATAACATCTGTGTTGTACTTTACAAAATATTTAACATCATCATTGTCTTCAACCCTTATATGCTTACAGACAGATGAGGATACAGGAACTGAATATTTCAGTGTGACAATATATTTCGTGGGATCTGCATCCATGATCTTATAAATGCGCTGAACAAGGTCGGAAAACGTTACATTCCGTGACACTATTATGCCTTTAGCCTCCCCACCTTCGTAACTCTCAATGTTATCCTTCTTAACCCAACTTCCATTGTAGCATACCAATATTCCAACAGTATCCATTTCTGCAAATAACATACATAATTACTACAGCAATGAATAAAACTAAAAAAGATACATTCAAACAAATAAAAACATACCACTACACGTATCATTTTATAAATCTTCCAAACTCAAATTCTAGCTGCTTCAACAAGGAACTTTTATTCATTTATGTCTTTTCTCTGATTTTGTACATAGCTGTGGGTTCCAAGTTATTCACAAACTCACATAAACATACCATGGCAGCAATATGAACCCTCTAACCTCTAAGGGTTTTCAACAAATGTAAACTACTTCAACAAAAGGCTCAGGTTGTGATACAGAACATATTATGTGGTATAAGCTCAATTACCAAATTGGAAACCAAAACACACAAACTTTACTTCTTACCAAAACAAACCCAGAATGCCAATAAATTCCCCACATTAGCATATACATTCAGCTTAAAAATACCCTAACAAACCTACTTTTAGGCCAGACAAAGTTAACATATGATTTTTCTGTGTGCTGTTATTTTGCCCATTATCAAACACATTGCACTACATTATACAAGCATTCCGTCAATTTTAACCAAAATTCAAGTTTACCACATACATCCCACTGCAGATAATAACACAAACTATGAATTTCAACATATCATAACGCCTTGAAACTGAAAATTTAAGCTCTTCTGCCCTTCTGTGGTGAAAAGGGGATGCACGATTTTATAATACACATACACTACCAAACCAATATCTGAACTCACCTCCGTTCACAACGACGCCGGAAGTCGCCACTTTCGCTTCTCCGTGGAGTCGCAACAGTCACTTCGATCTGGAGGTCAACAATGGAGGCGGTGCGTTCCGCCGGCTTCGCTACGGTCAAACTAGGGTTCGAAAGTTTAGGACATCTGGGTTGTGACTATGGATGGGTTGCGAACTGGATTGCTCAGTGCCAAAATGTCTCGCAACCTAGAGTTCACCCATTTTTGCCAAACTGCGAAAACAGAGAACAAAGAGCCGCTATGCCAAACTGCGAAAACACAGAAGAAAGAGGCGCTAAAGGGTTGATACATCTGCTTTTATATGGAGGGCACTTCGGTCATTTCACGTCCCCAAGTGATTATATTAGAATACAATTTGTAGGCTGATTATTTCAGCACACACCAAAAAAAAAAAAAAAAAAAAAAAAAAAAAAAAAAAAAAAAAAAAAAAAAAAAAAAAAAAAAAAAAAAAAAAAAAAAAAAAAAAAAAAAAAAAAAAAAAAAAAAAAAAAAAAAAAAAAAAAAAAAAAAAAAAAAAAAAAAAAAAAAAAAAAAAAAAAAAAAAAAAAAAAAAAAAAAAAAAAAAAAAAAAAAAAAAAAAAAAAAAAAAAAAAAAAAAAAAAAAAAAAAAAAAAAAAAAAAAAAAAAAAAAAAAAAAAAAAAAAAAAAAAAAAAAAAAAAAAAAAAAAAAAAAAAAAAAAAAAAAAAAAAAAAAAAAAAAAAAAAAAAAAAAAAAAAAAAAAAAAAAAAAAAAAAAAAAAAAAAAAAAAAAAAAAAAAAAAAAAAAAAAAAAATTTCTAAAAGCTGATTACACCAGCATATTTCCCTTACTATTTTGATATTGCTCCAGCGTGGGTTGATTCCTTTATGCTGGATGATCTGCTTGGTATTAGTAGAGCTCGTCTTGCTGGATGATCTGTTGTTGGGGTTTACCTTTTTCCTTGCCAGAAAGAAAAGATGAAGTTTATCAGATAAAGAGGAATTTTAGATTAGAAAAAAAAGAAAGATACTGAAAGAAGACGAAGAAAGATTTTGAAGAAAAAAAAAGTAAGGCATTGATGCAAAAAGTTGGAATTTTGCATTTGATTATTGTTAATAAAAAAATAAAATAAAATATTGATTTATTAAAAAAGAAATGTTAATTTTAGTCTGTTGTTTGGTGCAAAAATGAATAAGACCGGACTCAAAGCCTAGTCAGTCCAAGCCAGCTCAATCCAATGCTTCAAAGCCCATCCTATCTAGTCCAAGCCAGCTCACCAAACAGGACCAAAGTGGAGGAAGGATAGGTTTCATATGGAAACCTACCATCCAACCAAATGTGGATGGTAATAGTTTTAAACAAACAAACGTGTAATAAATATTTGTTTCAGTAAAATCATGTTGATAACATCCTCATAGGTCATATCAATGAGAACAGAAAGGACTCGATACAGTCTAAAATTTGGTACAGATGCTTCAAATAGCCTTATTAATCAGAAAATAGTAATCTTCTTCGTGGAGTGGGTCTCATCCCAGATGGGAAAATAATAAAGAAGTGCAAATAAAATAAAATATCATAAAACCATAAAACATAAAACATAGGAAAGAGTAAAATGAAATGGTGTCCAGAGTGGGGGTTTGACATTTTCCTAAGTTTACACAAAACAAGAATTCCTTTCAAGTCTTTTGACAAACTTAAAAGAAATTATTTCCATACCTAGACCATGAGCAGCAATATCTGTTGCAGTCATTATGGGGCTCTTGTCGGCTTTAAACTCAGAGAGGACCAAATCCCTTTCTGCTTGACTTTTGTCTCCATGAATTGAGAGAGTAGGCCAACCATCCATGCGAAGTTGTCGAGTGATCTGATCACATCCTTTCTTAGTTTCCATGAATATCAGTGTTCTGCTGCCATCCATGATATCCTCAAGCAACTTTACCAGTCTGTTAAATTGAAAGAAATCAGATATATAACCTGCAGAAAATAGGTCAAGTCTAACCATATGAAAGTTAGAAACCATAACAGCATAGACTGCATCGTACTTGTTACCAGTCGTCATCGCTGGTAGCCCGAGAAGCCATGATCTAAGGCAGTCACTGTGCCGATTCTGTCCAAGAGAGAGAAAGAAAGGGTGAGATTTGATTTTGGAAGGCTTTTATAAAAAAAAAGAAGGTAAAATTGTATTTTACCTTTATAATTTAGACAGACTAACGAATTTGGGTCTCCTCTTTAGCCTAATCCAAAATAACAATTTTTTCCTAAGTATCAAAATGCAAACAAAAATGTCCAATGTCTCAAATACTAATTAGTAAAGTTAATTATGTCTAATACCTAATTTTTCTTTTAAACTTTATACCAAATCATATTTAGCGCATCTTCCGATATTTACATGCACATTACCAGTGAGTTTGCTTCATAATCATGTGAATTCATTAATACAGATTAGTTTTCATAATATGGGAAAGATAATAACTTTTTATGTTTTTGTCGATAAAAAGTTATCATTTTCATGTGGGTCTCAGAATTGGATTATTGCGAAGGTCTGTTTGGGTCATTGCGTGCTCGCATTTCTTTAGAGCAATGGGATAGACCAAGGACGAACTCAGGATTTTAAAATAGAGTGGGCTAAATTTAAGTACTAAGTAGATAGAAAACTCAACAATACCATGTGATTTCATTGATAACAAAAAATAATAATAATAATAACAGCAAGAACAATAAAATCAATTACAAATCCTATTTGATAGTTCATAACTCATAAACTGAAATTAATGCCCCAATTGCAAATCCTAATTGATAAGTCATAAGTGTCAATTGCAAATCCTAATTGATACTTCATAAACTCCAAAAAAAAATCCTCAAATTAAAGCATCAAGAAATTGAGAGAAGCTTACATGACGAATATAGGAACTTGGTTCACTTGAATTAAGTCTTGAAGGTGAAACAAGAGCGTTTTTTTTTTATAGGGTGGTGCTTCTTTTTTTTTTTTTTTTTTTTTTTTTTATTTTTATTTTTTTGTGCTGTGTGTGAGTTCTTTCCCCCCTCTCTTTTTATTTACTATGTGCTATGCAAAGAGGAGAACTAAATGAGGTTAGGTTACTAGGATTTTATTTTTTTGGCTAGAAAAAAGAAGCCACCCAGGTTTGCCAAACTAAAGGTCCATCCCTGGGTGTGCTAGGATTTTAGTTTTTTGGCTAGAAAAAAAGAAGTCACCTTGGCTATAGCCCATGTTTGCCAAACTAAAGGTCCATCCCTGGGCGAGTTAGGATTTTATTTTTTTGGTTGGAAAAAAGAAGCCACCTAGGCTATAGCCCAGATTTGCCAAACTAGTCTATCACTGGGATAGACTGACCACTCAAATGGTATCTTTAGAGACTTGACTTCTAAGTTTAATATTTTTTGGTATATTTTCTACTATATATTTCTGTGCTTTTTGCAAGTAAGTATTGCTATTAATTGTGTGTGAGTTCTCCCCCTTCCCCCCTATCTTTTTATTGACTACGTGCTATGCAAAGAGGATAACTAAATGAGGTTAGGTAATTTAAATTGGGTAGGAGTTTTTTTTTTTTTTTTTTTTGTTTGCTAGAAAAAAGAAGCTGCCCAGGTTTGCCAAACTAAAGGTCCATCCCTGGGTGTGCTAGGATTTTAGTTTTTGGCTGGAAAAAAGAAGCCACCTAGGCTATAGCCCAGGTTTGCCAAACTAAAGGTCTATCGCTGGGATAGACTGACCACTCAAATGGTATCTTTAGAGACTTGACTTCTAAGTTCAATATTTTTGGTATATTTTCTACTATATATTTCTGTGCTTTTTGCAAGTAAGCATTGCTATTAATTGTTTGGATTTGGACTTTGGAGTTAACTTGCCGTTGCTATCCATATCAGACCTGACTTTAGTAGTTGGTGATAAAATCATTAACAACTAAATTGAATGCTGCCTTTAATCAATCAGCCATAGCTAGCTAGAAATATCTAATCAATTTTTAAGTGCTTTAAAAGAGATGAAATTTTTTCAACCGTGTTAATGTCAATTATGCCCCATGCATACATGCAAGTTTGCGTGAACAATCTAAGCCATGAGATAAGTCCAATATTACACATAAATTGGTTGGTTTACTAGGTATGGGCCATACCGTACGGCTAATTCATTAAATTTTTATTTATTTATGAAATATGAGGGGGGAAACCCCAAGAAGAAGCAACAACTAAGAGCATCTACAATCATACTCACTATTCTTTTGTTAAAATTAACACAAAAAAGTTATTTTATGAGCACTTTATAAAATTTGAACTCCAATCATACTCCCTAGTTTTTTTTTATTTATAGAAATTCTAGGATTGCATTTATAATTCAACCAAAAAAGCCACTAGCCACAAAAGGCCATTATAATAACAAAGCGGTCCAACATCAAAATTACCACAAATAAAACCAAGCCATAACAATACAAATAAAACTCTCACAAAGGTGAGATGAAAAACTCTCACAAATTAGAGATGAAAAAAGCTCTCACAAAGGAGAGAAGAAAAACTCTCACAAAGGAGAGAAGAAAAACTCTCACTAAGGAGAGGTGAAAAGCTCTCACAAAAGGAGAGGTGAAAACTACACAGAGAAACCAAAGAGTCTCTGTGACTTATTCCGAATATAAAGAAACCGCAAAAAGGATAGTGGTGGAGATCTGACACCAAAACGCAACCGTCTGTGATGGTTGGAGGAAAATCATATAACAAAACGAAGGCAAATAGGGAAAACCTTTTGTCTTTGAAAATAAGGAGAGAAGAGATTTAGGAAGAGAAGAGGGGAGAGGGGAGGAAGAACAGTGGCTTCCTCTCCCCTCAAAGTGAAACGGCTCTAGGAGGGTTTTTTGGGAGATAGGGGGCTAGGGTTTAATTATACTCCCTAGGGAGTCATAAATACCATAGTTATTTTTTAATTCAATATGATTGGTCAATCTCTATAAATAAAAATAATATAAAAAAGTAGTTAGTATTAATGAAAAATAAATAAAATTTTAACTATGCATAAAACAAAGCAACATTAAATTATTATGAGCTAGTAGGAGTCCCCTTAGCATGGAGTTACTTGAGCTCTATATAAGTCTCCTTGAAGAGCAACACAAACCACATACAATCACAATCACAGCTAAACACACCCTCATTGTTTTGTTACCAAGGTAATTGAACTTAAGCAGATGATCATGAAGGTTGAAGTTGAAGTAATCTCCAAAGAGATTATCAAACCATCTTCTCCAACCCCTGACCATCTTCGCCACTACCAATTCTCCTTTCTTGATCAAATAGCTCCCCAAGGCTACAACCCTTTGCTCCTCTTTTATGAACACAATGCCAAGACACAACCCAACATCACTGAAATATCCAACCACCTCAAAAACTCATTATGCGAGGTCTTAAACCTTTTCTACCCTCTAGCTGGACGCATCAAGAACAACCAGTTCATACATTGCAATGACGAGGGCATCCCCTTCGTCGAAGCTCGAGTACTGGATTGCACACTTTCTAATGTTCTCAGCAACCCTATCCCTGGTGAGCTTAACAAGTTCATGCCCTTTGAACTTGATGATATTACCAATTCATTGCCCCTAGGGGTCCAACTCAGCATATTTCAATGTGGAGGCTTTGCAATTGGTCAATGCATTTCTCACAAGATTGCAGATGGGTTGTCGTATTTCATGTTTAGCAAAATTTGGGCAGCCATTGCTCGTGGAGACCAAGCCAACATAAACCCTCCGGAGTTTGTCTCATCCACACTCTTCCCACCAAAGGAGTTTAATATTGGATTTGATGGTAGCGTTGGCATCACAAGGGATAGAGTAACAAAGCGGTTTGTGTTTGATGCCTCTCAAATAGAGAACCTCCGAGAAAGATATGAACAAAGTATGCACAATATAAAGAAACGCCCAACACGTGTGGAAACCTTATCCACTTTCTTATGGAGTCGGTTTGTTGCAGCTACAAAGGATAGTACCTTGAATAAGTTGTACAGGGTGGTACATGCTGTGAACTTGCGTCCGAGGTTTGATCCACCATTGCCTCAAAGTTCTTTTGGGAATCTTTATAATGCGGCCATTACAGCTCCACTTCAAATTCCAAGTAGTGGTGGTTGCGATGAAGAATGTGGTCACGGCGTGGTGATCCAGGTGGTACGAGAAGCAATAGACAATATAGACAATGAGTACATAAAGAAATTACAAAAGCAAGGTGATGAGCACTTAGGTGTGATGAAAAAACATGCTGATAGTTTTAAGAGAGGAGAGATGGGTACATTACTTAGCTTTAGTAGCTATTGTAGATTTCCTCTTTATGACAATGATTTTGGTTGGGGGAGGCCTACATGGGTCGGCTCACCGTCACTCACCTACAAGAACCTTGTGCTTTTCATGGACACCAAAGAGGGTGGTGGAATAGAGGCTTATGTTAGTTTGGAGGAGGAAGTCATGGCTAAGTTCGAATGTGATAGCGAGTTGCTCTCCTACGTTGCTCCAACCAGTCGGGTGCTCCTAAGCTAAGGAAATAAATTTCTCTGTGTAACTATATGTTTGTGTTACAAATTTCCCTATGCAGTTTCAGGTTTCAATAATCGTTATGATATTATATCAGAATCGTTCACAGTGACGATTCATCAACCACAATTGAGGTCTTCTCTCCATAATAAAATTGAGGTCTTCTTCCCATAATTAAATTAAAATTTTAAAAACTCTTATTACAAGATAAGGTTTGATATGGCTTTGATGACCGGATAGGCTGAGAAGGTGCTCAAGAAGAAGAAAAATGTGGAGAAGATAATGGTGATCTGTATCGTTGATTGGTCTGTAATTAGGACTGAAGTCTAAATTTTTTTTGTTAAACAAAGGGAGCTGATTTCCCCACTCCCATTTTCTCCACTTACACTCTTATTTTTTAATACTTTTTAATTAATTTTGTTCTTTTTTATTCTCTCTTTCCTATGCTACCCTTACTCTACATTATTTTCTTTTTACTTCACTTTTATATTATTTCTTCTTTTTTCCCCCTTCAATTGTCAAAATTAATCAAAATAAAAAAGAGAAAACAAAATATATAAAAAAACCCAGCCCCTCCTGTGTTGTACCCAACCTGTGCCCTCCCTCGCCACCCTGCCTAGCCACCACCTGCTCTCTTCCTCCATTTATCTTTCTTTCTTTTTCCATACCCACCAATCTCTCCGTCTCTCTCTTTGAAATTTGGGTTTGTCTTTCAATTTTTTTATATATTGATTTTGATTAGTTACCACTGTGGGGGTTTGGATGGGGAGATTATGTTATGCTTCCTATTTAGATCGGTGCACTAGATAGTTTTTTCAATAACACACAAAATTCATGTATTATATACATAATTTTCACATATTATTGAATAAAAATAATATATATTTAAATATTTAAATATATTATATTAAAATATTATATAGTGACCGAACTTTTCAGTTGTAACATGACAAAATTCACTACAAAAAAGAATGCCTTTAGCGAGGGTGATTTATGGTCGGAAAAGGCATTTTGCCGTCAAAAATACCCTTTTTTGACGAAAAATTGCCATTAGAGTCGTCGAAAAAACGCTGGTTGCAAATAGTTTTTTTCCAACCATTCCGTCGAAAATAATGTATTTTCGACGCTCATGTTTCATTGATATTACTTAAATTTCTGTTGAAAATGCATTTTCAAAACAATGATACAAATTCATTTCCAACCATAACTCTGGTCACAAATACTTATGCAGTTATCGGAAATTATTTATCAAGATCTTTTGTTTTGCGACAATATATTTTCGACCAATGGCTATTTGCCTAAAATAATATTTCCGACCCTAAATTACTATTTGTGATCAATATAATTTGTCGGAATTGTGCATTTCCAACATGGAAGTGTGTCGAAAAAAATGTTTTTCCAACTACATTTATAGCAATATCAAGAGTAAAAAGTCGTCAGAATGTACGAATATTTTGTAAAAGAAATATATATAAAATTTCCAATGAGAAATTGTTGCCCGAAAAATAATATATATTATTATTAGTAAAAGACCAATGTAACAAATTCCAAAAACTCATTACAATCCTAAGATATATCCTATATCAATGGTCGAAGCTCACTTCCAACTGAATAAGGTGTTTGAATGCAGCATTCAGGTCTTCCTGTGACTTGTATGTAAATATGGCTTCCTTGAAATGCAAAACCTTATCCCATGATTCAAGCACACCTACATACAAATAGTTATGATCCTGAATTGAAAACATATAAATATTCTTTTGGATGAAAAAAAATATTATGAGGAAACATAATACATGCCTTAACTGAAATAAAGACACAAGTGATTGAACAAAATTTGTTATGCAACTAAGTTTTACTAGTTTGTAGAGTTGAAATAGCAAATTAATATCTATAAAGTATAAACTAATGCAACTAGGTGGTCCTTTTATTAAATAGTCTATTCGCATGGGGATACTTATTTTGACACGTAGGCGCCTAACCGATGGGGTCCTCTCTTTATATAAATAACCGGTTTTTGTAAATATTTTTGTTTTATAAATAATATAGCCGCACGGCTATACTTACCTGGCCACGTGGGCACCTAATCGCAAGGCAGGTCCTCTTTTTTTAATATAAATAGTATAGCTGGGCTGCCACACTAGGTTTTTTAATTTTTTATAAAAAAATATATTATAGCCGTGTGGCTGTACTTATTTTGACATCCTTTAAAAAAAAACAATAGTATAGCCGCCAGCCATACTCCCTTTAAATTTTTTTTTTTGTACAAATAGTATAGCCGGTATAGCCGGCCGGCTATACTCTGTTTTCTTTTTTTTTTTTTCTCTTTCTAAATTTTTTAAATAAATAAAAAAAAAAAAAAAAAAAAAAGTAAACAATCCACTATACTCTTCATATATATAATGGGATCCTTTTTTTTTAATAAATTTTTTTCCCCAATTTTCGTTTATCAATAAGAATAGTTTAGAGCATTTTACATTACTATTAGGCCATTAACCGAGTCTCTATTGTCCCTTTTTCATTTTTTATTTTTTCAGAGTTATTACCTGTATAAAGAATTTACCACTTTCATGTTTAATACACATTTTTTTTTTACAAAATTTTCAATTATACACACATAATTCACATATTACACACATAATTTTCACATATTATTGAATAAAAATAATATATATTTAAATATTCAAATATATTATACTAAAATATTATATAGTGACTGAACTTTTTAGTTGTAACTTGCCAAAATTGTTAATGATTACTAAACAATTTATTATGCAACTAAGTTTTACTAGTTTGTGGAGTTGAAATAGCAAATTAATATCTATGACAAACTACATTAAACCCCACAACCTATAGAGTCATTTACGAGTTCATACTCGATTTTGAGGACATTTACGAATACATACTCAATGTCGCGGAAAACCTACAATTTGCCCCCTCCGTTAGCGAGATCATCAGAAAATCTATGTGGCATTTGTGGGACCCATTTTTTAATTGACATAGGGTGCCACGTGGACAAAAAATTAATAAAAAAATTTATGTAAATGTTAAAAATAATTTTAAAATCATATTAAAATTATTGAAAAGATAAAAAAAAAATCTCATCTCTCTTCTCCAACCCAGCCAACCCTCTCTCCCTCTTCTCAGCCACCACTCTCTCGTCGCCGCCCAAAGAACCACCCAACCATCTCCCAAAACCTACCAACCCAGCCACTGCCCAAAAATCCAATGCCAATTTAGATGATGAAGACGAATTGGAGGGGAAAATTTGCAAACCCATGTCCGCCATCTTCTCCTCCCTCCCTTCACCATGAATACCCAAAAACCAAAAACGGAAAACCCAGAAAATAAAAGCTGCACGAGTGCGTCCGTTGAGGAGCCAACCCCCTCTCTTCCTCCCGACTCAACCCCACCTCTCAGCCACCCCTCTCCCGTCGCCCACCCCAAAACCCATTAGGAAAAAAAAAAACCATCAGACCCACCCTCCCTCCCTACCTAGCGACCTGAATCTCTTAGCCCACCCCAGCCTAACACCACCCCGAAGTCTCTGAGCCCCGACATCCAACACCCACCCTCCTCTAGGAACCCACGCCACACACCCAGCCAACCCCATGAACTTCGCTGAGGCTCCAAAATTATGAAAACAATAATTAAAGAGGGAGAAGAGCACATCAAAGTGTCATTAATGCAACACCGAATGAGAGCAATTAACTACACCAAAGTGCACAAACAATCCAGGAACCAGTTTGTTATTAAAATTAAACACATGCATTGGAATCTACAAATTGAAGGATGGAGATTGATTAACTAAATTTTCAGAAACACGTAAGCTTTGTAAATGATGAAAAGAGATATCACAAGCCAAAGAGGCATGCCCTCGGAAATTACGCTTGAGGCTTTTAAAACCCCTACAAAAAAATATAAAAAACCAGGCCAGTCGCCATAACCCACCAAAATCAAATCGATTTCCAAACCTAATTTGTACTTGGTCAATTTATTGATCAAATTCGAATTTGAATCCAAACCCTAAGGTTGCAGAACACTAAAAAGCCTCAATTTCAGGCTTCGCTCGATCAAAGGAGGAGCTTTATGTGGCTTCGCTCAATATGAACAAGAAATTTTCTTCTTGTTTAGGGCATAAATAAGACGACCATCCAATCCGAGGCTTTCGAACGTCTGCTCCTCTTCGTCATCACTTTCAATATCCTTGGTTGGGTTATCCGTAGTTTCAGCCATGGGGGAGTCTGTAGACTCCGAAGTTTTGATTTTTGGTGCGAACAAAAAATCGAAATGGTTTTGTTTTCTGCTTGGGTGGGGGAAGAAATTTGGGGGGGGGGAAAGAAATTGGGAGGAAGGGGGAAGAAATCGGGGGGAGATTGAGAGAATCTGGGTAGGGTTTTTAATTTTTTTAATTTATAATTTAATATGTTTAATTTTTTAAAATACTTTAAAAAGTAAATTTTTTTATTATTTTTTGTCCACGTAGAATCCCACATCAATTAAAAAATGGGTCCTACAAATGCCACATAGGCAAATAACAGATTTTCTAACGATCTTGCAAATAGAGGGGGCAAATTTTAGGTTTTCCGCGACGTTGAGTATGTACTCATAAATGTCCCCAAAATCAGTTATGAACTCGTAAATGACCCTATAGATTGCGGGGTTTATTGTAGTTTGTCCTAATATCTATAAAGTATAAACTAATGCAACTAGGAGGTCCTTTGTTCTTAATTTTTTTTTAATTAAATAGTCTAGTTGTGCGGTGATACTTATTTTGACACGTGGGCACCTAGTCTAGCCATGCGGCTGTACTTTTTTTGACAACCACTGGGTTCCTCTCCTTTTTTTATAAGGGAGTTTCACTAAAACACCCAAAATGGGGGCTGAAATTATAAAAAAACCCAACACCCAAAACACTTTATAAACACACCCAAAACCTATCATTACACACACTCAAAACCCATTTATAAACACACCCAAAAAATATACAATTGTTGATTTTGTGGTTGATTTTGGGTGTGTTTCTATGTTTAAATAATGCTTGGGTTTTTTTATAAATACATGTCTAAGATTGGGTTTATTTATAAATTTGTATTTTTATAAATAGTATCACCGCTCAGCTATACGCATTTTTTTATTTTTTTGTACACATAGTATAGCCAGGCGGCTATACTCTGTTTTTCTCGTTGATTTTGTTGATCACAACCATATGTCTTAATGGTTTTTGATTTTACTAATTTTTTGCAAGGATAATGTTTGAATAAAGACTTAAAAAATAAACGGTCCGGATCGTTGAAATAAAATATGCATTGGACCATACAAGGTGTCCATTAAATCTCTCAGCAGAATTGGACAATTTCTTTATAATCGACCATAATTAATCATCCATGAGGGCCCAATGTAGAAACAAAACAATACAAAATGAAAAAAATGAATTATATAGCAAAAATTAATACACATATTTTACCTACACAAAAATGTGCGACAGATCATTAGCAGGTAATTAAGCACTAGCTCTGTGTAGTGATAGTGGAGAAATTGTTGGTCGTTGGACGTTAATCTTTTCCAAATGAAAAATAAGCAAGAATAGAGAGCATCATCTTTGGCCATCACCTGCTGGAATATGTGGAAGTCACGTTGTAAGGCGGATATGGAAAGCTGTAGTCCATCCCCAAGGGCGACTGTGATTGCATCCTCTTCTGCTATCTTTGATTTTTTGAGAGCAAAAGCTCACATGGTGGCAACTAGAGGGCGGATATGGAAAGCTGTAGTCCATCCCCAAGGGCGACTGTGATTGCATCCTCTTCTGCTATCTTTGATTTTTTGAGAGCAAAAGCTCACATGGTGGCAACTAGAGGGCCTTCCGCCCCTCCAGAGCAGAGAATTCATACTTGGTGCCCCCCTTTTGCCCTGAAAAGTAAAATAAACATTGATGCAGCCTAGTCTGCAGATTCTCAACAAGGTGCCATTGGTTTAATTGCTAGAAATCATCTTGGATCTTTTATTGCAACCAAGGCATGTCCTTGTTTGACAAATTAGGGGTTGGAAGCGGAAGCGTTAGCTGCTGTAGAAGCGTGTTTCTTTGCTATTGAGCATCAATTTCGTCAGGTTCAGTTTGAGATGAATTGTAGAGAAGTGATTCGTGGAGTGCAAGGAAATATTTTGAGAGGACAGTGGGAGTTGTATCCTTTCCTCTGTAAGATTAAGGAGCACCTTGGCCATCCAAATTTTGTTGATCTAGGCTTGGTGTCCAAGAACAGCTAATGTGGTAGCAGATCACACTGCGACTCTGGCAAGTGCGAGGATGAACCCTGTGACCTGGGTCAATAGACCACCATCTTCGCTAGTGCATGTTCTCAACCCCCCCCCCCCCCCCCCCCCCCCCCCCTCTCTTAGTTGCTTGCTTGCAATCTGCAAGGTTGGACAATGTAGCCTTAGTGTGGATGGCCTGGTTGGGACTTTCCCTGTTGCTTTGTTCTTATTTCCCCGGGGATTTGTCCCCTTATTATTTTTTTTATTTATATTATAAAAAAAAAAAAAAAAAAAAAAAAAAAAAAAAAAAAAAAAAAAAAAAATAAAACCAATAATTTGTTTAATTTAAGCCTCTAGATTCCTGGCCAACCAATAATTGTGCATCTTTAATTTGTAAACGTGAAGTAATTATGCAATTAAAGAGCATTACTGATGTTACTTGTTTTGAATATTGGCTTAATATCATAGAACGTCCATAAGGTTTACGAAATTATCAGAATGCATCCTTAATATTTTTTTTTTTGTCATTTGTGGTCCTCAAGGTTAGTATGTGTGATTACAAATGGTCCTCGCCGTTAGGTTTCGTCAAAAACTCTGTTAGTTTGCTGACGTGGCGCATATATATATCACAAAACATCCCTGAGGTTCACGCACCTATCACAAATGGTCCTTGCAAATTTTTTTAATTTTTAAATTTAAAATTCATAAAATTTTAGTTTTCTTTTTTAAATTTTTTAAATTTTAAATTATTTTAAAAAATATATTGTATTTTAAATACACGAGACACTATATTATTGAAGATGCGAGCTCCACATATATGCCACATCAACAAACTAATGGAGTTTTTAAAAAATTATTTAAAATTCATAAAATTTAAAAATGAAAAAACCAAGGGTTTAGGGTTCATAGATGGTCCTCAAGGCTAAAATCCTTCTATAAATGGTTCTTTCATTTTTAAATTCTATGAATTTTAAATTATTTTAAAAAAAAATTCATTAGTTTGTTGATGTGGCATATATGTGGAGCCCACATCTTCAATAATATAGTGCCACGTGTATTTAAAATACAATATATATTTTTGAATAATTTAAAAAAGAAAACCAAAATTTTATGAATTTTAATTTTTTTTAAAATTTCGTAGGGACCATTTGTGATAGGTGTGTAAACCTCATGAATGTTTTGTGATATATATAGTCCACGTCAGCAAACTAACAAAATTTTTTACGGAACCTAACGGCAGAGACCATTTGTGATCACACACTACCTAACCATAAAAGACACACAAAAAAAACAAAAAAAATAAAAAAAAAAATTAAGCAATGCAATGATAGTTTCGTAAATCTTAGGGACATTTTGTGATATTGAGCCTTTGAGAACTCCTAAACTTCTTGGTTGGATAAATGCAGCTAAATCGTCGTAATATATGGTTTAACTCTCACCATATATGGTTGCTGGACTCCCATGGTCGACAATACAGGAAAGTGGAACTGGAATGATTCGCATGATCAACGGGTATATCGCACTTGATGTCACCTTGGAGGGCGTTGTCCTTTGACATTCGAAGGCTTGCTCAACAACTGGAGATGGTGAACTTTTCGTTTACATCTCATAGAGGGAATAAAGCAGCACATGAGGTTGCTGGCTTTGTTACTCGTTATGGAGGGTCCCATGTGTGGGATGTGATTTGGCCACATTAGTGCCTTTTTGGTTTATGGAATGAATTTGAGGGGAAATCATTTCCCATGTCATTCTCCAAGGAATGGGAATTGAATATTCTTTTCCCACGTTTGGTAATACTGGGAAAGTAACCGGGAAATATCACTTTATTTCCTTTCCCATATTTGTTTTGAGTAGAAATGGAAAACAAAGTTTGTATAAATGTTCAATTATACCCATATTAAATCAAATAAAAAAAGAATGCATTTAATGATATATTGTAATTCTAAATTGTTAATGGGGATAAAATGGTCATAAAAAATATGTATTTAATGTTAGCTCATTTTCCCAAACTTTCCCATGAGGAGGGAAAACAAAACCCAAGTTGAGAGGATGGCTTCACTTTTCCCCTACTTTCCCATGAGCCAGACAACGATTTCCCATACCTAGACTTACCAAACATGGGAAAGCAATTGATTTCTCATTTCCAAGTCTCCTTTCCCATGAACCAAACGAGGCCTAGATGTTTATGTACTAGTTGAGGATGCAAACCTTGCTTTACGTCTTTGAATAAAATCTCCCGATTTTTGGGAAGAAAAAAAAATTCACCATAAATAAACACATAAACTCTCACCTTCCACGACTTTGATCTAGTGCACCAAGGCCCTTCTTGCAATTAGGTACTCAAATGCAAATCCGGTCTAAATTCAAGGACTAATAAAACGATTAACCCAGGACATACAACAATGGACTACCAGAAGCTAGAGAACATAATTGGTTGGTCCTAGGACGGTGTGGAAACCTTCCTCTTATGCAAGGACATGGTGGATGGAGTAGGGATAAGGGATGTCAATAAAGGTAAAACTTGTTTCGAGTCTTTTGCTTATCATGCATTTTTCCATAACACAACGTACATGTCATTCAAAAGATGAAGAACATAAAAACATGCAGCTAGAGAAACAAAATAAGGAAGAGACAGAAAGCTTCTGAATCCCAAAGTATTAAGTTTTAGTAATCTTCCCCTTCACCCTCGTCATCAGCACCTTCTGCTCCAACTTCCTCATAGTCTTTTTCAAGAGCAGCAAGATCCTCACGGGCTTCCGAGAATTCACCTTCCTCCATCCCTTCACCTACATACCAATGCACAAACGCCCGCTTGGAATACATAAGGTCGAATTTATGGTCAATTCGGGAGAACACCTCAGCGACGGCAGTGTTGTTGCTTATCATGCAAACTGCTCGTTGCACCTTGGCAAGATCACCACCTGGCACCACTGAAGGGGGCTCGTAGTTAATACCGCATTTGAAACCAGTTGGGCACCTGAAAGTATCAACATGGAGAACTCATTCATCAAATAAACGTTTGTAGTGCAAGCTTAGGGCCCGTTCGGTAATGTTTTTAGAGCCTGTTTTCTGTTTTTGTTTCCTGTTTTTCACAAAAACACGTTCGGTGCATCGTTTTCGTTTTCCCTCACAAAACGTTTTCTGAAAACAAATCTGACTTTGTGAACAAAAGTTGAAAATGAAAAAAAGTTGTTTTCAGTGATTTCATTTTCAGTGTTTTCCGAAGACACAAGAATGCATCCCATCAACAACTCTAGCTCTCTCTTTTGACAACCGATAAACCCACCAACAGGAACAACACCCATCTTCTCTGACCCAAAATAAACAGATCTGCAAATTAAGAAAAAAAAATACAGAGGAAGAAGAAGAAAAAAAAACAGAGACAAGAAGAAGAACCACCACATACCCAACTCAACCACCATCATCACCCAATCAAACCATCACAACCATTAATTAGTGGATCAAGAGAGAGAGAGAGAGAGAGAGATGGGTGGGTGTATGGGATTCATGCCATGGAAGGAAGGAGGAGTGGGTGTAGCCTGGGAAGGAAAGGAAGAAGAAAAGAGGAAGAAAATGAGAAAAAAGAAACGGCCTGGGGAAGGAAAGGAAGAAGAAAAGGGGAAGAAAGTAGGAAAGAGGAAGAAAAAGAGAAAAAAGAAGCAGCCATGTGAAGGAAAAGAAGAAGAAAAGAGGAGGAAAGAGAGAAAAGGAGAAAAAGAAGAAAAAGGAAAAAAAGAAAAAAAGGAGATAAGATAGTTTTTTTAGCTTAAATTTTTTTCATTGTTTACAATAATTTTAGCCTCTAAAAATATCAGAATTAAAAAAAATTAGAACTGAAATTAGCAAAAATACACCTGAAAAACAATTGTTCTACCAGACACGTTTTCATTGTTTTTGTTTTCTAAAGATGTTTTCTAATTAATCTACCAGACGCATTTTCATTTCCTGAAAATGCAAATTTGTTTTCTTGTTTTCATTCTCTGAAAATATTCTCAGAAAACATTCTCCGAAAACGTTACCAGACGGGCCCTTAATTTTTAAAAGAGCTTGTGTCAGAACTGCAAGAACTGAAATTATTAAACCAATAATAAAGCAAGTCCCAATTCATCAATTTTGGTGCAAGTATTATTTAGGCTTATATTTTAACAAAACTAGATGTACGGAAGCTCTACTCACCAGTCTACAAATTGAACTGTTCGCTTTGTCTTAATGGTAGCTACAGAAGCATTTACATCCTTTGGTACAACGTCACCACGGTACATCAAGCAGCATGCCATGTACTTCCCATGCCTCGGATCACACTTGGCCATCATACTTGAGGGCTCAAATACAGCACTTGTGATCTCAGGAACTGATAGTTGCTCATGGTAAGCCTTTGCAGCGGAGATTACAGGGGCATAAGATGAGAGCATAAAGTGGATACGAGGATATGGGACAAGGTTAGTTTGAAACTCTGTAATGTCTACATTAATGGCACCATCAAACCTCAAAGAAGTGGTCAAAGAAGAGATTATTTGGGATATTAATCTATTCAAGTTGGTGTATGTCGGCCTTTCAATGTCTAAAGATCTCCTACAGATATCATAAATGGCTTCATTGTCCAGAAGCACAGCCACGTCTGTATGTTCAAGGAGAGAATGCGTGGAGAGCACGCTATTGTAAGGTTCTACAACAGCAGTGGAGACCTGGAAATTTTGAGATTAGTTGCTGGAGAAAGCCACACATGCATAGTTCAACAATATTAAGAAATAATCTTTCCTAAGTTTCTGCCCATCACTTATGTTGTCTCTCCAGATGAGAATAACGGTGAAGTATAAACTCTCTAGTTTCAGATTTGGTATGCATAGTGTAATATTAAGAACTTAAAACCCATTAAGTGGAACCAGATGAAAAAAGTGAGAAGATGTGAAAATTAACCGAATGAAAAGCTTATAAGAATTGTCATTCTCAAAGTAGTCATCTTTCCTAAGTTTCTACCAACCATTTATATTGTCTCTACAGATGAGAATAAATCTGCAGTATAATAAACATTGAAACTGATATTGCATACAAAATTTAAGACCTATCTTTTTCTAAAGATTTATTCCCATGCTAGCAGAACTAATTCGTTAAAATAAAACATTGAAACTGATATTGCTTACAAAATTTATAAGAAAAAGACAAGTTGTGTTGTGTTCATAAATACTAGTTTTAGCAGTAAAAGTTCCATGATTCCATCCAAATCATAACCTGTAAGTTTTTTGAGTACGTACCTGAGGAGAAGGATAAATGGTGAAACCAAGTTTTGACTTCTTCCCATAATCGACAGACAATCGTTCCAGAAGTAGTGACCCCAAACCAGAACCAGTGCCACCACCAACAGCGTTAAAGACCAAAAACCCTTGCAAACCAGTGCAATTATCAGCTAATTTTCTCACCCTGTCAAGGCATAGGTCCACAATTTCCCTCCCCACTGTAGCATTCAACAGAGAAAACCAGTTATAACTAAAATAATAGAAGGAAATGCCAGTTTGACAGTGCAATAGAAATTCATATACCTGTATAGTGTCCTCTGGCAAAATTGTTAGCAGCATCTTCTTTGCCAGAAATAAGTTGTTCAGGATGAAACAGTTGTCTGTAAGTCCCAGTTCTGACTTCATCAATAACCGTGGGTTCCAAATCAACAAATATAGCTCTAGGCACATGATTGCCAGAACCGGTTTCGCTGAAGAAGGTGTTAAAAGCATCATGTGCCGCACCAACAGAGGTGTCACTGCATTCACATATAAACCTTCTTAAGACCAGAAACGATCCATTCAATAAATCTCATGGTGAGTTTTTTCTCAATCACGAAAATAAATTTTAACATTAAAATCCATAAATATTAAAGTATACCTGCAAATAAGGAATTGAAAGATGACTTTATAATAATTACTCAAGAACTAGATCACAAATCAAAGTAAAAAAGAGAAAACAAAACAAAATTAAATGCATTGTTTGAGAGATCAGAACAATATTACTACTGAAGACCGCACCAAATACCAGTTATGAATATATAACACACAAAACCACTAAAGAAAGATATCTTGAGTGAACAAGCTCATACAAATCAGCAGAAGAATGAAAATAACATGCATACCCAGACCACTTACAAACCACGTTGGGTCACAGGCAAACTCATAAACAGGCATTCACCAATCAATGGTTAGAAAATTGGGTAGGAAGGTTTCGATATAAATAGATGATTCCAAATTGTGTTTCAATTTTGTATCTTTGGATGTTACCTTATGATAGATTAGCAACAGAAGAGAGCCTGATCAATTATGCAAGAAAAAAAGAAATTGAAACTGGCACTTATATTGAAAGAGTAGATTTAGTGGCAAAAGTCTCAACAAGACAACACAGTTACTAGTTCAATCTTAATAGATTCCAACTGTTTTCCCAAATATATATATATATATATATATATATATATAAATTTCATGATTCCATTCAAGATTTACAAAACGCAGAGATTAACAAAGTGAGTCTTTTCCTCAATTAACTCCAAAGTTCATTCAAGATTCCTCTAAATTGGAATTACAACAACAATAATGATCAAGAAGTAAAATGAATTGGCATAAGCTTCTTGATCACATTATAAGATTCTTCACATTTCCATTTTCATGAATACCGTTCGATTCAAGCCATGTTTGTTTCCTTTATTTTCTTTTCCACGAAAAAAAAAGGGAAACAAACAACTAACTAAATGAAACAATGGTGAATTCGGGTTAATCAAATTGTGATCTACTAGATTGTTGCAATTAATTGGCCAAATATAAGCCAATTCCCAATTGTACAAACAATATCTCAAACACTAGAACAATTTGAATCCAAAAACCCAAAACTATTACAATTAGAAAAGATAAAAGAATCATTTTCTGAAGAATATATTGAAGTTCTATGAACAGCACCCCAATTGAAAGCGACAATTACAAAAACTGAAATAAAAATAAAAATAAAAAATGAAAACAAAAAAAACCAAATCAATGATTAATATATATATATACCTCGGCATCATGCCATCAGGTTGAATTCCATGTTCAAGGCAGTAGAGCTCCCAGCAGGCATTCCCAACTTGGATCCCTGCTTGTCCTATGTGTACGCTTATTATCTCCCTCATTTCTCTATCGGATCAATCACAATTACAAATGCCAATGAAAGATAAAGGAAGAAACAATCAACAAATACAATTTCAAAGGATCGACGTTTCTGCTCTTCAATGGCAATTGCCAAGGAAACGATCTCAAATCTCAATCAATGACGACGGACCAGAACAGAGAGTTCACCCAAAAACAAAACAAAATTAACGAAATAAATTATTAGTAGTTGCTACCAAATGGCTAAATTGTAGCAATGGTTCTAAAAAATAAGGCTCAACTTTACTTTTCGTCCCTTATGTCACAAAATTATTATGGCCATCCTTCAATTCCTCGTGTTGCATTATCGGTCTTTTCATCAATAAAAGTTAATTTTCTGTTAAAATTAAGGGCAAATTAGGATATCCCATATAAAATATTTATTAGATAAAGAAACTCATTAAAAAAATCAGCCCAGCATGTGGGGAAGGAGGGTTTAATGATTGGGGAAGTTGATTTAACATCAAGTTGACTTTTGGAGAGGATAAGGAGCTCTTGAGCCACTCAAAGTTGAGCTACACCTCATCGGTTGGAGGCAAGGCAAAGAAAACCATGCCGAAGCATTTTACTATGTCCAGATAAAATTCATCATGGTTTGGAGGGGAAGTGGTTGACATACCAGAGGAGACTTGGAATTTATCACCAAAAGGTGCTGGAGGCTTTGAGCCATCTGGGATGGTTTGGGTTGCTAGGTCGGTGAGGTAGATGGAAGGGCATCTTTGTGGGAAAGAGGATGGCGTGCGGTTGGGTTTAAGGTAGAAGGAGGTGGTGGCTAGGTAAAAGTCTTAGTTATCCCTAAAATATTTATCATGTGCTTGACATGTGAACAATTTTGAAGGAAAAACAAACAGAATTGACGGAAAGAACTAATGGTGAAGGACGACCATAATAATTTTGCAACATGAAGGACGAAAAGTAAAGTTGGGTCATAGTCAAAGGACCATTGCTACAATTTAGCCTTATCAAATATATAACTATTAACTATTGGGGTTTTTTTCTTTTTCTTTTTCTGGTGGGTAAATATGAAAATATAAAATTAGTAGTTATAGTCCAGAGATCCATTCAATTAATTATTTAACAAAAATGAAGATTTTTTTTTAATAGTTTGGGTCCTCCACACCCAGAGCCAACTGTTGCTGGGCTATGTTAACAGATGTTCGAATCCTCTTGTCTCCCCGCACTTTGCATATTCTCATGTTATTTTAACAGCAACAAACAACACAAATATGAGCTTAGTTAAGTTGGCTAGAGCAGATGTGCTCTCCACTCTGCACTAGAATTCGAATTCCCCTTCCCATAATTTAAATGAATTTAAAATAGATTATCACTTGCATAACAAAAAGAAAAGGCAACAAACAGCAAAACCAGATCATTTTTGTCATTTCCTCCATACCTTTTTCTAGACGAAAATGTCCTCCATATCTATTTGGTAGACGAAAAAGTAGTAGATGTGATGGCCGGACCATCATTGCTAACGAAAGTGGAGTTAAGGGACTACATTAGTCATTTTGTGAATTCGAGGACTAAAATCTAATAAAATTGGAGAATGAATTGTTTATTTGATAACTGATTCAATGTACATATACATATGCATATATGGCTACAGCAAAGTGCTATTCTAGGAAATAAGTTACTGCTATGCTAGAATTAAGGTTGATCCATATATGATGGGATTACAATAATTATGGTATATACAATCTCCTAAACGTTGGGGATTTTATTCTCAACAAAATGTAAATCGGGCCCAAGTTGAGACGTTTCTTAGCGCGCTTTTCAATCGCTTAGCTTCTGCTAGCGGGGCGAGCGGCAAGGCCATAAAGTAAGTTCAGTTGGAAGCCTAAGTCAAGAAAAGTTACGGGCCCCTTTAGAGATAAGGGTAGGGGAGCGGCTTTCCTATGGTAGTAATTGTGAACATCTCTCCACGAACTATAAGTGGCAATTGAAAAACCAACAAAATAATTGGCGAATTGGATAAACATAGAGTTTTTTCTATTTAAATCTCATACTTTTCTTTGTTCACCCAAATACTTAAATCATTAAGCTCTTAAGTTTTATTATTCTGTAAAAAGACAAAAAAGGTCATCCAACTTAATATTTAACCCTAGTACATCTATACACACACCCCACCATTCTTCATATTAAGTTTTCGAAAAACACAAACTTCTCTACAAACCTACTACACTCACATCTTCTCTTCACAAAACCTCCTAGTTCATTCTCAATGCTGCTACACATTTGACAACAGCGTTTTTATCTCTTTAAGTAATGTGAGGTTGAGGTAAACTTAGAGTAGTGAGGGGCAAGATAGCGGGGTGTGGGGTGTGTGAGGTTGATGAGTTTTTTTAATTTTTTTTTCTTCTGCTAGATATGTATTTAGGGGGTAGTTTGGGAAAATAGGGAGGTAAACTTAGAATGTGGGGTGAACAAAAGAAATGCAGGTTTAAATAGAAAAACTCTAGACGAGTGCTGCTAAATGAACCTTAAAATTAACTGAGTACACCCTAGGATCTAAGTACACTATAATATTTTAATCAAAAAGTAAAGTTAACTAAGTACACCCTATTTAGTTACCAAAATACCCCTGGTACGCCCTAATGCACTATTACATAACACCCTAATACCATTCAAGAGCTGGTTGTCGAACACTATTAAACCACCAAACCCACCTTGCTGCCAAATACACTATTTTTCATCTTTTTCATATTCATCTTTGTTGTGAGTGAATATTGGGATAACATATTCCTTTCCCATTTTGTTGGTTTTGTGCATTTATAACCATATCCATGTGGATTCCTTCACTTTAATTTTTCATCAAAGTTCTGCAGAGCTCCATGTTGCTTCAGAATTCATTAATTCCTATATATATATATATTACTTTTTTTTTAATATGAACAAGAATTGAGCTGGGTTCTTCACATTCAAAAGTCTCATATTTGAATTTATGAAAAGAACTTAAAAAACAACATAAGGTAAAGGGGTATAGCAAGTCAAAGTTTAGAGGGTATGGTTAAGTTCACCCCTTTCCCTCCTCCCTCCCCCTCATCTTTAATTCAGAAAGAACCATTTTATTTGGTGATCTTATTTATAACATGATTTCATGAGGTGGTCTTCAAAAGATCTCTTGTACTGGGTTGGATGGTTAGAACTTAAAACCAGATATGCAAAATATAGATTAAGATACCTTTCCTAATTTTTAAATGTCTAATATTTTTAATAGATTCTTTATGTTCTTTTTCCTTAAAAATATTTTCAAAGCAGCCTCTGTCGAATCACCTCTTTAACCCTTCGGTGGCTTCCGGCCAAACACCTCTTTAACTTTTGATGGCTTTCGCTTACATTTGATTAGGGTTGGATATGGTGAGTAAGGTGCACTTATTAAAAATACATTTGTTTCACAAGTCAATATATCCTTTTTAGTCATTTTATATTAGGGTAAATTAGTAAACTTAAAGTAGTGAGGGGCAAGATAGCGGGGTGTGGGGTGTGTGAGGTTGATGAGTTTTTTAATTTTTTTTTCTTATGCTAGATATGTATTTAGGGGGTAGTTTAGGAAAATAGTGAGGTGAACTTAGAATGTGGGGTGAACAAAATAAGTGCAGGTTTAAATAGAAAAGGGTTATTCGCAGCAATGGTCCCTCAATTATACCCATAGTTACATTTGGGTCACTAAACTCAATTATTAGTTGCAGATGTCACTCAAATATGTGTTTTGTTGCACCAGTAGTCCTTCCGTCAAGTTCTGTTAAATTTTCTGTCAAAAGTGAGGGTAAATTCGGAAATTCAAATTGAATATCAAATAATAAAAATTCCCAGAGATCTGCTACACAAAACTTCAAAACCCTAACCCACCAACCCCTCTTCCCTCTCAACCTCTTGATGGTTTGCAAACTAATGGCGAACCGAGTCTAAGAAAGATTCCTCTTGTGCCGAACCTATGGTTCAACCTTCCATTCTCGTTTGCTCCCTTGGGGAGGTCCAAAGATTCATCATTTCAGCACTTACCCTTTTTCATTTTTGTTTCAAAAGACCACAAATTTTAGCACCCATAAGTCAGATTTAGTGGCTCTTGCAATAGGGCCGGGTTTTAAATTGGTGTATTTGAATTGGGTTCGAAGATTATGGAAGACCGACGTGATTTAGGAGAAGGGTTGGTCTGAAGGTAAAATGCGAGATCTTGAATCTGTTTGCTGGTCTGAAGGTATTTATCATGAATATTTGAAAATATTCTTGTTGCTGTGCGGCATCTTTTTAATTGAATTTTTTGGTGTCAGCAAGGATTGAATTGCGGCAATGGAGGGTTGTGGAGGAAGGGGAGGGCTGTGGAGCAAAGGACCATCAGCTTCCTTTAGGGAGCTATCCACAGACTCTTGGCACTTTTGAAATAGCAAATATCATTTACTTCAGCTATTCAATTCGAGGTCATCGCGGTGTTGGTGTGAAAAATAATTTTCCTTAAGTCATTGTTCTTCTGCTTCATGTATCTAATTGTAGTTATTTGGATGAGACTTCAAATAGAATTGCCATGTAATATGTGTATAAACATTAAAAGAGATTAAAAAGGAAAGTTTTTGCTTTTATTTTTTGGCATAAAAAATTTCGTAGTTTCAGGAGGGGAAGGCGAATTTTTGAATTTATTCTCACTTTTGACAAAAAATTTAACAGAATTTGACGGAAAGATTACTGGTGCAACAAAACACATATTTGAGTGATTTATACAATTAATAATTGAGTTCAGTGACCCAAATGTAACCATTGCTGCCAATAACCCAATAGAAAAACTCTAGACATATATAGCTTACGTTGGAGTCGAGTAGAAAAGACAGGAAACTCGTGAAATACGAGGCAGAGGATTTTGTCCAAAAAAAAAGAGGCAGAGGAAGCAGAGGACATGGGTAGTGTGAAAGCAGTTGCTCTTATCACCGGAGATTCCAAAGTCCGAGGCTCTCTTCATTTCGTTCAGGATGCCAGCGGTCTCTCACTCTCTCTCTCTCTCTCTCTCTCTCTCTCTCTCTCTGCGGCGTGTGTGCTTTTCCTGGTTTTTTTGTTAATTGTTGGTAATTTAAATATAAACAGGGCCTACGCAAGTAAAAGGGAGAATTACTGGGCTCTCTCCGGGCCTCCATGGTTTCCATATTCACGCTCTTGGTGATACCTCCAATGGTTGCAATTCCACTGGTAAAAGATTTCCATCTCTCTATACTTTTCAGCTTTAATTCTCAATTTTCAATGTTGGCTTTTTCTTTAATGGGCTTTAATTTTCTCATTTGTTTTTCTTGGTTCACTGTTGGTAAACTACTAAAGTTTTATATTTTGATGTTGGTTTTTATTAGGACCTCATTTTAATCCACTGAAGAAGGACCATGGAGCTCCTTCAGATAAGGAGCGTCACGCAGGTGATTTGGGTAACGTTGCTGCAGGCCCAGATGGTATGAAAATTATTGGTTTCTGTGTGTAATGTATTATTGTACACCAGATGGAATGGTTCCTCAGATACATACAGCTCAGTATTTTACTAAATTTGCACTCTGCAGGAGTTGCTGAGGTTTCTCTTAAGGACTGGCAGGTAATTTGATTCATTTTCTGTTCACTCAAATCCTCTAAAATGATAACATGGCGTCTATCTGATATATATGTCATAGGTTATCTACAATGCTAGCATATTATTGCCAATGAAATCATTTTATTTGTTTGGATTCCTGTTCCCCTTTTCCTATAATCTAAGTTCTTGATATCAATTTTAGATTCCACTAAGCGGACCTCATTCCATTCTTGGGAGGGCAGTTGTAGTGCATGCTGATCCTGATGATCTTGGCAAAGGTAAGAATGTACAATTTGTTTGGATGATTGTTTGCTTAATACATTTGCACTTTCATAGCATCTTCTGGAGCTTATATTGCAAAGGTGTCAATCTCATCGCATTTAGACTTTATTATGGTTGTTCTTATCATCACGCGATGAAATTTTTTCCTTCATTTTGTCAGGTTTGTGTCAATCACACTACATCTAAGAAGCATTTGTTCACCTCTTTGATTCAAAAAGTTGTCTCCTTAGCTCTTCATACTTTAGAAATAATTTCACTAGCATATCTCTTATCACTTCATTTTGACTTGTGTTGCCCTTCTCAATGTGTCTGAAATCATGTGTTTTTATAATAAATTCTATGCATTCTTTTCCGGTTTGTGCTGCTATTGTTAATACCATGGATAAGGATCGGATTTTGGTGCTGGTGTTTTTTCGTTTGAATGATTCCGTGAGACTGGTACTGCAGTATCATATGGTTTTATCAGATTGCTGTGATGTCCATAGCTTCTAACTTGATTCCTTACCATTATGCTAACATTAATCATATATTTCTTACTTACCCAATAAAGATAGATTGAGATTGAGAGAGATGAAGAGAGAGAGGGTTAATCTGCATCTATATTTCTGTTGAGAAACAGCTGCGTTTATTTTTGTTGAGGAGCTCGTTTTGGAAGATTTTAAATCTGTAATACTTTGGAACTGGTGGAAATGCTTTAATAGGAGGGGAAAACTATGAGCCATCTTGAAGATGAAACTCCCTTTAGGAGTGAAATGATTCATTGAAAGCTTGAAAGGGAGGAACTGGAAGATTATTTCCCTTGGAAATTTTTTAATACTTTGTTTAGGTTATGACAAACAGAATCATGAATTATATCTTGCCACTATGGATTTTCACATGCTTCAAAATATGCTGAGACCTGTGGTGTGGGTCTTAACTATAAATTTCATGTCACCTCCCTCCTCCCCTAGCCCCACACTGCCCACCCCCGTCTCCCTCGCCCCATTCCATCTCTCTCTCTCTCTCTCTCTCTCTCTCTCTCTCTCTCACACACACACACACACACACACACATCGTAAACCATACCAATTGCAAACCAAACAAGCAGCAATGGAAAGCTTCGACTCTGATATACAACCAAATATCATTCAGATATTTTGCGCATTGGGTGTGAGTATAATTGTTAACCACAAGATCTCTGTCCAAATTGGGCACATGAAAAGGCAACATGATGCACATATGCAGGGATGGGAGAGGAGGGAGGGCCAGGGGTAGAGGAGAGGTTGGGTTACCCATTTGGTAGCGATGGTTTTTCTTTCCATGGGGATTGAAACCTTCTGTAGTGACGTTCAAAATATTTTCTTTTGGAAGTCATTAATCCTGTAAGGCTAATTACATACTGTAATACAATTGATGAATGTTTTGTGATTTTGCAAAGCATCTTTTTGAGCTTGTATCACAAAGATGCCAATCTTCTCAGAGTTAAAGTCTAAATAAAATTTCATGGTTCTTATTATCATGCCATGAAATTTTATTTCACTTGTGCCATGTTTGTGTCAATCACACAACATTTTATGAAGTGCTCATCCACCTAGTTGAGTCCAATTACTTAGGTCTTTACACGTGAGAAATAATTTCTCTTGCACATCTCTTGGCACTTTGTTTTGAATTCAAGAGTTTTAGAAGTGGGTGAATTTACTTGTTTCTCTCATCATGTTTAAAATCATATGTTTTTTTGCAGTACTTTTCCGTTTGTCCTGTGATAGTTAATATCGTGCTTTATGCTGGTATGTTTTTGTTCGAATGTTTCCATGATGTTATGATACTACAGTACCATATTACTTTATAGATCTGGACAGTTCAAATTGTTGGAACTGTGATATAGATACTCCTTTAAGTTTTGTTTTCTGGGATCAATCCCAGGGGTAATGTCCTGATGATTGATGTGAAGGTTTTCATCTGAAAGTGAAATTAATTTCTTACTATTAAGCTACATAAATGGTAGATTTCTTACTAACCAAATGAAGAGAGATTGAGAGATGAGAGAGAGGAAGATATATATATATATATATATATAATTTGCATTCTACGTTTCTGTTGAGAAACTGCTGCTTTTATTTTAGTTAAGGAGTTTATTTTGGATCAATTGCCTTGGTCCCTGGCTCCCCGCATGGCTGCAGATATGAAATTTGGAAAGTTTTGAATATGTGATATTTGGAACTGGAATGCGCTAAGAGTAGGGAAAAAATATGCGCTATCTTGAATATGAACTCCCTTTAGAGTGAAAGGATTCACTGAAAGCTTGAAGTGGAGAAACTGGTGAAATTTTTTTGTAATTTGTTTAGTATCTCCTCTTATGACATACAGAACGATGATTTATACTTGGCACAATGGTGCTGAGAAATTAAAAAACACTGCCAAATTGGCTTCTGCCTTTTCTGCAATAACTTGCTCAGCCATCTTCAGTTATTTCAAATTTCTGTTTTCTAGTACAAATTGCAGTACTGTGGATTTATCTTCTGATTCATGTCCACCACGGAAGCTGTTCCTTGATGTCTGTTATTGTTAATGCAACAGGTGGACATGAACTCAGCAAGACTACTGGGAATGCAGGAGCAAGAGTTGGATGTGGTATGTATTTCACTTCTCTAGCCTTTTGTTGATGCAAGAAAATTGTTCTTTAAAAGCCAGTAGTAGGGTTATTGTTTCTCCCCCTTTCCCCTTTTCATCCCCCAAACTCTTTCCTATAATTGTTACATTGACTTTTTTGCAGGTATCATTGGCCTTAAGTCATCTGTTTAGAGAGAATTGCTTATGGGGCAGATACACAACCTAATAAATGTGGTTTAGTCCTCTCTCTTTCCATATGTGTTCAGTGTTCTATAATCTTGTAATAATATTATTATATTGGTATAGGAATGCTTTACTTGGAAAATTAATGCTTGCTTCTTCGTTAAGTTCGGTTTTGAGAAAACCATTCTTTCCCTCTTGAGTGCGCTTTTTTGCTTAGTAAACTGGCAAAACTATCAATGTAGACCAACTTGAAAGTTCTGTTTGTTATACAAGTAACTTAGAGAAGTAAATTGCAAGTTCAGTAAGACTATATCACGTGAAATGATATACATGTACATGCTATCTCTAGCAATATTGAAATCCACAGGATATTCTTATGCTTTTATATTTAGAATACAATGAAAGAATATTAATGCTTTGGAAAAAAAAAAAATTATTATTAATGCACCGATACTCTCACTTGCAAAATGTGTGTATATCTTATGTACAAGTACTTCACGCATAATCTGTTCTTCAGTATTACAGACAACTATTTGGTTGAACAATGCCAGAAGTATTTCCATTTACATTGGTACAATGTGATTGAACCACTTGATTCCGGTAGGTCAAACTCACGTTTTCGAGTCGTATCCCACTGCACGGATTTGTTGCGCTGCAATCCAATTTTATTGCTACTGCTCTTCCTGATGTTCCTTGAATGTTTCGGTACAATACGTCACTGATTTTCACACCTGATGCCTGTAGATTGAACAGAGATGGAAATATGTGCATCAGACAGAGAGTTTACATTTTTTTTTTGTCAAACTGGAATTACAATACCAGGGCTAAATGCCAAAGATACAATGCTAGAGTCCAAAGCTAATGGACAACTGCAACCAGAAAAACAGGACATACAAATACAAAGACTAGGGGAAACACAGGCAGGAGACGACCCAACCAACCGGTGGTGGCATCGTCAAATTCCTCACTAGTCCCAACCTAATATTGGGGTGGATCCATTTGATATGATAATATAACATCAAAATAGTACAAATTACTTAGTTTTATTACCTGAGCAGGGCAGTTGATATTGCGTGGGCAGTAATTTTGATCAATTACAATAGGATTTTGGACATTAAGCATTACAGCGTCAATAAATTGAACACCTTGGACAAAGCCGCTGCTAGGTCTAGGCCAAGACTTGATCCTCAGCCCATTTTGAGTACCCTTGAAGATTGCGTTTCTAACCGTCACATTTTGAACTCCTTCCTCTTCCAAGTCTTTGGCCAAACTTCCTATGCTGCAATCACCACACCCATGCATGCATAAGCCAATGCTAATACCAACTATTTTTTCATACAAGAGATCGGGGGGCGGGATTTTCTCTCACAAACTGTTAATGTGCCACGGAGTTTGAACTTGAGACCATTGGTCTGCAAGTCAAGACCCTTTTCATGAGGCTAGACCCCGATGTCAATGCTAATACTAACAATAATTAAGTGGTTTAATTGCAACCTTAATATATATACTACATAGCTATGCAAAGCAGGAGCTAAAATCTTACCTAATGCCATGGCCAGGTCCACATGATATTTGTTCGACCCACAAGTCCTTCATGCCAGGGCCAATAGAGACGCAATCATCACCAGTTTTTATGGATGTGTTGAAAATTGCAACATTTCTTGACAACTGGACATGGATTCCATCAGTGTTTGGGCTATTGCCAGCCGCATTGACTTTGACTCCTCGAATGTAAACATCTTGGCAACCGTTTACCACAATGTGGAACATTTGGCTGTTCAATGACGTTAGTCCATTGATGCTAATGTTTTTGGAGTTCGTAAATCTCAGACTCTGCATTGGACGAGTGGTAGTTCAATTAGTTCTTAGTCAATATAGGAAGAATCTTAAAAGAAATGAGTAAGAGAACATGATGAAGATACTTGTAGGGTAACTTAGACCACAAGCTTACACAAGAATTATCATTACAAGAAAAAGATAAATTACTAATTGTTGCTATGTTGGTACACAATCACAAATTGAATGTTTAATACTATAACATGATAAAAAATTGTTTGACAAGAAGAAGCAAATTACTGACCGTGGCTCCGTTGGGACAACCAGTGCTTGCAGCTAACTTGCAAGCCCACAAGGCGGTACCTTTGGCATCAAGTGTGCCTCCAATGATGGAAACACCGGTAACTCGTTCGAAGCTGAGCCAGTTGTTAGCTTGGCCCAGAATACGGTAATCAGATGAAGCAATCAACGTTCCGTCGATCTGGAAAGTAATATCTAGGGTTTTGCATTTGTCACCGCTAAACTTGATAGCAGAGGGAAGCAAATACCTCCCTTTTGGTACACTTATGGTAGTGGAATCGTTGGAGGCACAAGCTGCAGACCATGCATCCACAAAAGCTTGGGTGGAATCCGTTGTACCATTAGGCTTAGCTCCAAAACTTAGGACATTGTAAATGAATGCACTCTCAGCAACCAGTTGATTGTAGAATCATCAGTACTACAACTCTGTAAAGACAATTTGCAATTTTTTTTTCCCCATTTTTCCTTCTCTTTTCTGTGTTGTTGTGAGAGAGAGTAAGAGAGAAATTAAAATACTGATGTTTGATGGTAATGAATGAAAAGTCAAATTTTGGTGGAATGAATGAAGAGTGTTGGGGTATTTATAGTCTATATGGTACATGCATATATGCAATAATTAGCTAACTAGCTATGTTGATATATAAGGGATGTTTGTATAATATATTTATATTTGTATAGAGGATGGTGTGGGTTCTAAGAAATTAATGTATCATATTAAGAAAGAAAACAGAAAAATTAGGTATTAGACATAAAAATCTTTACTAATAAGGATTTGATACACATGAATCAAATTTTGTTTTGGATATAGCCAAAGAGGAGGCCCAAATTCATTAGGCATATCTAAATTATAAAGGTAAAAATATAATTGTACTTTTTTTGTTTAAAAACCTTCCAAAATCAGATCTCCCCCTTTCTCACTCTCTCTCTCTCTTGGATAAAGTCGCAGCACAGCGACTACCTCAGATCATGGCTTCTCGGCGCACCAGATGACGATGATGACGACGATGATCTTGAGTTCCGTTTCGCTCAGCCACTTCATGCACCTTCTTCTCTGTCCAACAGTTCTTTTAATTAGAGCGTTCAATGGTCAAATTTGAGTTGAAAAACCAAGCATGGTTGGAAACCTTGGATTCGTGATCGTGGTCGTTGATGGCAACGAGGAGAGCATGAACGCCTTGAGCTCGGCCCTCGACAACCTCAAGCTCTGATCCCCTACATCCGACTCCACCACCTCCGTAGGCCACTTCGACATCCTCCACGTCCAATCTCCACTATCCATCGTCGCAGGCCTCAGTCCCCCCGCCATCCCCTTTTGTGGGCCCAGTTAAGTTCCATCGCCTCCTCCCATCACCATTGCACCGTTTGCATTTGACTCAATGAATTTCATAGTGTTTTTTTAATTATTTTTTTGGGCATGAAATTAATGAATTAACTCTCAATAAATTGATTTGCATGAATTTTTTAGTTTTCAGTTGCTGATTTGATTTGATTGGTTTAGGTCTATTTTTACTAGCTGATGTAACAACCCAATCCTAAATTAATATTTAATTATTAATTTATTCTAGAAAAAGACCATTATGCCCTTAGAATATTTTATTATGTTAAAAGTTGACTTTTTGACTAGAAAGGAATTTGGGAGTTTCAATTGCGTTATTGCGTAGAGTGCGATGAAACGAGTATGTAGACACGTAGCGGGCTCAAATCCGAGTTGTTTTGAGGGAGATACAATCAAAATACGTTTAGGGGCAAAATGGTAATTTGCCAGGTCAGATTTTAAAACCTCTCTCTTCCCCTACGGGCACAGACCGGACTCTCTCTCCTCTCCCTCTCTCTCTGAACTCCGGCCAACCGGTCATGGCAGCACGCATCATCGGTGCCAAAAGGACCGACCCAACTCCACCGTCCCAGCTCAGCTAATCCCGACCTCCAGCCGTTGCTTGTACCGTCAGAGAACTCGAAGAAACAGTCAGATTTTTGACAGGATTTTCATTAGCTCGATCTCTCTCCTCCAGCCGCCATTTTCAGTTATCAAGGTATGAAATCTGTCACATCCCGGGATCAACTTCGCCGTAGCACGATATTGTCCGCTTTGGGCCCTCCTATCTGCCCTCACGGTTTTGTTTCTGGAAACTCACGAATAACTTCCCAGTGGGTCACCTATTTTGGAATTGCTCTAGCCCCAACTTGCTTAACTTCGAAGTTCCCATGACTCCGAAGGTAGTGAGCTCCCAAAAGGCCTTGTGCTAGATGGAGGCAGACATGTACATATAAGGCACATCACCCCCTCTCCGTTGGTCGATGTGGGATGTTACAAAATCTCATCTACTCTTCGAGCTCTAGCTAATGGTTGGGTAGGATTTGATCAATTTCTAGCCTAGGTGAGTTGATTTTGGATCCAAAGTTTAGCTGGTTTTAGGTTGGCAATTTCGATCATTTCTAACCATTTTTCGGGGTAGGTCCAAGAACAAAAGTGCCTTCAAACGAGGTTTTACATCTAGGGTAGGAATCTTGGCTGGCTGTTTGGAGTTTTTCCAGTCGCCAAAATTTTATCTGCACACCCACGCGCTGCCAGCGCATGGACAAGGTAGGTAGTGGGGGCCACATTTTGTCATAGAATGATCTCCTCGTCCTCACGAGCGTGTAGGTACTTTCATGTTCCAATTTGGTTAACGTTTGAACCCCGAACCGATCTCGCATATTGTGCGATTTCCGAGTTATGTTGATCTAGGTAATTCCATAATCGTATAGGATTCAACGGATCGTAAAACGGAGTCTCGGATACTCCGAAAATGCCAACCGTAGGGTAGGTTTACAGTAACCGTCCGATCGTGAGTAATCCAACAGTCCCATTGAGACTAAACTCACGTGACATGTGTCCTAGGCATATTGGAACCTTTAGGGACTCTCGGATTTGTGATAGGAGATCTTGGGCCTTGCGGGCCCGGTTGACCAAGTTTAGGCGGTTTGACCCCTCAGCTGACCGTGAGTCTTCCGAGGCAGTTATATCCTTTGAGAAGTGTTAAAATGACCAAGTAAACAAGTCCTGACCGAGAATGAATTATCTGGGTCATGTTACGGATTGAGTATAGGTAGTTATTTATCATATTGTGGCATATACATTTTAAATATAGTTGAGAATCAAGTTATCAAAAAGTTGATATAAAGGTCGGGAACTAAATTGGGAAATAAAGGGAAAGTATTGATATAAGTTTGGGATATGGTTTTTCAAACCCACCACGAGGGTACCCCCTAGTTGCTTTGAAACAGTGTCATTTATAAATAATGCCCCACGTGTTTCAGGGACTTCTGAACCGTGTGGTGCGAGGAATGCGGCTTAGGCTGACCAATGGTCCCCTGAGGCCAGCGAGGATTGCGGCTCAGATAGAAGTGGTATCTCCGAGGCCTGCAAGGATTGAATTGACAAAGCAGGAATGGGGGGTACGCCTAGGTGGAGAGAATTTCAGTTTTGAGATGTTCTTAAACTAATATATAGAGGGAGTTCAATTTTAGGCTTATTTATAATCAATATATGACTGTTACGAGTATTAGGAAGTTGCAAGTATTGTTTGAGTTGTGAATATGATTGAGTACATCACGCACATGATAATTCAGTTTGATTTGCAAAACAAATGGCAATATGATGAATGAATGAGATATTCAATTACATTATTAAGGGAAAGAACTACGTGTGGCTTGATCCCTCAGTAAGGGTACGTAGGCAGCCTAATGTTACAAGGTGCAGCCATGAGTTGGAGTCTTTGAGATTGCTAATGTACTATTGTTATTCTGAAAGTTGAGATGAACTTTATTAGCATAATGATTTACTTGATTTGTTGAGACCTGAGGCCAAAATGATATGATGCTTGATTGCTTGGATATAATTAAATGCATGCTGAACAATTGAGATATATAAATGTTTGTTGACAAGTGGAAACTTTTGGGAAATGAGCAAATTACAGGGGAGACTGCCGAATTTTCGGCAGAAGTCTAGCTAATAGAAAAATTAGTTTCTAAATAGAAGGGCAATTTGGTCATTTATGCAGGCATTCGCTAGGTGTCGGACATGCACATGGTTCAGCTCGAATTCCAAAGTGAAATTTGGGTCGGGTCCTGTTAGCTGTGGTCATGTATTTTTTGTTTTTAGTTATTTTGGATTCTGCATTGTAATTTCCATTTCTGCATTGCAGTTTCCATTTCCGTTTTAGTACTTTCATCATGGTTTTGCATTTTGGTTCCTCACTTATTAATGTGTTTATTTTTTTCATACTCTGCAGTGTAGTTTTTGTTTATATAAAATTAGTTTTTGTTTTTTGTTTTTGTTTTTTTTTGTTTTTTGTTTTTTTTGCCTTTTTCTATTTTGGTTTACATCATTGATATCTACATTGTTTTTATTTTAAAATTTCACTTAAATATGAGAACTTTTGGTTTTTCTAGAAACTGCAGTGCATTTGTCGATCTTCTTCTTCTATTGTTGTATTCCTGTTTTGATGTGAAGCTCAATTTTTCTGCAATTGAGGTATGTATATTCTCGATCAAATTGTTATTTGAATTTTCTATTTATTTTTCGGTTTTTATAAGTCGATTTTTCAACTCTTTGATGTAGTTTTTATTTTTACTTTTGCTTTTTTTTAATCAAATTTGAGTTTGAGGTGCCGTTTGGTTAGATATTTTTGTAGAATTTTCTAGTACTTTCATCATGGTTTTTCCTTTTAGTTCATCACTTAATAGTAGGTGCATTTTTGCCCAGACTTTGCATTGCAATTTTCATTTCAGCATTGCAGTTTCTATTTCAGCATTGCAGTTTCCGTTTCCGTTTTAGTACTTTCATCATGATTTTGCATTTTGGTTCCCACTTATTAATATGTTTATTTTTTTCTCATACTATGCAGTGCAGTTTTTGTTTCTATAAAATTAGTTTGTAGTTTGTAGTTTTGTTTGTTTACATCATTGATATCTATATTGTATTTTTGCTGCAGTTTTTGCATGAATCTGTGTTGAAATGAATTTTTATTTTTATAAAAAAAACCCGTTGCTTGTTTATATAAATATTGTGTAATTGAATAAATATCACAAAAACAAGTTTTGCGTAATGGTTGTGAGTGAGGCTTCCTCCTTGGTTCAAGTGCAGTTTTTATTTCTATTTTTTTTTTTTTTTTTTTTTTTTTTTTTTTTTTTTTTTTTGATATCTACATTATATATTTTTTTTGCAGTTTTTACGTGAATTTGTGTTGAAATTATTATTATTTTTTAAATAAAAAAACCGTTGATTGTTTATATAAATATTGTGTAATTGAATAAATATCACAAAAACAAGTTTGGTGTAGTGGTTTGTGAGTGAGGCTTCCTCCTTTAAAGGTCATGGTTTGAGTCCCTTCAATGGCACAAAATCTTCTATTTTTTTAAGGTGACTAAAGGGCAACAAAATTGTCCCCTGTTGGCTGACGGTGGTGGTGGCTAGCCATAATGGGTATTGCCGGAGGTGGACATGTGGCATAGTGTGTTTGCCTTAGAAGGAGTGGCATTGTGTGTAATTTTGATGTTTTTTAATTACATTATTGTAAAATTAGGTACTACTTTTTTGTCTTTGGACTTATGCTAATTAGGTGAAATGTATTCATATTGTTTGGGCCACAAATTGGCATACCCAGCCCAGCAAAAATTAGGCCCAGAATGAAGCTGCAAGAAATCAAAGAGAGATGGAAGCCCAAAAGCCAGAGGAGACCAGCCCAAGACTCATCAAAGTAAACAAGACTAATCTGGGCCTCACGGGCCCAATATAAAGGGGAAGCCCAGAAATAGGGACAATCCCACGTGATATCTCTGAAAAAAAGAAAAGTCAGCAATGGCAACTGTCATAGGAGAAGTGATTGAAGGGTTCATGGCATCAAGATCGATTCTGGAAAAAACTGAAGATCAAATCCCTCTTACATATATATATATTCAGAGATTTTTTCCTGTCCTTTCAGAAAAGGTAATTCTCCCAAGGAGATAAGCAAGTTACAAACTCAGGGAGGGATAAGCAGGAAAGCAGGAAGCTGTCCAGAAAAGAAGTCAAACTAACCATCACCGGCAAAATATCACAAGGGGCAGTTGAAATTGGGAAAGAGATTAGGTTCCTTTTCAAGAAAATCAGGGAAGTGATTGCCTATCTGTTGAGAGCCTATCTACCAAAAACTGAGGAAACCTTTTTCTTCTTTTCTTTTCCATTTTTAAAAAAAAGATCTTTTCGAAAGGATTTGCCGCCCATTATTAAAAGAATTACCCTACTCCAGAAGACATTTCTTATAAATACAAGAAGGAGTGAACAGGGCAAAGGACAATCAAATCTTACAACAAAAATTTCATCACTCAATCAAACAAAGATCCTACATAGGAAAACCCTCAAATGAACAAGCCCACTTGAATTTCAAGTGAAAAAAACCAGCTCCAGATCAGAAGGTCCAGAATCCAGATTTAGGAAGCAAGTCATTCAAAACGAGATTTCTCTCGTTATAAATTTGGTTCAACAAAAAGCCAAAACAAGCAGAGTTTGAATCTTCTCCAAGTATGGAAAACCTCAGCAAAATTCACGGAATAGCCTCCAGCTCACCAACGTTCTCAAGAACAGCCACTTCTGCCTGTTCAAACTGAAGAAACCGCAGTTCTGCCCACTCAGAAGCTTCACAAAAGCTTAAGGTACATTAAAGCTCTGCCAGAATCAACCTTTGGTATCGATTTGTAGTTAAAAATCGGGCGATCAGAATTGTCAACGGTCCAATCCAGCCCAGACATTCCCAGTCCAGCCCATCACAGAGCCGTCCATCCAGGCAGAAATGGAGACCCAGCTACCCTTTTTATCTTTTTCGCATCCACATATATTTTTAGTTTTGTAAAAGGCACTTCTGCCCAAAAACAGCTTAAATTCCATCGACTATTCTGGCCAGAACAACCTCTTTATACTGAGATAAATTGTTAAAGTCCTCACCAGTCTGAGGCAAAAAAAGAACTTACTTGGGAGATATTCCTCACCCAAATTCACAATCGTTTGTTTAGGAAATCAGTGACTTGGGGCGCAAGTTATCCATTCCAGACTAAGTCTGCTAGGCTGTTCATTACTAGCAGTGGCACGCTCGCACACCAAAGAAAGCCGACTTGTTGACCAGTCTATGGTTCTCAAGGCAGTGGGGAACTTTGCCCTTCCATCATAGGAGTAAACACAAAACGGGTGAACACATATTTTCCAAATTAGTAAACTATAGGGCATGTTTACGTATCAGTAATGAGTATGGGAAGGAATCAGAGAATTCAGGAATCGGAGAACTACTGAATCGGTATGGGAAGAATCATTCCCATTACGCTGTTTACTAAACATACGGAATTAGTTAAGGAATGGGGTTGATTCCCATTGTTATTGTTTACTAATTTTCATGAATCAGAATCCAAATTAATTTGATTACTAAAATGCCCTACACATTTTCACTACAACACATATATAATTCTCAATAATGCGGTGTAAACATGATTTGCACAAGTGAAGTAAGGGGAAGCAGCAGCAGAGCCTCGGTAAAGACCAGGCCAAGCTTTGAGGATTCGAGACATTGGAGAGGAGATGAACATAAAGAAGAAGGAAAAGAACGACAGCATATGTAGTATAAATAAAGAGTGCCTAAGTCAAAGTGATGGATATATTTCTACATGTGAGTTCGTGTCATTGTGTTGCTGTCTGTGAGTGTCAAGTGTCATCCATGTTCGTTTTTAATTTAATCAATGGATCGTAATTTTGCTAATTTGTGTTTTGGGTTTTTTATGCTTTGCCTAGTTCCTGTTTTGAATTGCATTTGCATGTGTTGCTTTTCTGTTTTCTGTTTTCTGTTTTCAGTTCTCTCATTTATCTCAGTTCTCTATTCACAATAAATATGCAAAGAACATACCAAACTATTGGAAAGGGGGTTTTGAATTTATCAGTAAGAGGGAATCCATTATCAAAGAAATCTTCATACGAAAAAATAAACTCCAATAAACAAATATCTTTCACTTACATAACTAGTAAACAATCAAATAATAATAACTTGCATAATCTTCATACGATTAAATACATAATAGTTATACTACCAAAAGAAGAGATATATAATGAACCTAGTAAGTCATTTGCCCATTACTCATCAATAACAATCACTGTAAGCCATGCTCCATAAGATTAAATACATAATCTTTTTTTTCTTCATCGGTCATGGTAAAGAAGACCCTCAGCAAATCGTGCTCTTTGGCTAATATATTGGTGATACGAAATACTTGCAAAGGAGATAGGAATTCTATTTTCCTCAATTCACCACCAAGTTTAGCTTGCATATCAGCAAGATCCTTCTATGTTGAAAGAACATTAACCAAGCCTGCAAGCTGAGGTGCCATTCCTGCTACAGCTTCAGCCATAAGTCCAAATTTGTTAGACATTTCATTCAAAGCATTTACCTTCCTACGAGGATTACTTGGACCACTTGCTACATCTTGTGCGGGTCTCTTCTGTTGGGCACTTGAGGGTTGGGGATTTGGTTGTGTAAAAGTTGTCTCATCATCTTCTAAATCCTCAACATCATCAAATTGAGATCCCTCATATTCTGAACCCCCATATTGTGACCCACCATCAAGATGTGAAAACATCTCCTTAATAAAATCATCACCCACACTTCTATTCTGATGAACACTTGCATCATCTCGCCTAACGTCTTCTTCATCATCATCAGCATTTCCAGCATTTGTTCCAATAGCATGATCTTTTCCAAATATTTCTCCAAGTGTATAGTAATGTGGAAACGACTTGCCATACAAACCACTTGCATCCTTTTTGTTCTACAATTACAATATATATATAATTAAAACGAAAGCTCGCTCCAAATAATTTGTTGGTTTGGATCGTTGAAAAAAATTCTTTAGGGAACCTTAAAGGGTGTCCCTAAAATAAAATTATTTGAGGGATCCCTCAATAGAAGGGGACTGTACTAAATAATGTACCTATCTACGTATTTTGGAAAATGATAATGTACCTAGATATGTTGGATATATTAAGTATACACAAATTGTTACACATATGCTATGTTACTACTAGCAAAGAGACCAATATCATTTATGCTAACGAACTCCCCAATAGAAAAACAAAAAAACAAAAGTCAACACTAATTAATGCATGGGTTCAAATTATGACTCGTAGAGGAAATTTAGGGATTAAAAAATAGAAACCACATGAATGCCTATTAAAAAACATTATTGAAATTATAAATTTAAAGGATTTTTTTTAAGGAGAAAAATGTTCAACAACAAAGAGGGGTTGATGGCATGATTTGTAAATATGTCATAATGTGGGTTATTTTCTAGGGTTAATTATACTTTAGTACCTTGTGGTTACACCCTTAAGACATGTTAATCTCTTCCTTCTCAATTTTTACATAACATACCCCGGTCTTTTAAATGTGTTACAGTGTGGTTTCGTCATTAGGGTCTCCGTTAGTTGCCTACGTGACACTATGAGTCCCATGTTTTTCAATTTTTTTTAAATTTAAAATTATTAAAATATTAAAAACAAAAAAAATTTAAGCAACCACCCAGCCCCAGCCCCCCCCTAAACCGCCCCGACGCACCCCCCTCCGATTTTCTTTTCTCCCATTCCCCCATGTCCACCACCTGCAACCGACCCACAGATACAAAAAATGTTCGAATTTTTTTATTTTATTTTTCCAATTTGTTGGTTTTTGAATTTTTAGAGAGAGAGAGAGAGCAATTTAGCACCACCTGAAGAAGGTCCACAGCAATACCCAAAACCTTAAATCTCCCAAACTTTTGCTCTAGGGCTTCACACTTTCCCAAAATGGAAGGCGACGACAAGACCTCAGGATTAATGATCGACGACAAGATATACGCCAACGACGTTGGCTGTGACGATGAGAATCGCAGGGTGAAGAAGAAAATTGCAGGGGGGGGAGAAGAAATTGCAAGGGGGAGAAGAAACTCACTAGGGGCACTAGTTGGGGATGATTTTTTTCTTCTCTTTTTCTGCAATATTTAAAAAAAATAATAATATTTTAATAAATTAAAAATTAAAAAAAATAAAAATAAAAATGTGGGACTCATAGTGTCACGTAGGCAATTAACGGAGAGATTTGACGGAAACCCTAATAGCGGAACCACATTGTAACAAATTTAAAATGTACTAACTTAAAAGGCAAGGTTATCTAATTGTAAAAATATAAAAAATAAGGACTAACATGTCTTAAGAGTGTAACCACAGGGTACTAAAGTGTAATTAATCCTATTGTCTAGAGTATTTTAGTTATATGGGTCTATTTTGGTCAGACCCAAGGGCGTTTGCTGATCAATGAGTTACTATCAACTTAAGGAATCTTATAATAATTATCATTATTATAAGTACTCTGCTATAACAATATTGTGTATCAAATATTAATAAATTGGCAAAAGGTTTATATATGAAGTGTAGTTTCGATATTAATTGGTCACTTACTTGTCAATGAATCAATTCATCTCACATGGATGCACTATTTGTACTGATATTCCTTCATGGCTACTCATATCATTCATTCTAGGGATGGAGTAACACTCAAGAAGATCAAGATCAGATCATCATTCCAAAGCACAAAAACTCAGAGCTAGCATGGAGATGCATGCACATGCTAATCTATTTATCTAGCTGTTACAGTGTTTTACCTCAAGATCACATATATAGCTAGACCTTTTATCTATTCAACGGGAAAAAATTGGGTGTCTCATGGCCGAGCCTAAGTTGTCCTACTAAACTACCTGTGCAAATCAGGTTGAATTTAATGGTACGATCTTCAAATTGGGTGTCTCATGACAGAATGAAATACATGACCTCTGTGTAAGGGTAACTGCTAGAAATTGGTGTTCGAGTTGGTCGAGCGTGGTCTGCCAAATACACGTAACACGTAGGATCCGATTGGACCTTTACTCATAACCCCTACAAACAATCGAAACAAACTACAAAATGATTATTAGCTGTACAAGAAGCAAAAACTTTGTGGAATGATTGGTAACTTGTAGATCTTTTTGGTGAAAAAGAAGTAAATGAAACATCACTTTCCTTCAAAGATCTCCCCTAGACATGTTTCAACAAAATGGTTACTCTTCCCACGAAGCTTATTGACCAGAGAACAGCACATGCCTTTTTCCAGTGCATAACCTGTCCTAAACATAAAGTCTAAACACTAGCAAAGAATCTACCATCCTATCTCCTTGTGAGAGACAATCAACCAGTCTCTCAAAAGTTTCCCGCTTTGGTTTAAGCTTACTCAGGCTCTGTCTCGTTTGATAGCATCAAGCTAGCAAAATATTTTTCTTTTACTACTGCAGTATTGCATGATACGTGTCCCTTTAGAAAAACTTCGGATTTCCTGAAGTGACTGACAACCAAATAGCGAAAGTTTAGAAAGAAAAAAAATCAAACAAAAACCAGAGAGAGAGAGAGAGAGAGAGAGAGAGAGAGAGAGAGAGAGAGATAGGGTGTGGGAAAATTAAGAACAAAGGAAGTTTCAAACTATACTTAAACTTTCCATCGAAGGGCACAAGATTCGTCACAGCTCAAATTTAAAGAGAGAGAGAACAAAAACGAAATGAAAACTCAGAATCAATTCAAATCTTAAGAGATTTCAAGACTACAAGTAAGAAAATTATGCACTGACACCCAAATTACAATTTGATCATGGACCAATTTTCCCTTGTAAGCCACAAACAAAGTTACACGCATGTTGGTATAGCAGGTTCAGTGGTAGGGCACTTTTACCCTGCATAGGGACCAGAGTTCAACTCTCGTCATACCTTCGCCAAAGTGAACAAAAATTACACAACTTTTGATCATCTTGTGCAGAAAAAAGGTTCCTTATTTCATTTTTTCGAAGTCGTACAGAAAAGGGTTGGAATTTTTGAATTGACAACTTTTACTAGTACAAATACAACTTGCTCAATGCCCTGTAGTCTTGTATAAATCCTGTCTTAACAGATAGGATTAGTTTTATTTAGCGTTTTGCGGGGGGGGGGGGGGGGGGGGGGGGTGGTCAAATCCCTATGCTGTAAAAACGCTATGCTGAAGTGCTATTAATAACAGATTGTGTTGTAGTGCAACTAGGTTTGGGGTTGCTGTGCTTAAAAAATATACAAATTTATAAATAAACCCAATCCTAGACATGTATTTATAAAAAAACTCAAGCACTATTTAAACATAGAAACACACCCAAAATCAACCCCAAAGTCAACTTTTCGGGTGTGTTTATAAATGAGTTTTGAGTGTGTGTAATGATGGGTTTTGGGTGTGTTTATAAAGTGTTTTGGGTGTTGGGTATTTTTATAATTTCAACCTCCATTTTGAGTGTTTTAGTGAAACTCCCTAAAAAATAAGCAGCTTTGAAAATAAGTTTTGGAGATTTGAGCGTTTGGTAAAACCAATCCAAGCTGCTTATTTTAAAATCTGCTGTCATCCATAACCGAAAACACGAAGCAGCTCACAGCCTGCTTCTAAAATCTGATGCGCAGAGAAGCATACAGAGGAGTTTAATGAAACTTTCAAATTGCCCATATTGCTCTTATTTGTTTCAAACAATTACATGCTCTATCCTCGTCATCCCAAGTTCGAACTTCCCAAGTGTCATTCCTCTAGGATTTTCTAGAGTTGTTCTCTCTCTGCAACTTGCCTCTTCCTCTCTCTGCAAGTTGTTCGCCTTCCTCAATCCCTCAAAGCTACCATCTCAACCCAAAACCCCACAAACCCAGCTCCTTATTTTACAGACCCAGAAGATCTTGCGCTCCAGCCAAAATAACCCCAACCCTAGCTTCACACTACGTCATATCCACAGCCACAAAAAACCCAACACCCAAATTCCCCACCAGTTATCTCCTCCACAAAAGAAAACCAAACCCACAACTTCCTTCCCCACCAAAACACAACCCAATATTACAATCCCACTATTCACATCCATAGAGCAAAGAGAGAGATCATCGACCTCCCAAGCCTCATCGCCGAACCCAAACGCCAACTCAAGGCCATGGACATCCCAAGCCCCCAGATCTCAATGAAATTCAAGAGATGGATGGATGGAGAGAAGGAGAGAAAGAGAGGTGTGAGATGGAAAAGCTTACACTTTTGACCAAAAACTAAGATAAAAAAGGACTTGCAGAGAAAGGAGACGAAGAAGAAGGGTCTCTGTCCAACAAGAAAAAGAAAGGAGAAGAACGGTCGAGAGAAAAGGGGAAGAAAAAAAATGTATTGAAATTTCTTAACTTTTGAAAAAATTAACATAAATATATGATATTTTTTGTCATACGCTTTTGGTAATTATACACAATCACAGCACTTATACAAAAAGTTTTACCAAACACCATGGCAGTGGTTTTTATATTCAGTGCACTTTTACAAATATAGATTACCAAACCCTGTTTATTTTCGCAACACAGCAAAAGCAGTTTTTTTTTTAAAGCACAGTAATACCAAACTAGCCCTAACACTAGTGTTCCTCTCTCTTTGCCAATCCAATTCCTTATAAGCCCCACCTGTATTTTAAGCGCCACTCTATGCTCTTTATCGTATACATTCAAAATTTCAACTTATAGGACTTCCTAGGCAGAGCATCCAGCATAAGCAAGACGCCCAGCTAAGACACTCTAGCACAGAAAAACAATAGCATCTGCACAAAAACTGAGCCTAGAAGATCCACTACAATGTCAATGCACATGGGAGGATTGTCACTCGTTACAGAAATGACAATTGTGCCGACATCCAATTGTCACTCAAAACAAAAGCAATGTTATTTCAAGCCTCAAACCCTAAACACAATAACACAACAAATATAACTCATAATCACAACAATTGTCGCGAAGAACATCGCAATTATGGGTTAAGCCTACTAATGAAAGATGCCCAAGACCTCTAGGATGTGTAGCATTATATGTAAAACTGGACAGCCCCGAAAATGCAGACAATTCATCATCAGTCCAGTGATGAAACGATATCCAAGTAAAAAACAATTCCAACAAATAAGAACCAAGCAATGATTGATGGACATATATAAGCAGAAAGTAATTTCATCGCATAAAAACAAAGCCGAGAAAATCTCTAGGTTTCCGTAGCATTGTAAATCCAAAAGAGGATGCTAAATAGTCTAAAAAGACATAATAACCACCAAAACGATATTTAAACACAGAAAACAAGAAGACCTAAGTGTTGGTGGCCCTGGTGTAGATCTGCTGGCTGGCATGAGCAGAAACCATCCTAATCGCCCCTCTGGCCATCAAGTCCCTTATGGCCTTCCTCGCCAGCGACCCATTGATCCTGAGACGGTCGGAGAGAATGGATGGTGTGATGAGCTTATACTTGGGGGCCTCAGCGATGAGCTTGTCGTACGTGCCCTGGTCGAAGAGCACCATGTTGTTGACCTTCTCCTTTTGCTTTCCTTTGCTCCACTTCTTCTTCTTCTGCTTGCCTCCTCCTGACTTCGCCGGCTTCGAAGACGGCGGCGGTGCCTTATCCTTCTTCGGTGCCTGAAATTAAAAACTTTAGATTGGTAACAAACCTTTACACAAACAGATGGCGGTCAATCTGGAAGCGAATATGGTACGTACCATTGGATCGGATTACAGCGACTCAAAAAGAGAGGAGCGAGAGAGACAGAGAGACAGAGAGAGGAGGGTTGGCGGCTGGAGGCAGTGCGAGTGAACGAGGAAGATATGTGAGGGGTAGAGATTTATCGACTTAGGGTTTCCTTGGGTTACATAGTAACGACGTCGTTTTGGCTACCTAATTTGTTTAACTGGCCCATTTCTAAAAGATCCAGATATTTAGGCCCATAACTCCAATAAAATGCAATTTTTTTGGGTCAGACAATAAATAAAAAATCCCATTGTAAAATATATGCAATTGAATAATTATCAAAATCGTAAATTCAATTATTCTAGGGCTCTTTTGATTCTGCTCACATCTCACATGCTTGTGGCTTGGTCGTGATTTCTCGGGCCTCAAGCTTAATTGGAGGGACATTGCGCATATATGAAGCTTTAGCATGTCGTTCATTAAGCTAATTTTATAGTTGATGTGTTTGCTAGTTTTGGATAGGGGTGGGCATCAATCCGACTAAATCAATGAAATTGGTCGAATCAAAGCGTAATTACTAGTTTAGTTCGGTTTTGACCAAGAAAAAGTTAAACGGTATGGTTTGATATTAAAAACCCAGGAAGCAATACGATGAAACTCCTCTGTGTTTCTCAAGCAATGTCAAACCCATAAATTCCATTTGACATCAAAATCCCATGAAGCAATACCATGATTCAAAAAAACAAAGAAAGCAAAATTAAAAAATTTCACAAACCCATCAAGGAAATGCTCTAGAATTAGACATTTAAATATGTGATGATGTTGAGTGGGTGTGTGAATTCGGAGGAGAACGGATTCCAGTGAGGATGGGCAAGTCCAATCAATTGGCGGTTCCGGCAAAAAACCAAGGAGAGGTGGTGGGGAGTGTAGGTGGGTGTGGGTTTTGGGTTCGAACAAACACATTTTAAATCGAAGGTAGAGAAAAAGGGAAGAGACTGAAAGGGAAGAGAGAGAGGGGTTTTGGGTTCGAACAAACCCATGCCATTTAATTGTTCTTTATTTATTTTTAAAAAATTTAATAATAATTGTTTAAATGGTGGAGTTTCAATTTTGCCCTACACGCACGAACCACGTGCATCTTAACTGACAGCATGGGTCAATTGCACTTCATTTGTTGATGACGCTAACCCATTGACCAAAATCGGAAAAATTGAAATTTAGGTAACCAAATTTAAATTCGACCATAACCCCAGTGATAAAAAAAAATGTAATTACCCCTATATAAAAATTAGTAAGAACAAAAAAAAATCCAATTGGCACACTCGTGTGTCATAATTTGTGATCAAAGGGGCTAATGTTCATAATATGTGATGTTCGTACATAAATGTGGTCTCTTTAATAAGCTACTTATTTATTTATTGTTGTAAAATTTTAGTTACTATCTCATCATTGCAAATCGTATTTGTTATTTCAATATAATGTTAGGGCTCATTTGGAAGTAATTCTGGAGAAGTGATTCAATATAATGTTGTAAACACTTTTATGAAGAATCATTTCTCTAAATAATCACTTTAATTGATTTTAAGTGATTATGAAAAATCACATGAGAGGTGTTTCCTCATAATCACTTAAAATTACTAAAAGTGATTATATGAAGAAGCATGTGGGCAAAAGTGATTCTGGCCTATCCAAAGTCACTCCCAAACGAACCCTAAATCAATTTGCCAAAATACTTCCCCTCTACAATGTACAATGAATGCTTTGGTAGTGAAGACTAGGCCTAAATTTACCAAAGTACAGTAAATTGCCTTAAAAAAGGACTGGGAAGTGAAAAGGATGGTTTAACCATTTTATTTTATTTTATTTTTTCATTTGAATCCACGCCGTAATTCATAAAATTTATGCATCCAATTTCCACAATTTTTGAACCTCAAAATTCTGAGTTCATCTCCAAATTATGCCATAATTTTCTATAACCAATTTTGTCCATCCACCAATATATATAACGGATTGGACCAATGTAACTTGTCCATTGCTCGACTGGAAAAATAGTAAATTTAGCTTTTCCCCACGAACTTACTGAAGATGTGTCCTCAGTGGCTCCTCTTAGGGCTTGTCAATGGGCCGGGCCGAGCTTTAAAGAGGAGAGAGAAAATATCGGGCCGGGCCGGGTTTTTTTAGAAAATTCAAAGCCCAAGCCCGACCCATGGACCGGGCTTGAGAAAACCCATCGGGTCAGACTGGGCTAAGCCCAACGGGCGGGGCCTAAAAGGGCCTACTTCGCCTCCACGATACCTCCTTGGTTGTTAAATCTCACTAAATTAGAGATGTTGGATTTCGAATTTAACAGTCCAACAGGAAAACTGCCTGATTCTTTGGGATATCTTAAAAGCTTGAGATACCTCGAATTGTCGGGTAACTCACTCCAGGGTTCAATCCCAAAATTGATTGGAAATTTAACATCTTTGGAGGAGTTTAACCTTGGAAGTAATCAAATGAATGGGATCATCCCAGAAAGTCTTGGGGAGCTCTCATCGCTGGTTTCACTTGATATCTATGGCAACACATGGGAAGGTGCCATTACAGAAGCTCATTTCGCGAAACTTGGAGGCATGAGAAAAGTATCAATTGGAAATTATCTCCCAAACATTTCCTTGGTTTTCAACGTAAGTTCTGATTAGATACCTCCTTTCAAATTAAGATACTTGGAAATTATATCATGCCAACTGGATCCCAAATTTCCTACATGGCTTAGAAATCAGATTGAGGTGACCACGGTGGTACTCTGTAATGCTAGGATTTCAGGCACCATACCAGATTGGTTTTTGCAATTAGATTTGCAATTAGATTATCTAGATGTAGGCCTCATCATTTGGCCCGCGGGCTCATGGGGGCCTGCTCGTCCCATTGAAAAAAAGCCCGGCCGGCCCGTTATGGGCTTTGAGATGGCCCGGCCCGTCTTGGGCTGGGCTAGGCTTTGGCTTGGGTGTCTGAAGCCTCACCCGGCCCGATTGAGCCCAAGAAAGCCCCGTCTGGCCATATGATAGTCATTATGTAAGGCTCTTTTTCTTGGTCTCTGAGATCAATTCTATATTTAACTGTGCATTGTTTTCTACTTCTGCATTTTTAGTTTCTGGTTATTGTTCTTGAATTTGATCTATTTCTATCTGTTCTTCCACATCATTTTGGTTGTCACTCAAGTTTAAAATTGTTAAGATCACAATCTCACTTTGTGTGTTAGTTTCAATAGAATTCTCAGTTTCTGTTATCACTTCATCAAACCCAAAACTGTTATCTTCAATTCTTTCATTCTCATATTCTATTAACACTGCTCTCTATGTTTCCATAAACCTGGTTGTGTTTTGGGGACAATAAAATATGTATCTCTTTGTTTTATCTGGATATCCAATGAAATAACCACTTGCAGTTTTTTATTCCAATTTCTTCTCCATAGGGTTATAAAGCTTGGCTTCTTCTTTGCATCCCCATACTCTTAAATGGTTTAGGCTTGGTTTTCTTTTGTTCTAGATTTCATAGGGAATCTTGTTCATAGTCTTGGTTGGAACTCGATTGAGTATGTAATTGGATGTTTTCAGTGCTTTTCCCCACACAAAAAAATAGGTAGATTTGTGCAGCACATGATACTTCTAATTATGTCTTTCAATGTTTCTTCTTTCTGCAATGTCATTTCGTTGTGGAGTTCCTGGATTTGTGTACTGAGCAATTATCCCTTCTTGTTGCATAAATTTTGCAAATGGTCTAGGATTTCTCTCATTTTCATCAAATCTCCCATAAAACTCCCCTCCTCTATCAGACCTTACAACTTTAATTTTAGGTCTAATTGGTTTTCTACTTCAACCTTATAGATCTCGAACATGTCCAAAGAACTGTATTTTTCTTTAATTAGAAAAACATGTCCATACATTGAGTAATCATCTGTAAAGGTGATGAAATAGCTGAACCCTTCATGAGTTGGAGTTGGGAATGGTCCACATATGTCTGTATGGATTAATTCTAGTACACTTTGACTTCCCACAGCCCCGTTCTTTCTTAAGTTAGTTAATTTCCCTTTTACACATTCGACGTAAACTTCGTCTATGTCAAAATTCAATGGTGGTAGAACTAATTCTTTGTGCTAGGTTTTCATTCTTTCCTTTTATATATGTCCAAACCTTTTATGCCATATTTTAAAAGTATATGCTTTGATTGGATTGGATTGGATTGAATTATATTGATTTCCATTTTTGTTGTTTTGCAATTCAATCGAAAGAAGTTATCAACAATGCTTGTTCCAACCATTTCTTTATTTCTAAAAATAGAACAACCAAAATCATCAAGTTCAAAGTGAACGTCAACTTTACAAGCCTAGTAATTGAGATCAGGTTCTTCCTTATTGAAGGAATGCAAACCACATCTTCTTATTCCAAAATAAAACCAAAATCTAATTCAAGCCTAACTACTCCAATGAAGTCTACTTTAACTCTGACTCAATTGCCTACGAACACCTTCACTTCATCCTTGCTTGGCAACCTTCCCCTTGTTAACCCCTACAAAGAATTAGTCACATGAATGCTTGCACCACTGTCTAACCACCATGAATTATCTGGGATATTAACTACATTATATTCGAAGCAAACTAGAACTTGATCATTCTTACCTTTAGCCTTTTGCTTGTCCAACCATTTCTTGTATTTCCTGCATTCCTTCTTCATATGTCCATTTTTCTTGCAGAAAAAGCATTTCAGTCCCACTTGTTTCAAGGCCTTCAAATTGTTATTCTCCTTTTCCTTTTCTCTTCCAGCAGTAGTACCTTTGTTCCTGAATTCTTTGTTTTGTTTGGACTAAATCAAATTCACCATCTTAGCACCTATTTCTTTTATTATATAGAGTTATTGTGGAACACATATGGTGATGAGATCATTGAGTGTCCAGTTTTCCTTCTGAGCTATATATATATATATATATATATATGATACTTAAACTCCTTAGGTAGTGAATTCAAAGCAAAGTGCACCATCATATCTTCATCCACATTCATTTCCAGTTCCTGTAGCTTAGTCCCTATATCAATCATATTCATGATGTGAGCTCTAACACAGCCTTGTCCATCATATTTCATGTCAGTCAGTTGACTCAGAAAGGTACTCTTAACAACTTTCTCTGGTTCCTTGAATCTCTATGCAATGGCTTCATAAAACTGCTTGGCATGCTCAGAATTAGGGATGCTTCCTTTTATAGATGGTGTCATAGCTTTCTGCATCATCAACATGGTCATTTTGTTTGCCTTTTCCCATTTAGCATACTTAGTTTTGATTTCTGCGGAGGCATCTGCAGCTAGTGCTTGAGGGGGCTTCTCTTTGAGGACAAAGTCATAACCCAGAAATCCCAAAGAGATTTCCAGGTCTTGCTTCCACTTTTGGTAATTTGATCCAGTTAGAGTTACAATGGATTAATAGCTTGAGAAATTAACTAAATATAATGATAAAATAAATAAACTGTCCCCAAATAAATCTTTAATTTAAACATTATCAACTTATACATGTGGGTTATAATTTGAACATGTTCCAAAACACTGGAAATGTTAGGTATGAATAAACTTCCTATGCAAGAAACTTCTTATCTATGGATCAAGAAAATTTCATGTAGTTTACATAGTCCTTTTCCATGTTGTTCCATCACAACTGTCATCAATCTATGCCTTTTCCATCTATGGATGAAAACAACACACAAGGCAACGAGTTGTGATGCAATTCTTGATCAATCTATTGATTGAAAACTGCTACTATAACAGTTGAACTGTTGTGGCTCGTTTAACTGCTGCAACTGTAATTTTCAGTCTTTGATCAAAAGTCTTACAAGCATGATCGAGCAGAAAACTTGATGGTCTCGATCACACCTTATCAAATAAGATATGCAATTAATTTTAAACTACATGCTTTATGACTAATGATTAACTAGAAATTGTAAACTTGTATGCAAACTTTATAAAATTCGAAAGATTAGATTAAGGAACAAGACCAAGTGCTCTGATACCACATATAATTTCTTTCATGTCTTTATTCAATAATACTAACCTTGGTTAGACATGGCTTCAGCTGGTAAGATAGAAATCTTCTTCTTCTATGCAGTCCTTAAGCTCTTTCTCTAATGGGGTGAGATTTCTGTTTGAGTAGGTAAATTGACTGCTAGAAAAGGGACCTCTACTTATATGCATTACTTAAGTTTCCTGCCCATTAAGAAACACTTAAGTAATCCAGTTTGCATTAGACTAGGTTGTTTTAATTCATATGGAATTTGAAATTCTCTAGGTTCTTGTTTCCTATTAAAACACTCTTCGAAAAAGAATTGCAGATAATGTTTAAGTCTATGCTCCTAGATCAATGCAAATTGCCTAGTCCTTATATGATTAGAAGACCATAATCATGTAAGACAACTTGTCTTAAGTGGGCAATTCATTGTTGTTGCTACCAAGTAACATTAAGATTCAGAAAGAACAGTCAGAAATGTTGAATGAATTTGATCATAAAATTCAGTTATGAAGAACATTTGAAGATCAATTTATTTGCCAATTCATAATTTTAGGTAGCTCAAACTCCAATGCCAATGATCTAGCTTTTGCTCTTCAAATGCAATGAGAGAAGTGGGAGTTCGAGGAAGACATTACCAACAATTGGAAAGGAACATAGCAAGTTTGGGTTATAATTGTGTGTAGAATTTGGCAATTGGAAGTTCAAATGATAGGAATTTCAGTAGAGATTTTGTATTGATATGAAATGATATTCAAGCTGTTTGAAACATGTAATAGCACAAGTAAAGGGATTTAGATCTTGAGGTTAAGTTTTGAGATATATGTACAAGAGTTGAGACTACAAAGAGTACCAATCTCTCTTACTTCTCACAGAGATATCCAATGCTCTTGTTTTCTTTTTTCTTTTTTGTAGTATAATTTTTTTGCTAAAAGTCACTTTTGGTCCATATTAGGGATGGGCATCTCATCCAAATTATCCATGTACCGACTGTACCGTACCGACAGTTTGGTTTGGTTTGGTTAAATATTTATTTTTTAATTTTAATTATTTCAATCCGATTTGTACCAAAACATTTGGTTTGATTAACGGGTAACAATATCCCTAACCTGAAGGAAACCCATACCAATCCGACATTTATAATTATTTTATTTTTTAACTACTAATATACACATGTCAATTTACTAGTGGTGGAGTTGAAAGTAATCATATATTGCGAAACACTAGAGCGCGGAACAACATAACCTAAACTAATTTTTTTTTTGGTTCTTTGAAAGTTATCAACTTATTATTTTATCATAGCTGCAGTTTTTGGTTCTTTGAAACCTTTAAACTAATTTCTTTTTGGTTTGTAATGTTATTTGCTATTTTATTATGTATTTTTCATGTTTGTTTGTAACTTTAAAAGTAAGTTCTTTCATTTTGTACTTGGATGAATTAGACTATTGAATTTTTATATTTTAGAAGGATAATTTGTTGTATTTGTTCAAGAACTTATGTTATGTGAAATGATTATAAATTGTATTTTTATTAGTTTTTTTTTATTACGGTACTACCGGCCTACTGAATCAATCCGAATACAATGTTAGGTTAACCGATTCGAACGGTTAAAGGTCCTAATGATGGGTTAACGGAAGAGAAATTGGTCTACCAAACTCTTTGGTTTGGTTAACGGAAGAGCCCTCTACCCTTCCGAACCGATCCTCACTCAAGTGGTTTACCTCTTTTTCACTTTTTGTCCCTTTAGTTTCAATTTGGTCAATTATGCCCATATAGTTTCATAATTGTAGCAATTCAAGGATAACTAACGAAATTCCATCAATTTCTTTCACAGTGTCAAGGGTATTTCAGTCAATTGAAGGAAAACTCTAAGATGATATGCTTGAGCGATATTTTGACATTAGGTTTTGTTAGCTAATGAATTTCGAGCTAGATTGGGAATGCTTTTATTGTTATTTGCTACTTTGGTAACTTGGGAATTTCATTTCAATAACAAAATCAATTGTATGTTTCTTGTTTGGGATAAAAAAAATTAATTTTAAGTTTCTAATTTTTTTAAACCAGAAATGGACGAAAATACCCCTAACGTCATGAAAGAAATTGATGAAATTCGTGCCTTGTCCCTAAATTGCTACAATTATGAAACTATAGGGTCACAATTGACCAAATACACCTAGGTGAGACTTATGTGCCATCTACACTTAGACTGGATGCAAATTTTGTCTATTGTCTTTGTTTTGTTATGATTTTCCTCCAACCATCATAGGCAGCTGTGTCTCGGAGTCAGATCTCCACAACCATCCTCTTTGCAGTTTCTTTATGTTCAAAATAAGTCACACAGACTCTTTGGGTTCTTTGTGTAGTTTTCACCTCTCCTTTGTGAGAGCTTTTCATCTCTCCTCTGTGAGAGTTTTATTTGTATTGTTAAAGCTTAGTTTTTTCAAGCTTTATTTCTTTTTGATTATTTTGAGTTTGCAATCTAGTTGGGATACCTATGCCAGAGTTGCTTTGATCATGCGTGATCGTTAGTGGATGCGCACCAGATTGTCTTAATTTTGATGTTAGACCGCTCCGTTATGACCCTTTGTGGCTAATGGCTTTTTTGTTTAAATTATGAATCAATCCTAGAATTTTTCAAAAAAAGACTGGATGCATGACAACTACAAAGAGTACCAATCTCTATTGCTTTAGCTTCTTTGGTACAGACTCTTAAATTTTTGTGTGTGAGGGAACAGTAGGTGTAATCAAACACACCAAAGCTATAAATTATGGAGGATGAGGGCAATTCACCGATGTTGCCACCAAGTAACATAGAAAGAACAGTCAGAAATGTTGAGTGAATGAAGTTGTACAACCCTAAGGTGAAGTTTGACGATGAGAAAAATGACGGATCTTTGTATTCACACGTGTGGGTTTAATACACGACGGATCTTTGTTATAAAATAGGGCTTTTCACATGTAAACTTATAAACATGGTCCAAGAAATGGTTTTTATCATAACTGTATATTGTAAAATATTACTATTATTATTATTGTGTATCATCAAATTAATTTCCTTCTTGGGTAGTCGTCATTAGTTCTAGGATGGAGTAACTCTCGAAAAGATCAGCATCAGATTGTTCACAATTTCCGTTGTTGTTGTGCCTCTAGGCATTTATTCAACTAGAAACTTGTATTTCTCCTACTTAAGATCACCTAAAGCACAATTTGGTATCCACTCAAAATGAGAATTAGAACAATTTTGTACCTCGAAACGACATGTTATGTGTCCAAATTGTGCATCTATCAAACTAATAGTGAAGAAGAGAAGTGGGGCTTAGCAAACACAAAAGGAAAACAAAAACAAAAATAAAATGCTGCCAGAAAACTGAGCATATTAATTTGTCTGATATGAGTTTTGTGGTAGATAATCATCAACAAACTAGAGGTACCATGCTTCTTGTATTTTAATTGCTCTATTATACTCACCCACAAATAGAACATAAATTTTAATTGCTCTATGACAAATTAGAAAACCCATACGTTTGAATCAGAAAAAACTCGCATTTGAATCAGTTATGCACCATTTCCACTCAATAACAAGAAAATACCTCCAAACTTCTGACCAAAAGAATACTTGGGACGGTTCCACTCTTCATTTAATTTATTTCCATCAACTTTTACTTAAAAAGAAACCAAAAACTGCAACTTGGTGAGCAGTTGTTTTGTTTTGGTCAGTAAAGACCAGATGATTCAACAATGGTAAGCATCCATTTTATGGGTTTCTTTAGCAAACGCCATGTCTTCAGTTTGATTTGTAATTTAACTTTATAAGTTAAATACTTTTGTGAAGGCGACTGATGCACAACAGCAAATTGGAAGGATTAAGAAAAAGCATATAGAATCCGAAATCTGTTTGATAATCCATAACTTTAGTACAGATATTACTCGGTTACAGTTCAACCTAACAGATTGCCACCAATTATGAAGTCTCTAAGACTTTGCACATCGCTTTTTCATCATGCAAGATTTACTGATTTTGATCATGAATTGTGTATCAGTCACCTTCACGAAATTCTTCTGAAACTACTACTTATCTGGTGGCATCGAAATAAACAGCAAATATCTAACCCCTCAACCATGTGTTTCTGTATGATGAATTGTCACGCAGTGAAGCATCATGTGGCTTGTATTCCATGAGATAGCTGTGTGGAAGCTTCAGGTTCCTCTTGATTGCATCTCTTAAAGCCATTACAGCCTGGTGAATAAAAGCAAGGTCAAGATATTACACTGTACACGCACATGTGTGTGTGAGAGAGAGAGAGAGAGAGAGAGACTATCAACAGAAGTAGCAATTAGTCATAAATTACCAACCTGATGATCAGAAGCGTTGCGATTCCAGACACTCAATATGTCCTCATTGAATCTAATGCTTAGTACCGCACCACATATGTTCTCTCCATAATCAAGTTGGTCACCCACCAAGGCAAGAACCTGCAAACATAAGCAAGAGTATGAAATGCTAAATTGAGACTCAAGCTCTAACTTTGGTAGACAGTCATGGTAGACATATAGACTAGTTGGTAGCCACAGCTCTCCTCTAAAGCAGAGATCCTATGTTCAAATACTCCCGGTACCCACCGCAAATATCTCAACTAACTTATCAAAATACATTAGATAAAGCCACATTAAATTAGTAGTGAAACCCCATAATAGACGCACACCAATATAAATGCATGTGTATCAATATGTATTGCGTAACGCATGTCCAGGCCTATGTATAAACCCATGTATGTGTATCAATATATTTGAATGGCATCCAAGGCCAAAGAAGGGTTGCTTTAAGAAGATGCCAAAATGCGCTCGTTTAGGATTTAAGTCAAAGGTTTTGGCCCAAGAGCTAAAACCAAAACCTCAAATGGTTTTTACACCCTAAAGGCATCAGGCTGTCATCAGACAAGTGCAAAACGTGTTCACAAGGCCTGGGATCCTGCAGAACAGGATCTCCACATAAAGCTGCCAGAACTGATCTAACAATTGAAAGCATCATGCAGATTAGAGAATGATTTTCATTACTCAACAAAATCAATGAGACACAGTACCAATGTAAAGAGAAAACTAGGTAATATTTTGAGTTACCTAACCATAGGTTATTAGCAAAATTAAAACCAAACCCAACTTCATTACAGAAAACAGAAAAGCTGTCCAATTTCAGATTTGTGATAATTGAATTACATTGGGGGGGGAGAGAGAGAGAGAGAGAGAGAGAGAGCAGCAAAAAATAATCTCTGTAGATCAGAAGTTGACTAACCATACCTAGGTGAAGGCAATGCTCAAAATTTCAGATTTTTTAGGGTGCTAACAACTATACAGGGGTGGATTGTATACTCTTCCCTGTATCACTGAATCTTGGCAATATGCCACCAAGAAATAGGCAAGTGATGTATAGACAAAAAATTTCACAGCACCTTATCAAAAGAGGACCGTAGCTTTGATGAATATCCACCAAAACTTTGCACCTATGTGATTTACAAACCAAGAGCTCCTTGGTTTGGACCCGAGTGAGCTTCTTGATCCTGTTGGGCTCAACATAAGTTGAGACCATAGGTGGATAGTAAAACAACTCGCTAAGCTTCTCAAACTTGTGGGTTGTACTCTTTTTGGCTTGAGTCACACACAGCCAGTCACTTTCACGCATGCACATCACTCCATGTCTTTCAAGGGGAGGGGGTCATTGATTAGGTTGATTTCTTTGAGCGAGAATTTTGAAATTCATCTCAGATGGTAGACCTCAGCCCTGCCTTGATTCATTTCTTGAACTTTCTTTTTCTTTTATTTGACAGGGCATTTGTTATTCTTTTTCTTTAAATCTTTAAAATATGCTCAGCTAGTGAAAAGTATTAAGGTTGTGAGAATCAATGGGTCACCTGTTCTTAAAAATTGAAAATCTCCTTTATACAGATTGCACAAATCAAGCTGCTTTATGCATCATGATTCTTGTCGTCAGAGGAAGAATAATTCTTTAATTCTCTCTCCAACCCAATGGTAGCCAGCATCCTTTGTCCAAGTGTAGATGTTCTTATCATTTAAACTTTCCTCATACCATCAAGGTATTTAAAAAGAAGAAAATATAATATTTTCGTACACTAATATTCAATTTTCATGGTTATATGTGTCAGCAGTGAACTCTAATATCACCCTGCATGTCGTATGTATATGGATATACAAAGCCTACATGTTGAATTGATGCATTAATTATTCATTTACCACCTCCAAATTTTCATTCAAAATATCTATATTTTTAAGAAAATGTTATATTTTCACCAATATTTCAAGAATTCCGGACTACCGTATTCTTTTTTTCTTATAACAAACCACAATTTTATTAAAACCCATGATGTACAAATTGGTGAACAAGAAATCCACCAAATATATAACAATCAGAATCTTAAACCTAAGACACCTCTCTACCACATTTCACTTGAAAGAGTATCTCTATGATACTACTGCTTTCCAATCCAAATAGAGTAAATACATGGTATACTCCCTAAACTCTGAAGACGTAGATGCCCAAAACCGAATACGATCCCATAACTGATCTATCTCATCACCCTTAAAGCTCCTTCTCATGTTGCATTTCTTTGGTTTGGAAGTTCCAGAATGCTGTCTGTGGATTTCTAACAAAGGAAAGCCCCCTTATGTTATGTCATTTGATTAATTAAAGTTCCGTGCTGCTCGCCACTCATAAAAACTCTCCTATTCCTTTCCACCCACACTACCCAAAAATCTGCCAACATAGCACATCTTCCCAGAACTTCTCCCTGTTTATTTCCTCTGACAAAATTAAACCTCTCTCCAAACCAAGCACCACATGAAGCATAAACCCAGTGTAGAAAATTAAACTATATTGCCACCATAAATCTTTATATATCAGAGTTTTCAAAATTTCCCCTTTTATAAAAATTCCACTTCATGTCAAATATATATATATATATATGCAGGCTATTATGACTATATCCCTCACATCTTTAGAAATTAGTATACATCAAAGTATCAATACAAACAAATCCCAGTAGCACCTAGAACTAAGAGCAGAATACTACAATTTGTCAATAATCACCATCACTGTTTATTGCAGGCATAACTTAATATAGAGAGACAACAGTTTAAGAAAATACTAATGTTTAGAAAATGTGCAAATTTCCTATTGAAAGCCACTAAACTTCAGTAGGATAATTGCTTCAAAGCAAAGCATTGGTAAAATGAACTAGTACTATCAACTGATAGTATGAAAGTAGCCTGGAAACTGCACAATAACAACAAAGAAATTTCAGTTTTTCTCCTTACCAGGTCCTCCCAAAAACGGCCCGACACAGCCTTTTTGAATCGTATTATCCATTTACCACCATGGCAATTAGCAGAGTCCTGAAAAACCACAAATTCCACAGAAGTTGGCATTCTGTTGTCCAAAAATATTAATATCTTTGAAACAATTCTAATATAACTACATTCGGTAGGGAGGAGTTAACGGAAAACAAGAGAAGCATCCAGTTATAAGAAAGAGCAAATTGAAAGTTAGGCTTCAGATATGTACCTCCCAGAGAGGGCGAATTCCATCCTTGAAAAGATGCAAGTCTGTTGGGCTAGGCAAAGTAGCAGGACGGGCTAGATGGCAATAGCACACCCAAAAGCCTTCAACCTAAATCCAAGAAGCAAAAACTTAATAAAAATGAAAGTAATAAACTCAATCACATTTTCTCTTTCTGACATTAAAATAGATTTTACCGTAGTGAAGTCAACAATTTTCTTTATATTGTCCTCATACGGTGTCTGACTTCGCATTCCTAGTGTTCGACGAGTGTACCAAAACACGAATTTGTGCTAATCATAGAAACATAAAAGATGAGTGCTACAGGACCATAAAAATTATCAATTGGATAAAAGACAGTCTATGGACTTAAACAAAGAAAGAGAGCATTTCCAACAGAGAATGGAAGAATACAAAATTGATAAGCGAGATACTGAAAGCAGAATGAAAGAAACCGGTGTTCACCGCATTATACATGAATGAGAATAAAACGACGAAATCAAAATTAATTGACTCCTAGTTCTAGCCCTACATACGTAATTCAACAGCAAACCAACTGATTCAAGCAGTAATCATTTGAGCGCAAACTAACATATTAAAAATTTATCAAAATAAATCAGCTCTACAAGCATGAATTCTCCTATGAAATACCACAATTTTGGGTAGATGAACAAATCTAGGTCAATAAATATATATAATATAAACAGAGAGAAGAAAGAAAACCTTGAGGGGATGGAAGCCAGCTTTGAGGTCGCGAGCTTGACGTTCACGAAATTCATCGGATTCCTTGTTATTGTAATCATGAGAATCTACAAGTGCTTGTGCATAACTAGTATTGTTGTTCTTCTCACTGTTGTTGTTGTTGCTGTTCTGCTGGTCAGACTCCTTTTCCGCTACCAACTCCATCCTCTCACAAAAAGCCCTAATTTACTCTCCTCCCTCTTTCTCTCTCTCTCTCGCTCTCTGCAACGCAACACAACCAACCACCCAAAAAAGGAAAGCAAACGAAACGAATAACGAAGGAAGAGAAACGCGGCTTTACAAGATGATCGTGGGCTCAATTTCAGTTAGCCTGGAATTCGATTTCGGGTTGGACTTTATACCGCCCAAATCTAAGATAACCGGTTTTGACCCAAGTGGTTAAAAAAATAATAATCAATATTTCCGGCTTTTTAATAATTTTATCAATTATTATAAGGGGGCTTATAGCTCGTAGCTCAAGTGGTTGCGAAGAATTACTCTTGCACTCGACTTGAGGTCTTGGATTTAATTTCCCACTCCCCAAATAGAGCTTGTATTAAAAAAAAATTATCAATCATTCAACTCACTTGATAATCAAAAGATAATACTTCTACTCACAAGCAGGTTAAAAATTCAAACAATAGTTCAATTATTTTGTGAAAAAGTACTTGAAAATGCTTCGTGAAAAGATGCTTCTCCACAAAACACTAAAAAGTACTTTTAAAAATTTAATTCACGATTACAATCTAAGGCCTTGTTTGGGATTGCTTTTTTTAGCCAAAACCTGGTTCACTTTAAAGTTAAGCAATTTAAAGTGTTTAGTAAAAATAAAATATTCCAAATTATTTTATAACTAATTATTTTCAAAGCACAATAGAAGCAACTTTTTTTTAAGTAACAACAATCCGAAATTGGCCCTAAATACCACGACAAATCTAATTGAGAGTTAGCAATGCAATGTTTTGTAGAAATTTACGTATTTATATAAAAGTTTGATATATTATACTACTTGTGTAAGAGTTAACATAATGGCATAATAAAGGAAGTTAAATTCGGTCAAAATAGAGGGTATTTAATCCTAATCAATACATGAAACAATTACACAAAACTTTCTTAAACTAAAAAAGTCAAGTTGTCACACTTAGATCTCAAGATCCACAAAAATCAGGCACACAAACGTTGGAACATCATAACATAGTACAACAATATAAATAAGGATAACAGAAGTTTATTCTACAACTAATATCTCAAATATATAATATTGTATTCAGGTTACTCCCACATATGTATACAAGCTTCTACAACACTACAAGACACAAATAACCTTCTCTTGTTTCCTTCACGCCCATAGAAACACAAAATACTATGTTAGTATGAAAATTGTATTGACATTTCTTAGACTCTAGTATAGGTCGGGTATTAGTGTGTGAATATCTTTTATTGGAAGTTTTGGCGTAACACATTCAATCCCGGATTTTCGAAGTATGACTTGATCGATATGAAGAACTTGATTTCAGTAAATCATGACATAATCATGCATTCATTATAGGATTCCTATATGGAGTTATTTTTACTCAAGTACTTTTATGTTAATCCTATTTTTAATAGGATTAGATTTTATCTCTTGGGATTCTTTTCTAGTTGTACCTTATTTTGATTTAAGTTAAAATATTATGTTTTCATCATCTTTGACTTGGAGAGCATGTTTTAATTAGTACCCAATTTGTTTCATTGATTAAGATTGTTTCCCTCTATAAACAATTGGTTGGAGTGAGTCATAAACTGACGAAATCAATTAGGAGTCTAGGTATATCAAATCTAATCAATGGCAAGATATTGATACATGGTTGTGTGCACTTCTGTTGCAAAGAAGAGAACGGGTTCTGTATAAAATATTGTGTGCATCTCTTTTGCACACATAGCTTTCCCATATTTTGTTAAGCATCTAAAATTCTTAAGAAAGCTTATGTGCATATATTTTAGATAAATCATCAAGTGTTTCATGTTTACTTGGTGATTTATCAAACACTTTAATCATTCATATTGCATTCATTTGCATTGTTTGGTAACTCATATGGTTGAGGGCACCAAAACCGTGGTGGCGATTTTCCTCCTACAAGCTTGAAGCAATTTTGATCATATTACGTTCAACATAATAAGTATCAAAAGATCATCCCTTGACAGAAGTTGAGTTACAAAGAAGTCGGTAAACATTATCTAAAATGTGTCTATGATAAGTGTGTGAGTACTTCTTGTAATCATAGTTCTATAGTGGATTTGTGTTAGACTGAGGAGTCCCATGTATTTTCTCCATAGGTAGGGTTTTACTACGTAAAATAATTCTCTACATGTTCCTTTATTTTATGCTCAACATGTTTCAAGATTAATAAGTCATATCAATCCTGCTACCAAAGATAATGAAGCTCAAAAGGTGAAGAATCTACAGGTGAATATTCTCAAGTGAGAAATTTGCACAAACAACCATGGTGATGGAATGCATAGCTTGAGAATGTGAAGGCTACGGTGTTTATGGGTATGATTCTTAGAGATGTTTATGAGTTCTAGAGGTAAGAGGATGAAGTAAAGCTTGGGGTTATGTTTGTGTCTGTACTTTACATGGAATAATGGCTTCAAGGAGAGGAGGTTATGGATGGGGTGCTTGTAACAACTAGAAATGAGGTGTGACGAATGAAGAATGGGGTTGATGCTTGTTGGGATGCTTACAACAGCCAAAGAAGGAGGCTTGATGGCTAAAGAATGGTCCCCGTTTGCCTAAGCCACATGATCATGCCAATTTATAGAGGGTGATGGTTTTCCCTTCCAATAGATAAAGGGAAGTGCTAGAACCAACCTATTCTAACAATTAAAAGGGAGCACTAAGGCATGCTATTTCCCAGCATGTGAAGCTAGGTACTAGAAATGATTATTTCTTATGGGTAAAAAAGGAGTGTTAGAAACAACTTGTTTCCAGCAAGTAATAGGGAATGCTTGAAAAACATCCCATTTGCTTACCCCACGTGGGAGAACTAAAGGAATGAGCTTGGACTTCGGTGCTCCAAAGCTGCCCAAAGTCTCCATTATCCATTAGTCTTCATGGGCCTTTTGGACCTTTATACCCATCCCCATCACCACTAAAGGAAGGCACTAGGCATGGCATGTTATTTGCATGTTTATGCTTGGGCTACTTTGTATTGTAGTGGCTTGGGGTTATGTTAGATAATGCTTCACAAAGTAGTGGGCTAGGTGAGCTCAGGTATGTGACATTGTTAAACTTTATAGATTTGCATGTGAAATTGGTAAACCCGTATTATGACCTCCCCACATGCCAAATTGTAGTCTCGCTTGGCATGGCACGAATTTCAAAGCTTGTTAGGCAATTTGTAGCCGCATTTGACAGGCCTCCGCATACCTTAACTAGGCTTCTTTTATAGCTCGATAATGCATTGGCCTAAAATATGCATAAACATTCCTTGAGATTTTTGGACCTCAACAACTGGCATGCTACTAATATTTAATCTTATGGATGGAGCCTTCCTAACAATGGTAGCTATAAAATTCATTTTGACTACTCTGTTTTATCAATTGGAAACTTAGCCGCAGGCTTTGTCATCAAAGATGCACAAGCTCATCCAGATCCTGTCCATTAGGTTTTACAAGATGAAGCCTTTGCTTTTAAACAAGCATTAATTTTGGCAACAAGATTAAAGATTTCATAGGTAGAAATTGAGGGGGATTTCTAAGACGCTGATACATATAATCAATGGGTAAGCCAATATACCATGGAGCTTACAATCACTTGCATAAGATATCTGACGACTTCATGGGAATTTCAGTTTTGTGACTATCAACCATGTTTATAGAAAAGCTAACATGATTGCTTATCAGTTAGCTAAAAGAGGGCATGGATATAAACAATTCATGTATTTGGTTTAGTAACAGTGCGTTTGGATGAGGGAAATAAATTTGGGATTTTGATAAAAGTCAGAATTTCTAAATTGACATGAACCAATTCCAGTGTTTCGTAAAAATATATATATATATATATAGAAATTCTGTGTGGGGAAAAAACATGAAATTTGGAGGTCATAAATCCCAACTTTAAATTCTACTTTAAATTTTCCTCATCCAAACACATTGTAATTTTCATGTGAATGTAATTACTATAATAATTACTATAATTAGTTTATTTTTATATGTATGGCTCTGTAATGTATCTATATATATAAAGTAGGGAGTTTCACTAAAACACCCAAAATTGGGGCTGAAATATAAAAAACCCAACACCCAAAACACTTTATAAACACACCCAAAACCCATCTTACACACACTCAAAACCCATTTATAAACACACCCAAAAAATATACAATTGTTGATTTTGGGGTTGATTTTTGGGTATGTTTCTATGTTTAAATAGTGTTTGGGTTTTTTTATAAATACATATCTAGGATTGGGTTTATTTATAAATTGTATTGAAGGTACAAGGTTTAAAGTGATTGAAGTGTCAAACTACAAAAATAAAAAAAGACTTTTGGCCAAAATAAAAGGGAATGTAATGAAAAAGCGAAAATCACCGCCCATTATTTTTGGTCATAAAACATCCATTTTCATTCACAACGCGAGGCGGGGCCGAGAGAGCTACTTCTCACCTCTCTACCTACTCCATATTGAAGAACATTCAGATCACACTCCACACCACACAAACAAAATATAACCAACAGACCCTCTTCGTTAAAAAAATTCTATATTCAACATTTTGATTCTGAGAAGATAAAAAAATTTAGCCTTTCGGTTTTTTCTATTTTCTTTTGTTCCTATTTTACCCTTCTTGCACCTGTGTATTCTCTTCTCCTACCTTTTTTCTGGTTCTTCTTCCCCTTGTTCGTTCGATGGGTATTGTTCATCTATGGATAAATCTTTAATATCTTGTATATCCTACCTTGGCCTCGCTATTGGTTTCGTCCTCCGCTCTCTGCCTCACGAATCGGAATTTTTCCGTTATAGTCTTCAATCTCAATCCCATATCTCGATCTCCCCCTACCCTCCCCTCAAGGTACGTGTTACCCTTCGATTTCTCACATACCTGATTACCTATTCGTTTATTTGTTATCTGAATTGACTGATTCTTTTGTTGACTGTGTTGCTTATTGAAAATCTTTTTATCTTTATTGGTGCGAATTTGTGTATTGGTGATGCTTGATTTTTGTTTTGTTGGATTGTGTTTAAATTAATCAAAATGGCTGGATTCTGGTATATCAGTTTCTGAGGTTTTAATTGCAAAAGGGTAGCTGGTATGTCCTGCGGGGTGGTAGAGTTTGTATGGTGCAAAATTGAAATATTAGAATGTGAGGTATTGGTTGACTTTTGGATAGCATTTTTTACTCTGTTAGAAAAGATAAAAGATTTGAAAGAATAACAGTTGCAATTCTATAAGTTTCCCTATTTGTTATCAATTGGGTAATTACAGAATAGAAGAAAGATGGGAATTTGAGATAGCTGTGTTCTGGAATGTGGTTGTTTTAGGTAAACCTTCCCTTTGCTCATTCAGTTTGATTTCATTCATTTTAATTAGTCCGTTTGAGGCATGGTCAAGGACAAGGGCCTTGATTTTGTTCATTTTTCTTTTACTCTTCAAGTTTGATTTTATTCATGTGAACCTACAATATGTCTTGAACCCTTGTTGTATACTCTGCCAAAGTGCTAGGTCAAGCATTACGTAGGACTTCTGGTTAATCCCTCAATGGGGTGTCTAGTGTTAGTTACTATGTTATCCACTGAAGAACATTGTATGAAGTAAAAATTTGTATGATTTAAGGTATTCGTTTTTGTGCTTACATCGATGTTTAACTGCCTTGAATAATTTTACTTCATAATACGAGTAAACAATAACAAAGTAGAGAAAAGAAAAAGCATTACTTTGATAAAAAGATTAGTAATACCAAAGAATTGGACAAAAGAAGCATTCCTGTTACCTAAGGAAATGAGTACAAACATCATCCAAATCTTCATCTCCATCTCAACCAAGCTTTTTTTTCTGGTCATCAAGCTTGAAGAGGCTAGAAAGGACTGTCTATAGTATGGGGTTTGACTACCTTGTCAATTCAATTTTTCTCCCAAATGCACACTGCTTCATTGTCCATCTTTGTAATCATCATGGTACACATTGATTTGAAAGCATAGTATACTGTAGACATGTCCTTTCTAGCCTCTTCAAGCTTGATGACCTAAAAAACAGCTGGGTTGAGATGTGAGATGAAGATTTGGCAGATGTTTTGTACTCATTTTCGTAGTTTTTTTGGGGTCCAATTCTTAGTGTTATATTTTTATAGAAAGAACAGTTTTTTTTTTCTACTTTGTTTAAAAAAAAAAAAAAAAAAGTAAATTGGATAGCTTATTTCATTTTATTTAAATGATGGAATAAACTCTTTAGTCATTGTTAAGTTGTTTATGGAAATTAAATACTTTTTTTTTCTCTACAATCTCTCACTAACTTTGTGATCATAAGTTACTTGAGTAGTCCATTCTCTTACAATGGGTTTAGTACATTTTCCATGCCTTTGTAGCACACTTCTCTTTTATTTTGGCACTAAATTGAGCCATTTATATAGTCCATTGAGAGGTTGTGAAGTAGTAGGCTGTCAATCATTGACTGTCCTGAATTAAATAAAGATGCTGTTTAATGGTATCTACTAATATCCTCATTACAGTTTTTATTATTGCTGAAAACGTTTAGGAACAATGAAAGAGATTAGGGTATAGAAGATCTAAAACTTGATTAGGAGTTGATAGTTGAAGAGGGCTTACAAATGATTAAATCTTGAATGATGTAGCAGGAGCCAGAAAACTGCTGCATGTAGTCCAGAAATAAGGTGTCTTAAGGATTTAGAGTGTTAAGGTTAGAGGTTTGTTATAGAAAGGTTTTTCAGGAGTCAAAATAGAGTAATGCAGTGGTGATATGTAGAAATAGGGTGGTTATGGACACATGGTCACTGCAGTGCATGAATATCAATGGAAGAAAGAGATTAAATTCTAGGCACAAAAGCTGGATCTCCATAGTTACCAGAACTATGGTCAGAACAACTATTCTCCTAGGAAGCATCTCAGCTATTGCAGATATTCTTTCAATGTGTTCTTTATTGGAATGAAAGGAGTACCCTGCAGAATTTGGAGTTAGTTCATAGTGTCTTTTTGTCTGCATACGGAGAGAGAGAGAGAAATTGACACACTCCCGCACAAGAGCTTCTTTGACAGGATCCAGCTTTATGGGATTCTACTTTTTCTTTAGAATAGACGAAATTTTATTCTAGAAGACAATAAAAGCAGGGGTGGTCAAGATGGCTATGGGATTCTACCTTTTAGTTTTTAGTTTTAGTTTTTTATTGTTGTTTCCAGATGCAATGGGATTTACTTCTTGTGTAGGGTTAAATTTAGGGTTTGGTTACAGGTGATGTTTTAGAGTTTAAGTGTAAGGGAGAAACAATGAAGTGGAAATGGATTTTAAGCATTACTCATTATTGAATATTGTTAGAACCTAAATACCCAATGCAGAAGAGGAGGCAAAAACTAACGCTGATGAAAATTGCCTTTGTAGTACGTTGTAGTGCTGGGTGCAATAATTATAATGAAGATAAATGCAGTGATTATAAATGGTTTTTAAAATGAGGATATGAGGTGTTGACGATTGTGAAGGTGGATTGATGTGGCACACAATAATTGCTGGCAAATGGTGATGATTAACCTTAGCCTATATGTTTATTGAAGTGATATTCTGCCTTCGTATATAGTTTGTTTGTTGCTCACATTTATTTGATCAAAATGGGCTTCCAATTTATATTAATTTTAAAATGTTCTGTTTTTCCTTGTATTTAGAGCCTCATTTTTATCCGCTAGACCAATAGCTAGTTGAGTATTTTTTGAGCCTCCAATGCCTAATACTTATGTCAAATTTACACCTTCACAACCTTATGAATCTGGTAGCAGATGGAAACCATAAGTTGTATATTTTATGCATTTTTTTGTTTAGATTTTTGTCGTAATTTTTTTTTATTCTGAAAAGAAAAGAAAAAGGACAACGACCTTTTTCTTTGCCATATTTTTCTAATAATTATATGTGAAAGTTTTGACTCTTATAATGATTCCAATCAATGTTCATTGCATAAATGGAGTTTGATCCTTTGGAAGTCATGGCGTTTATGGTTTGAGTCCAAGTGTATGTAGTGGAGGAGTGTATAATAAGGTCAACTGGAATGCCTGTTTGATTGCTTTGTGTCATCTCATAGTTTAAACTTTCTTGTCAGAAAAATTGTTATTAAAATTCAAATATATGGTTAGAATCTAGTGATTTCCCAAATATCGACCATAACGCAATTTTCCCTTTATTTTTAGTATCTTCTTGTCCTTAGCTTCCATTATATTTGTTCTTTTAAGTCATAATCAGTTGATGGTAGTATGAAACTTTTTGAAAGAATACAACAATTGCATGACATACTTTCTCTCAGTTAAAAATGGAGTCCTGTGAGTGTTATTTATTTTCTTATCTTCTTCAGGTGGATGGAAATTTCCTTGAGAGAGCTTTGGCATCGAAACAGAGGACTGGTTATACTGCGGTGCTCTTTTATGCTTCATGGTGCCCATTTTCATGCAGTATGTATCCTACATTTGGAATGCTCAGCTTCATGTTCCCTCAAGTAGAACATTTGGCAATTGAGCAATCTTCAGCATTGCCAAGGTGCGAAGCTTTAAATTGACCTGCTTCTGTCCTTTATCGTTTTTCTATGTAAGATTCCTTTTGGTTTTGGATCTGTGGTACAAATACTGGAGCCTGGCTAGATACATATAGTAGGCCAAAGATTGATTTGACAAAAAAAAAGTATATTTGCTCTGTATTATGTTTGTTGTTATAAAAATAAAAAAAAATTCTATGCGTTTTTAGTATCTTCCATTGCATAATCTAAGTTGCCAATGAGGATGCTATAGATTTGTTAATTCAAGTAAAATTGCATAATTTTATAAGCAATTTTGTTCAGTTTTTATTATCTATTATTAGTATTACTAAATCCAATTGCATTCCACCCTTGGATGCTTTCATCAATGGGGGACGCATTTACTTAGATATTTATGGGATATGCAAAGTTATATAATTATCTATTCTTTGAAGTACCACTATTATCACGCATACTCACCTTCCTTTGATGTGTTTGTACTGTAGTGTTTTCTCAAGATATGGAATCCATAGCTTGCCTTCGATTTTAATAGTCAATCAGACATCAAGGGTGCGATATCATGGCCTAAAAGATTTTTACTCACTTGTACGATTTTACCAAACAATCACAGGTAAAAGTCTCCCAAACTGAAGAATATTATACGCATGTGGGGGAATGCCCAATAGGTGGCCTTTTCCTTTTCATTTGTTTTGCACAAATTGTGAAGCAGTTATCTTGTGGACTTGACCATATACATCCTTGCCATCTAATTTTGTCTTTCAGGACTTGAACCAGTTCAATATTTTGATGGCAATCAATCCGTCGTTTAAAAAGTAGTGAAAAGTCCATAATCCAGTCAATGAGTAATATGTCACTAAGAGAGATATCAGGGAGCGAACCCTATTTAGTTTTTGCTCTCTTGTTCCTGTGTTTGAGGGTACTCCTGTATATATTTCATAGGGTATTGGCTTGCCTCAAAGCTTTCTGTGTTCTATATGTTCCCCATTTTAACTTAGGAATATTTGGGGAGACAAGTCAAATTATGGGGCGTATCCTCCACATGGTTGATGTTAGGAGGATTTGGAACAAGCTGAGACTATGCAAGACCCAAAACTTCCACAAGGGTGCAAAGAATGCCAGGGTTTGGGCTTCTTCACTGACTTCTGTCTCACTGGGTGAATCATCAGCTAGATCGTCATCATCATCGTCATCTTAAATGTAGAACTTAATATCTTGTACAAGAGAAATTGGGGTAGAAATCTCCAACTGATAGTGTATAATCAGCTGCTGTGATGTTCTTGAGGCAGGTAGTTATTATTTCTCTCTCTCTCTCTCTCTCACACACACACACACCACACACACACACACACACACATGTAATCGTTACTGGTAGATGATAGAGCTCAAGCTCTGTTTGTCTTGTTTGTTGAGTTGATTTGTATTTTTTTTTTTTTTTTTTTTTTTTTTTTGTTTGGGGGAAAGGAAACCAGCAATGTAAATTTGAGAATAGCTTTGTTTTTGTAAATTACTTGTCATCTGACGTGAAGTTTCTTAGTTTATACAAGAGGAATGTAAGAATATTAACACAACTCTCTCTCTCTCTTTCTATCTCTCCATTAACGATATGCGTATGATTCTCTAACAGGTTTGTAAGAAAAAATATTAATCAAAACCACTGATCGCATGCTTCTGAAACAGATGTGATGCCTACACTCGCCCATTGGACATTGCGTATCTTATTCTTTCGTATTTGATATTAACACTAAAGAAGATACAACAAGCTCTTAAGTTATTAAAGTCTGTATATGAACAGTTGACATGCATCTTACCTCCCCGCATTTGTTGTGCATCTCAACCATATATGTCTAGTCTACTGATTGATATAACTTTTCAAGTTTGATCCAAAACTTGGGCCGTTGGTGAGTTGGATTATGTAATTGGATATGATTCATAATTCTAATTTTTTTATTTTTTTATTTTTGGTCAATCATAATTCTAATGTTGGATGACTTAAAAAAACCTGAATTGGATTATGTTTAATCTCACTAATGCCAAATGTAGTAGAATTATGAATTCTACTAAAGGGTTGTGATTAAGTTGGATTGGATTATATCTAATCCTACTAAGCCATGTAATGGCACATTAATCCAACACCTTAATTATGTGTAGCAGTAGTATAAGAATTCTATAGTGATGGCTTTATTTATGGCATTTAGGTGATGCTCTATCTCTTAACCATTGAATCAAATTGGTTAGCATGATCTAACGGTTAAGAAATATGACCTCACCTAAGGGTCCTCACTATAGAATGACTCATGCAATATGAAGCACATCATTTGGATTAATGTCATCATTTTTCAGTTTAATGTAGTCCATGCAATTCAATCCCAGTCACTCGATATTTCATATTCATATAAGTACTCAACTCAAGTCCGTGAATGAGGATTCGTTTTCAGTCGTTAAATTAAATCTGATGGTTGAGATGCATCTTATACCATGAGTGAAAATTGGATGGTCCAAAGGATACATGTTATTCGTCTTTGTGGGAGACAAGGAATGAGGGTATGAAAACAACAACCCTTCTAATCAATCTATCGGTTTTAAATGTATGATAATTTCAAATCCCATTTCAGTTAAGTGCCGATTATGTGATGGCGCAGTCAATTTAATGGGATTGCCGTGGATTTTGGGGTCGGTTGGGTTGGAGTTAGTGCGATGGAATGGAAAGGTAGTGGGTGGGTTCAGGGAATAATGTGGCATGGGGTTTGACTTATTGTGGCATGAGATGGCGTTGTACAAAAACGTTACCAAACGGACCCTATATATGTCATATGTGTATGTATGCATGCATATTATTGAAAAGAAAATCATTAAAAGAACATACTTGATTAAAATAAAATTAAGTATAATATGGATGTGAATAAATATTTATATTTAGTATAAATCTCACATTTCATCCGAATGAGGAATTATCCAATAATATACACCAAATGTGACCATCATATTCAAGTAATTTTTTACAATTGTAAAAAAAAAAGTAACTTTTTACAATATATATTGTGAAGAGAAAAACATGTATTGGGTGAAGAACCGGTTCATTTTTTTTGAAAATTACTCCAACTCTATGTATATTTACTAGTAAATTCATTTTATCTCACACTATCTTAGAGCATCTACGATGGTTGTTTAATGGTTCAATGTATAAAATAAATAAATAAATAAAACCCTAGCCACACTTTGGGCCATTTTCTTCTTGCCGACAACCAACCGCAATGAAGCTAAGGGGGGAGGTTGCCACTGCCCCTCCGCCCATCTTCCCCTTCCTCTCCTCATCTCCCCATCTTTTTTTCTCTCATATTTTCCCTTCCTCTTATCCCCTCTTCTCCTCCCCTTCCCTCTCTAGATAATCTAGATATGTTTGTCTTTTTTTTTGGTTTGATTGTTTTTGCAGTGTTCTAGGTGGTTGGTGTTGTCTTTGTCTCGACGACGACAACAGTAGTGAGGCTGGATTGTGACTCTCCTTGGGAGAGTTGTGATACCTAGTGGCTAATGTTTTGTCTCTGTTTCAACAACGTCGACAGCAGCGACGCTAGTGGTAGTTGTTGGGATGTGGTGCTATTTTCTACCTTGCTCTGACTAAAGACTATGCTTGGCCATACGAGGTTTTCTTTGCTCGATTCTAAGTTGAAGTGGAGTGCTTCTCAGGGGTCCTTTTATTGTTGTTTATGTGGTGATGTTGGATTGTGTCTCTCCTCGGGAGAGTTATGACACCTAGTGACTGATGTTTTGTCTCTATTTCAACGACAGCAGCAGCAACGACGTTGGTGGTAGTTGTTGGGATGTGGTGCTCTTCTCTACTCTGCGCCGACCAAAGAACTATGTTTGGTCATAGGAGACTTTCTTTGTCCAGTTCTGAGTTGAAGTGGAGTGCTTCTCAATGGTCCTTTTACTGTTTGTTTATATGTTCCTCTTACATGTTCTCTCCTGATTTCTGCTATGGTATGCCTTGCAGTTTGTGTAGGTGTCAAAGGACTATGATTTTGCTCATAGAAGGCTTCTTTTGACAGTTGGGATGTTCTGCGCTCCTCTCATGTGGGTATACTGTGTTGGTCTATAGTTGTGGTTCTCGTCAAAGGTCTATGTGTTAGTTTCGTTTTTTATTTGTTCTTTTATTGTAATGGTCCAAAGTGACCTGAATCGGACTCTCTTGTTAGTCCATAACATGTGTGGTACTCTTTCCTTTCCTGGGGTTTGTCCCATGAGGTTGTCCTATGATGGTTTTAACAAGGTCACTGTATCATGTCGTTCTTTGTAGGTCTTTGGTTCTATGAATGAATTCTCTTTATTAGAAAATGGTTCAATGTATTGGTTAATTAATTGAACTTCGGCATCTATTGCATCGAATTGCATTTTTACTTGTAATAATACAGTTCAATAGCTTCATATCATCAGTTATATCTTCTTACATCCTTTTTATTATACTCAAATAAAATAAAATTGATAAATTTTAATAACACTATAAATTGTACCATTGAATTATTCTCAAAGCGATCTTTAAAAAGAGATCAATATTGAATATATTTGAAAAAAAAATTAATTTCATGCCAAACTTGTATATTTGGATTTTTTTTCAAAAATATAGGCAAAGAAAGGTATAATAGAGATGTGTGTCCCATGGTTAGCCTATTGTAATGTAATAACACATAATGCATTAATTGCCGTATTTTTTCTATTTTTAATTGGCATGTGAGTCCCATAATTAGCCAATTACAATTGAAATAGAGGGTTAATCACATAGCACCCTCTATTGCAATTGCATATATTGCAATGAACTAAATCACACAATTGCAATAGTGTGTGTGAGTTTATTATATTATCGTCTCTCTCAATATGAAAGGTCCTAAATAAAAAAAATAAAACAAATCACACCATTGGAAGTGAGATTTTATTGTTTTAATTCAATTTTATGCAATAAAATTGCTAAAATCCTAACCATTTCTCTAAACTCTTGCATATGATATCTCTATATGATTTATGTTTAAGTTTCGCGCAAAATACACATTATCAAGGTTGAATTAAAGATGAGAGAACAACTAATACAATTAATTTTACGTTCAAACGATTCTATATGCAATTTAAATTCAAAGTTAAAGTAAGCTTTAGCAACTCAGATTCAAACCTACGTCAGTAAAACCCCAAATCTCAAATTGAACGTTCAGAATAATAACAAGTGTTAAGAGTACATGTAATGTGAAATTACCTGTAGGATGACTAAGAATGCCGAGAAGGGGGGTGAATAGGCCAATTTAAAATTATAATCAATAAAGGAACATGTAGAGAATTATTTTAAGTGGTAAAACCCCACATCCGGGGAAAATCCACTAGATTCCTCAGTCCAAAACAAATCCACTATAGAATGATGATTACAAGAAGTACTGACACACTTATCCTAAACACATTTTAGATAATGTTTATCGACTTTTTTGTAACTCAACTTCTATCACGGGATGATCTTTCAACACTTCTTATATTGAATGCAATACTAGCCACGATTGCTTCAAACTCGCCGGAGAAAAACCACCACCACGGTCTTGATGCCCTCAACAGTATGAGTCACCGAACATGCAAATGAATGATGAAAATATTTGATAAATCACCAAGTAAACATGGAACACTTGATGACTTATCTCAAAGATATGCACAACACCTTTCTTAGGAATTTTAGATGCTCAAACACCAATCTTAAAAGTTGTCACAACAAAGAGAGGCACACCTTATTTTTATACAAAAGAGGTTCTCTCCTCAAAAATCTAAGTGCAATAAACCACGACCTTGTCATCATATCAGATTTGATTCTTGCAAAACACTAATAATAAAAAAACTCATCTTTTGCACAATATGAGAAAAGATGTCTTTCACTACAATCAAATGTTATAGAAGGAAATAATATCTACCAAGATAAATCAATGAGATCAATTAGGTAGGAGAGGACTTTAATAGAGCAATGTGCCCTCCAAGTCAAAAGAGGAAAAGTAATGATTTAATGAGAATCAATATAAGGTCCAACTAGAAAAGTAATCTCAAAAGATAAAATCTAATCCTATTAAAAATAAAACACATAAGCACTTGAGTGAAAATAACTCCAACTAAGAATCCTATCATGAATGTATTATTATGTCATGGTTTACTTGAAATCAGTTTCCTCATATCAATCAAGTCACACTTCGAAAATCCGGGATTGAATGTGTTGCACCAAAACTGTAAAAACTTTAAATATTGAGTGAAAACATAAAACCCAATAACTTACAGAATCGTGAACCTCATGACTATCACAATAACTTCAGGCGGAAACTTAATAAGTATTATGCGTACCTTGATCCATGACTTCAAGCAAAGAAAAATATCAGGATTGTTGTGAGCCGTTGTATAGAGGAAGCGGTGTTTCTCTCTCTAGCCTTTTGCACGTTAGAATCGAAAAACCCTAATACGTGTTTTTCATTCGTGTACACATAAGATGGGTATGTGCACTATTATAGGCAGAGAGAGGACCCGTTTCCTAGTCAAGCCCATAATCAATTACCACCCATCACAGTAATAAAATAGGAAACCACTTCTCTTTATTTGACCAATATAATTATTCTGAATAATATTTATTAAACCAATTAAACACTTTATTTACCACATAGATCACTTCATGTGGGCCACATAGAATATTTATAAAATATTCTTACATTCTCCCACTTGGCCCATATGATAAATTTACTTAATGGTTCAATAAATAAACATTAGGCGCGTGATACCTTCAGAATAATCATCACTTTCATATGATCAACATAAATACCGCATTTAAGCAATTCTCTAATGCGAGTCATGGCGATTATGCATCAATAAGCGATACAATCCCTTCCATGTACTACAACACTAGAAAATCACCTGAAACAGTCTATAAGTAAGAAGTATCATAAAAGGTCCAATGATGTCTTTGTCAAAGACTGCTCCTGTTATCATTCATCCAGTCTCATTCATGTATACATATAATGGAAAACAGGAAATATCAGAAACAATCAATTATTGAGCTCAGAGTGTCAAACAAAATAAACTGTCATTATGCAAACCACAAACTATAGCAATTATTAGGAGTTACGACCAAGACCCATTCTTACAACATGGTCATTAAATGTCTTTGGTCTTAACCCTTTTGTCAATGGGTCTGCAACCATAAGCTCTGTGCTTATGTTTTGAATACACACTCTTTGTTTCTGAACCTCCTCCTTAACAGAAAAGTATTTCATCTCTATATGTTTAGCACCATCAGAATACTTATCATTTTTGGAGAAGAAAACAGCTGCATCATTATCACAATAAATCTTCAGCGGCTTGGCAATGGTGTCAACAACACCAAGCCCTGAAACAAAATTCCGCAGCCATAACCCATGATTTGTAGCCTTAAAGCAACCAACAAACTAGGCCTCCATAGTGGATGAAGCAATGGAAGATTGCTTTGCACTTTTCCAGGAAATTGCTCCTCCAGCTAGTAGGAACAAATATCCAAAAGTTGATCTTCTAGTATCAACACATCCACCAAAATCTGAGTCTGAATAACCAATTACTTCCAAGTTATCAGACCTTCTAAATGTGAGCATATAGTCTTTGGTTCCTTGCAAGTATCTCATTACTTTCTTTGCGGCTTTCCAGTGATCAATTCCTGGATTGCTTTGGTACCTGCCCAACATCCCAACTGCAAAACTGATGTCTGGCCTGGTACAAGTCTGTGCATACATTAGGCTTCCTACAGCGGATGCATAAGGAATACTCTCCATTCGTTTGCGTTCCAATTCATTTTGCGGGCATTGCATAAGGCTAAACTTATCCCCTTTCTGAATTGGAGCAACACTGGGCGAACAATTTTCCATACCAAATCTCTCTAGAACTCTTTCAATATATGCTTTCTGAGACAAACCCACTATACCACGTGACCTATCACGGAATATCTCAATTCCTATCACGTAAGATGCCTCACCCATATCTTTCATTTCAAAGTTCTTTGAGAGAAACTTCTTGGTTTCATGTAATAAACCAAGATCACTACTAGCAAGCAAAATGTCATCAACATACAGAATTAGGAATATAAATTTACTCCCACTGACCTTCAGATATATACACCGATCAACAGTGTTTTCCTTAAAACCGAAGGAAATAATGATATCATTAAACTTAAGATACCATTGTCGGGAAGCCTGCTTAAGTCCATATATTGACTTCTTTAGTTTACAGACCATGTGTTCCTTTCCCTTTAATGAGAAGCCTTCTGGTTGATCCATATAGACTTCTTCTTCCAAACTCCCATTCAAAAAAGCTGTCTTCACATCCATTTGATGTAACTCCAAATCATAATGAGCTACCAATGCCATAATGATTCTGAGTGAGTCCTTTTTAGAGACTGGTGAAAAGGTCTCCTTATAATCAATGCCTTCCTTCTGAGTGAAACCTTTGGCCACTAGTCTGGCTTTATATCTCTCTATATTGCCATTTGAGTCACATTTGGTCTTGAAAACCCACTTACATCCAACTTGCTTGCAACCCTCAGGCAATTCAACGAGATCCCAGACTTCATTATGTTCCATTGATTTCAACTCATCATGCATGGCATCAATCCATTTAGCAGAATCAACACAATTAATGGCTTGTGAAAACAAAACTGGATCCTTATTTATCCCTGTATCAAAATCAGATTCATGTAGATAAACCACGTAATCATGCGAAATAGCAGACCTCCTTTCTCTTTGAGATCGTCTTAATATTATTTCTTGTGGTTCTTCCACTACATTTTCATTTGTGATAGTCTCATTATGGAGTGGTTGGTCATTGATTTGTTGTTCAACATTGCTTAATAGTTCAGCATGTGTAGGAACAACAACTTCCGTATAAGGCATGGGTGAAGGGACATGCACCCTAACCTCCTGAATGACCACTTCTTTAGTTTTTCCACTCCCAGTGACTTCACCACTTTCAATGAATCTGGCATTACCGGTTTCTACAATTCTCGTACTATGATTAGGACAATAAAACCTATATCCTTTGGATTTTTCTGGGTAACCAATAAAGTAACCACTGATCGTTCTAAAATCCAATTTCTTTTCATGTGGATTATAAATTCTTATTTCTGTTGGGCAACCCCAAACATGAAGATGCCTTAAACTGGGTTTCCTTCCTGTCCACAGTTCAAATGGTGTTTTGAAACTGCCTTACTAGGAACCCTGTTTAATAAATATACAGCAGTCTTAAGAGCATGCATCCACAAAATATAGGTAATGACGAATTACTTAACATACTCCTAACCATATCCATAAGTGTACGATTACGCCTTTCAGCAACACCATTCTGCTGCGGCGTACCTGGCATAGTGTATTGAACACAAATGCCATGCTTTTCTAGGAGTTTTGCAAATGGACCAGGACATTGACCTGATTCATTATATTTTCCATAAAATTCACCACCCCTATCTGATCTGACAATTTTCACCTTTTTATCTAATTGTCTTTCAACTTCGGTAATGAACACTTCAAGAATGTTCACTGCCTCAGATTTTTCCTTCAATAGATAAACATAGCCATAACATGAAAAATCGTCTATGAAGGTGATGAAATATTTTTCTCCAGTAACAGATGGAGCATCAAAAGGTCCACAAATGTCTGTATGAATAATTTCAAGAAGCCCTGAACTTCTTGTGGCTCCTTTCTTGGTGTGTTTGGTTTGTTTACCCTTAATACAATCCACACACACACCAAGATCAGTAAAATCTAGGTTCGGGAGAACCTCATTCTTTACTAATCTTTCCAACCTTTCTCTGGATATATGACCCAGTCGTTTATGCCACAAAAAGGATGAATTTTCATCAATTAGGCTACGTTTAGTCCCAACATTATGATGCAGAGTCAAAACTATTTCAGTAAAAATATTATCAAGCTTTAACTTGTATAACCCATCAATTAAAATACCAGAACCAACAAAAGAGGTATTCTTAAATAAACTGAAACATACATTACCAAACTTAAAGGAAAATCCATCACGGTCAAGTCTAGAAATTGAAATCAAGTTTCTGGAAAAATTAGGAACATAGAGTGTTTGAAATAAATCTAAATTATGCCCAGTATCCAAAATTAAACGAAAGGTTCCAATGGCTTCAACTGGAGCTTTGACTCGATTCCCCATAAAGATGGAATTTTCATTTGGATTTAAAGTTTGGGTCGTAAGGAATCCCTGCATCGAATTAGAGACATAAACAGTAGCACCGGAGTCAACCCACCAAGTATTGTAAGGAACTTCAGCCAAATTTGATTCGAAACATACTAAAGCCAAATGCTTACCTTTCTTTTCGAACCATGCTTTACGTTTTGGGCAATCTTTCTGATAATGCCCTGACTTTCTACAGAAATGGCATATATCACCCTTTTGTTCCTTCCTCTGAACCTGAGTAACATTAGCAGGTTCACTACTCTTGGACAGTCCTCCTTTCTTGCCATTTCCAGGCTTTCTTCCATATTTCTTTCCAGCTCCTTGAGTTACAAGATGAATGGAATGGTCCCCTTGCTGCTTAAGTCTTCCCTCCTCTTGAACAAGCATGTTGGACAATTCATCCACATTCCATTTGTCCTTAATGGTGTTGTAGTTAATTTGGAACGGTCCATACTGAGGAGGCAAAGAGTTCAAAATAAATTGAACAAGGAATGACTCATCCACACTCATCCCCAGGGTCTTTAGTTTTGCTGCTACATTAGTCATTTCAAGAACATGCTCACGCATGCCTCGCGTACCATCAAATTTCTTGGTGGTAAGCTCAGCCATTAATGTCCCTGCAAGGGACTTGTCAGCAATCTTGAAACGATTTTCAACATTCTTCAAGTATTCCTGAGCGGTTTCAGCTTGAGGAAGCGTAGTCTTTATGTTGTTTGCTACAGTCATTCGCATAAACATAATGCTCAATCTATTCGATCTTTCCCAAGCCTTATGGAAAGATTTTTCTTCACTGCTGCTATTGTCAGTGAGAGCAGCAGGTTTCTCAGTTCGGAGTGCTAAATCAAGATCCAGAACACCTAAGTGAAACTGGACTTGTTCACACCAATCTGAGAAATTTGTTCCATTAAGTTTTGGAATAGATGGAGCAAGCGAATGAAGCGAAACAGGCACTGACACTGCAATTAAATGCTCACAACATTAATCCTTGAGTTATCAACATGTACACACAAAAATAATAATCAGAATTACATACGTAATCTGACAATCAGCAAATGTATCATCACAATTCTCCTTTGGGTAGATACCATGACAATACCATTAAACAATTAGGATGCATTTATATCACATTATTGGCAACTATATATCCATAATTAGGCAAGCTTTGCTATCTTTGGATATCCAAAACTAACCCAAATAAAGCACATACAGATTACCACGGTTATATCAACAATCATCAGAATAATTGATCTACCTTTGGGTGACCCATAAACATCTCATGACTATTGAAAATCAACGTACTCATGTCAAAACCTTTAACGAAACATAACAAGGTTCCATTCATTTATATGCATCATCTTACCATGAGTTATTGATTGATTATCATTTAATTTGAATTCATGGGACTTTCTAGTTTGGCCACTTTGGTGACTAACAAACAATTCATGATATGAACATCAAATTAATTGAACAACAATGATATTGATAAGCAATGAACATGCGTCACTTACTAAACCCATAATATTTATATTCAATACAAATCATATTGCTTAGATACTCATGCAATTCTTGTATAAAGTGATTTGACATTAATTTACAATGAAGAACCCACAGCAACAGCCCACGACAACAATTATTAATTTTATAACCAGTCACCGTTATAGAAATCAAGGTCAATCACGCAAACACAATCTGTTCTTTCATAGTTCGATTAAATTAATAAATCAAACCTTATCATCGTAAAGAAAGGAAAATCATGAGAGTTCTCAACCACGCTCTGATACCAAATGTAAAAACTTTAAATATTGAGTGAAAACATAAAACCCAATAACTTACAGAATTGTGAACCTCATGACTATCACAATAACTTCAGGCGGAAACTTAATAAGTATTATGCGTACCTTGATCCATGACTTCAAGCAAAGAAAAATATCAGGATTGTTGTGAGCCGTTGTATAGAGGAAGCGGTGTTTCTCTCTCTAGCCTTTTGCACGTTAGAATCGAAAAACCCTAATACGTGTTTTTCATTCGTGTACACATAAGATGGGTATGTGCACTATTATAGCAGAGAGAGGACCCGTTTCCTAGTCAAGCCCATAATCAATTACCACCCATCACAGTAATAAAATAGGAAACCACTTCTCTTTATTTGACCAATATAATTATTCTGAATAATATTTATTAAACCAATTAAACACTTTATTTACCACATAGATCACTTCATGTGGGCCACATAGAATATTTATAAAATATTCTTACAAAAACTTCCAATAAAAAATATTCACAGACTAATAGCCGACATATGCTAGAGTCTAGAAAATGTCAATACAATTTTCATACTAACATAATGAATAATTAATGATCACACATCAATCCAATATAGAACACACTAGAAACATACGCACACAACACAATTTGTGTGCTATTGTACACTCTTTTCCCACATTAGTTGATTAAATTCAACTTTGAACTTTGATGTTCTTCTCCAACACTAGTTTTTTTGGCAGACAAACTTTAACTAGTCATGTGAGAACTTGTATGTATTCTTAAAAGCAAATTAAACATTTTTACAGTTTACTTAGTTTATATATGTATATTTATAGGTAATTACCTTGGTAAGTAGTAAATATATATAGTTGTTATACTTTTATAATAAATTATGTATTCTATATGTATAATAATATTTAATTGCTTTGTTAATTCACCTAGTTCATGTTCGTTCATTTAAGATGATTTCCTTAAGAATTTCTTTTAATATTAATTAGTGTTAGTAAGATTGTTTTATGGATGGTTATTTAATTAGAATGTTTTATGCATAGACTCCACGTGCAGTGGCGAACCACGGTGCATTGATTGTTATTTATTTCAAGAATGAAACTATACTTCACTGTGATTTTGATATAATTCATATTCAAGGGACTTAAAAAAAAAAAATTGGATCAATTCAAGGGATTGATCTTAGGTTATCACTAACGTCATTCACCAATATGCACGTGTTCACGGGTTCTATATGCAAATTTTTTTTGTGTTGAATAATAGTGACAATTATTAATAGATTAGATATAGTACTTTACGTTCAACTCGCCTCCTATCTATATATATAAAACAAAAGGCAGAGAATTGTGAAACATTCAAAATACCAGAAAATGAACTTGGTTAATGCAAACATTAAGAATTGAAATTATTAATTAAATGAGGATAATATGGTAAATTCACACTTTTTCATATTAAAAAAATTAAAATTAAAAGGAAAATAAGATAATGTATTCTATTTTTATGGAACACAACTACCTATTATATTTTTTTAATTCTAAAACAAATTTAAAAATTGCTAAACAAAGCCTCTCGCAAGCGCGGAAGTGCATGCCGAGGGGCTAGTTTCTTATAAAATGGCTTCTTATGAGTTTCAAGAAAATGATTAACTAACTCTAATCATGCATTTTTCCAATGTAGTATCCTTTGATCGAAGTAATTATATGACAATACTTGTCTCAATTATAGCATGTTTGTATCAATTACATGAAAATCATTTCTTTATTCATTCAAATATTCATTCTTAATTAATTTGGCCGAATTAATCTCGGGTACTAGAACTAGAAGTTTACTTGCTTTGTATTTAATTTCCATACAAGCTATAAAAGTTGCATCTATGGACTTAAACAAGCTAGTGGGAGCTAGGAGCATTCACTTTGATAAGAAAATCCTTTTTTTTTCTTACAAAGATGCAAATGAATCTATTGTTATGTAGACTACATACTACTTTTGGAAACGACAACATATTCCTTCTTGAATAAAGTTATGGATAAAATATTCTTCAAAATTTGATTTGGGAGAAATACATTGTGTACTTGCGAAAAAAATTTATCTTTATAAATTTAGAAATTTAATTAGGCAAATTGAATTATCTCAATCCTTTTGAAACATGAAAATCACCTCTCTAAGGGCATGTGCTCTAAGAATCCCAAAAGTACACAACGTATGATTAAATTCCTTTATGCATTTGTAATAGGATATTTCATGTATGTTAGGTTGTGCAATAGCCTTGATATTGGTTATGTCGTGTGCATCACAAGTCAATATCAATCAAGCCCAAGATCGACACCCTAGAAACTGTCAAGTACGTCCTTAAGTATTTGAGAAAAGATGAATGCTAGCAATCTTCTCTCTAACGTTCTCTTTTGGACCTTCTCCCTTTTTTGCTTGACATGTGTCATTCTCCTTACACTTAAAACAATGTTATTAATATATTATACAAGATAACTTTTGCTTTCCAAGTTTACCCTTATTAAATGTATTCAATTTATCCAAAAAAATTTCACAACTTTCTTACCATCTGATTAATTTTTTTTTAAATGTCAACTATTTTTTAAAAGAAAATGTCTGCTTTTTTAAAACACAAAGGGTTTAGAGGAAATGTCCCTTTTTCTTAAACACAAAGGACTTTCTTTTTTCTTTTTTCTTTTTCTATCTAAACCCTTTGTGTTTGTTTTTTTTTTTATTTAAAAAAAAGGGGGGACATTTCCTCTTAAAAAGCAGATATTTTCTTTTAAAAAAATAATTGGCGTTAGAACAAATTTAATAAGATGGTAAGAAAGTTGTGAAAATTTTTTGGATAAATTTAATAAGGGTAAACTTGGAAAGCAAAAGTTAGCTTGTATAATATATTAATAACATTGTTTTAAGCGTAAGGAGAATGACACATGTCAAGAAAAAAATGGAGAAGGTTGCTAGCATTCTCCGAAAAGAGAGAAAAACTAAGGACATGTTCCTAGTCAACGTAGGAACATCAAAATTACAATTGGAATGGTAAACTAACTCATATTTGGAGTTTGACGTTGGTAAAAGAAAATTCACTTTTGGATACAATCCACTGTGGAAGAAGTGCTTAACCCTCCCGTTGATAGCTCCAGCATCCAGCATTGTGAGACATTTCTAAACCATGTATCCAAAAATCGTATGACACGAAAGCAATGTATAGAAACATATTGTAAAAGCACCTAACCTCCTATGAATTCATAGATTCTCTATAGAGAACACTTACCTTTCCTAGAACCAGGGGCGGTCCTACCCTAAGGGCAGGGTAGGCAGCCGCCTACTCCATTTTTTGCCAAACCAAAAATTACCCAATATCCAATACAATTAAATTTCTTCTACCTACTCCAACCCAACCTACCAAGGGCGATCCTACTCTTAGGACAGGATAGGCAACCGCCTACTTCATTTTTTGCCAAATCAAAAATTACCCAATATGCAATACAATTAAATTTCTTCTGCCTACTCAAACCCAACCTACCAAGGGCAATCCTACCCTAAGGACAGGGTAGGCAACCGCCTACTTTATTTTTTGTCAAACCAAAAATTACCCAATACAATCAAATTTCTTCTGCCTACTCAAACCCAACCCACTCAAATTTTTCCATTTAACAAAAACAATAGCCCAGCCAAAAAAAAATTTTTTTTTTTTTTTTTTTTTCTTTTTTTTTTTTTTTTTTTTTTATTAAAGGAAAAGTTTTATGGTTTTTAAAGAATGTTGATGCATAAAAATCGCTCAACCAATCAGAGTGGGGTCAATCCAAGTCCGCCCTTCCTCGAGGATAGACTTGGTCAGGACGCTGCATTTCTGTATACTTGGGTTTTACTTGGAGTGGCCAAGTAAGGTGGCTGTTGGTTCCCATTTGTTGAAAAAGAAACAGAAATGGGTCAAGGTGGAGGAGATTCATTTTTTTAAAAGGTGGAAAGTACTTCCGTTTATGTGGGGAAGGTTGGACTTCTCTATTGTCTTTTTCCGATGTGAGGACTAAATAGTCGTTGATGATACGGTATCATTTGATTGGGTGATTAGTGGTGGTCTGACGTGTGTCCTTCCTTTTTGTGAACAACAAGCGTCAGTAAAATGTTATGTGGGCCCTTCTTTGGCACTTATATCCCCACGTGTGGGCCTATAAGGAGAGACGCCTAGGGCTATGCGCGTTGGGCTTTGGCCGCGTAGGCTCTTGTTGGGCTCGGTCACCCTCTCTCACCCTTATATCATATGAAAGATTGAACTAACAATGCAAAAAGTAAAATTACAATTTACAACGATGAAAGTGAAAAATGAAATAATCTACGAGGATCATTATTGTAATTTGCCAATAATAAAATAACTAAAGAAAGTTCTCCCCATCCCACACTCACACCCCAACTTCAAATATATTGTAATCAAAATTGAGCAGTATTGAAAAGTCCTACTTCTTGATATATATAGTAATACAAATAAAAATAACTAAAAGAACCATTGTCACTTTCATTTAATTTTCTTTTTTGCCCTTTTCCACCCTTTAAAAACTACCCATCATAGTCATTCCAAGCAAACTTGAACAAGCAACCGACACTGTAGTTTTCTTTCCCTTCTGCAGAGTGAGACCAACAAAAGAATCTCCCTTGGATGGGTGTAAACTTCGCTGTCCTCTCTCTCTCTCTCTAAAAGTGTTCACAAGGAGATCAAAAACAGAACCTTAAGTTGAGAGCTATTTTGGCACCCTATTGTGAGCATGAACATTATACTCCACCCCTAACCGAAGTTACATTATAGTAATCAATAAGGGATTAACAAATGGAAAGAAATATCAACCAAATCCCATCCGGAAGGAAGGGCGATTCTCCTTGGTGGGTCCCTTAGAGGGGATAAGCACTCTCAAACCTTGTCAATATCTTCCTCCTCGATTCTGAATCCATCTTCTTCACTCCAAGAGCAAGAGGACACACACGCCATTTGCGGGGTGAACTCTTCCCATTCATTTCCACACAAAACTCCATGAAAGCCACCGTCTTTGATTCAATTATTATTCAACAGTACCCAAGTTTGAATTAAATTCCCAATTGTTTCCTACTTTTAGCAAACACCCTCCTCCTCCTTTGATCATCTACTTTCATTAAAATCCCAAAATTTTGTTTGGAAAGAAGAAAAAGATGGATCTTGATGAGTGGGAGTACCTCCCTGATGATGGGTTTCTTGATTTCCATGAAGAGAGAGAAGAGAAAAGGATTTTCTCAAGCAAGGCATATTCTGATTCCAAAAGCGTTTTCAACATGAACTACTTCATAATCCCATCACCCAATTCAAGAAAACTCATCGAGACACCACCACCAATTCCACCACAGGGGTTTATTAATTCAAGGGTGCCTAATCAGCTTGTGCCTGTTCCAATTCAATTGGAGCTACCTCCAAGCTTTGTCAAGGCCTCAGAAGAAGAAGAACAAGTCCCTGCTGCTAGGGTTCTAGTTGATGAGAAGACTAATTATAAAGCAAAAGCTTTAGAAGCTGATGATCAAGACACACAACTCTCCCAAGTCTACTTCAAGAAAACTTGGGAAAATGAATTTGCCGACATGAAAATGGACTCACCGAAGTCTCCTACCTGCAGATCACCAAGATTTATGCAGCATCAAACTACTGATGCTGCTGCTTCTATTGAGAGCAAGATCACCTCTCCTAGAATGAAAATTGGTGAGAAAAACAACTTGTTCGAATCAGAAGACACCAAGAAGGAGGAGAAGGAGGAGGATGATGATTTGGTCAAGAATGGTAGGGATCATAACAGGAACAACATCTGGAAGCTGAGCTTAACTGGGATTGGAGCTATTTGCTCTTTTGGTTTTGCTGCTGCTACTATTTGTGTTCTGTTTTTCGGTACGCACCAGAGAAACAAACAGTATCAACAGAACCAGAATCGCTACCAGATCTACACTGATGACAACAAGGTCAGCAAATTTTCTCCAACTTTATTAATTTATCCAAATTCCCATTACATACCTTTTTTGATTTCTTGATGTTAGCTTTTTATTGTTATTTACTTTTGTTTTAATTAATTACTAGTCATTAGATCTCATATTTCAGGTAAATATGAGTTGCATGTGAGGTTTTTTACTGCCATGTTACTACTGTTGTAGATGCTCTTACAATGTTCGGTTAGCTATTAAACAGAAAATCCGACATGCTTACATGAGCGACGTTAATTTGTTAATGTTGAAAAATGTGTTAAGAAAGAAGACCACGACTGCTAACGACGTCCTCTCATATTACATGAGATGAGTATTAATAACCATTACGCAATTCCACACGAATAAATCTTATTATTATTCTTTTTTCAATATCTTATAGAAATAAAAATATTGAAAAAAAGATACATAATAACAAAACGTTGTGCATGTCACGTGATGTTACATTCATAATTTTCCCACGTATAGTTGTAGCTTATGAATTGTGGAGCTAACCCAATGTAATCCCACTTGTGGAAATGCAGAGGATTAAGCAGGCAGTTGAGCATGCAACCAAATTCAATGAAGCATTTTCAGCGGTTAGAGGGGTACCCATCACCAGAGCTCATGTCACATTTGGTGGTCACTATAATGGTCTATGAACAACTCTCCTATCCGTTCCTTTGAGTGGTGAAATTAAATAATATATATACATATATATATTTCTGTAAAAGGTCTATATTTTAATTTTAATTTTTTTTTGGTCTAAGCGAAGTCAATTAATATTTGTACACTGCATGGGATGTTGTATAGATTCCGAATCCCGTTTGTATTTTAGATTCCCTACTGTCTATTAGTTTGGCAACATATGTGATGTACTGAGAGCGTGTAAGTTTAGAGACTATCGAGACTATCTTTTAAATAAATAATAATAATAAATAAATAAATAAAATGCCCCATGTGGTCAAAAAATTATCAAGCGTGCGCTTAGATGCTTACCAATCTCGTTCATGCATTTGCCTTATTTTTGCCCTTATAAAAAGTTACATTTTTAAAATGAAAAACACAGAAAAAAAAATTTAAAAAGAAAAGGAGACAGAGATTCTAAGTTTAACTTACTTACAAGAAAAAAAATCCTTATCCTAAAATAGTTTTTATGGGTAGGGTAGGGTAAGGATATTCAAAACATCATTATCTCTTTCAATAAGCCTAAAAATTTCTGGCAAGCCAACACTCTGTTTTTTATTTATTATAAATTTGTATTGAAAAGAAGTAAATTTCACGGGAAGCATTGATTACAAAAAGGTCATCTATAATATAATTCATCGCGTTGAATCCGTTAACTGCTCCTAATAACCAACTTTATTGTATGACTGATATTAACCATTGCTGAATGCCTAATTTTGCTTCTTTTATACGCCAATCTTAATTTTGACAAAAACTTTGTTGAAAAACTTGGTATCTTCTTAATCACAATACAAACCATGATTGTAGATAGTTGTTTTTGGCCTCTTGTAGAAGCAAGCAAAAGCAAGATGCTCCAGATCCAGAAGCAGCTGATTGCTTGAGAAGATCTCTCTTGCAATCAAATCCCTCGTAGATATTTTGATTGGGCTCCCGTGGGCATGAAGGGGACTCTGAGTGATTGAACACCATAGGCATCCAAACAAATGAGGTTATTGAGTCATGACCCACTTTTGAATTTGAGCCCCCACACATGCACAGTGACAATTTGTCAAATGTGATACACAATTGAAGATGTGATGTGATAGGCCGACGGATGCATGCATGTTCTGGTTGGTGACACCTTCAATTATTATAGAAATCATTCACTGATGTAATTTCTTTTTCTTTTTTTGGGTTGGCTTGGAGTAACCCTCAAGGCCTCTCCACCAGAATCGACTTTTATAATTAAATTAAATAAATAATGGCTTCAAACTCATCTTGGGTGACTTCTAATTTGATTAGATTGATTACGACCCTCAAAGGACTCTTCTCAACAACAACCTCCCTTGTGCTGGTGTTGGAAGTTAAACCACGTGTACACTGTACAGTACACATTTTAAATATGATTGATGGTTGACATATCTACTAATTTATAATCGAATTAAGAGGAATTGAATTGACGAGGTGTTGGAATTTGAATTTTTATTAAAGTTGTTTATTAAATTATGTGGAATTGATTTAAGAATGGTATTGATTTCTTATAAGTTTACTAAATTCTCATGAATCGGAATTGAAACTAGTATGACAACTAAAATGAACTTGTTGTAAATAAATTATTAGGTTAAAGTGGATGGCAAATTTGAAATTTTAAAATTTGTGTGAGGACATAATGAGTAAAAAAAATGGATTACTGATAGGCTAATGCTTTAGGAATGAGAATACTACTTCTAAACCAAGAGTCCAATTTCTCCAAAATTCAAGAGTGGAATCTTGAATGCTTGATTTTGTGGGCCTCACTTTCTTTTTCATTTCTTTATGTGAAGTAAACACATGAGTAATCTGTAATCAGAATTCAACTCCTTATTTTGATTTCTATTACGGATAAGTAAACATGTCATCAACGCATTCTCACTTATATTTCTCGATAAGTGACGTGATTTACTGAAGGACTTTTACTGTTGTAAATGAGCACTTCCGTAATATGTTGAAGTTTCAATTCCCACAAACTTCCTGTCCTAGACTATTATTCTTTTATTTTTTGTTCAAAAGAAGAAGACTCGTACTTGAGAAACTGACCAAACAACTAAACGGCTGTTAATTCAACATTACTTCAATTAGGATAATAGTTTCTCTATGGACCTTGATGAAATTGGGTTCCTAAACCCTAATTTGTTTGGTAAATGTTTTTTTTTATAATTATATTGTTTGGTAAACCAGTTTTTTTAAACTGAAACATGACTGCAAAATGCAATATTGTTAGGCCATCTCCAATAGAGAGGGCCAAATGTTAAATTTTGGGTTTTAGCCCCGAATTTTTTCTCAAACACATGTTTAGGCCAAGTCCAATTTTCGTGTTACCATTTTCTGAGTGGGCCCCTATTGCTTTTCTAGACTCTTGATACATGTCGTTACACTAAACCTCTAACCTAACACTATTAACTTTTAATAAAATTAAAATCTAAAACTAAATTAATTGTAAAAGAAAAATCAACCGACACAACAGAACAGCTACCAAAGCCCACAAAAGAAAAATTGAACTCACAGTCATAAATTCCTCACAGGCACTAATCCAGGCGGAATTCCGCCTAACTTTTGAGTCGAACCTAAATTTTGTAGACCGAAGCTGATGTTAAAGTGTAGCCCACATGTTGTTGCTAAAATACAACCCATGTGTTGGCGCTAAAAATCAGTCTTTGTATTGATTCATGACCAACCACTTGTTGCTTGTTTGTTTTTTGTTTTTTATTTTATATAAAATAACAACTTAGACATTTACCTCTCATCAAATGGCCATGATTTTTATTATTATTAAATAAACTTATAAAAAAGATCGGCCCAGAATGAAATTTAATGGCCAAAATATTAATTAACTAATTTAACCTTAAAAATCATTCTAAAGTACACGAATACATACTCTTTTGTTGATAGTAAATTAGGATTTTTTATTTTAAAATGTTCAGAAAAATAAATCACCATGGAATTAACTTAAGAAAAATTAAACCCAAAATCTTTTTAGAGTTAAACAATTCTTCTACAAGATTGGAGAAAACAACTAAATTTTGGGTCACTCTCACTCATGAAGATTGTCCTTTGGTATAGTAGCACTGATTATGGCATTTTCTTCTGTACTTGCGGGTGTGTAGAGATGTCTTGAGGTGGCTGACACTTACACCAACCCTCGATGCATGAGCATTTGCTGCAAACAATAGATGTTTCGCACGGAGAACGAACAATTGGACCCCTTGCTTCGACTCCAAATTGCACGCCTACCACAGTTAACATTTCAATAATTCATAATAAAACTAGTTTTTGTTTGCATTGTGAACATACTGCTTTATGCATAAGTTGACACTACAAAAATAAACACTTAAAATCCAGTTTATGGCTGAAAATATGGACAATTATTTGGTCAAAGAACGTAATTTTAACGATGTATCAACGACATATACATATTTTAAAAATAAGTGAAGTCAACCACGTTGGAGAAAAAAAAATTCCTATATGCAGTTGTATTGTTCAAAGAAGTCAACCCTTGAGGTTAGCCTAGGTTGTTAGGATTAACGTTCGAATTATAGTATGTCAAGAATAAATTTCTCTTTCATTGTAACAAAAATAAAAATAGAGAGAAGTATTTTACCATCAAATGAAACAAGAAGGAGCACAATGAGGAAAGCTGACTTGAATGAACCTTTCTCCATATCTATTCAATTTGTTGAAAGCTAGAAAGGATTATATGAGAGGACACGACCTAAATTTCACTTTCGAATCCGAGCCGAACCCTATGCATGTCCGACACCTAGCATTTAGGTCTACAATTAAAAAAACACTAACAAAATTATAAATATAAATAATAAAATTTAGAAAATAAATAAATAAATAATTAAAAAGGCATGAAGGGTTCAGATCTACACAAGACGTGGAAATAGTCTTTTCTACCTTAATCGCTTTTGGGTTATTATGTTGCTGGTGGTTATCACAGTCTTGCTCTTGTTGGTGAGTTTTAGCTTGTAGTCAAATTTTGATGTTTTACTAGTAATTGGGTTCTCAAAAGAGTGAAAATTCCATTATGAAATGGGCATTTAGAATTGTTCAGATGATTGTTGTGAGTTTATTCAGTCTTTGATTCTTAGATGGTATGTTGGTGTTGCACAAAGATAAAGATTTATTCTTGTGTTTGGAAATTTCAGTGCTTTGGAAAATATTGTATTTGTTCATAACCATAAACTATGACCTTGTTTTAAACGAAGATTTGTCCATTTTATTGTTGAAGTAACTTTTCATGTTTTTGGTTCTCACATTGCAGAACTCTAATGTCAGTTGATAATTCATTTGGAAAGCTTCCTGATCATCTCCTAATAGAAATTTTCGTTCGAGTTCCAGTCTCATAATGGGCACAAATATCCTGTGTCAAAAAACAGTGGGCCAATCCGTTTCGTGGAGAATGCTTGTGGCAAGCTGCTCTTGCTACAACATATCCTTTGGCTAACCAAGCTAAAAGGTGGCTTGGACCTATCCCTCGAGGAACATTTCTCCTTGCAATGGTCCTTTCTTTTTTCTTGCTTTCTATCCATTTCTAACTTTCCAATTTCTCTTATCTCTTTTAATAATTACTTTCTTATGAGTTTTTTTGTTCTGTTGTTCTGGATTTCTAGTGAAGAATCTCCTTTCCCATCCTAAGCAGATAGTTGTGACTCTCCCCTAAGATCCACGTTATAATCTTGTTTCCAAATCAATGCAGAGAAAACAACTTAGACTTACAAGTGCAAGGATATCTTTTACAGCAGCTGCTGGTCTAATGCATGTGCTTCACTTCAAAATCCATGCATTATTTTTTGCTAAGCTATTGACAATTTTCTCAGGAGATTTGAAGCTTTATATGTCTGTTCTAACTTCACTTGTGTGATGGCAGATGATGGATCAGTTTGGTGCTGAGGTTACAACATATGTATCCTTCATTATAGGGTTATATATGTGCTTTCGTTAATTCTCTACAATGAAAGAATTTAGTTATGGAAAGTGCATCCCTAGTTCTTTGTGTTTGCTCCTTGTTTATATTGTTTACATTCTTAACTGTTGAATGGATGGCCAACCTTGTGTAAATGGAGAAAATTTTCTGGTGCCCTGCTTGTTGGAATGGTTCCTTGAGGTGTGATCTGCAACGAAGAGTCAAGTGTCATTACAGGTATGGAAAGAATTGTTTCACTGCTGCATTAAATCCCTGATGAATATAAGAGCCTTATGTTTTGGTTATTTGTTGTTGCCAAAGTTGTCTACATCAGGTTTGTTCTATTAAAGCTGAAGGAAATCTTGGTGGCCTTTAGATGTGGGGTAATTCCCACTTAACCAATTCTACATTATATGTGAACCCACTATTGTTATATCCTCTCTACAATTAATTTTAAAAAAGATAAACCCCAAAGATGTAGAAAGTGTCACAAGAAGTTTGTAGAATTTTTTTTTAAAAAAAAATGTATTTTTCTGCTATTTAATGAATTTTTACGATTTTGGAAGTTAAATAATTCAAAATTAGTAATAAACAGAAGAGAATGACAAGTGGCAGCACTTGAATGGTGCGTTGTTAGTGCTTCTGACAGGTGTCATTCTTGTGAGTGACGTGTCATTAGAGTTTCAATTTCATGCGTTAACCTTAAAAATTTCGCCAATTTTTTATAAAAGGTCATAAAAATACGTGAGAAACTTTTTCTATCCTGGCATCATTGTGCATCATGCTTGTTGCATATTTCAGGTTGTCTATGGGGATAATGGGTCATTTATGTATCATCATGGATATGGTTATGCACCCTACAACACATATGTCACAACTCTGTTAAATTTACTTTTGAATGTCAATGTCCCTTCCAATTTTGTTTAAAATTCAGGACCTTGAGAAATCACCTCTTACATGGGAAACTTTTTTCTATCCTGACATCATTGTGTATCGTGTTTGTTGCATATTTCAGGCTATCTATGGGGATAATTGGTCATTTATGTATCATTTCAAGCTGTATATGGGGTAACTTTACTTCATCTCTATTTTTTTCTTTTCATGTTCCTCACTCCTCTGCCTCCCCTTTTATTCAAAACAAGGGCAACCATTATCCCATTTCCACCTCTCACAACTAGAGCTAAGCTAAGGCACAAGGGAATTTTGCAAGGAGATATATTTAATATGTGCAGCATATTTTAATTTCAGCTATTTAATTTGGGAATTTTAGGAGCTTAGTTTGATTTGTATTGTGTTTACTTAATTTGTGCAACCTTCGTTTAAAGCTTCGGTTGCCTTTGCGATTGGACGAGGATTGATTTTGTGATTGCTGTGAAAGTAATCAAATATAGAAAGAAAGAAAAAAATTGCTTAAACATGTTTGGTACTTCTGCATTTTTTGTTGAGTATTCCTCTAAAATGTTAAATTGTGACCTTTTTTTTGGGGTTTAATATTGGAATTTTAGCAGCTTGGTTTTATTTTTATTATGTTCATTTAATTTGTGCAGGCCCTTGTTTAAAGCTTTGGTTCCCTAGACAATTCAAATATGAAGAGTTGTTCCCAGGAACTTATAGTAATTTTACCTATATTTTTATAATAATAGAGAAATGACACAAGTCATAATTGCAATGTTGCATCATTACTTGTTTGCCATCAAAATATCTTTCGTCTACGCTTCAAAAGTCTTCATTAGTACTTTTATGAATGTTTTAAGATGAATTCAAAAGTAGTGGAAAGTGTCACATTGAGTTTGTATAATTTTTTGGTGTGTGTATTTTTATGCTATTTAATGAATTATTATGATTTTTGGAAGAGTGCATCATCAATGCTTCTGACAAACGTCATTTCGCGTAGCGCCATGTGTCATTATAGTTTTATTTTGTGTTTGTTTATCTTTAAAAATTCACAAACATTTAATTAAAATTCGAAAAAATACAACTAACACTATTAACTTTTAATAAAATTAAAATCTAAAACTAAATTAATTGTAAAAGAAAACCGACACAGCAGAACAGCTACCAAAGCCCACAAGGACCTAATTTTAGTCGTTGAATTACTATGATCTTGTCAAATTGTTCTACTATCAAATACACCTTTAGAGAGATGCGTGGTTCGTTTTAAAGTCCATAAAGGCCTCATTATATCGAGGCTAAGTATAAAAAAGAAATTTTCGAAGCTAAGTATAAAAAAAACTTAATTGAGGATGAAGAATTGAAAGCTCGTCACCCTCAGATTGCTTCGAAACACTATATGCCCCTGTCTGAACCAAACGGCGTCGGATTTGCATCTCGCCTTCTGGTTATTCGAAGGGCAAGCATGAATTGAAATTGAAATTGAAATTGATTGAAGAAGAAAGAAAATGGAAAATGTGTGAGGCTGCTTGGAGGACAGTTGATGAGAAAGAGACAGAGAGTCCCCTCAAAAGGCCTCGGTCACAAAACACAGAATTCATATCTGCCTCTTAACTAAGCCATAAACGAAATCAAAATTAATTCATAGGGCTACTCAAAGAGGCATCTACATGAACATATAATCACAAACCCTAAATTCCATTAACAGAGACCAGAGAGAGATACTCGCGCAGCTTCAAACTCTATCTGTGGACTGCTAGGGTTTCTTATGATTTTATAGAGATCATGTGTGCAATTTACTTTTATGTCCCATATTGGTGCATTTAGGGCCATTGTTGTCTTGGTCCAAATCACTAGCTCCATGAACAAAATAGCCCAAGCCCAAGCCTCAAACTAGAATTCGATATTGGCTGGGTTGACACTGACAGGTATCGAATTGGAAACTATGTATTTTTTGTCTACATTATAATTTATAATTTTTTTGCTTTAATTTTGTAAAATAGAACTTATTTGTGTCAATAATTATGTCAAATTCAACATAACTTATTTATTTATTTATGTCTATGCAAATCATCAGCAAAGTTAATTGTTGTGATATTTCATATTTGACAAGATTCGCTCCTGATTCCTCTTCGGAATTCGTGATGAATCCTTCTTCTAATCCTACATTTAATCTATGTCGGATTCACTGTCCTAAAAATCCCTTTAGTCCTAATTTAAACTAATAGAGCTCGTTTGGTATGCCTCCCTAACTTGAACTGGCTTTGATAAATAAATTTTATTAAAAAAAAATTATCCCATGTTTGTTGTCACATGGTTCTAGTTTTAAATGGGATTAGTAATTTGGGGCCCACCAAAAACACCTTCTTAACTGGGCTTCCTGAGACCCGTGTGTGAAAGGGGGACAAATAATGGGAGCTTTAGTTTTAAAACACAATATAGTTTACTACAAAGAGCTTCCATTGAGGAGCTTCCATTGAGGGATCCCTCAAATAAGCTTATTTGAGGGACACCCTTTATAGGCCCCACTCCGGATTGTATTTCACTAATCCAAACGTTTATTTTGTAGATACTCATTCAAAGATTATCTCTACAAAAAATCACTTGAATCCGATATCATTTGACCACTCAATTGAGTTATTGAAATTTTAGTACTTTCTTGAAGCACCGTGTTCATTGATTTTGTAAGACACAATTGGATGTCGAAACGGTTTCCGATTTGTCTAATTTTTTATAAGGATGATCTATGAATGAAGACCTAAAAAATAGATGGTTTGGATCATTAGGAAAAAAATTTTAGGGTACCCTAATGGGCGTTCCTCAAATAAAATTATTTGAGGGATCCCTCAATAGAAGGGGAACTAATTAGCATAAGGCCAAAGACCAAAATGTAATTCCTAATTTTACAAAAATATCATTAAAAAAATATCAAAATTACACACAATGCCACTACTTTTAAGGCAAGCATACTATGCCACATGTCAATAACTAGCCACTCGCCACCACCCGTAGGCCACCACCAGCCACCCGCCACCCGTTGCCGGCCACCACCCACCTCTGGCCACCACCCATCGTTGGCAACCAACACCGTCGGCCTGCCGCCATCTACAGGAGACCAACTCCGTTGCCCTTTATTCACCTTTAAAATATATATATATATGTTGTGTCATTGAAGGTACTCGAACCTTGACCCTTGTAGGGGCTTTTTCGTTCCAGCAACTACTACGGGCCTGGACTGCAGTAAATAGCAAAATGGATGAAATTGCCCCAGAGCTTGAGTTCGAAGATCAAGCCCCAAGAATGCTTCGAAAGGATAGAGAAGCCTTAGGAAACACTTTGGTTACCTTCACCAATGAAAATAACAACAACTTACAGATAAATTTTCTAGCTTGGCATGAGAAGCTTGTGGCATGAGAGCAAAATTGTCATGAGTTTAGCACTGAAGAGAAAACTAAGTGTTCCTAGGGGAAAGATGGGGTATTAAGGTTGGAGAGAAAGGATTTTGCAGAGAGGTTTTGTTGAGCATGAGGAAAAAGAGAGAAAAATGTGGCTTAAGTGTTTTTCCAGCAGCTTGACAGAGACTCTGTCAAGTGTCAGAACAGCTTGCCAAGAGGGAAAACTAAGGGAAAAGGATGAGTTGAGCACGAAATTGCTGGGTTTTGGGAGTAAGAGAGGAAGCTTGCTCTCTGATTTGGTTGATGCTTGTTGGGTAGAAGAAAGCCCCTTTTATAGTCGCTGGAAGCTGACATTTTCCAAGAAACCCTAATGGTTTCTATCCAATTTGGCCAAGTCTTTTCCTTCCTTTCTCCTCTCATCTCTTCAATCATCCTATTTTGGTGAAATCCACTCTGCCCATTTGCACAAAATCAGGGATTTTTGGGAGCTCAAGGCCCCCTTTCTCGTGGCTATTTCAGACTTCTATTTTCAGCCATCTTCTTTCCTTTTTTTTTTTTTTTTTTTTTTATGGCCAGGTCTAATGAGGGAGGGAAAGAGAATGTGAATACATGCTAGTTCGGAGGGTAGCTCCTTGCGTGCCAATATCTCTTGGTCTCTTGGATGTTTTGCTTGAAAACTTTTTCCTTCCTTCCCAGCAACCCACGTGGTCTTCCAAACTCCTTCGTGGCTTTATCTTTCAGCCAAAAGATGGAGTCTTTGCTGCTTGCTACTTCTAATTGTATGGGTCTTCTAGGAAAGGAAGTCAACCTACCAAACAAATGGGCCACCTTCATCAAATATTAGGCTATAGGGGTTAATTTTAGTGGACCATTTTGATTGGGCTTTTTGGTTGGTTTATTTTGGTTGAGTTATTTTCCCTTTTGTGCTCACCCATATATTTGGGCCTAAGAAATGAGCTTGGGTTCCGAGGCTCCCAAACAACCCGGAACCTCCATTTATCAACCCATTAATGGGCCTCATGACAACTTATTACCATCCATACCACAACCCACTCAAGCAAGCCCCGGACATCTTGTGTGACTTGGGCCCACTTAAGCTTATAGAGTGGCATGTTGTTTATTTGCTTGGCATGGCATGTGTGCAAAGCGTATATGACGAACTTTTGCATGCCCAAATCGAGTTTCTTCTTAATAAGGTATCGCATTGGGCCGAACCGTGGATTTTTTGGGCCTCAACAACCCTCAAAGGAGAAAGACTTGCTTACAAACCACTACACCAAACTTGATTTTTGAATATTTATTCAGTTATACAATATTTATATAAACAATCAAAGGTTAAAAAGAAAAATTCATTTCAACACGTATTCATACAAGAATTGCAAATAAAAGGTTGATATATACTCTTCTCTTGCCCAACCAATTTCTCATCTAGGTAGCCTCTACTCTTCAAATTGGTGAGGTTGAAGGCCAAGGAAAGAGCAAAACTCCAATTGTAATTAAATGAAAATTGCAATGCAGTTTCCGAAAGTCCAATTTTGAGTTCCCTTGCTCTTGGATAGTTCTACTCTTCTCTTGCCCACCCAATTCCTCATATGGGTAGCCTATACTCTTCAAATTGGTGAGGTTGAAGGCCAAGGAAAGAGCAAAAATTCAATTGTAATGAAATGAAAACTGCAATGCAGTTTCGAAAGTCCAATTTTGAGTTCCCTTGCTCTTGGGTAGTTCTACTCTTCTCTTACCCAACCAATTCCTCATCTGGGTAGCCTCTACTCTTTAAATTGGTGAGGTTGAAGGCTAAGGAAAGAGCAAAAATTCAATTGTACTTACCAAAACTGCAACTCAGTTTCCAAAACTGCAATGTAGTTTGTGCAAAACTACAATGCAAAATCTGTATAAAATTTCACTGAACTAAAGCTTAAACGGTATTGCAACTTCAGCAAGGGCATTTTGAGTTACTTTGAATTTCTTTATTGCCTCAACCAGCGGTTTATATGGATGGTTTACATTAAGATCAAAAGCAAGAGTTGCAAGAACAACCATTTCTCCAAGTAAAATAAACTCTTTCTGTTGTTCATATACCTCCTGCATGATTAAATTTTGTGAAAACTACAATGCCAACAAGTGAAACATTGCCTAAACGGACTCACAACAAGCTAACCAACTTGATTCTTTCCAAATCCTTGATGAACTCGCGAGCAAAACCACGATAAGCTTTGGGTGAATAAATGCCTGCAATTTTAACAACAATGGCTTATGAGATCTAACCCTGAAAGCACGAAAACATAGAATATAGTGGCAATGGTGGTTGGGAGGAGTGAAAATAACAGAGCAAGACTTAAGCGAAATTATCTTAAAGAGCATAGAGTTAAACTAAATTACATTTGATGGAGAAGTAGTCCGGCCTCTTGAAATATGCATACGTGCAAATCTAGTTAAGGCTTCACAACTAATTCCAACTCATTATTAAGATGAATAACAGTGATCAAAGAAAGAAATCAGTATTGAGTATTTCAGTAGTAAAGATATATAACAATCTCTTTCTCATAGGTGTATTTAAAAGGTTTGCATCTTGGAACCGGCCCATCTTCACTAGTGACAATTGAAGTGCATCTACTCAATCTACAAAATAAATCCATTAAGTGGAATACTTCATATCATCTCTTACAACCAATAAATGTTGTCCATGCCTTGCATGCTTAATGAGATAGAAAGCTAATCTATGCTAGAATTTATAAATTATAGATGTTATGGAAAACAAGGTTGTGTGAATAGTTTTAGTAGCTTTAATTGCTTGTTCATAACTAAATAATAAGTAGCATAAGTTTTTGTGGAGTAACCACACAACTTTGACGTTGTCAAAACATATGAATGCTGAAGTTATGTCTAAATACATGCATACAAGATTTCTAAAAAATACACAAGCAGTTAATTTCCAATAAAAGCAAATACTTGACGATGAAAAACACCACAGAAGGTGCAATTATTCTTGAGACCGATCATCTTAACTATTTCATTCATGGTCCACCCACACAAATCCTTGTACGAGACTATTTTTAGCGGCAAACCATATTGAAAGTAGAAATTTTGAATAAGAGTTGATTAACGGAATATATATATATATATATATATGAAAAAAAAACATAAGCATTACATATGACTAGCAACTCCGAATTGATATTCACTTCACCTGGATTTCATTTCTTTTGATGGTTTGAAGAGAATCATCCCCGTAGCCAGTAATGCCCTCATCCACTGACAACAGAAATAGATCTAGGCCGTAATTGTGCCGCCTATTCAATTTCGATAACACATAAGCAAAGATCGTGGAATCTGACAGTTTTAAATAACATAAAAAGCAATTATCAGAAGAAAAGCTGAGGTCCACATAACTTTTACAATCTAATATGACATTAACTAATATTACAAGCATAGCTTGGTTAGTTTACCTTTCCCACCAGAGGCGCCAAGGGCAATGCGCTCACTAGGCTTAAATAATTGGTTTTCAACAATTACCTGATGGATCTCCTCCTCAAATCCTCATAGAAACACTCCGATCTTGAACTCAACAAGATAGCGATTGTAATTGCTCTTCATCTTGAGCTAGAAGACCTTGGAGTTGTCGGTGAAGGCTGAAGGGATGAGCAGCTTGAGAATTCCATCGCAGGCGAAGGCTGTGGTCGTCGTTGCTGCGGGGAGAGAGAGAGAGAGAGAGAGAGAGAGAGAGAGATCTAATCTGATAAAAAAGGGAGACCAATGAATGTTTAAAAAAGAAGAAGGTATAATTGTCTTTTTAGTGATTAATATAAGGTGGACCAACGAATCTAGGCCTCCTCTTTGGCCAAATCCAAAACAAAATTTCATTCCTAGGTATTAAAACCCAAACAGAAATGTTGTTTGTCTCAAATACTAATTAGTAAAAATAGTTATGTCTAATACCTAATTTTTCTAATAATATATATTTTTGCTTATTTCTAACCAAAAAAATATATATTTAAAATTATGATATTTTAAAGCTAAAATGATTACAAACAATGAAATAAGCAAAAATATCATAATTTTAAGTATCATAACTTTTCAAGTGGAACTATCAAATAGAGAGTCTGAGTTTTGAGTTTGGTGTCGGGTGAAACTTTCGTGTTGGAAAGTTTGCCTTTAATAATGGATTGTGAGTTTTGAGTTAGGTGTCGGTTTCACTGTCCATTTAATTGCTAGATGGAATGATGTGATTGGTAGGTGGTATGCGGAAGTAAACTTTGACTTTTGTATGTGGTGCTACAATCACTGGGAATCTTACCTTTTGTGTACGTGTGTACTGACATAGAAAATTTGTATGTGTATGTGTCTTTTTGTATTTGTATTTATTTGTGGTCATATTTTGTATGTGTGTATGTATATGTGTCTTTTTTGTATTTGTATTTGTGTATTTGTAAACATCTTTGAATGTATTTTTGTTTGGTAAAATTGATGTGTGGCTTTTGACATGCAGGGGATGAGGATGAATTTTCTATTGAAATGTACCATAATTGTGAAATAAGAGGTAACTATTATGTGAATGGGTCTGCTGATTGGTTCAATTATTGTGATAAGGATAGAATGTCAATGACTGAGATAGATGCCATGGTAAAGGAGTTAGGGTACGAAGGTATGATTAACTATTAGTACAGTATTATAGGTGATCATTTTGATGGTGGCCTAGTTAAGCTGAGTGAGGATGCAGATGTCTTAGACATGCTAGTATTTGTACAAGACACTAGGTTGATAAATATAGTCCTAGAACATATCTTGGCATGCAGTCAAGAGCAGTTTTACAGTCAAGTGGTTTCAAACATATTTATAAATTTGGATGATGATTTTGGGACCAACACTAGGGTAGCGATTGAAGAGCTTGATGACAATTATGGTGCCATTGTTCCAGTGGGTCGGGGAGTATCTCATGTGGAAAAGGTTTTTTTTTATTTCAAAAAAAACAAGTGTTGTAATAGAAGAGTTGAATGAAGAGTTAAATGAAGAAGGGTTGAATCAAGAAGCCGGTGGACAAGGCAAAGAGTTGAATGAAGAAGGGTTGACTCAGATGGGTTGACAGATCAAGCTTCTAAACAAGGCAAAGAAAAGGCAACTGTGAATAATGAGGAGAACTTTGACAAGGGCCAAGAAAAGACTAATAAGGGTTATTCTGTTAAAGGCAAAGGCAAGGATAAAGTGACGGATGACATGTCACATACGGTCAAGTGTGCTTTTGGTAAAAAAAGATGCGGCAGTTTGAGGAGGACAAAGATTGTTCACTAGAAAGACAAAGAAGATGTGGAAGGAAGGGTTAAGGGCATTAGGACTGAGTCCAAAAGCTATTTCATGAAGTTGAGAAGTAGAAGAAGATATGCAAATGCTGTAGACTTTGAAGATGAAGATGATGATTCTGTTGATAGTGAGGACTCAGATTATATGATTTCCAAGAACTTTAAGTGAAGATAATGATGTTTTTTTTTTTTTTTTTTTTTTTTTTATGAATGGGTGGATGACCAAACTAAATGGACAGACGTTAAAGAAACTGGGAATGAGGCTACTACTGATTGGCCTACAGATGTTGAATTAG